>OY755043.1:109363277-110609714 GCA_963576565.1 Aspidapion aeneum
CTGCATCTCATTTTTCTCTAAGATTTTTCTACCGAAGAAAGCTATTTTCTTGGTAGTTAGTTGACTCCCTTCTTGAAGCGATGGAGTACGTCCTTTAAGATACTTGCGCCTTTTCGAAGAAATGCAGGGCATTCGCAAGGAGATGTTTAGTTGTTTTTGATGCGCTACTGTAGAATCTGCAGTTGTCATCGTTATCCCTAAGTCGTTCGTGTTCGTTTCCAGGAGCTGTTTAGTTTTCTTTCCTGATATGGTTATGAATCGTTTTGACTGTCTTTTTCCCGGAGCTTGTCCCCAGGAGGACACCAAGTGAAATCATTCAGTTCTTTTAAGAAGTGAATTTTTATTAATCCACAAAAGGCCTCTGGTCTGCAATAGGGTGTTGCCGCCCCTTTCTTTATGAGGCTGAATGCTTCCTCATTTCTTTCACTACCCTGATGTAGTGGTCCCACATCAGTGTAATTTTGTTGTTGTGAGCTAGTCGCTTTAAGGTCTCTTTAGACTCCCATACTAGCTTTGACACAAACTTAAAAGCCTCTAGGACCCTTATCGCCGCTCATATTTAGGAACTTTTGTCATCGCGAGCACTTCTGCTTGGAATATGGTGGGTGTGTTGCACATTGACCAAGAAGGCTTGAAATTTGGACCTGTTATGCCCAAACCACCTCCTTGAGCTAGCTTAAATACGTCTGTATACCAAACCAAAGCGTTACTTTCTTGCGGTAGTTCTTTTATGGCCCATGATTCTCGATTCTTTATTACCACTTCGAATGAAGTGTATGTGTCCAAAAAGACTTTTATATAGTCGGTTGGATTGAAGAAGACTGTAGGCGTGTGTTAATGCTTCTGGCAATGACATTGCTTCTGTTATCCCCAAGCATATTATGAGCTTCATACGTTTTGCCCACGAGTCCAGATGGCCGCAGTACTTCACCTTCTTAGAAAAGCATTTATGGTAATAAAATAAATCATAAAATAGGTCTTCCAGGGTAAATAGGTACCTATATTTGCAAGCATGGTAAGCTTAATAAATTGTACTTTTAAGTCTGTATATTTTTGTATTCGAGAAGGGCACTTTCTGGCAGTCTTGAAATTATTATTAATCCAATATATTAAAAGAGAAAATGGGCCTTGTGGTACCTTAATGTTTACCATAATCTTAAAAACTATAATATTAAAACTTTTTTTTTATTTCGGCGATGCTAGATATGTATACTAACCGAAAATGTCGTGTTTAAAATAAATAAATGCAATTGGAATCAGAAAAAAAAATGATGTTTAATAATAAAATAACACATCCGTTTAATTCTAAAAGCTGCTGTAAAGATTTGGTTTAGGAATGACATTTGACATTTGCGACTAAAAAACTTGGAAAAAATTATACTTTTACGTTTTTGTTCAATTTAAGAAAGTTGAACCGAACCGAACCTTGCACCTCTGAAAACCGAACCAAAGCTAAAAGTTTAAAACAAATTGTAAAACTTTTGTGTTTTTTTTGTCCATCTTTTACCATAATCGAGTTAAAAAGGTAAGGGGAAAAATTAGGGCGAATCGGTCAAAGTCAGGGGCCATAACGTCTTTCGTTGGCTTTTTGATGAAGATTTTACACTACCTGTTGATGATCCCACAAAATTATCTCAGTCAAAAAGTATGGTTTGGGTGCCAAAATATTTTTTCAATTCTTCATAGTTTAAGCTAGAGTAATGAAACTTGCCACGCATATCGAACTTCATGTACTTATCTTTGACTGTCGCGAAAGGGGGCAAAATGTGTTTTTAGATTATGCCTTACATCTTTCAAACTATTGCACCTGCACAACTATGTCTTATCAAATTGGTAGCTCATACAATTACCAACAGGTCTGCTATATAATAAAAAATCAAAGCTGTTAAGGAGGCCCTCTACGTAGGGGCAAAATTTTTGAGATTTATAGTGAAAAAAACTTAATTGACTTATTCTCTGCCTTATATCACATTTGCACCAAACAGTTGCGGTTTACCAGTTCCTAATTTAATATACTACTGTAAGGGGCCAACATCGTATTTTTACTCTACCGCAAAATCTGAAAATCACTTATACAAGATATTTTATTGTGTCGTTCACATATCATAAGATACAAAAAATTTTATATTTAGGGGCGGCCCCTACATACATATAATAAATTTTAAAGTTCAAGTAATTTTTGGTCGATAAAGCTAATTTTTTATTACTTATATGTTATGGATCAATAAACGAAGTCCGATGTATTGCCAGCAAAGTTAGCATTTTATAAACTTGCAACGATTTCATTTGATAAAATTGCTGAAACTTTAAATGTTATAACCCCTATGTAAGGGCCGCCCCTAAAAATAAAATTTTTTGTATTTTGTGATATGTGACCGACCCAATAAAATATCTTAAATGAGTGATTTTCACATTTTGCGTTGTGGTCAAAATAAGATGTTAGCTCCTTATAGCCCCTAGGAGCCGGGGGCAAAGTTGAATGTATATTAAATCAAGAAGTGGTTAACCGCAACCGTTTGGTAGACATTTACTAACGTAGGGAAGAGTATAAGTCAATTAAGCTGTTTTATTTTAAATTACAAAAATTTTTGCCTCTACCTAGGGGGCCTTGTTAACATCTTCGTATTTTTTTTATATATATTGCAGACCTCTAGGTAATTGGATGAGCTATTAAATTTGATAAGACATATTAAATATATATATTTTTTTTAACAGATGAAAAATTAGTACGTGAAGGCTGATGTGCGTGCCAAGTTTCATTACTATCGCTTAAACCGTTCAGAATTGAAAAAATTTTTGACACCCTACTTTTTGACTGAAATAATTTTGGGTCTGTAAACAGGTCAGGCAGTCTTTGTGAGACCATTAGTAATCGACTAAAACAGGTGTAAAATCTTCATCAAAAATCCCACGGAGGTCAAATTTTTACGCTCAGGCGCCAGACTACAGTCTATCTGTAATATGGGTTAAATAGAAAAAGGGGTCAATTTTTCATTTAATTTATTTCTATCCTTGATCCGGTTTGAGTTCAAAAAACATTTCGTCCACTCCAATTTGTTTTTTCACTAGCATTGTGTTCCTAACGCATTTAACTTTGTTACCTTACGAGCAATTTTGTTGACGTGTCGGAAATAGGATTTCCTCAACTTTTCAGGAATTCTGTCTACTTTATTTGCCCTTTTTATGGAGGGTATTATACAGTTTTTTTTTCCTTTTGATGTAATATGTGCAAAACCATGCTGGGAAATACAGTGTTCTTCAAATAGTTGTACCACCATAATATCTTTATTCTGACACAACAAGCTAGCCAACTTGCAGTGTAGTGATTTGGTACCACCACTGGATGGTTATTCTGCAAATGTAAATAAAACATACCGGGGTAAGTGGTCTTTGGCCAATAGGAAGCTTTTCTAGTGGTGTTTCTAGGTGTAGAGTGCTCTATTGCGCACAATAGGGTATTTGACAAATTTTAGAAAAGAGTTTAGAATGATACATAGATCCCTAATTTGCTACGCAAAATTATTAAAATAGTATATTTTATCATGACTACATTTAAAATCAAGTTTTCTAATTTCCGATTTGAATTTGCCGCTAAAACGCTCATTTCTAGCATGGCGTTGCAATGACGTCACAGCGCAGTAAACTCGCGGACAGATACACGGCATTCAAGTGTTTATTTGTTTATAGTCTGTGTTTTTACTGTTTTTTATGTAAAAAAATGTCCTATAAGTGGTGTGTAGTGCCTCAGTGTTCAAATACTAGCATAAAAACACCTGAAAAACTATTTATTCATGTGCCTACAGCAGTAAAAAACGGAAAAAGTGGCTAGAACTTGCTTAAAGAGACCCGAGGGCCTTATCTAATACATGTTCACTTTACATTTGTGAAGATCACTTTGATGTGAGTATAACTAAATTGTTTCTATTAATTTTTCTCACGTTGCCTATAATATATATAACTATTTCGTACATGACGATGAAATTTTTGAGGTTATGTTTATTACAAGGGGTGAACAACTATAATAGGCAGAAAGGTGTACAAATTATTAGGCGGTGCTAGGCAGATATTAGGCAAAACTAGGAAGTACCTCTAAATGCAGGATTAGGCAGTGCACATGCAGGCTAAATGTAGGACTGAGCAGTGCATATGCAAGACTAGGCAGTGCATATTTGTCATAAGAATTCTTTGAAACAAAATATATTTAGAAAATGTTGTTTTAAAAAAGCAATTTTTGATTGTTTCTTAATGCTTAAAATAATAATGATTAGGTACTTAATTGAATCTATTGTAAGTGGCATATTAATCCAAAAAAGCAAAACATATAACCTAACCTCAAAATCTGAGTAAAAGTAGGCGATGAATATCGTAAAAACTTTCAGTTAAGTACAAAACAACTCATCGAATACTTACATCAACATTTTAACGTTTCTAAATTCCGCAGTACAAAAATAACTGTTGTTAGCAAAGAAGCCTGCCACCATAAAGGCAAACATTGGCAAGTTGGAGGTATCGGCTTTGGAGAATCCGTTTTCCATTGAAAATGTTTTTTATAAGCAAAACACAAAATAAAATCTAATTTAGGACGATAATTCGCAATTTAAACTAAAGCAAACATTACCATCCATAAGAAAATAACACAGGAAATAGGTTCGTTCGAGGCGTTTACTGTTTTGTGACGTCACTCGCAGCTGATTGGTAGACCGCCTGTTTTGAATCACGTGGCTAATTGTTTGAATTCAATGAATTTATTTAATTAAAAGAACTATGAATTTGAGAAAAAATTAAACAAAAAAGTTTGTTTTTAGCATTCCCAAGACCTAAAGAGATATCTAAAAATAAATATATATTTATTTTTTACTACTGTCAAACACCCTATTCTCATGCAAACCTCGATGCAAACCGCCCGCGGAACGTTTCTATGGTTCAAGGCAGTAGCAGAGTTTCGCTCCAAACGGGTAAGGTTTACTATTTGTGAACAGCACTTTTGTTTTCGACTCATGTCGCAAAAAAATATGATGACTCAGAGATGATTGATAGTTTGCTATTGGCGAAAGAACACTTCTCTCTGTAAGAACGATCATCATTTGTAGAATAACCACCCTAGTAGAATTCATCGATTTTATATCGAACTTAAAAATATGTAACGTGTAATTAACGCTGTTGTTAACAGAAATCTACCAAATTAGTTTTTACTTTTTAATGTAACTTTTCAATAAAATCGTTAACCTTAAAAAAATATATATTTATTTTATTTTTAACCTTTTAATCTTAATTAAAACGAAATTTAATGCAGGAAATGTATTTATTGCCTTCGCGCGCTTCCCTTTTCTAGTAATTCCTCATTATTATGAGGTTTCTGTTCTGTCAATTTTGTACAATCTAATTTATCAAGTCCATAAAATTTACCCCTTTACACAACTTAAACACCCCCTACCCCGGTTTTTTTGATAAAATTGTATTACCACCAGAACAAATCATAAATCTGAAAACCACATATTCATATTTGTTTAGATTTTAAAGTTCTAACTTTACCCCTTTTCACCACATTCACTTTATTACATCCGTCACCTACCCCCTACCACCGTTTTTTTTTTATAAACTTATATTTTCACCAGAGATAATAAAATTTTAGTGCCATCAGATCAAATCATAAATCTGAAAACCGCATATTTGTATCGGTGATGGTTCCAAAGTTCTGAATCTGAATTCCCCCTTTACATCCCTCACACACCACCTTATTTCTATTTTGTTTTTCGCAAAATTCAATTATGTATGTATTGTATGTCAAAAACAAAAATGTTTATATCTGTGTTGGTTCGAAAGTTATGAATTTATCCATTTTATACCCCTTTACATCCCTCAACCACCTCTCATATTTTTTGATAATATTGTATTGTCATCGGATCTACATTATTGTGCCAAATTTCATTAAAATCGGTTTACGGGAAGTGTGTCAGAAATCAATTACAAGATTTGATAGACAGATAGGCAGACGGAAGATAGACTGTGAAGTTAAATAAAATCATTTAAAAAACTACCCTTATCAAAGGTTAATTTTTAAAAAAATATTTCAGCTTATTCAAAGATTAAGCACAATTTTTTGCAAGAATTCTTTGATGTTTGATCTAGATCATTGACTTCTATACCCTACGGGTAGACCCGGCATGGGCCAAAATTGCCATTATATCAAGCTTTTATCGCAATTGACCAAATACAAGTAAGAATTTAATGAGCAAAATAGGGATGAAAATAGAATTTCGGTTTGGTGAGTCCGGAAACATGCAACATCGCAAAAATATTCTATTTGCTTGTCTTGGATAAAAAAGGGCAGTGGCGGCGCAAAATAAAAATTTTGAATTCCACTAGAATTTTTTTATCAACAATTTTCTGTTTGAATAATAAATAATTCATGAATACTTACTTGTGTGTGTTTACAAAATTCTCTTCAGTAAAAAAAAAGAGTAAAAAGAATTTCTAAGCATGCTAAGTGCAGTGGATGTATTAAAATTATTGTTTTCATCTTAGAACTTTACAAATGTTGTACCTTCCAGGTAAAATATTTTCTTTCTTTGAACAAGGGTCTTCTTCAACTCTTCTTTTCTTGGGTGGACTACAATTATGCTCGAGTCAGATTAAATTTCGGAATTAAAAATTTCAATTCGAAATGGGACAACCGGGCGCCGGGCCAACTCGGCGCCGCCAACAGGGCGCCACGCCTAAAACAAAATAAATATGTTATTTATACAAAACTTTCAACATCTATTAAGTCGAGTGTTGAAATTTGGTAGGTGTAGTGTTCTGCGACTTGAAAGACCGCCAAGTTCCATATTCGATACATATCGATGCATAAATAAGAAAGTCCGCCATTTTGGATCCGCCACTTTAATTTTTTTAAGGTTGTTTTTCATCTGCACATTTTATTAAGAAAAAATATTTTAGTCCGGCGCCCAGTTGGCTCGGCGTCAAGTTGGCCCGGCGCCCAGTTGGCCTGCCGCCCAGTTGGTGGCGCCGAGTTGGCGGCGCCCAGTTGTCCTAGACTGCAACACATTTCAGGGGTCTGGTACGTTTTACCACCTTTCTTAAAACTACGAAGTTTTTTGAAAAATGATAATTTTATACCATTTTATAGTGATTTCTAAAAAAAAAATTGCGGACTATCGTTGATTTTGTTAAAAAAATTGAAATTGAAACATTCTTAAAACCCCATTAAAACCCATACAAATTGCTACAAAAGAAGCATTTTCTCATTTCAAACTGAAACAAAACGGTCCCTGACGTCTATCAGCTGTCAACAAAAACTTGAAATAACTAAGGTCACTGATCCAAATCGGGTCAGTTTTTTTGGTCCTTTTATGAAAATGCACAATATTTAAAAAAGCATGAAATTCAAAACAAAATCAAGAAAATTATGATTCTTACATTTTTACAAATAAAAATTAGTTTAATTGAACATTATATCAATTTTTATTCCTTAAAACACTAAAAATTAATAATTATTTACTTTTTTAAAATTTATCGAAGGTCTAACTGAACAAAAGCAAACTGAACCCATCCGTATCGAAATGAACCAAATCAAACCGAATCTAACGGTTCGGTTTGGTTCGGTTCGATTTGCTTAAACTGAACCGAACCTAACCGAATATAGCTAAACCTAACCTAAACAATCCTAGCGGAACCTAACCGAACATACTCAAACTGAACCAACCTAACCCAACCTAACCCAACCTAACCCAACCTAACCCAACCTAACCCAACCTAACCCAACCTAACCCAACCTAACCCAACCTAACCCAACCTAACCCAACCTAACCCAACCTAACCCAACCTAACATAACCTAACCTAACCCAACCTAACCCAACCTAACCCAACCTAACCCAACCTAACCCAACCTAACTCAACCTAACCCAACCTAACTCAACCTAACCCAACCTAACCCAACCTAACCCAACCCAGCCCAACCTAACCCAATCTAACCCAACCTAACCCAACCTAACCCAACCTAACCAAACCTAACCTACCTATTGTTAATAAATATAGTAAAAGTTGTTAGGTTTATGTCCAGGGGGTAACCATTGTCCATAATCGTCGGAAATCGAGTTAGGATTAGTGTATGCGACCATAAACATTGAGTGGCGAGTGAGTGTTTGGTCTTCAATTTTTTTAGGGAAATTTTTCAAAATCTTTTTTTGCGCACTCTGGGCACCCTAATAAACCGTAATCTGGTCACCCTAATCCATCGCAATCAAAGAAAATGGGTAATCGAAGTGTCACAAATTTTTTGTTGGTTTCTATTCTTCTTTTATATTATGTAGGACCAGGGCTATCAAAATGGACGGGCCACGATCCTCCACTTTGTTGACGTCACATCCGGGGCTGATTTTTTTTTTGATGGTCACGTTACGACACAGCTGATTGTCTTTAACATATTGAAGTTGGAATGACGGTTCATGGATTTTTGATTTTTTTTTTAAATAAAGCCGTTTTTGAGATTGTTTTTACTATATTCTCGCAGAACAATTTTTTTTAATTGTATAGTAAGCCCTAATTTTTCATAGCCGCTTCATTAACTCACACAAAAATTAAGTTTAAAGTAGAAGCGAATGTGACAATCACATATGACAAAGTCAAATACATGTCAAATATAACAGTTGGCATGTGGTACATGGCGGGTAATTTGAATTCAAAATACGGAATGCTAAATCTTGAAGATTTATACCTTTTAATCATGTTGCTTCCTTACAAACCTTTGGTGGAATATCGGGATGGTGTCTGAGAATATTTCACTGAAATTTTGCGGAAATCTGTAGTGCCATTTTGAAAATATCATAAAAAAACGACTGACCTCCCATAAGACCCAATGTAAAATTCAGCCCCGGGAGAACAGCTGATTTTTTCAGGGTCGTCGCCTCTATTTTTGTGTTGGCCTTGGTAGGACAAAACAAGGCCAACACAAAAATAGAGGCCACGACCCTGAAAAAATCAGCTGTTCTCCCGGGGCTGAATTTTACATTGGGTCTTATGGGAGGTCAGACGTTTTTTTATGATATTTTCAAAATGGCACTACAGATTTCCGCAAAAATTTAGTGAAATATTCTCAGACACCATCCCGATATTTCAACAAAGGTTTGTAAGGAAGCAACATGAATAAACGGCTAAAATCTTCGAGATTTAGCATTCCTTATTTTGAATTCAAATTACCCGCCATGTACCACATGCCAACTGTTATATTTGACATGTATTTGACTTTGTCATATGTAATTGTCACGTTCGCTTCTGCTTTAAACTTAATTTTTGTGTGAGCTAATCAAGCGGCTATGAAAAATTAGGGCTTACTATACATTTAAAAAATATTGTTCTGCCAGAATAAAGTAAAAACAATCTCAAAAACGGCTTTATTTAAAAAAAAATCAAATATCAATGAACTGTCATTCCAACTACAATATTTTAAAGACAATCAGCTGTGTCGTAACGTGACCATCAAAAAAAAAATCAGCCCCGGATGTGACGTCAACAAAGTGGAGGATCGTGGCCCGTCCATTTTGATAGCCCTGGACAAAATTATTAATTAAACTAAGTGACCTTATTAAGTAAGACAGCATGATAGTCAAATGACATTAGAAGGACATAAACATATGATACCGGCCGGTAGACCGGTCGCGGTGGTCATATAATAATAAATATATACTTTCGCGATGAAAGACCAAAATTTAACTTAAAATTACTGTAAAGTCCGCAAAAAAACATTAAATTTATCGAAATTTATAAAAACATAGATCAGTGTGTGTAACAATTCATCAAGATGTATGAAACTCGACCGTGACATGTCAAAAGTTTGGTTCGAAAAAACAAAAACAACTGGATAAAAATCGGTATGTAAGAATTTAAAAAGAAATCATTTTTAAGAAAATCAAATACTTTTTGTTATTTTTCATGCAATGCAAAAAAAAGTGCGGGGAAGTGACACTTTCTGAATCAAAATGTGTGAGGGTAGAAAAAACTATCTATCGTGACGCTACTGAACTTTCTCGTGTTTTAGGAAAAACTATCTGTCAAGACGACTTACCCATGAAATGTTGTTTTTTTATGGATTTTTTTTCTTCTTTTGCACAAAAAACAATTTTGGACCATGTTTAAACTCAAATAGTTACTTCTAAACTTGTTTTTAAACGTTTTAAGATTTCTTTTTGTAATATTCCCGCACAAAATTCAAAAAAAATCATTTCCGTACTTAGACAACATTGTCTATCAGTTTTCCCTGTATACACGGACTAACAGGTAGAATCACTTAAAATACGGCAGGTGGATTAAAGGTAGCCAGCTGCTTTTTTGTCGCACTTATGCCGTCAGTGTGAAAGAGATAAAAGTACCCTTATATTATCTAGGGTATTATTAGCATGCAAAATCACCCTATCTTTGTCCGTTTCACATGTTCAATAATGTCTATCTCTGTTTTTATTGTAAAAGAAATACCCGACCATAGGAACCAAATTGGATAGGGTCAATAAAAAATGCCTTGTCTTTCCGTCTCTAACGCCCTTTTAGGGCGTTATACAACTCAATGATCTAGATAGAGGCTTGGTCGCATCGAGTCGTGCAGGACAGAAAAATAGACATACAGACACTGACAGACTTCATGACGCATGATTGGTTCGTTGATTTAGGTCTATAGACGACCAAATGTCGGGTTTTTGACGTTATCCCTTTTCTTGGATGAAAAAATTCCTTTCCTAGCTTGCTCGAAAGAATCTAAAAGTTTCAATGGAAAAGTTTCTGAAATTTTCCGCAGATTTTAATCCTTAAATATCCATGTCATTCAAATCAACGTAAAAACCCATGCGGGGTCCCTCAGGGACCCCACTTAATTTTGTTGTGATACTTTATCTTTCTATGAACTTTTTAAATAGAAATTGTTTTTTATTTCAGTTAAATGCAAATTATAATAAAAATTAAAATGAATCTAACTAGAAATGATAAGTAAACAAGAGTATCCTAGCATTAATAAAATCTGTAATCAGCTAAACATAAATTATGCTGCATAATCTAGTTTAAAAGAACATGAATTTTCAGATAGCAAATAAAAATCTCCGTACGTTGAGTATTTTTTTTATTTTAGTTTATACCAAAATTTGTTGCCTCGTTCGGTACTTATTACATTTAAACTTTTTACGTATATGGGACCTCTTACTTTATTCACTCTATAAACGATGTACGTAATTACGTACCTATATGCTATAGACGAAGTGATGCTTGCGAAGAAGTCTCAGCCCGTACTGATGATGTTTAGAAACACAGAAACCTAAAAGCGTCGTTGCCAATTCCTACTATTAAATATAAATTTTTTAAAAATATATCGCTGGGTTCCCGAAGGTACCCCGCTTAAGGAGACTCATTGTAGAGCAAGCTCTGTAAAACTCGCTTTGCGATGAGTGTCCTTAACCCCGCTTGGGCATTTAAGGGTTAAATTAAAAGATATTAAATTAATTTTTTATTTTAGGCTGCAGAAAGTGGTAACCTGGAGATGTTCCAACGACTCTACATCCAAGACCCTACAAGGCTGTCTCTCAAAGATCCCAAAGGCAGAACCACTGCACATCAAGCGGCCTCTAGAAATAGGATTAATATTTTAACTTTTATTTTGGCACAAGGTGGAGGTAAGAATTAAATTTTATACAAATATTATTTATTATACAGGTTCCCATAAGTACCAGTACCCCGAAATATCTCGAAAAACAACGATTGTAGACAAAAAAAAATTTAAACAAAACTTTTACACCAGTACTTATTAAGATCTCAAAACATAGCACTTAGACCAGGATCTAAGTAATAAATCTATTAACTTGACCTAAATCGGTTTGAGTGCATTTTTTTAATACTTACAGGTAACTACAGAATTCTAGACCTTAGGTCTAGAATTTTAGTATCCAGGACTTTAGACCCTGTCCTAAATATTGGTATTAAAGGTAATTATCTACCTTTACACACCATCTGAACGTTATTTTGAGGTCAGCCTACTTATTTCAAATGGAAACCCCCATTAAATTTTTATAAAATTTTTTGGAAATTTGCACGGACTAAATTTCGTAGGATTTCCGTTAAAAATTCTCGAATTGTAGTACCAACAATACAATATGATAGGAAGCATTTTTCATTGAGTTTCATCGTATATAAATTCAAATTAACTATAAAAATAAAGAAAAACCACATTCAAAATTTGTAACAAAATGTAAATTTTTGGAAATTTAGTCCGTGCTGTCGTAGGATTCCCGTTAAAAATAGTCTCAAATTGTACACAAATCACCCCTAAGAGGTGGTTCAAAGTTCGAAAAACAATAGAAATAATCCATGATTAATAAAAAAAGTATACACAAAAATGTTCAAAGATAAATAATACATAAATAATTTAAAACTATATCTGTAGAGTTGCATTACCCTATTAAATACGTAAAACGTATCAATATTTAAAAATTGTAAAAAGCATAAGATATATTAGAATCCGTTTCCAATTACACATCCATCAAAACAATTGAACATCGGTTTAATCATCGCTAACTTTTCTAAAAAATTAACATGGAAAATATAGCGAACAGCTGACACGGACTTTATTGAACATCTCCTGGTGACGTTTGAACGTTTAAAAACTATTGCATTCACGGGAAAAATAAGTTAAACCTTCAACCAAAACCTAAACTTGTAGACCTAGGATTGTAGCCCTTAGCTCTGTACACCCTTTAGTAAATAATGGTGTTAGTTTTAAAGTTATTTAAAAAATACCCTGTATATCATATGATACATATTACGTCGTATGCAAACAACCTTGCTTCTTGTTGGATTGGTTTACGAGTACATTCGGGCAATATGCAGTCCTTTAACTCCTGTAAATTTACTGACAAGACGCGGGAAAAGTTCATCCAATCCTGGCCGCGTCAAGCCGATCTTTAGAATCCCACGCAATGTTTGGCAATTTACAAGCTAGACTTAGCAAACCGCAAAAGCATGTTGGAATGCCGGCTATACACAAACACGATGTTAACCAGTCCGGTCGCTCGATATCGTGCCGTGGGATGCCGGCTTAATAAAACGGAAATATTGGTAGCGTACATGTAGTGCAAAACCATGGTTAACATTTTAAAATTTTACTTTTTTAGTCGCGTATTAACATTCAATTGTGTTTAAAGTACCGCTTTATTGTTTAAAACTAAATCCCAAACTGTGATTAAATTTCTTATTAAAAAAAAATGTTATTTATAATGATATAGAACGCCTGGCTAATGTTAATAGTGGATCCTACCCTTCTATTCAGATAAAAAAAATAAGTAAAGCCGTTGGGAACAAAAGGCGAAGTGCTCCAAAAAAAAAAAATATATTTTTTATGTTCCGGGTCTTTAGTATAATAGGTAAGTAGTATTTAACTTAATTTTTTACCTTCCTAGCCCGCGTAGCAATGGCTAGAGAAGGTATTAGTTTCAATGAAAAAACTTTTTCTGAGTTAACGCCGAAAATGTCCTATTTGGGTCTATTTTGACCTATCTTAGCAATGTCGTCGCAAGCGCGGATTTGAGGGGGGTTAACGTGGTAATTACCCCCCCCCTGGAACCAAAAATGTGCACTTTTTGTTATTGATTAAAGAGAAAATAGGCAAATTAGCCCCCCCTAGAAAAAAAATATATTACAAATAATTTTTTCGTCGACTATTAACCCCCCCTAGATTTTCTGCCATATCCGCGCTTGTATCGTCGTAATGTGTGTGTGTGTGTATATTATTTCTGTCTGTAACACGATACGTGGCGGATCCAGGGGAGGGGGGGGGAACTAAGGGCACTTGCCCCCCCCCTGAGAATTTTTTCAATATACAAAAAATGAGTAAAAAGTAAGGTTTTTGCTAATAAAAATTCAAAATTTTTGCTTGCGGCGCATGAAAGTGTCTATTGAATATTGTACTTTTAATTTCTGACTAATTTAATAAAACGCTGCTTAAAAAAATATATACCGTTTTTTACCAAGAGAGAATGTCACCTAAAGTGCCCCCCCCCCCCCCCGAGAAGCATCTCTGGATCCGCCCTTGACACGATAGCTTCATAACCGCTAAAGCGATTTTTATAAAATTTTCAGGTAAAATAGTGTTGGACACTCCAACGAGCTGATTAGATTTTGGTCAAAATCCATTAATGCTAATGACAGTTTTTTGACAATTAAAAATTTTAAAAATGCTAACTTTTGAACGAAGCGTCGTATTAATATGCGGTTTTCGGAATATAGTAAACTACATTTTGCGCAATAATTTGTGTTATAATCAAAAACTTCGTAATAGCTTTTTATTTTCTGAGATATTTAAAAAAAACTGTTGACAAGGCTGATATATTATCACAGCTTCACTTGAAGTGTGCTCATAAGCTAGCTATAAAGTAACAGATCTGTCATGGATCCATTTATTTACCTTCCTAGCCTGCGTATCAATGGCTAGAGAAGAAAATTTTTATTTTCAACAAAAAAATATTTTTTGAGAGTAACTTTTTTTTATATATAATATCAGAAGCAAATTTCTTACAACCTATTATTTTGTTTTGCAATATTTAAGCTATATTTTCCAACCAAGGGAAAAATATTTCTAGATATATCGAAAGTAACACAACTTCTATCTAAAAATTACACATTTTATGTTATACTGTATCAATGATTGTTTTATTAGGATTTGTTAGAATTAACTATTACAAACTTTTTTAACTCAAATGTTTTACAAATATATAGAATTTCTTGCCATCAAACAGTACAGTCTAACAAAAACATTTCATGTAAAAAAGCCAAGTATACGAAAGTGGTATTCCGTAAAAAGAATTAAGGTAGTTTGGAAATGTTTTTTAAACTTTGTTATTCCAGCCAAACTTCTTTATGTTCAATTTAGCACTGTGCCTAAGACTCATTTGTAGCCGTAATAGCCAAGTTTAGAAAAACATTTCCAAACTAGTAAGAACCTTTTATTTTTAACTTGGCTTTACTTTTATCTTAATTCTTTTTACGTAACACTTTCATTTTTAAAAGGAATTGGATAATATTTAAGTTTTGAACTAGTAAAATATGCGAAATATTGTTCAAAACTTTTGCAATGTCTTATTAAAAATGTTGAGGTTTTTTTATATTTTCCTATGGTTTTATCATACTTTCGATTAGCTTTCTAAAGCTCAGCTCTCTAGTAATCCTGGAAGTAGGCAATGTTAATTTTACATACCTTTACATTTATAAGGGAGGAAGGTAAATGAAAATTTTGGTGTTTTTAAATTTTTCCTCATAGTTTTTTCAAAGTTCCTATCAATCTTCTAAAGCTCAGCTCTCTAGCGTTTCTGGAAGTGGAGAATGTTACGTTTACATAACTTTGCATTAATAGGGGAGGGAAGTTAATACACATTTGGGGTTTTTTAATTTTCTTTTATAGTTTTATCATAGTTCCTAACGGCCTTCCAAAGCTCAGCTCTTCAGCAATGAGTATATGACCCATATAGAGTGGCAACCGGCGAGCTTTGCAACATTGAGGGGCAGATGATGGCGCTGAAATAAATTCATCTAGTATGCAATATTCAGGGACTACTAGTACGATTTAATTGCATGTGCGTGTTCCGAGGTTCATGTCTGTCATATAAATGCCATTAGATCATAGTACTTGTCTCCGAATATTGCGTGCTAGACGAATTTATTTCAGCGCCATCTACCCCTCAATGTTGCAAAGTTTGCCAGTTGCCACTCTATATGGGTCATATACTCATTGTCTCTAGAGTTTCTGGAAGTGGGCAATGTTACTTTTTCATAACTTTACATTTATAGGGAAGGGATGCAAATTAAAATGTTGGGGGTTATTAAATTTTTTCCTATAGTTTTATCATATTTTCTATCAGTCTGCCAAAGATCGACTCTATAGCGCCTCTGGAAGTAGGCAATGTTACTTTTACATAACTTTTCATATGGGGAGTGAATTAGAATTTTGGGGTTTTTGATTTTTTCCAAGGATTTGGTCACAATTTCTATCAGTGTGCCAAATTTCAGCTTTGCAGCATGTCTGGAAGTACAGTAGAATTTTGATGATCTATACATGAGTGAGTAGATGAGTGAGTGAATGAGTGAGTGGCAATTTCGACGTTTTTTGAGATTTCGTAACTACTTTACTACTTTATGGTTCATGAAACTTGGAAAGATCGACGACTGTGCAAATTTTGAGTTTCGTAGCTCATTCCGAAGTAGAGTTTTAGATAGGTCAAATATGGGCTGACCTGTTTCAAGAAGAGATGGTGCGGTAGTTTCTGCGCGAACTTGGCGGGGCATTGCCGTGCCCCCAGATTTGTTAAATTTAAGTTCAAGTTCGTCTTCCTTTTTTATCTCACACGTATACTATAATTAGTACTGTGAGCTATGGTGATTGAAAATAACAAAAAAAAAGTTGCTCCGATTTCTACTAAACTACCGTGTTACAAAAGGGAGAAAAACATTATCATTCCAACAAAAACTCCTTACAAAAACTGCAACTCATACTAGTTTTTGCTGACACATAATAGTTTAAGTTTAAAATGTTTAGTTTACAATAATTTTTGATGATACAAAAGCTTTAATTTTTTCGGCATATTTTGGTTTTGTTTAAAAAAAATGTGGCATAAAATGTTTTAATAAATATAAATGTTAAATTGTTTGCAAACCAGACATGTAGTTCTATTAATATGATGAAAGATAGAAAAAAGTAAAGGAAACCGCAAATTATAACAAAAAATTATAGGGAATTAGTAACTATTGTGAGAAAATTAAATTACAAATAAACAATTATAATTATATTTTGGTACCTTGTGCGTCAGAATTTATGATGAATAATTTTTATTTTATTTAAAATTTTGGAGTTATTTTTCTATGTGGAATTAGTAGATATTGGAAGAAAACAATGTTAAAAATAATAATTATATTTTGGTACTTTCTTATACATCAGAATTTATTAAAAAATAAGCAAAAATGTATCATCATCACTGAAAAGGGGTTAAGCGGGCCCAGATTTACAAGAGGGGAAAAATCTCAACCTATATTTAGTTTTGACTCACATAATATACACTATGCAAAGTAGTCTTATGCAATATTTAATATTATATCACCCCCCCAAATATAGTTTTCAGATCCGCCCCTAAGCAATTAAAGTAGATAGTTGTTTGGTAATTTTCGCTTGCAATTTTTGCCTAAAATTACACAGAAAAACCTATTTATTTAGCTTTTTTTAAACGTGCAAAAAAAGCTCTAAGAAATGATTTTATATCGTAAATCGCCGAAACATGTGAACTGAGAACTAGATTGGACTTCAAATGCACCAGTTGTTCTTTGACAGTCGGTACAGAATCAGATTTTTATGCGATTTTAGGTGGTTTGTCCACGTTTGGTCGGTACCGAACCGAACCGAACCGAACCGATCCTGTAAAAATATTATTGTAGGTGTCGCCGTTTTTATAAAAAGAGTACGGTATCGCAGGCATTATTATTCTTTTATTTTACCAATATCGTAAGATGATATTTATTTAAATCAAATCAAATCAAATCAAATCAAGCTTTATTGTCTTATATAAAGTATAAAACTTTGTAGACAAAGCAAATACATAACTAATAATAATAATAGAAAAAATCATTTAAAAAATATAAAATATATAAATCCATCCAATAAGTGGTTTAATTATGTTTGATTATATATATATATATATATTTTTTTTTTTAATTTACTTGTTTTTTTTATAATAATTGAGAATTTTAAGTTTAAAATTATTCCTTAATTGTAACTCTGATCAAGAAATTCGTTAATTGAATAAAAAGCTTTAGTGATAAGAAAATCCTTGCACTTATTTCTAAATATGTTATAGTTATTCTTAAGTTTTATATTGTTTGGCAAATTATTATACAATTTTATACCGTTATAAATTATGGATTTTTTAAATAAAAATGAATGTGGTATAGGTAATGTAAGATTATTAACTTGTCTCGTTGAATAAGTATTTTGGTTTATTTCAAAGTAATTTAGATGTTTATTTATCAGACAAATTGTTTCAAGAATATATAAACAAGGAAGAGTCAAAATATTATTTTTGATAAACAAGTCTTTGCAGTGATATCTAGAATTTACATTGCATAAATACCTAATTGCTCTTTTTTGAAGAATAAACACTGATCTAAATAAATACATTGAACATGTACCCCAGAAAGGAATGCCATATCGTAAGTTTGATTCAATTAAAGAAAAGTATACATTTCTGCCTATTGATTTACCTAATTCATTTGTAATAATTTTTACACAATAACAACCCGAACTTAATTTTTTATTTAAATTATGAATATGGTTTTGAAATTTTAAATTTTCGTCTATGTTAAGTCCTAAAAATTTAATATTATCTGTAGTATTAATTTTATTATTATTTATATTTATAATTTGTTGAGATATTTCTTTAAAACCAATTACATATGTTTTTGAAAAATTAAGGGATAGTTGGTTTGATTCAAACCAAGTTTTTATACAAATAATATCATTTTTTATATTATTCCAGAGAACATCTATATTTTTATTTTTCCAAAGAATAGTAGTATCATCTGCAAATATTGTAAAATAACCAGAAATTTTAATATTTAGTAAATCATTAATGTAAATTAAAAAAAGTATTGGTCCTAGTACTGAACCTTGAGGAACACCACATTGAATATTATTTTTATTTGAATTTAAATTTTTTATTGACACAAATTGAAGGCGATTAGATAAGTATGATTTAAACCAACTTAAAGCGTTGTTTCTTATTCCATAAATAAATAATTTTTTAAGAAGAATTTCATGATTAACACAATCAAAAGCTTTAGAAATATCACAAAAAATTGCAGCCGCATGTTCATTATCATTAATACTGTTTAATAATTGTTTCATAAAAAAGAATATTGCATCATGTGTATTTTTATTTCTCTGAAAACCAAATTGATTAATATTAATCATATTATTTTCACAAAAATATAATTCTAAACGCGATTTGATAAGTTTTTCTATTAATTTTGAAAGAGTTGATAAAAGAGATATTGGCCTAAAATTAGATGGTGTATTTTTATCACCTCCTTTATATATTGGAATTATTTTAGCAAGTTTAAGGCAAGAAGGAAAATATCCCAATAAAAATGAATGATTTATAGCTTCAGATAATGTTTTAATTGCAATAAAAGGTAATTCTTTTAGTATATTTAAGGAAATACCATCTATGCCAGTAGAAGATTTATTTTTTATTAAATTTAAAGTATATTTAATTTCATCAGGATTTGTTTCATATAATATAAACGCATTAGTTATGTTGATATTGTTAAGGTATGAAATGGGATCAACATTACAGCTAATTTTTTTAGTAATATTTTCTGCAACAGAGCAATAAAAATCATTCAAATCATTTGGTAATAAATCAGTATTTATGTCAGTTGAAAGTTTATTTCGATTAGTAAATTCATTGACAACAGACCAACATTCTTTTTGGAAATTTGTTGAGTTATTGATACGATTTTCATAAAACTTCCTTTTTGCATGATGTATTACTTTACGGTATGTTTTCTTATATATTTTAAAATAGTTTATTACGAAGTCAGTATTAGGATAAAATTTTGTTAAGGTATGAAGAAAACGTAAATTTTTTGAAGATAAACGAATACCAGACGTAATCCAGTTTTTTCTTTTTGGTTTATTTTTAACATGTTGAAGAGGAAAGCTTTTATCCACAATTTTACAAAGATTATCATGAAAATCATTAAGTGGGTCATTCGAATTATTAATGAAGTTCCATTGAAAATTTTGACAGTGGAGTTTAAACTTATTAAAATTTATTTTGCTAAATATTCTTTTTTTAATGTTATTTTCTTTTTTGACAAGGTCAATTTTGATAGGGCATATTGCAAAAATATAGCTATGGTCAGAGAAACCTGGATCCGAGATCTCATAACTAAGATCATCAAGAAAATTTGTACAAATATAGTCTATTGTTGTTGATGAATTAGAGGTTGTTCTAGTTGGAGAGCTAATATGCATTTTAATATTAAATGAAGATAATAAATATTGAAGTATTAATGTAAAATTATTATTTTTATCTAAATAATCTATATTTAAATCTCCAGTTAAAAGAATTTTACTTTTTGAAGGAAATTTATATAATAAACTTTCCAAATTGTTGATAAAATTATTAATTATTTTAGTATTGTTTTCTGGAGTACGGTATAAGCAGATAATGTAGAAATTAATTTTTTTTGAAAAAATAATTGTAAATTCAAATTCTTTTTCAATTAACATGTTGTTATATTTGTCAAATGTTACAAATTCCAGAGTTTCAAAAATATATCTATTAATCAATGCAATAGTTCCTCCTCCTCTGGAGTTTGTTCTACAAAATTTTGATACTATAACATATTCAGGTAAGTACAAGGGTTCATCACTATTTAGCCAGTGTTCAGTAAGGAGTAATATACCAGGATATTTAAGATTATTTAATAAAACTGTTAATTGGTTTGTTTTATTTCTTATTGATTGAATATTTAAATAAAAAATACTAATTAATTGATCAGAGTTTAGACTAAAAAAGACTTGTAAATAGTGGGTCTGTTTATTTCTTCTAAATTGGCAGTTTTTTTTGTAAACAAATTAGTTTCAAAATTGGTAAACGTTAAAGTTTTTAAAACAATATTATTGTATTTTAAATTACTTTTAATACGATCAGCCAAATGTTTATAAAAATTATATCTTGAATTAAAATCAAACATATTAATAATTTGAATAGATATGTTTCTGTTTTGAAACATAAACTGGTTAATAAAAGGAATTATGTTAAAATAAAATGATTTTTTCTTTACACAAATAATAAGATTAGTTATTTTACCTATGTTTAACAAATTTTTTAAATACTTTGGATTGTTAATTATTTCTTCTGTGTCCCTATTGAGGAACAAAATTAGATGGTCTGTAGATTTAAGTTCTTTATAAGTATCTGCTGTTCTGGATATTAGTTTTGAGATAGGCAAATTCGGTGTTAAGTATGATTCGATACTGAATTTTCCATTTTCCATAATTTCTTGAAGTTTGGTTGCACATCCTCTTCCAAAATGATCTCCGATAATTTTTATTTTTGGTGAGTTATCAGTTTTATAAATATTTGATTTATTGGGTTGTTGATGTGGTGTAGAGTTATAATTTTGTAGTATATGTTGTTGGGCAGAATTTTGATTTAAAGATAATTCTTTATCTATTTTTTTCGGAATAGTTTTTTGATTATTTTTTTTCTTTTTCAACCTTTGGAATGTAGATATTGTCTTTTCTTTTGATAATAAAGTAAGAGGGTCTTTAGAGTTATATAACAAGGTTTCTTTATCTAATTTGTTGTTTTTCATATTAGTAATAGTTAGTTCTTTTTGAATTATATTGAGACTCGGTTGGCTTTGTTTGTTACTGTCTTTTAAAGTTTTTATTTCCCTCTTGAGAATACAAATTTCTTCTTGTAATTTTGGAATGGATTGTAAGGAATTCGTACACTTAGAACATAGGAAAATCATTTTTCGATTTTTTAATGTGATTGTTTTATATTCCGTATTAGATATTTTTGAACAGTTTTTACAAATAATAATTTTGCAAAGGTCACATTCAGTACCAAAAGTTTGTCCTGGTTTAGGGTTTGAAAGATATATAAAGCTTTGCTTACATTCTGAACATTTGAATACATTACTGTTATATTCTTGTTTCGAATCAAATGTTAAATTATTTCCTTCTAACGTAGAGTTTGACGAATCTTGCAATTTTTGATGAGTTTTTTTAATATGAATTTTTAAACCATTTGAATTCTTAAAATATTTTAAACAAGTTTGGCATTGGTTTTCTGCGGTCGTATCGTTTGAGACCTCATTTAAAAGATCAAAATGACCCTGATCCGGATTCCCAGAAAACAAAAGATGGATTGTTTTAGAAAATTTATTATGAAGAATGTCTGTTGGTTTATCAAAATTAAAGATTTCATCGTTGCATTGATTTTGAATTTTGTAAATGAAAAAATTTAGTTCGTATGTCTCTGAAAGAGCAGTGCATTCGATTGCTGTACCATATGTTCCATTTGTACCCATTTCTTGTAAATAAATATTTTTACAAATTTGATTTGTTAAAAAATTTTGAAAAATATTCCAATTTTGATCAATATATAGGACTGCTTTGTTTCTTATTTCATAGTGTTTATCTTCGGAATTAAATAAAAATTTACTTACAGATCTAAAAAGACAGTTTCCATCTCCTAAAATTGTATTTCTTTTGAATTTCATAGTTTTTTGTCTGATAACATAATTTTCTTAATACTTTTGTAAACTACAAATTTATATATTCACCTAATAAGGGATTTCGATTCTTTGTATTAATATAGTTTTGTAAAAATATCTGGCCTGGTTTTATTGTAAAAAATGGTAAAATAGTGTATAAATTTTTTAAACTTGTTTTGACAATATTAGCTTGATATGGGTGTCACATTGACCATGCAGTGTTCTGAAGAGTCTTTTAAAGACGAAATAGTTTACTGTCGACATTTAATAGGTGTCCATTAGATCTTGGACTCCCGTGGGCATACAGCTTTCGAGCTGCCCACGGAAAAATACAAGAGAAACAAAACTATACCCGCTTAACCACAAAAAATTTTTGTTGTTGACTTATTTTACTATTACCCCCCCTATAGATTTATTGCAGCACGGCCTTTGTGGTAACTTAAGCTGTTAATTTTAAAGGATCCCGCCCCGAGCTTATGGGCGGTGGCTTTCGGTTGCATTTCGTTTAAATTGCAGTATGTTGTAGATCTTGATGCCCTGATAAAAAGCTATCATTGCCCCATCGTCCTCCGACCTATGGTTTCTAAGATACAGGGGTTCAAAGTTTCAGTTTTTAGCTTTTGTGCATTTTTCACAAAAAATTATTTCCAGTCATTTCTACCTTTTCGCAAAAATGATATTATGGTTTTTTATATATCAAACGTTAGCTCACAAGTGTAGCTTAATATCCAAACTAAAAAATGGGTCTTATTTACACTTTGTTACATTCAGTGGCGTTCCGAACATAAAAATTATTAAAAAATATTTAATCAAAAAACGATGCTATACAGATATAACTATAAAAAAAAACAAACGGTGGAATTTTTTTTATTTTTTCCTATCTTTTAAAAAACTCCCAAAGAAACCAGATTATGTATATATGTTAAAAATACGTTGTTCAAGTTTTTCACAAAACGCTGTAAAGCTCTATGCTTTTTAGGATTTTAATGTGTTTTTTAGAAATGCAAAATATTTTCGCTTTTGTTTTAACGAGAATATTTAAACAAGTATAATTTTGAGGTTTATGGAATGATTTTTGTTGCTCACAGTACTTTTGTAATCATTTATTCATTCAGTGGCATGCAATTTACCAAGATAAATGTTTGAAATCCTAATTTTTTTAACGTTGATTTTTTGAAAAATGGGTTCCTCAGGTTAATCAATATATTCAATCAAACACTTAATTTGCAAAACAGTTTTTTGTTTCAAAATACAGTGAAATCTGTCCTAGCGGACACCTCTATTAAACGGACACTCCCTTTAGGCGGACAAATTATTTGGAACCAAGCTTTTGCCTATGTCTTTACATGTAAAATTCCCTCCTGTAACCGAACACTCTAATAACCGGACGCGGACAATTTTTTTTGGTTAAAAAATTCTGAAACCTCCCTTAACAGGACGCGAACCTCTGACAATGAGACGAAGCGCTGCACGACATGGGCATAAATATTATGTAGTATGTTGGCAACAATGCACTCTGCAGCCGGGGAATTACCTCTTTCCGTTTTAACGCGGAGACTAAATACTTCTGTCGTATTTTTAACATTATTTTATTCGGCAGGACTGCTGTGTTTATTGTTCAGTTGGTTAATCATAAATCTCTTTTAAATGGCGCCTAGTAAAGAAACTTCTTAGGTTATGTGAACAAATGGAAGTTGTTAATATTTCGGAGAAGGAACATCTATCAGCACGAAAGATCGCCAAAAATATAATATCGGAAAATCTCAAGCAGCGGAAATTGTTAATAAATATATTTCAAAATTTCGCAGTTCCCTCTCTTAAGCGGACACCTCCAATAAGCGGACAAAATCGACGAAACCGTGAGTGTCCGCTTATAGGAGGTTTCACTGTACTCTTTTCAAAACTTGATATCGAGAAAAATTAAATAATGTTGGAAAGCAGACGATGTCGTTGCTTTGAGAGAAGGTAATATTAGCCAGAGAATACGTTTTGTAGATTATTTTTTTTTTCGTGTTAGCTCATTTTACTAACCTGCCAATGTCGAACTGACAGATCATATTTTTTGACTTTTTTATTTTACTTTTAATGTCGCAAAAAAAATCAATGTCAAAATAAGTAATGATTTCAATATTTCAAATATTTATCTTGGTAAATTGCACGCCAGTGAATGAATAAATGATTAAAAAAGTACTGTGAGCAACAAAAATCATTCCATAAATCTTAAAATTATATTGGTCTAAATATTCTATTTAAAACAAAAGCGAAAATTTTTTGCATTTAAAAAAAAAACATTAAAATCCTAAAAAGCATAGAGCTTTACAGCGTTTTGTGAAAAACTTGAACAATCTATTTTTAACATATATACATAATCTGGTTTCTTTGGGAGTTTTTTTAAAGATAGAAAAAAATAAAAAAAATTCCACCGTTTGTTTTCTTTTTATAGTTAATTTTGTATAGCATCGTTTTTTGATTAAATATTTTTTAATATTTTTTATGTTCGGAATGCCACTGAATGTAACGAAGTGTAAATAGGTCCCATTTTTTAGTTTGGATATTAAGCTACACTTGTGACCTAAAGTTTCATATATAAAAAACTATAATATCATTTTTCAGAAAACGTAGAAATTACTGGAAATAGTTTTTTGTGAAAAATGCACAAAAGCTAAAAACTGAAACTTTGAACCCCTGTATCTTAGAAACCATAGATCGGAGGACGATGGGGCAATGATAGCTTTTTATCAGGGCATCAAGATCTACAACGTACTGCAATTTAAACGAAATCCAACCGCCCATAAGATCCGGGCGGGATCCTTTGGACTCGCCACTAATCAAATTAATCGGCACTGTAAAATTTGTACAGCGTCCAACAGGACTGTGTGACTCATCCATCCAAAATGTTTTTGTGTTTGACATTTTCATCAAAAAAACTTTTGAGTAAATAAAAATTTTATGAAAAGTTGACATTTAATTCACTGAAATGATTATTGTCCGAACTGAATTTTATAACAGGCTCGGATACTGTTTAGCACACAGCGGTGGTAGTTTTGAGAATTCTTTAGGTAGTTCTCTCTTTATCCCTCTCTTATTTGTTTCGCTGAGGAAGCCATAAACTTTAGTTTGTTGTCGATACGCCATTTAAATATTATAAAAAAAACGAGCTTGAGAAAAATAATTCTACGTTACGTAATTATTGTCTAAATTTCCGATATTTTATATACAACGCCCTCGGTCGATTTTCTTTACGTACCGAAAGAAAAGATCGCCGAGCAAGGAGAAACAACCGGTGTAAGAAATTTTCTCCTTATACTTTACCGGGGCGCACAGAGGACAGGTATTGGCTGTGGGTCTGGCTGTCCTGAAATAATGGTTGTAGCCACGTGTAAGCTTTTGTCCTTTTTTCTTACATACTACATATCTTATACATTTGCATTTGTTCCGATCTTATATACAGTAATAATTTCCATTGATCCCTATAGCATTTAATCATGCCTTATATAAAGTGTGTAAGAATTAGTACTTGCTGTTGTGAATCTTGGGAGAATGAAAACAACGTGGCCCTATCTAAAAAATGGCACAAACTTTTTATAGTAAAACAAAAAAAAACCTAAAAAACACACAAAATTCCAAGGACAAAAATATCACCATCCTGCAAAAATATATTGTTGGAAATTCTGATAGATTTGTTGTGGTTTTTAAAGTTTTTGTTAGTGCCGTGTAAGAAATAAATTTTAAAAGACTTTTCTTATTGTAGGAGAGTGGAGATTTCCTGATATATCTTTTTTGTTATAGAAGTTGTTTTTATATATAATCAAGGCTTATAAATTAAAAATAATAAAATTTGATGTTTCTAACTATCAATATTATAAGATATGGTGAAGAATAATTTTGATTGGTGGTTTTAAATTAAGCTGGATAACCTCATATAAATATGGATATAAAGAGATGTTATCCCGGTTTATCGGTTTTCTATAGAAAACATCTTTCACTTTAAATCGAACATGTGGTCAAGAAGATTTTATTGGACATTTGTTACGTGATAGTTCACGAGATTGATTCATATTTTATTACATATTGGACTAAAATTGGCTTCTCAAAACTTTTCTTAACCCTTCAACATTAACGAAAGCAAAGGCGTATCCAGGGCGGGCAATGGGGTCTCTGTGCCACCTGTCTTACTGGATTCTGTAAAATCAGAAAATGAAATATAAATAGAATATAAATTTGCCCTTCCCCCCCTTTATTTTGAGAAAGCCCTGTAACTCAGAAATCTGCCCCACTTCTGTTTTGGGCGGTATACGGCCTTAAAGCAAAATAACTTTAAACATGTCATTGGGTACATAGGTACCGTTTTTTTTTGTTTCGGATAGATATGGTTTAGTTAGTGAATGATCTCAGCTTTGTTTGGTTGAAATTAGCTATTTACTTCCGGATATACCGGGTGGAAATAAATGAAGAGTATAACAAAGGGTCTAAGAGCCATATATTCAAAAATCTAGATTTTGTTTGAAAACGGTCGTAAGTGCCAACCCCAATGCATCTAAAAATAGTCTATATGCATTGGAAACTGCAGAGGCTTTTACGATGCGTCGAAAGATGACTCCACGCGTAAATGCCATCAATATTTTAAAGTGTTTTTATTGATTTTCTTAACTTTAGGATTTTGGCAGACCCTTTAGAAGTTATACTCTTCAAATATATTTGTTAATGTCTTGTATACCACACATAATAAAAATGACGATGTTGCATAGTAATAATACCATATTCTGAGGAAAATAAAAAATAACTGCCGCTATATTAAAATTCAAGATGGCGAACACGTTTAACGTCAAGTGATAATTCATCCACCTTCTTGTTTTTGTGTTACCTTCAATACTTTTAATTTTTGTTAAGTCACAAACAAGCGGGTTTTATGCCCAACGCAAACAGGTAATTTTATTCACAGAATCATCTGGATTTTCCCAGTTGAACCCCCCCCCCCTAAAATGAAGCGAAGTAAAGCCTACGAAAACCAACAAAAGAATACTTTGTAATGATTTTCTTGTCTCAGCAAAAACCCGGCAGTGGCGGATCCTGAGGGGGGGCACTAGGGGCACTTGCCCCCCCCCCCCGAGAAATTTTTGAATATACAAAAAATGAGTAAAAAGTAAAGTTTTTGCTAATAAAAATACAAAATTTTTGCTTGCGGCGCATGAAAGTGTCTATTGGATATTGTACTTTTTAGTTCTGACTAATTTAATCAGGAACAAATGTTCCATGCCAATCCAAAACTATCAGGACGTGTTCCAGATGGGGATCACTTGTATCCTCGTGATCGACGTTGGAGAAAGTGAAAACCAAACAGTTTTAGTTAGGAATTATAGCCAGAAAATTTAAATAAAAAAAATTGTTGTGAAAAAACTTTGGATTTTCTTTTCACACTATGAATAAAAACCTTCACCCTGGAGAACTACAAAACCTTAATAGAGGTACACGTGTTTTCTTAAAAAGCAAAAGCTAAAGAAAAAAAAAACGAAATTAAATTTTTTATGGTTGATTATGAACTTATAATTAAGATAAACTTATCAGTAAAACAATATACAAATTTATAAACAAATAAATACAAAAATGCACTACGCAAAAAAAATCCGTAATTAGGCGCGTGGATTACAATATTAGCTAGTCCAGTCGTATTTGACACCCGCTAGCTTAGAACAACGCGCACTTCGCCTATTAATTTTATACTGGGCGGATGCTTCATCATATAATTGACAGCTACTCAAGCGGTCAACCCCACTCACAAGCCAGGTTTTAATTGGGCACTGCTGAAAAGGACGTAGATTACATATGTAATCTGCCGGCCTAATAGAGGGTTAAGAACGTTTAAAAAAATATACAAATTTATAAACCAATAAATACAAAAATGCACTACGCAAAAAAAAATCCTTAATTAGGCGCATGGATTACAATAGTAGTCCAGTCGTATTTGACACCCTCTACCTTAGAACAACGCGCACTTCGCCTATTAATTTCATACTGGGATGCTTCATCACATGACAGCTACTCAAGCGGGCAATCCCACCTATAAGCCAGGTTTTAATTGGGCACTACTGAAAAGGACGTGGATTATATGTGCAATCAGCCCGCCTAATGGAGGCTTAAGAACGTTCCCTTATCAGGAGATTTTAAACTTGTCCTTCATCTTGTATTAATTCAATATGATGGTAGTTACATTTTATTTTCTTAAAATTGTGGTTTTCTGACTATGAAACGACCTGTTTTTTCATAAATTTATATATAGGGTGTTCTCAAAGTTGAGCCATTTATTTAAACAGGTTGCAGAACTCGTAAAACTAAGTAATTGTACTAAAAATCATTTATATATGTTGCAGAAAGAAGTTATTAACAATTCGAAAAATTTAAAATTTAAAAACTGTAGGACCAGACTTTTTATTAATGTTTTGTTTATTGGTGATACTGGTTATACCTCATTTTTTTGTAGAATACATCATTTATTCATTCATTGTACGGTTTTCAGTGAGAGTTTAGATTTGACCAGTAGTAAATAATTCGCTAAGGTGCGTGATATTTTTGTTTTTTGGGCATTTTATGCAATATAAATGGCATTCATATATGAAAACAATGAACTAGTGGACATAATATTAACTTAGAGGGAGGGCCAAAAAAATGCAGCCGCAGCATGTTGTTTGTATATAGGTGGAATGTTTTTAAATTTTATATTTTTTAAAATTGTTAATGACTGCAACTTTTATATAAATGATTTTTGGTAAAATTAGTTATTTTTACGAGTTCTACAAACTGTTAAAATAAATGACTCAACTTTAAGAACACTCTGTATAAAACTACGCGATAAAAACTAATTACTAACCTATAAATTTTTGAAAATTTTATTGTGATTAGTCATTCATCGTGCGAAATATTTCGCCTCGGCCAATATCAAGCACGGAATGGATTGCCTTAGGGCTTATCCATAAATTGCGTAACGCTCAAGGAGGGAGCGGGGGTTTGGCCTTGCATTACACTCAATGTTATTTTACTGTATTTTTTCTTAAAATGCGTTACGAGGGGGGGGAAGGGGGGCGTAGGACTCAAAAATCCTGTACTTTTGCGTTACGTAACTTAAAAACGCTCGCTAATAGGTCTCAGCACAAAAAAATATACTTTCCTTGTGGTCTCAGTCAGTTTACAATTTTGCTTAAAAAAGTGCGTCAGAAATGTAAATCGGAAAGACTTTAATATTACTATTTATAATTGCTATTTTATTTTTAATTACTACTATACCAAAAAATGAAACAGACACGAACAACGTATGCTTACAACTTTCTATACCTTAACGTCTTCCGTCTTTATCCTCTGAGGAATATCACGTTAAGGAAAGTTGAAGTAGCAAAAAATCCTAAAACGCACGCTTCAGAAAATTATATTTTCAACGAGAGGTTTTTGTTAAGGAGTCTGGATCACGTAAAAATGGATGTCAAGGTGAATTTAGTCGTTGATGTTGTTTATGTGAATAAGATGGAATTCCAAATAAAACTCCAGCATATCAATACAGATCCATCATTGTATAATTCTTTGATTGCAACTCATATACAATAATTGAGTAGAAACACAATTCCGGACTTCCATTGTCTTTATTTATTTTAAACACGACGTTTCCGTTAGTATATCTTTTTAAGTGTAAAACTAAATAATCCAGTCAACAGGCTACTACTGACTTATACTACTTCATATGCAATAAGCTATGACAGTCTATCCCCTTTTTTAATTCTAAAAAGCTTGTTTTTCTTAAGAAGCAGTGGTTTCCATAGGTTTGGTATCTCCGTGCTAAGTTGACTGAAAATGTCTTCATTCTGCATTATAAACGCAGCTTCAATCAACTTTCGTTTTCGCCAATGCGGCTCCTTATGCAAAACTTTAACGTCTGACCATTGAATCCTATAATCATTTGACCATGCATGATCCGCTTAACCGAATTTATCAATATCCCTTAATTGAGTTCTTTTTAGATCTCCATTTACTCTTACCTGAAGAGGGCGTTTCGTTTCACCTACATATGAGTTACCACACCACACTATTTGAGGGATTTTCTGGTTTAGTGATTGGAGGCTATTTGTCTTATGTTTTCTGACATCCCTTGAATATATGCAATGTTAATAACACCCAGCGAATTAATATTTTAAGAATATGCTACATTTGGTTTGCTTTTAATTTTAGAGATCGTTGAGCTTATTAATTTCTCGGAATAACCATCCTGTTGTAAGTCCCTTTTAATATTGTTAATGTCGGTGGTTAATTCTTCAGTATCACTACAAATATTTACGGCTCTTAAATACAAACTTTTTATAACTCCTTGTTTTGTAGCAACAGAATGATTCGACATAAAATTTAGGTAGTGTGTGTAGGTTTCCTGTATGCAGTGGTATGTATATTTCTGTCTATTCGTTAGACAGGAATTAACAGAAATACATTAATCCATTACCTAAATATTATGTAATTGAAAAAATAGTCCATTTCTCATAGTGGAGTTTGGAAATTAGAAAGAAAAACTGAATGTTTTCTCTACTAAAGTCTTTGTTATTTCGGGTTTTGATGTAGGATATGTTTCGAGTCTAAAGAGACCCATCATCAGCTGAAACAAGGTAAACAAGAAAGTGTCATCCGAAGCAATTTTTAGTGCCAATTAAATAGATTAAACTGAGATAATAAAATTATTTTGAAAGGGATCAAATAATCACTTTCAGGTTCACCAGTGTACCCCGAAAGTGGCCATTCCACCTCTATCATTTTTTATGTTTTATAAATCGATACCCCCCTTAAAATGTAACATAACTTTCAAAAACCTTCAAAAGACCCTCATACCCCCAGCAAGCTAATGCGTGGGTTCAAACAGTTGCTAATACCAGTTTACAAGTATTATATATAAAATTCGAAATAATAAAGACTTTAGTGGAGAAGACATTCAGTTTTTCTTTGTAATCTGTAATTGAAAGCATTTTGTTCATTTGAATTTAAACTTGAAAAAATATAAAAGAAAAATAAGATTTTGATAAAGATTTGGTATTCAGTTAAGAGGCAACATATGAAAAACGTAGACATTAAATTTTCAAAAACATTCCTGATAGGGAGGCCTCACGTCATTCTATAGTCCAGGCCTGACTAGTCTGATGATGATACAATAATGATAGGCAAGCCAGATAAAGGCTAGAAAAGGACATAACCTAGGAAAGTAGACAATAGACAAAAAGCTAGAAAATAGACCAAAATCAGCGCCCAAAAAATACAGTGGGCACTATAGAAAAGTTGCAATGGTAGGTACCTGGTTTGTAAAAGCAAAAAATATGCAAGTTAAAAATTATAAAAAATAGATAGATAAATAGGTACCTAAGCTAACTATTTTTACTACTTTTGGGCAAATTTCAGCCAAAACGGTATCATGAAATTTGTCTAGGATCAACCACCTTGGGATGAGATGGACTATGACCACACCATTTATTTTTCAAATTCAAGTGAACAATCGTTTTAATGCCAATAAATATAAAATAAAGTAAGTAAAAAAAATAGAAGTGTGCTTTTGTGATTTAAATCTAAATAAAGTACCAAAATAACACATGTGTAACGTTATATTAAAATGATGTGTTACAAAGTGCTAAAACCCCCTTCCCTTCTATGCGTTACGTAATTTAAGAATGGTTCTTAAGTAAATTAATGAATTATTTTAGTTTTACTTCCTGAACAGAATTTGTATTACTTAAATTGAGTGATTCAAAGCCAGTACTAGAGTAGACGCGGCGAGAGTTGATGCCACGCACGTCATCAATTCTATCTTGGTATACGCCTACTTACGGTCAGACAGTGCCGTGCGGAATAAATTACACATAATAATTTATAGCGGTAAAATAAAAATAATTGAACCCATAAAACACTACGCCTATGGATCTCCGCGCGAACTCTATCAAACGTCACGAATAGCTTTCTTTCGTAAATTTTATTCTGTGACCCGGAGATCTGAGTTGTTCTTTTGTTTTTGCCTAAGCCCTTTTTGTAGGAAAAGCTATTTATTCCTAGTTGGAGGCTGCTGTTGTTTTTCTATGTACCCTAGATGCCTGACTTGCATATTTGAATAGTAGTATACACAGAGATTTAAATGGACATGTGTGTGGGCAGAATAATAGAACTGGGTGCGGACAAATGGGCAAGGGGAATCTTGGCGCAGGGCCTACTTGGCGCAGCCAACTGGTTACAGGGCCAACTTGGCACAATAATATATTTTTTGATAAAATATACAGATTAAAAATATATAATACCTTTTCTTTAGGGGAGTTAACAGTAATAGATTAGGTTCAGTTAGTTTAGACCAAACTGCACTAAGCAGAGAATTAACCAGAGTTTTGACTAAATATATTTTTTGTTCGCCATCTTAAAATCCAAGATGGGGGACGAAATTGAAATGTATCCTTCAGAGATGGTCATTTATTCTTATTTTGCGAACTTGTTTCAATAATTTTTTTAATCAGTAAAAAAGCTACATTCTTGCCACGGACAAGAGGGTATGAATCAGCAAAATCGGTTCAGTGGTTCTAAAAGATATATTTTTGTTTCAACCATTGTTTTGCATATTATTCGATTGACTTGCCAATCAAGTATGCATTTATTTCCTTATAAATTCATTACCACTGAACTGATTTTAACAAAATAAAAAACATCCTGGATAGAATTCATTGATTTTTAAAGATCATGATCAAAGTTTATCGCCATCTTAAAATTTAAGATGGCGGACACAATTATACTTGATTTTTCAAAATGGCGTTTTTATTCTTATTTTCCGAAAATGTTTTAGTTTGTTTTCTAACTTTAGGAAAGCACTACTTTTTCCCTACATAACGGGGTACAAGTAAGTAAAATTGGTGCGGTGGTTCTCAAAAAATCAATTTTTGTTTCAACCATTATTTTACATTTTATATACGATTGCATTGCCAATCCTGTCTGCATTAATTTCCTTATAAATTCGTTATTACTAAACCGATTGTAGTAAAATGAAAAATCATTTTTAAAAAGCCACCATCAATTCTCACCACGATATTTTTTATTTTATCACAATTGGGTTAGTAGTAATAAATTTATAAGGAAATAAATGCACCACACCAATTTTGCTGACTCATATGTTGTTGTAAGTGGCAATAATGCACCTTTTTTATTAATTTTAAAAAAATATTTAAACATTTTTGCAACACAGGAATAAACCGCCGCATGATTGTGTCCGCCATCTTGGATTTTGAGATGTCAGACAAAAATATATATATATAGTCAAAACTCTGATTACCCAAGTAACATTTGTTTATTTATAGCAGAAGCTAAAAGGTTGCCAGCGCCTTTCCTTAAAACCATTAGTTTCAATGTTTGGTCGCTAGCGCGTTCCCATTACCCTTATATACCCCTTAGACCTCCTAAATGGGACTCCCCAATTGGTGGTGGCAACCTATGTATTAAACTCACTATAAAACCATAAGAAATAAACGCCAGCTTCGCCCTCTAGCGGTTCTACCAGTATAGAACCTTTTAGAGCCTAAAGCTATTATGCCAGGTTCTAAAAGCAACTCAGAAACGTCCTCTATCCTATTATAAAACTAGATTTGGTAATTTGGTATCCTGGCGATTCTGTTGAATACCATAATACCTTTAGAGTAAAGAAGTTTTCCTATAAAAGCTATGGCGATATTTTAGATTCACAATGGCTATATAAAATAATTTAGGTCACAAAATTGCCAAAAATATCAGAGTCCCAAAATTATTTTATCACATAAAAATATACCGAGTTTGTCATTTTGTTGATGATCAAATTGCCTGCCAGATTTATTTTTCTGATAAAATCGTATCTGAAAAGCTCTCAAAACAAGCACGCCAGCTCAAGAATACTTTTTAATAGTTTTTTGATAACAAAATAACAAATATTTAAAATTAAAAAAAATCATTTACACTATTCACCATTAAAAAAGTCTGTTTGGTTTACATAAATCAAAATTAAAGTAAAATTATTGTTAAAAAACACTACTAAAACGACTAGATAAATATTTTCTCTTTACAATATTTTTAAATAAATTTATATACGCCATTATGGTTTTATAATGGTCACTTGGTTTTATTTGTTACTGTATCGCAACAAGGATTTTTAAGTGCCCTTATGAAACCAACAAAAAATAATAATGTAAACATAGTCAACATAACCTCACTTAAATCTTTTGTATTTGTTTTTAAAGTGTTTAAAAGCGTATATTTAAACACTTTTAAATGTTTTTTATCGTGCAATTTCGACACAATCGAGAGGGCCAGTGCAATGATATTCGTTGTGCCTGCAGGTTGGAGGGCAGCCTCTTATATTGGCCGTCTAAACAGGCCTTATCTAGGCCTGGGTGTCCTACCCAGGAGGACGGAAACTCAACAATTATTAATTATTGGGCTTTAAATAATCAATCTTGCAATAGGTAGGTACCAATCTGCACCTAGGTATATCTATTATTTTTACAAGAAATAGCTAAAAAAATAAAACACGAAAGTATTTACTTACTTCTGTTAGAACCCTTAAGGAAACAAGGTTTTATATGGCCGCCTATTTAAATAATATTTATTATACAGCTATGGGTAACTATAAATACATAAGAATTAAGTTTACCTTTAAGCCTTCCTATAAAACCTTTTATAATGCCTAAAAGTATTGGCAAAAACCAAAAGTCTAAAGTTTATATTTACCACTCTTAAAAACCTCAAGGAAACTAGGCTCTATATGGCCGCCTATCTAATCATATTTACTTTTAAACTACTGGTAACTATAAAAACAAAAGGATATAAGACAACCTTTTGACTCTATTATAAAATATTTTTTTAATGACCTAAAGTAATGAAAAAAACTAAATGACCAAAGTTTATTTTATTTCTTTTTAAAAACTTTAGGTAAAATGGTTTTATAAATCAGAAATCAATAAAACCAAAAGTATCTAAAAGGAACAGAAGGAATATCAGTTTTATTATACTCCCCTTATAAATCACTTTTTGGTTGTATAACACCCCCAGTGGCGTATATAAGGGGTGGGCCTGGGGGGCCCGGACCTCCCCCGAAGCTAAGATTTTTTTAGATATTTTCCACATATTTCCTGAATACAAACATAAAATAGCATAAAATACTACCTCATGGGGTCTCGGGCCCCCCCCAAACTGCCTCGGGCCCACCCCGAAACTTTTTTCTATATACGCCACTGAACACCCCTTTAGGTAATTGGCAATATAAATTACCTTTATGTAGCCAAATTGATCCTAAAACCCATAACAGGACCCTCTAAATAACCTAGGAACCAAATTAATAAAACCTTGAGTGGTAATAATGTTACTTGGGTAATTCTCTGCGAAGTGCAGTTTGTCCCATTAAAATCGATGGTATAGTTCAAAAGTTATAATGAAAAAAATATCTCCGAACGTATCTGATTAGTACCCAAAAAAAGGGTTTTTAACATTAATTAAAAGATTAACCACATTTTCTTCAATATTTCATGAAAAATGGCCCGTTAGTTCAGGAATTATTCCACAGTGACACAGAATTGTACACATGAGACAGAAAACAGACGCTACCCCAAAATTGCTAATTAAGGTCAAGAATATTATACCTTTCCAAGCACAAGGTATAAGTTACGAAGATAAAAAACTAAAGGGGTACCTAAGTACCATTTCGACTTATTGCATTGCTATGTACTTTTCTACCTCCTTCAATGTATAAAATATTTTCTTGATTGTAGAAGCATAATAAAACCATAACCTTTACGTATCTATTCTAAAATGTGAGCATAAATAAAAGTCTATTCATGACTTGAAATACTGCCATTTTGAAGCTATCCAACAAAGATTATAAAATATAATATACAGAGTGTCCCATAACTTAGAGGACATAGGTCAACAGGTGATAGAGGAGGTCATGTCTGATAAAAAAGTTCGTATAATGCATGGGTCAAACCTCTTTCTTTGTCGAGATACAGAGCATCAAAGTTGGCGAATTTTTGAACTCTTTTGATAATAACTTTTTAAAAAAACGCAGTAAAAATATAGAATTGGGTAAAATCGTGTTTTAGAAAAAGAGCCATAAATTGAAATAAAAATAATTTTAAAAAAAATTAGATGGTTAATTTTAAAAAAAACAATTATTTTGGTATAAATTTTTATGAATGCCATATCAAACGCATGTTTTTTTTTTGTATTTTTTGTTAATAAAAAACAAGTCTTAGCAAGACATAGTAATAAAATATTATTGATATTTTTTAAATGAATAAGTAAGCCAAATTTTTTTTTTTAATTATTACTTTTTATACATTTTTGGAGCTTATTTTGGCAGCCTGTATCTTCTCAACTTGTAATTTTATCAAAACAAAGAATATCACTTAACAACAGATGTGTGTTGACCCCCATCTTAATTAAACTTTTTTCTCGGAAATAACCTCCTCCATCACCTGCTCCACTATGACCCCTAAGTTATGGGACACCCTGTATATTATTCTATCCAAGAATAAATATTTTACACAAAAGTATTAAATCAAACATGCTTTCAAAAATTTGACAACATCCTCGCCTTAATTGCACAAAAAATTTGGAGGGTAAAAGAAAACAACATTAGCGACGTCACCGGATATAGTTGTTCAAGCTATAGTTAAGGCCAGATTTCAAAAAATCAACTTTCTAGTAGCATCGTATATTACTTTTGAGCAAATGGTCAAGGCCCATTTTCATCCCTACTGAATCCGAATATCCCGGTTTGTAAGCTCTTTACAGAATATATAAAATGTTAAATGTAGTTGTTGGAGCGGGAAAGTTGGTATGAAGTCTACGAGACGAGTGGGGTGGGTGAAAAGTTTGGTGTGTTTTTAAGGATTGTTTTATCAGCGTACAATCAAGCTTTTCCCGGAAAAAAAGGTCTCTATTAAAAATAACACAAAGAGCTGGGTCACCACAGAAATTAAAATGTTATCAAATGAGTTAAAAAATATGCATTGGTTGCTCCAAAAAACTAAAAACAAACAAATTGAACAAAATTATTTACATTTAAAAAAACAATATAAAATCCTTTTAAGTAAAACAAAAAAAAATTATAATGAATGTAAAAACTCCTCAAACCTTAATTCTGCAGCATGGTCTTTAATTAATAAAAAAATGGGTAAAAGTAGGCCACAAAAACCGGAAGTTCAACCACTTCATGTTGATGGGGCAATCATTGAAGATCCACAGGCGCTCTGCAATATCTATAATGAACACTTTTTATCCACAGTAAATCAAGTCGGAGACTCTTTAGTTGCAGGGCTCACTCTGAATGTACAATCTAGGACAAATGCTTTATTTTTCCTGCATCCCACTACATCCAAAGAAGTCTATGAAGTGCTTCTTCAAGTTACTAAAAAACATTCAAGTGGCTCTGATAACATCCCATGTCATCTAATCAAAGATGTTGGTGGTCTCTTGTCTCCTCCCTTGGAGGATATTATCAATGCTTCTTTTGCAAAAGGACACTTCCCAACTCAACTCAAAACCGCTAAGATCATACCTATTTACAAAAAAGGAAATAAAACTGAAGTGAGTAATTACCGACCAGTGTCAAACCTTTCTGTATTTTCAAAACTTTTTGAAAAACTAATGTACAATCGACTAATTTCCTATTTTACAAAAAATAACTTGTTTTCACCCACACAGCATGGTTTCTTGAAAGGGAAGTCGACAGAAACAGCACTGTTTGAGTCCCTAAATTTAATATATCAATACTTGGATCAAAAACAATATACATCGGGTATTTATTATGATCTTTCTAGGGCCTTTGATCTAGTAAATACAGAACTATTGGCAAAAAAGTTGGAATCTTATGGTATTAGAGGTCCTGCTTTAGGATGGATTTTGTCATATGTTACAGATAGGTCTCAATTTGTGCAGATATCGGGTGAGAACTCTGAAATTCTTAACCAACAATACCGATCGGTTACTCAGTCAATAAAGTATGGAGTGCCACAGGGCGGAATCCTCTCTCCTTTACTGTTCCTTATATTTTGCAACAATCTGGCTGACACTCTGGGGGTCTCGGAGGGTCTATTTCAGTTTGCAGATGACAGCAGCAAAACTGAACACAGCAAAACTTATAATGGAATGGTAACTAGAATGCAAGCCATAACAGCTAATATGGCAGACTGGTGCAGATCGAATGGACTTCTCTTGAATTCCCAGAAGTCAGCTATTGTCACCTTTAGAAATTCAAGATCTAAAAAATGTGATGCTAAATCATCTCTTGTTTTTATGAATGGTAAATCTATACCAAATGAGGAGGATACCAAGTTTCTGGGGGTTTACATTGACTCCGTACTTTGCTGGGAGACTCATATTGGCCACCTTTCAAAGAGACTAGCAACATCATGCTTCATTGTAAAAAATCTAAAACAGGAACTAAACACAAAAACTATTCTGCTCTATATCCATGCACAGGTGATCAGCCGTCTTGCTTATGGGATAATCATCTGGGGATCTTCTTTAAAAATAGAGAGATTGTTTATTGTACAAAAGAGACTAGTCCGTATCCTGGATGGGGCTGGATGGAAGGATCATGCTGCTCCAATCTTTAGAAAGTACAAAATTATGACTGTATACTCATTGTATTTTTATAAACTTTTAATTTTTGTTAAAAAGTATCAGTCATACTTCACAACAAACAACCAAATTAACATCGGAATTAAAACAAGATCTTCATGCCAACTCAGCATTCCTTCACACAACTCTACACTATTCGAAAAGTCACCACTTTACATGTCTATTAAGGTATATAACAAACTTCCAGCAGACATAAGAAATATCCAGAATTTTAAAACATTTAAATTAAAAGTTAAAAATATCCTAACTGAAAATGTGTTATACAGGCACAGTGACTACTTTACTATTTTCTAAGTTCTCTTTGTCAATGTAATAGTTTGTGAAATTATTTTTAGTGATCTTGTTTTTTTTTTGTGTTGAATAATAATAATAATATTATAGTTTTATAATTTTGAGACTAATAATATAAGTATTCTATTAGACTGTTAGTTAGATATTATTAGGCCACTATTTTATACTTGTTGACACATCCAATATGCATTTTATGTATCTTATGGAGTAAGGATTAAAATAAATAAATAAATAAATAAACTATCCAAGGGCATTTATAAATTTGGCTCTGCGTCAAAAATTACCAAAAAGGGAGCGCTGAAATCGCATCCGCTTTTCCATTACCTATCTATATCTGATTTAACAGTTTCTATAATTAAAAGATTTTATAAACTTGTTAACATAGTAGGATAGCAAGTTGTGATATGGTTGTTTCGAACAAAGCCATGTTTTTGCTTTGAGAGTATTTATTCTAGTTTTGTACAAATTCCGAAAAGTTTTGCCTGTTTCGAAACGGGACAACGGTTCGTCCAATTCTGATAAGCCCTGCCTAAAGTTTTCTAAAAATATTATTATAGGTTACCCCTTATCTCTTAAACGAAGAAGAGGTTCTCCTTGGGTCTAATTTATCCTTAAGTAGTAGTTAAATTTTTTATGCTAAACTTTATGAAGAGCTTTACTCAATTAAAACTCTATGAAACTATAGGATAATCGGTTATATTTTACTCAAGAGCAGCTATATGTATTTACCCGGCGCCTCCGCCATATATGGCACAAATAGCACCTTCACCATATTATGGTTTTGTATTTAGTAGATAGTTTAAGTTGTGCTACGTATTTTTACGTAGGCATGAGATTTGACAGTTACGCAAGCGCACTTCGTCACACCGTCATCAAGGTCACGTTTGGAGCTTACGTATTTACGTTAGCTTATGGCAGTCTGCGGGCACCGTAACGTTACCAAAGAATAGAATTGGTTGATTGACCGATCGAAAAATGAGGCCTAGACGATAATTTTCGCTTTCAGTACATACGATTCTTTGCAAATATATTCCTACTGTAGTTGAAAAGACAAAAAACAAAATTGTAGGGTTGTAACACCAAAAAAACACAGTGCCGAATTCCATATTCTCTGCTATTAGTAGACTTGTTATGGTAATGTAAAAACATTCAACTTAAACTCAAATTTGGAACAAAACGTAGAGCGCTTAACGTGCAGTTTTACGTAAAAATACGTAGCAAAACTTAAACTATCTATTACCTTTGTGATTGAAGGATTTGTATGAAGTATGAAGAATCCACATTTATTGGCCTTATGGGCCATAAAGAGTAATCACAAACAGTATCAGTGGTGTACTGGGTTGATCACTTTGTATCAGTGATGTCAGTCTATTGTCCAGCATCGACTTTTATAGATGAAATTACTACGTTTTTATAGTAGTTTTTATTGAGATAGACTTTAGACTCTTATGACAATATGGATCGCCCAGTAAGTACAAGCAGGGTTGTAGCATTTCACCTAAATCGTCGAATCGGATCCCAGAAATGGCATATGTCATTCCCTTGTCAAATGTAGTAATTTTAAAATATCCTATAATTTCCTACATTTCAAATATTAGCTCACACTACTACTATATAAGTAGTGTGAGCTATGGTGATCCTAATTTTTTCGAGAAAAAAAAAGTTGCTCCGATTTCAAAATTTTTTATATATCTTTGCGTTTCAGATGATTTTGAAACTTTTTTGTTTTGCTGTCTGTCTGTCTGTCTGTCTGTCTGTATGTCTGTCTGTCTGTCTGTCTGTATGTCTGTCTGTAACGACCAACCCGCATAACTCAAAAACCGCTTGTCCGATTTTAATAAAATTTGGTACCTAAGTTGGGTCTTGGGCCGTGATGGTCCCATTTATAATTGAACAAAATCCACCGAACGCAAGCCAAATAAAATGGTGGGGGTAGATTCCAAAAATTAGAGTTTATGTGAAAATATGGCGTGTGTGATATCAAACGAAAGGTAATTAAGTCTGGAGTTAAACAAAATGAATTTTAGTTTATTTAAAAAAAAAGGGTGGGGGTAGATGTCAAAAATTAGAGTTTAAGTGAAAATATGGCGTGTGTGATATCAAACGAAAGGCAATTGAGTCTGGAGTTAAACAAAATATATTTTAGTTTTTTTTTAAAGGGTGGGGGTAGATTTAAAAAAATTGAGTTTAAGTCAAAATATGGCTTGTGTGGTATCAAACGAAAAGTAATTGAGTCTGGAGTTAGAATAAGAGAATAAAATATTTAGTTTTTGATGATATTAGCTCACACTATAACTATAGTACCTAGTGTAAGCTTAGGTGCCCATAGATTGGCAGAGTATTTTTTTTGACGATTCAAAAGAAATTCTACAACTTTACCCATTTAAGGCATAATGGGTGATTAATGTTACCAATTAAAGAGAGCTAATAATATATCACCTTATAGCTAATCCTGTATAACTTTTTAACTAAGACTTGAGAAGATAATTAAAATGATATAACACTTATCTGATCTTTTGTTTTACAGCTCCAGAACCAAAATAATTGAATTTAAATCTGTTTAAATACGGAAGTTATCATCAAATGGCAGCAAAAAGGTTTTTTAATTAAAAACATAATAAAAAAGGAGTAAACTAAGATTGCTCTAATAATCGCAAAAGTTTTTGAAGGAAAGTTTAAGATAAAATAATTGCCTAATTAGCAGAGTCTTTCTTGTAAAAGTTGTTTGTAGCAAAGGTCAAAGCAAATAAATCCAAACTTTGGTTTTAAGTTTAACGTTCATGTTTATTCTCCGGTGGAGAAATTATTCTCCTGAATTATTTTCCTTTTGGACTGAATACGCTGCCATTTTCTACGTTTTTCTTTAAATGGCCAAAATACGAAATTTCATGTCACTCAAGAAAAAATTATTTGTTTCAATTTTTGAGGCAAAATTTCTAGTGGAAAATTGTAAGCACGAGCCATTCTATCAAAGCCATTGAAAAATTTTGTTGATGGCACTCTTTTAATTACAAAAAAACCTTGAAAATGTGAATGTGTGTGGTAAAGTTAAGGCTGCCCACATAGAACATTCACGTGTTTAACACGTAAAAAAGGCGTGAGAAAAAAAAGCGTTGATTTTAAAAGCTGCTAGAAAAAAACGTTTATTTCATATATGAAAACAAGCTTAATAGGTCATTCATTAACGTTATAAAAAAATAACGTTGCTAAAAACTGCGTTTTAATATCAATACGCCATTATCAAATTAAAACAGCATTGTTTTTACGTTAGTTTCACGTGATTTTTATCAACGTTAAAATCACTTTAGATTCACGCCTTTTCTACACGAATTTTAAAACGCAACTTGCATTGCTATTCTACAGAATATTTTTGAGATTTTACTAGCAGCAGCGCCACCTATTGTCGGGATGTTTCACTTTGACGAAATCTATCAGGCAGTGCTTTGGCCTCTATACTCCGAAAAACCTGTTAAGGACCTGATCCCTGATCCACGATCACGACGCATCTGTTATTAACCTGATAAAGACACATTAATATTCTGTGAAAGTGTTAAAAAATCTTGTTTAGCTTTTAAAAAAAACATAATGTATATAGATAGATATATAGATACTTTGTCTTGTCTTGAGCGCCATCTTTAAAATTGTCTTGAAGTGTTGTAGTCTTAAACTATTGAACTTTTGTAACTTCCTTTCGCGTCTCTTTTAAGTTAGAAAAATGTTATTAAAAAAACGTGACCAAAAAAGACGCAAAAAGTTAGTAGGTTTGAGAAGTCTTAATCTAGTGGCGTTTTAGAACATGTTGTGGAGGACTTTTCAAGTGTGAATTTGGTACATGAAAATAACGAGGGTAAAAAACACGTTATATACACAGCACCAGAAACTTCAGCAAAAAGTACATTTTTATAGCTTGATTTCTCTTTGTTTTTAAGTTATCTCTAAGCATGTAGATTTAACAAAATAAATATTACATGGTCTGCGGTTGTTTTCAAGTAAAAAAAAACTTTGTTATTTTTGTTCACGTTAAATTAAAGTTGATGTGATTTTTGTGCTATGTGGGTACCTAAAATATTAAGAATCGTAATTGTCCGAAACAAAATGTAACCGTCCTAAAAATCAACTTTAGGTATTTGGGACGGTTTCTGGTATGTTTTAGACAATTTCAGTAAATAAATTATATGCTATTTTAGCTCACACATATACTATACTATAGTAGTGTGGGCTATGGTGATCCTAATTTTTTCGAGAAAAAAAATGTTGCTTTGATTTCAAAAATTTTTATATATCTTTGCGTTTCAGATGATTTTGAAACTTTTTTGTTGCGCCGTCTTGTCTGTCTGTCTGTCTGTCTGTCTGTAACGACCAACGCGCATAACTCAAAAACCGCTTGGCCGATTTTAATGAAATTCGGTACCTAGGCTGGGTCTGGCTCGAGATGGTCCCATTTAAAAATGAACAAAATCCACCGAACACAAACCAAATAAAAGGGGTCGGTTCAAAAATTAGAGTTTATGTGAAAATATGGCGTGTGTGATGTCAAACGAAAGGTAATTGAGTCTGCTGTTGAACAAAATACATTTTAATTTATTTAAAAAAAAGGGTGGGGGTATATTTTAAAAATTAGAGTTTAAGTGAAAATATGGCGTGTGTGATATCAAACGAAAGGTAATTGAGTCCTAAGTTTAACAAAATACATTTTAGTTTTTGTTTTTTTAAGGGTGGGGGTAGATTTCAAAAATTTGAGTTTAAGTCAAAACATGGCTTGTATGGTATCAAACAAAAGGTAATTTAGTCCGGAGTTGAATAAAATATATTTCAGTTTTTAGTTATATTAGCTCACACGTACACTATAACTATAGTACCTAGTGGGAGCTTAGGGGCCCATATATTGGCAGAGGTTTTCTTTATTTAGATGTTATTGAATCAAAACGATTTGTTTTTATTATATGCAAAATAAAACAGTCTGATTATTATTGTTACTCCGAACTGCTGTAGCTTTTGATCTAAAAGTTTGATGTAGTTTTGATTTCCAAAAAAATAATTTATGAAATTTCAATACCTATAATTTAGTCATATCGTTTTCACGGTCTTAAATGTGTTGCATTGTCAAAAATAGCGCAGTGTATTACCTGGCAAATACCGCGCAAAGTTTTTAGCGCGCAAGTATAGATATACGGCGCACAAAAAATACATCCCAAGCTAATACCGCACAAGGTTTTTACCGCTCACGATAAAAACCGCGCAGCCTATAACCATGCAAAAATTACCGGGTAATGTTTAACCGCTTAAAATAGTAAACGGCGTAGCCCATTACAGCGCGAAAAAACAGCGTATGGTTTTAACCGCGGAAGCTCAAAAGCCGCGCCACAAAATACAGCGCATAAACAAAAACCACGTAGCTTATTACTGGGCCAAAAATACATATTCAATAAGGACATCAAAAAGCATTTCCAAATCTAGATCTTATTTATTATGCCTAACAGATGAATAAAAAATAAATATTTTAATGAAAAAAATATTGGTTTATATAAAACTACAATGTTTTCATATTTTGGTCATTATTTGATTGAATTTAACTGTTGTAGCCTTTATATCCTCCCCGTATTATCAGTTATATGCTTACGTAATTGTCCGAAACACCTGAGCTAACGCAATTATTTGTCTTTTATAATGCTATTCTTAGTGTATGGGTAAATATATTTATATTTTATCGGATCTAGTAGATATCAAGAAGTCAAATGCACATAATTTCTAACCAGATTCCAAAGTCTGGTTAAAGTTGCCACAAAAATTTACAAATTATTTAAATAATACGAATTCCTTATAATGTTTTTGGGTAATAGTTTTACGGTTTTTTTTTTAAATCAGCATTTTATTTAAAATAATAAAAATTCAACTCTTTATTTTAAAAACATTTTAAAGACTAAATTATTGCTGATTATTTTTGTACGACCAGAAATAGAGGCGTTTCGGATGATTACAAAAAAAGACATCTTCTCAAAAAACTAATTCTTAACCAAAAACAGAAAATAGCCATAGGGCATTCACATAATTAAAGCTTTAATAATGCTGACACCATCTTTAATTTTGCTTGATTTCAATTTTTTATTATTTCAGGCAAGATTTTGGAATTTGGCTGTTTAAAAAAAATACACTTATAAGTTTTTACTAAAAAAAATTATTTGTTGTTCAAAGTATAAGACATAAATTATAAGAGAAGATATGAAAGGCCTATCTCATGTGTACCCCGGAGGTTGAGTTCGGTTCGGATCGACGCTAGTTTATGTTTTTTATTGTAACAAGAGGATTTTTAAAAAATGTATAATTTTCTTGTTTTTATATTCTAGATCTAAATGCCCAAGATAATGCTGGAAATACACCGTTGCATGTCGCTGTAGAATACGAAGCACTGGATGCAGTGGACTACCTTCTTAAAATGTAAGTAAATACTTTATTTATAGCTAAAAAAAATTCTAGCATTTATTTTTTTGCACCTTTGTAGTAGTGGTAGGGAGGAACCCTGAAGTCCGGCAAGTATAGACCAGATTAGGTCAACTTTGATATACCAAAGTTCTCCATCTAACATTGTGCCTTCCTGTGCCATTTACAAAGCCCATTAGAGAAATTCCTGCCCTGTCTTGCTCAGGCTGGGTGCCCGGAATGCCTGTTGTCTCTTCATTGCGTAACTCTCACATTTTGCCACGAGGTGCCTTGATATCACTTCTTCCTGTCCACAGAATAGGCAGATGTAATCCCTCAGCCGGTTAAGTCCAGTTAAAATCAGCAGTCAAACGTATATTCGCGTCCCTTCTAGTAGGGGGGCCGTGAATATTTCTTAGTCTGCGTATGTTCTGTTTATTCCGACGGGTTCAAAGGGTCAGCTGAAAAAATATTTTGTTTCTACTTATTATTTGGTATGCCAAGGGACGTAAACCCTGTAGCTTAATTAAGGTTATAGGTTTAAGCTAAATATCTTAAAAACTGCGAGACCTATGAACGAAAAATTAAATTATTAATCTCAACATTCTGTAAATCGGTAACGAACGTTTGCGGACTTTTATTCATGGAAACTTCGTCTTACACTAAGCCAAATAATCACTCATTCTGATTTGTAAATGGGTCTAACAAATATTAAGACAATCAAAGGTGTCAACTTGATGAGCATCAAATAATTCTCGGGGCTTTGGGGCTTTTAAATAACAGCCAGATGGTATTTTAAGCTTTTGTTGTAATACAACCTACCATCTCATAAAATTTCAGAACTATGACAAGAAGGGCACTCATTTCATATTCTTTTTCACTTGTCCGAAATACTGGCCATCTTTAGAGATTAGCCAGAATATTTTTTTTAGATGACTTAAATATAGCCTTTACTAGTACAAGTACAAAATTTTATTACTAAGAAAATAAGTTCTCCGTATTCATATCTTATTTTGAATTTTGAGTCTAAACCCATCGGAAACCCCCCTATTCATTTAACAAATTTTGCTTAGAATTGATCAATGAACAATTCTATCGATGTTTGCTAAAAAAAAATAGAAAGAAAATAAGTTTCCAAAATCTTCACGGTCTCCTCTACTATTCCATCCTGTGATTCCATCAACCATCTCAGTCTTGTTGCCTTTAGTCGGTCTACGAACGCCGAGAAGAGGCTTTGAGTCTACATAGTCGGTTCCTGCTCCGATCCTTCTTGTTGCCTTTTATCCCTTTATTCTTCACAACATATAAAACAGCGTCAACCACTTTTTATTGCTTAAGGGTCACAAGCGTCTCTCTTTACAAAACAAATTTTATTGAAAAGAAAAAGAAGCTTGTATTAATCAACACATACCTGTACACCGCTAAAGGTTCAAAATTATATTTTTGTATTTGCAGCGCGTTTGAAAACCATTTTCTTTCGTATAAATTCTATGGAGAATAATGTGACCTATTTTTACCAGGTTTTTCAATGGGAAAACCATTTGTCATTTTACGGTGAATTATAGACCATAATCTGGGCCAAATTTAGGGACTATGCTATTATTTATAAGGAAAATTTCAACAAAAACAAAAATAACATTTGCGATATGAGACAAATCTTATTATTGAGGAATCTTTTATTGGAATAGACTTTTGATTTGAAACCAAGCCACTAACGTAAGTTTACTGAAAGTTTTGTCATCATTTTTGGATTAAGCCTCATCTACAATACGTATAAAGGTCATTTATTTGCGTAGCTTTTATAAGGGTTAATGTAGAGACCCTGTATGTATGACATAAAAATATGTCATACATACGGGGTCTCTAGGTTAGTGTAGGTGATAGGAAAAATCTTTAAACACAAAAGTTGCATAACATTTTCCATATTATCTTTTGGGCTGTCAGAAATGTGAGATGTCATTCCTTATATTAAATTTTGGCAGCACCTTTCTTAAGTTAGAGGGAACACCCTGCATGTTTTCTGTCAGAAAGAAAGGCGTATTGATTTGAAAAAAATATGGCCTGGTAATATCTAGTTAAGGCGTTTTTGAGTTATTTAAGTTCAAATTTACATTGAAGTATAGGGAACCTTGGGCCAATTGAAATATTATTAGAGCACTTTAACAGTATAGTCCTTTCATTTCAAAAAGCCGCCAAAAAAACCATAATAAAATTTGAAGTGTGAAACCCATTAAGAAATCCTAAACAAATAAAAGAGAAGATGGGCCGGTAAAACAAAACGTTTAATCAAAGTTGCTGCTTAATGCGTATAATGATCATTAATAGATAGGTTCGGTTCGGTTCGGTTCGGTTGTATGTATGTAGCTTGCTCCTTTAATATGTGTAATACGTTCGTATATTCTGGAAAGATTTCCGTAACTTTCTACTGAGAGTTGCGCATTCATATCAAAAATAATATCTTGAGTTTTCCTCGTACAATGTGTTTTTAAAAGATTTGCCCCTTGGATATTTTTACCTTCCTAGCCCGCGTAGCAATGGCTAGAGAGAAGGTATTATTTTCGACGATTTGAGGTAACGCCAAAAACATGTTATTTTTATGTATTTTGACTTATCCTAGCAATATCGTCGTGATGTCTGTCTGCGTATGTGTATATTATATATAAAGGTAAAATCGAGGGGTGAACAGCTAAGGTCATCAAGTCTATAGTTTCCTTTGCCGCCCTCTTAATTTACCGTTCCCGGCCCTGCTGCTTAACTAACCCCAAAATATGTACGCCGATTGTGAAAATCCACAATCTTTTGCTAAGATTGTGAGGGATTGTGTAAAGATTGTGAGGGATTGTGGTACGATTGTGAGGGATTGTGAAGGATTGTGGTAAGATTGTGAAGGATTGTGAGAGATTGTGGGTGATTGGGAGGGATTGTGTAAAGATTGTGAAGGATTGTGAACAGCTTGTGAGAAATGTGTACACCGATTGTGAGAGCTGTTCACCCCTCGAGTAAAATAGTATTCGATACTCTTACGAGCATATTAGATTTTCGTCAAAATCCATTAATGCGAATGAGAATTTTTTGACAATTAAAAAAAATGCTAACTTTTTAATGGAGCATCGTCTTAATACACTGTTTTCAAAATGTAGTAGACCATATTTTCTTCAATAATTCGTGTTATTACCAAAAACTTCGTAGGAGCTTTAGTTTCTGAGATATTAAAAAAAACTGTTTTCGAGGATAATATATTATCATGGCTTCACTTGAAGTTTGATAATAGGCTAGCCAGGAAGGTGTCAGTTCCGTCATGGATCCATTTATTTTTTAGGGTTAAGGTTTGGTTACTGTAAAACCGCAGACTCTAATGATACCAACACTTCTTCTCCTCCTTGGTCCTCAAATGGTCTCCAAAAATTTCTTTGTGGTGTTTCAAATGGCCGCCAAAACGCCATTATTAATATCACTTACTAGGTCCTCACTTATAAAAACAAACTAAAATATACAGGTTTATAATTGTTATTATTCACAATAATAATGAAAATGGCACTATAATAATGACATGAATTCAAATCCGTAATATAAACACAACCGCTAACAATTTTAAAATGAGTTTGACCCTGTATTAAAGAATGCAGGTGGTACCTTTCGAAAGTCTTTGTTATATTTCGAGAAGGAATTAGGTACTTATAGAATGGTATAAGGTATGTTCAACACTTTAACTTTAAAGAATGATATATACCTAGCCGTGCTTAAAACACAGATATTCTTCGCAAAATTTGAAAACAAATTTTCAATTTTTGCAACTCCTGCAAATCCCAAAATGGCTATTATGATTAGGCTGGAACGCGCCAGTTTTTTGTACGGCTTTTTGAAATGACAGAACTTTAATTTTAAACTTATTACTCATAAACGGCCTTTCCAAATATCAACAACCTATATATTCGTCGTCGCCTCTATTTGAGGATGCGCAGTAATCCAATCGAACTCTACTGCTTCCATATCTATGGTTTCTAAGCATGTTATCACGGTTAAATGATGACAACATCATACCACCGGAACAGTGTTGCCAGCTTAAAAAATTGTATACAACTTGCCAGATTTTGCCAAAAATTACCAGTTACAAAAAAAGTCGTATGTAAATACCAGAGATCCTGTATGTAGGTACGACATATTAAAAAAAATGTCATACATACAGGATCTTTAAATTACGCGAGATATGGCCATGTATCATTCCATCCCTAAAAGTATTGTAAACATCAACCGCCTCGAAGAAAGAATAATATTTATATGTATCGTAAAATCTGTGTGTAGGTAATCAATACACAAAATATTCTTTAAAGAAGTTACAGTTTTCTGCTTTTTATGGCTATGACCTATAAACACCATTCGTTTTAAGAAAATGTAACGTAAAAAGGTAAGGCAAAATAATTCTAAAATAATTTATGGGAAATGGGGGATCCCCGCATTCTGTACGGATTATCGCCGGCGGCGCCTATTTTTTTAAAAAGTATGTTAGTTATCTACATTTTTCGCTTGCCCCCATTTTTTTCCTTTTTAATAAAACTTTCTACTGTGGCACCAAGTTCATTTAAAATACTTAATTTTTCGCAAATTAGGCTTGCAGCACCATTATTTTCGTCATATTTGCAAAATGTTTTCCACAACGCGTTTTTTTTTCGAAATGTATTTATACTTTACATTTTTGCCTGCGGCGCAATTGTTTTCAATTTTTCAGATGTTTAATATTTTAAAAAATTTCCTCTTTAGCACCATTACTTTATTACGTATTTTTCGCATTCTTTAGGTATTAAACCTGGGACTCAAGCTCCCTAAAATAGCTTGGCTACTTACGACCCTAAGTTGTTGGGTGAGTGGGAAAATATTAGAAGTATTCATTTTTTTTTAAAATCATTATACTATGGCGGACACTGGCTAATAATGCAGAGGCCTTAGTGGTATATCTTTGAGCCAAAGTGTTAAGCCTAAATCATTTATTGTTGTAATCTGCAGAGTTTTTTCATGTACTGGGTGGAAAAAAAAATATGCCACTTTAGTCAAACTCAGTATGTAGGTACGTGGGCACAATAGATCCATTTGTGGTCGCAGTGCATGGAGGTCCAGTAAACCTAAAGACTGTGCATATTTAATCCGAAGGCAAAAATATTTTATCCAGAGCGTACGTCTCTTTAAAGTTTCGTGAGTTGTATTTACTGGATTTTTGTGGCTGCTTTTAATCTTTGAAGGGTTGAAGTTTATTATTTAAATACCTCAAAAAAAGCACTAAAAGCATACTTTAAATCTTTAAGTTGCATCAGCGGCGTAGCGTGCCCGAAAGGGCGGGGGGGGGCGACAGCTAAAAAGGGCGCCTCTGAAGACTGATGAAAAATCTTACAGCAAAAAAAAACACCAAAAGGTCAAAAAGGTGCAAAAAAAAAAAAAAAAAAAAAAAGGTCATCATATGTCAGGGGGCGCCCGATAAGTCACAAGGGCGCGTCTGACGAAATCTTGCAACTAAAAAAAAAAGGTCATCATGTATGAGGGGGCGGCCGATACGACACAAGGGCGCCTCTCCCACCTATGGGGCGCCACTACCCTCGGGGCGGGGGGGGCGACGAACCCCCCGCGCCCCCCCACGCTACGCCGCTGAGTTGCATAAGACGAATTCTAGCTACTGGTGCGGCAGTTTCTCCCTTGATCGCTATTAGCTTGAGGCAAATGCATATCCGCATCGATTTAAAAAATAAATAAAATTATAGCGAAATAAAGAAAAATTACTGACAAAAAGTTCAGGTCTCGTTCAAACTATTGGATACGTTTAAGCGGTTCAGTTCATATCAGCATTATGTAGTTGGCCTTTATCCAAAAGTTCCATTTAAGCCAAAAATTAGGTTTTGTCACTTTTCATGTTAATTTCTTTTCCATCTGTTATACAACTTTTTGTTGAGCGATAAGTAGGTAATTAGATAAAATATCTTTACTAGTACATGGAAAATACTCTACTTATCACATGGTTATTTGTTTTCATGAAAAGCTACATGATTTCTCATTTAAGTACGATAAGAAACAGGGTGACACAATATCCCCTACACTATCTAACCAGTCCTTTAAAGATGTTTTTAACAACTTAGATTGGGAAGAAATAGGCAACAAATAAGAAAGGAAATCTTATAAAAATGCTGAAAAACTGGATACGGCAGCTAAAATTATAGACTGAAGTATAAACTACACTAAAACTAACATATCACGATCAGAATAAACCATGAAAAAATGGAACAAGTAGAGGAATATATATAAACCTAAGAGAGGAGTAAGATTGGCCTGAGCAGCAGTCGGTAAATTAGGCTACACATTAAAAAATAAAAAATATCCTCATTACCTCAAATCTAAATTGTCACCAATGTACTGTACTTACCTATGGATCCCAGACCTGGATACTTACAAAATAAAACATGGATAAGGTAACAAAAGCCCAAAGATCAATGGAAACAACAGAGAAAAAAGAATTAATGGACAAAAAATAAAACAAAAATAAGGGATATCACAGGAGAAGTAGCAAAGTTAAAATGTAAATTTGCCGGTCATAATATCAGACAGAAAGACGATCGATGGAATAAATGTATTGTAAAATGAAGAACTTGGGAAAATAAAAGAAGTAGGGCAAGATGCTAAATGAGATGAGCGGACGATTTGAAGAAACATGCGGGAACTAGATGGATGAACACGGCGACAGACAGAGAAGAGTGAAAGATATTGGGGAATGCCTATGTCCAAAGATGAATCGAAGAAGGCTAAATAGATAGATAGATAGACCAAACAAAAATACAATTTTTTAATGTAACAGATGTTTTTTCGGGGATGTGTAATTATGTTTACGAAGAAGACACTAGAATTTCTTGTAATCTTGAAATGTTTGTAGCATGCACCATCTTCGAGAGTTAAACTTTACTTTACTTTAGTGGATCGGGTAATACCAACGGTATTGTACTGTATTAAAGCTCTCTTGAGTGTCTTCACAACCGTGTGGAAAGTTCGAAAATCCATTGATTCATTTTTGAGATATTGACCTCCGAACTTAAAATTTGTTTAAGAAAATAAAATAACAAAAAAAATAGGAAATATGGTTCATTGCACAATATTCCTTCAATAAAAAGTAAGTAGATTTGTTTCAGAATTTTTTTCTCAGAAAAAAAAGCGTTTTTTCATCGCTCGCTGGTCAGTTTGGAGCCAAATATCGCAAAAATATTGATAGATTTTCAAAATTTTTAGCTGGTCATTGCAAGACAATTTAAGAGATCTTTAATACAAAGTATTGTCAAAGTGAGGTAAACTTCTGTAAGCAAATACCAATTTCTTTTTCCGGGTTAAACTACCAATTTTTTCTTATCTGGGGTAAAATACCAATTTTTAATTTTTATCTCACTATTCCAAATTTTTCGAGAAATTTAATAATTATTGTGTTAAATCAACCTTTAAGGTTACCTGGTGCATTTTGGTAAATAAATATAGGTAATGACCCCTCCCTAGGATGATAAAAAAACAACAAATAAATAAATATTGTGTAAATCGCAACCAAGCTTTTCTTCTAAAACAACAAATATCATTGTTTCTTTCGACCTACGAAAGCCTATCCCTATATAGCTCGTGCCCTTAAGGTTAGCGCCTCCACCGTGTCACGCTGTCCGGCCTAACAAGCCTTCAGGGCACTTATTCCTCGTCACCTTCATAGACCGTACTAGCTTATTTGTTACTCTCCTGACCATTTCTAACGCCCGGATTATGTCAACTGGGTTGGCACAAGCCGCGACGGTTCCCCGGTCCTTTCGGATTGGTGCCTTAAGGGTGAAAGATCCAGGACTAGAAACGCTGTCCAGAGAAAACACGATATTGGATTAGATTAAAAATTATTATAAAAATTACTTTGGTCCTGATATACCCTGGTCGATAATTCCAGATACAATTTACGTATTTTAATCGTAGGACCGGCACTGCACTGTACTCTGCTTTTTGCAGAAACTAAACTCTTTTACTCTCGATGACTTGGCTTGGTTTGTTTACTAATCGTCCTTTGGTAGCCCTGCGAATTGCCTGGCCTGGGCCACTGGAGATCCTTAATTTTCAAACCTTAAAACTTCCAAAACCGAATACACGACCCCCAAAGATCCAACGTTCCTTCACCGTTCCGCTTCCACGTCCGCCCTTTTGCGTGACAGCTAACTTCCACGTCCTCGCAAAAAGTCTAGCATGGAACCGTTCTATTGGTCAATTGTCGCAAACCCCGAAATGACTTCGATTTCTGCTGGGTCAGCGTTAACCTAATTTTTAGCCTAGGACCCCAGGGCAACAAACCCATTACTATGTTTGCGTAATAGTTTAGACTAAATTGCGTAAACCAAAAATTCCTTTTTGGAATAATCGTCACAGTATTACATAACCCACTTTGCCACCTTAAAATACAAGGTATCCGAGATAAAAGTAACTACAGGGCGATTTTGGAAACGATAAGAGATACAATGTTAATTAAATGAGCAAAAACTAATAGTTGTGCTTTTCAAAAAAATTTAATATCTTGGCTATCTTGTAAACAAACTTTATAAAATTTGGTAGTTTTTGTATTAGCAATTTCAGCTTTTTCTAGGCCTTCCAGTTTTTTTGCAAAAAGACCAGTCATTAACCTTTGGCAAAAAAATAATGAAATTTCTTAAGATTTATCTTTCTTGTATAATAGTAAAGTTAACAGCCGCAACATTATTTATGATTAAACAAAACCAAAAACTAAAAAAGGATGACAAAACGCTGAAATAAAGGATCCTGCACACTTCTAATGGGTTTCCAGTGCACAGCTAATATCAATAAAATGTTAGTATGTTACTCGTCTCACCTTACTGATCAATAGTTATTATGGGTCCAATTCCATCCTATGACTAGTTGCGGGGGCAATTCAAACGTTAATGTACTTAAACTGTAAAAATGTGGTTTGATTTTTAAAAGATTTTTTTGCACGAATCTCAAAAGCGTCTACATTTTAGCATGTTCGTTAGCAAAAATTTTTATTTTTGTATACGGACGATATCCAAAAAGTATGCGAACCTATAATGAGTTTCTAGTACACGGCTAATATCGATAAAATTTTAATATGTTGTTCGTCTCACCTTACTGATCAATAGCGGTCATACACCCAATTCCATCCTATGACCAGTTATTATATTCTAGATATTGTATTATAAACGGTAAAAATATTGTAGTTTAATTTTAATAAGTTTTTTTCTAAGAATCACAAAAGATTCTTTTATGTACATATATTAACATGTTTTTAGTAAAAAATATAGATTTTCTATACGGGGGTAACTAAAAAGTATATTAAAATATTTAGGTAAAATAATCGAAAAGGTTGACCAGAATTAGAACAAAATAAATCTCGTTTTGCCTTTAAACCCAAGCTTAACTTTTTTACGAGGTACCGATGAAAAGTAGTGCAGTTAAAAATTAAAACCAAAACTTATGATATGCTCGCCATGAGGAACATATCAGTTACCCATCTACCAATAACTTAGGGCAAGTCCTTGATGTAGGTCATCGAAATAATGTCAAGATTTTACCCGAAATAATTGATTGACTATTGGTACAGAAATTCGGAAGAAGTATAAAAAGTTTTTGAGATATCTACCATTTATAGAGTATTAAATCACTAATTTCAATTGTGTTTTTTAAAAAGTTTTGGTTATAATTTATAGCTGCATTACTATTCACGTGAACCTCGTAAAAAGTATCATTAAAGTTAGGTTGTAAAGGTAAAAAGACATACCCCCGTATAGAAAATCTCTAGTTTTTGCTAAAAATATGCAACAAACAATATACCAATAAAATTTCGGACTTCGATTGTCTTTATTTATTTTAAAACACGACGTTTCGGTTAGTAAGTATCTCTAACCGTTATCAAGTGTAAACTAAACAATCTAGTCTTTAGGCTACTACTTATACTACTTGGTGTGCAGTCAGGTGTGACGGCCCGCCCTCTTTTTTAATCCTAAGACGCCTGTTTTCCTTAAGGAGTGGTTTCCATATGTTTGGTATGTCCGTGCTTGGTTGACTGAAAACTTCTTTATTCTGCATTATAAACGCAGCTTCAATAAACTTCAGGATAGAATAAATGAACATCTAAAAAGTACCCAATTAGGGGATATTGAAAAATCCGGTTTAGCAGATCATGCATGGTCAAATGATCACAGGATTCAGTGGTCAGAAGCTAAAGTTTTACATAAGGAGTCGCATTGGCGAAAACGAAAGTTTATTGAAGCTGCGTTTATAATGCAGAATAAAGAAGTTTTGAGTCAACCAAGCACGGACATACCAAACATATGGAAACCACCCCTTAAGGAAAACAGGCGTCTTAGGATTAAAAAAGGGGGCGGGCCGTCACACCTGACTGCACACCAAGTAGTATAAGTAGTAGCCTAAAGACTTGATTGTTTAGTTTACACTTGATAACGGTTAGAGATACTTACTAACCGAAACGTCGTGTTTTAAAATAAATAAAGACAATGGAAGTCCGAAATTTTATTTCTACACAATCATTGTCTACGAGTTTCAAACAAAAACAATATACGTACATAAGAGATGCTTTGGTGATTCGTAAAAAAAACTTTAAAAAATCAGACCACAAGATGTTTTAGTGCAATATCGTTTAAATTGCGCGCGTATCTCCGAAACTACTTATAGGATGGAATTCGGCTCATAAAACTATTGATCAGTAAGGTGAGACGAACAACATATTAAAATTTTATCGATATTAGCCGTGGACTAGAAACTCATTTCAGGTTTGCAGACTTTTTCGATATCCCCCGTATAGTAAAATAACAATTTTTGCTAAAAATATACTAAAATTTAGACGCTTTTGAGATTCGTGCAAAAAAATCTTTTAAAAATCAAACCACAACATTTTTACCGATTTAGTGCAATATCGTTTGAATAGCCCCCGTATCTCCGAAACTAGTCATAGGATGGAATTGGGCCAATGAGAACAATTGATCAGTAAGGTGAGACGAACAATATATTAACAATTCATTGATATTAGCCGTGCACTAGAAACCCATTACAAGTGTGCAGGATTCTTTATAATATTTAAAAACCACCCCATATGGTGTCAACTAGAGCTCAAACCAAGTACAAGGATTATTATTAATTTTGAGCTCCTCCAGCGGTTTTATGGCACTAACACAAAGACCTATAAGTCCCGTTCTTCCTAATTTGGAAATCTTTCTATATTAAATTTAATTGAACACCCTGTATTTTCTGATAGGTCTTTTATTTCTAACCAAAAATTGTCTTTTGATTTTTTCCTAAAGGCAAAAATAACAAGGATATTTTAAATTCAAAATTACGTATTGAAATTTTATTTGGTATACTAGCGTAATTTTGAATTTGGAATATTTTCTTTATTTTAGCATATTTAGCAAAAATTCTACTAGCTTGCCAGTTTAAAATGTTTAATAATAACAAAGTTAACAATGGTGGACACTTAACTTGGACCACCCTGTATAATCTTATAATACATTTGATATTTTATACAGAATTCTTTAGCTTTAACATCAATCATATAGTAACAATTAACAAAGCTTTTTCGTTAATTGTTTTCACAGATGTAGGTAAAATAAAAAATGGGTTTTTGACTTTGATCATATAATTGCATCATCATATAATTCCACTGTGATTTTAAATATTCAGTTTCTATACCTCTTGATTGCTACAATAATGTATAATTAATTTACTATAATAAAAACGAAATGTTTATATTTGTACAATGGGATTCCTGTTATCTAATATAACAAAAAAGTAATACTCTCATATTTATATTTTCTAGAGGAGTCAAAACGGATATTCTCAATGAAAAGAAACAAGCGCCAATCCACCTGGCCACCGAGTTATCAAAAACTAGCGTCTTGGAAACGATGGCTCGACACAAAGACAAGATAGATGTCCAACAAGGAGGTGAACATGGAAGAACAGCCTTGCACATCGCTGCTATTTATGACCACGATGCTTGTGCTCGTATACTGGTAAGGCCCTGTTATTAACAGTTAGGGGAAAGGGGGGCAAAATGGGATACGGGGATAAAACGGGATACTGCAGTTTACTGCGCAAGAATAAAACCTCTTAATATCGGATATTTTATCCCCATGACTGGTTCAACTCTCTGCAATATGATTGGTTCAGTTTTTGCTCAAAATGGTTTGTTTTGCGCTATTTATTGTAAAAATAGCTTGCGCATTTTGGGTGGGTGTATTATTGATAATTAAACGCGTTGTCCGTAAAATTAGCCTTTTACTGTGTATGATTTTGTGTGAAATTATCTGGTGGTTTGGGGCAAAACGGGTTTTTTTCATGGGGTATACTTTGTTATACCTAGTAACGTATAATCTATTTTGCCCCATTTTTTTTTTTTTGGTATCTACATATACGAAAGGGCCTTACAGTTAGTTGGATCATTTGCGGCTAGTGAATAATTTCTAAATGAGCTACTTTATTTAGCCCAAATGCACACATTATTTAGGACCAATAGATAACTCATTGAATGCAAATGAGTTCCAAATGATTCAACTCATTTAAGTTAGTTTTCTCGGTGTATCACCAGTTGCAGCATCGTTTGCCAGGGCTTAGCCTATAAAATACAGTTTTACGGTAATATTTTTTAAGAACTTTTAGCTAATGGCAACTTTTTCCAGCTCAAAAATTAAGAAAATTACTTCTGTACCAAACTAAAACTTAAGAACCTCGACCTCTACATTATACAAGTTTGTGGCGTGGCGTCCCGTCCGTCGTCGCCGTCGTAATCGGTCCCCTGCGACCGATGCCAATGCCGCATTTAACGTGTTTAAACAAAACTTTATTTTTCTCTTGCCAGATATCTGACTTTGGCGCATCTCCACGTAAACCATGTAACAATGGCTACTACCCGATCCATGAGGCAGCGAAAAACGCCTCCTCCAAAACTATGGAGGTATTTCTTCAATGGGGTGAATCACTGGGCTGTTCCAGAGAAGAAATGATTTCATTTTATGATGCAGAAGGGAACGTGCCCCTGCATTCAGCTGTTCATGGTGGGGATATTCGAGCTGTGGAGTTGTGTATTAGGTAAGAGAAAACTCGATATACTTAATAATATCTTACAAGCTTTTGCTTACTTATCTTATAACTTTTTTTTGCACTGATTCCAGACACAGCGGGCAAGTACGCTTTTCTTTTGTTTGAACTTATATTTTTTTCCTTTTGATATTTTCTTATGTCTGGGCGATTTATTATTAGTTAAAGATAGTCTAGATGGGTCAATCAAGTTTATCGAAGACATTTTTATCGAAAACTTTTTCATCGAATGACATTTTCATCGAATATTTTTTATCAAAAACTTTTTGTCGAATTTTTTTTCGTCGAATGACATTTTTATCGCAGACTTTTTTATCGAATGACATTTTATCGAAAAAACTTTTATCGAATGATATTTTGATTGACATTTTTTTATCTAAAAACATTTTTATCGAACGCCCTCTTATCAAATATTCTATTTTAAAGTTATATTGCTGCAGTGGCTAAAAAAAGGCCGGGTGAATATAAAAAATATCGAAAACACAACCAGGTCAACTTTTCCTGTCCAGCCAAGGTGGACCAGGCCGAGGATAGTTGACTGTGGACTCGGTTAGGTTTTAGGTTAGTATTCTAACCTGACTGGGTTAGGTTCGTATATCAAAAAAAGGATCTAACCTAATCCAGATAGTTCTTTTTATAATACCAACCTAACCGGGTCAGGTTAGGATACTAAACCGTATCAACAATCAACCATCCTCGGCCCCTGGTCCATCTCTGCTGGACAGGAAAAGTAATAATTGTTTCGTTAAAAATATAACGATGTAAAAGTATTTTTAATAAAATGGATTTTGGGAAAAATGTGATTTAATAAATATGTCATCAATTCAAGTTATTCGATAAAAATGTCATTCCACAAAAATTTTTAAAAAAAATGTCATTCCATGAAATTTTTTTAGACAAAAGTGTCTATGATAGTGATTTTTAGATAAAAAGTGTGTTTAATAAATAAACAGCGACCCGTCTAGGTAACGGGGAAACGCTTACACCAGTATTTACAAAAGGGTCTACAGTGCTAAGTGCTACAATCCTAGGTTTAAAAGTCTACATTTTGGTTGAAGGTTTAACTTATTTTTCCCGTGATTGCAATAGTTTTTAATATTTATATAAATTGTTCATAAATACCTTGGGATATGGCTCATCTTTTTTCGTTGTAACAAAGACATTATTTCCACACAAAGGTTATAAATAAATAAAAATAATAAAATATTTTGGTTTAACAATGGTAGCCATATTTAAACCCCCAAATGTCACTAGGAAATGTCGAATAAAAACGGTGTAAGTCAGTGTCAGCTGTCCGCTATATTTTACGTTAATTTTTTAGACAAGTTAGCGACGATTAAACCGATGGTCGATTGTTTTAGTGAATGAGTAATTGAAAAGGGATTCTAATATATCTTGTGCTTTTTACAGTATTTAAATATTGATACGTTTTGAATACTGTAATGCATCTACAGATATAGTTTTAAGTTATTTATGTATTATTTAACTTTGAATATTTTTGTATGTAAGTTTTTTTGTCAATCATGGATTATTTCTATTGTTTTTCGAACTTTGGTGGTACTACAATTTGAGACTATTTTTAACGGGAATCCTACGACTGCACGGACTAAGTTTCCAAAAAATGACATTTGGTTACAAAATTTTTATGTGGTTTTTCTTTAAAGTTAATTTATATGAGATGAAACTCACTGAGAAATGCTTACTATCATATTGCACATTAGGGTGAACCAAATCTTTGCAGTTATTTGACCTGTGAGTATTAAAAAAATACACTTGAACTGGTCGGTATCAAGTCTATGGACTTGATACTTAAACCCGGTCTAGAATGCTAAGTCTTAAGGTCTTAGTAAATACTGGTAATAATGTTTTGACAAATTTGACAGATGTCATGGATATTTTGTAAGGACTTGTTAACGTTAAAATGAATAGTTAACGCTGGCCGCACCCAGATATAAAATGGCATAAAATCAGGGGCGGATCGAGGAACTTTATTTGGGAGGGAAGGAGAAATATCATTATAAATATTGCATAAAACTATTTTGCATACTGACCAGTGTAGAGGTTCTTGAAACAGGTGAGAGTGAGATTGAGCATTTCTCCATGCCAGGACCAATAGTATAGTTTGCCTATACTTTTGAAAAGGCATGCGCAGTTTGACTTTCACCCGATTTTGAGGGAGTACTCCTTCTTACCCATGTATTCTGTGTGTCAATACTAATCAAAGTTTCAGATTTGGGGGTGAACTTTCCCCTTTTACCCCTCCCGTAGATCCGCACCTGTAAAATGAGAGATTACGTTGTCTCAGGTCGCCCCTTGAAGGTCTTCCTGAGTGCGCTACTGTAACATATCCGGGGTATTTTTTGTGTCTTAACCCTTCATTAGTCTGCTAGGTAAAACCCACGATATTGGTCTGGTGGGGTCTAGAGGTCCCCATAATTAAAAATGGTAGTTGTATTAATTTTTTTTTAATTTAAGGTAATAATGACAATAAATCTTTAAAAATTCACAAAATAGGAAAAAAAAAATTTAAAACATTTTAATGTTTACACACCTTATAACTCAAAAGAAAATATTTATTAAAAATAATAATAATAATAATAATAATACATCAAACAAGTCTCAGTGCCTAATCGGGTAAAAAAAGTTTTTGTTTCTATCATATTTTTCCGTGGGTAGCTCGAAAGCTTAACCTCACGGCGGTCCAAGATCTAATGGATATCTAATAGGTGTTGAGAGTTAACTATTTCGTCCTTATGGGACTCCTCAGAACACTGCTTGGTCAATGTGACACCCTTGCAAAGTTAGTCAGACAGACAGCAAGAAGCGCCATCTACCGAGGTACGAGAGAAACTGCTGTATATATCGATCGATAAAAATCGATTGCAAAGAAAAAGAAACCATCCGTTACCTACGACAGCACTTCTGTCTTTCAGGCCAATTTATTTACAAAAGAGAAAAATTTATACTTTAAATTTGTATACTCCCTGTTTCAAGCATTCAGAATAAAATATAATATGTTCGTTTATTCGCATAAAACAACTTACTGAGAATTAAAAAAAGACTGTAGCGTAATTAGTCTGTTGGGGTCCATATAAATGAAGCGCTCGCTAGCTGAAAATAGCGCCTTGCATGGGTGATGGCGAACTGGAGTTGGAAAAATAGAGTAACCAACGGAAGATACTTGGCGCGCGGAGACGGTAAACCATTCAACCGTGGTGGGAGACGAGATTCTTTAAGGTTTGGGGTCCAATAGACCCCGCCAGATTTACGGAAGGTTAGCTAAAGATAACTATAAAGTTATGTCAGTTAAATAGGAGTTTTTAAAATGTCTTAAAAGTCACTTGTCTAAGGTCTATTCAGTTTATAATTTTGTTTTCTTGGTTTTCTTTCTATATGATATTTTTTTATTAAAATGAAAGTATGGAGGATGTTATTAACTTAGCCCTTGATTGCACAATCATGTACTAATCCTAAAACTAACCTAAATTTTGTTTAAAATCATAGAAAAGAATTGGTCAAAACCATACAAAAACTTATTGTATATATATTGCTCGAAATAACGAAACAATACAGAAATGTCTCCTTAATTAACGGATTTCGTTATGTTTAACAAATATAAAGCTTGGCAAGTTGCTACTGCGTAGCCTCAGTACTAACCACAAAAATAACGAATTGTCAAATAAGCGTTTCAAAAAATCCCTATTATTAATTTTCGCCTTCAAAATTATATTAAAATATTCATTATAATACAGTAAAACCTCCCATAAGCGGACACTCACGGTTCCGTCGATTTTGTCCTCTTATTGGAGGTGCCCGCTTAAGAGAGGTAACTGCGAAATTTTGATATATATTTAATAACAATATCCGTTGCCTGAGATTTTCCGACATTAAAATTTTAGGCGATCTTTCGTGTTGGTAGATGTTCCTTCCATGAAACGTTAACAATTTCCATTTTTCCACATAAAATAAAAAGTTTTTTACTAGGCGCCATTTCAAAGAGATCTATTATTACCCAACTGAACAATAAACACAGCAGTCCCGCTGAATCAAATAATGTTGTAAATACGACAGATGTATTTCGTCTCCGCATTAAAACAGGAAGAGGTAATTCCCCGACTGCAGAGTGCTTTGTTGCCAACATACTACATAATATTTATGCCCATGTCGTGCAGCGCTCCGTCCCGTTTTCAGAGGTTCGCGTCCGGTTAAGGGAGGTTTCAGAATTTTTTAACCAAAAAAAATTGTCCGCGTCCTGTTATTAGAGTGTCCGGTTATAGGAGGGAATTTTACATGTAAAGACATAGGCAAAAGCTTGGTTCCAACAAATTTGTCCGCCTAAAGGGAGTGTCCGCTTAATAGAGGTGTCCACAAGGAGAGGTTTAACTGTACATAGTTTTGTAATAGCAACTAATACTATTGAAAAATGTTAACTTGTAATAAATTCTTTAATTCTAAAATGGCTTTGAATAAAGTTAAATATGTATTTTTATATTTCAAACGATTAAGAAATGCTAATTGTAAACTGTAGCTGAATGCTCTTACTTGTGTGTGAATGCGTTAAGGCTGAACCGACATTCACGGTATGTTTAACCCTTTGATTTATAACTTAGCCAGTAGTATACATATGTATGAATAGGTCCTTACAAATATGCCAGTGAGACAGAAATATTGAAGGATTTTTAGAGTGAGCACGCTGGGTAGAAAATGCAGCATTTCTGATTTGGATTCTATAACTCAATAAATTATGTGGATTTAATATTTTGCGGACGTTTGACTTTTTGTGCAATCAGTGTTATTAACTTACTATTAAAGATTATTAAATAATTGAACCTGCTTACCTGAAACAGGACACATCACAATGACGGTATCGCAAGGGTCGTGGGTACACTAGCAGCCCGTGCCCCAACAGGGTCACGAGGCGGTTTAAAAAGCAATGCTTTGTGCAAGGTCTGACCCTCCCATTTAAGGACACTTTTCAATAAGAAGCTCCTTAGAAGTGTCTCGGATCCCCGTGAAACATTATAGGAAAAACATTCTTCGTATACCACTGCCTACATACAAGTACCACTGACTAACGTTTTGTCATACAACAAACGGCAGCTACTGACTAGAGCCCTGTATGTATGACATATTTTAAAGAAACAGAGACGCGACAAACTCTTCAAAGTCAAAATTAAAGGATGAAAATATCGGTCCTCTATACCCCAGCGATGTTTGGAGAGAGATGCACCTTCTCGCCTTATTAATTCATAAGCGTGATAAAATAAAAATAAACGATTTTAACAAAACATATACTGGGGGCATGTACGTCTTAAATATATCAGTACTGGGAAAAGGGCCTCAAAAAATGACTCGTACATGCGTGCCGACATGTTGGATTTCAAATGACCGCAAACGTATGGCTTTTATACATTCAGGCTACTGATAATGGGTGCTGCGCTCTCAGCGCCATTTCTTTTTAAAGCTTTAAAACACCCATTATCAGTTACCTTAGGATAAATACCTTTTAATTTGATTTAAAAAATACCAAATAAGCAGCTACGTCAACTCAAGATATTGACTCTGTCTTCTGAAACTTCAAAAAGCCAAAGAATTTTTATTATATTTAAATTATAATAAAATTTAACCGCAATTTTGACAAGGTTGAATCATCGTATTGACAAATTGTCGACGTCATTTGAATGCAGTTCCTGTCAAATTTCATTAAAAGCGTCTACTTTTTAATCCAAGCCATATGTTTGGGTTCATTTGAATCCAATATGGCGGAACGCTTGTAGCAGTCAGTTCATATATTTAAGAAGTACGTCACCGGGGTGAACATGTTATATAATGATTGTCACTCACTGCTGACAATTTAAATTATTTTAGTGAAACGCCAATCAACTTGGCAAGAAAATAACATAACCAAAAATGTTAATTTCTGTGACTTTGAAGGGTTTGTCGCGTCTCTCTTTTGTAAAAATATGTCATACATACAGGGTCTCTACTATTGACCGTTAATGTAAGTAGTTCTAGAAAAATCAATTTTTGCGTGTTATTACTTAACGAAAAAAAAATCTGTCAGATTTTATCTTGAACGTAATGTATGGCCATGGCCCTTTTACTAACTTATATTACATAATTCGATGGATAAAGCCTAATAATTAACTTTGTCAGTAAGTAAGCGCGGTAATTAAGTTTCTGACAATACAATTAAGTTGTTTGCATATTTAGGCAATAAAAGTGAATAGGAAATTTAGGAAGAAAAAAATTACGACGTACCTAGTTCTTGGACGAGTTATACTACTCAAATGTTTGCTAAATTCTGTACTACTAGTAATTTGTTCTTTTACTTTAGATGTATGTGTAGGTATTTTAATTTATGATTGAATCTTTTTTTATATTGTAATTTATTTAAGTACATTTATCTCCTTTTTTTGGTGAAGAACCTTTCAATGTAATAATGGGCAGAATATTACCAATAGATCCCGGGGTAAGCCTAAGACCACCAAAGAAAAAAGAGTACTTAGTAGTAACGTTAACGATGCGTTAAGCAAATTCAGTGTGAAAAACCTTGATTTTGTAGCGGTTTCTTCCGATTTAGGTATATCAGCCCAATGACCTGCCTTTTTATATCTTCACCTAGGTCTGGTGCCAAAATTTCCACTCAACAACACGACTTGTCGACGCCCGTTCATCTGGCCTGCGCCCAAGGTGCCATAGAAATTGTTAAAATAATGTTCCAGATGCAGCCGGAAGAGAAGACGTCCTGCTTAGCATCGTGTGATATTCAGGTAGGTAAATAAAATGATCCAGAATAAATCGTCCCCTATTTCACGTACCGACGAAACTGATAAAAAATTAGATATTGTCAGGACAGAAAATAATGTCCTACTAACTAAATGGCACAAGTTACATTTATAAGCAAGTGCACATTAACCCTAAACAATCTAAGGAAAAGAACTTCTGTATATAGTTTAATTTGTATTAAAACGTGTAATAAATTATATACGGACTACAAATTATAAGTGATTGACCGGGCATCGATTATGTTTATACAAGAAACAAAATACATCTCGATATCCTATCAATGACAAACGGTTTTTAATAAAAGCATCTCCAAAAGAGTTTAGCAGTTAGTTGTAAGCTGAGAACGTAACGTCCCACAAGTACAATAGTCAGAAGTCGAGCGTATCTAGATGATACACATTTTGTAGACAAGATGTATTTAATGTAAGTAGTAATTATAAGTATTGTTAAATAAAACCATAAAACCTAACTTAAATTGTGTAACGTCACGATAAAACCCCCTCGTGAAAATATGCTACAAGATATTTCCCATCAGCACTACTTTTTGCTCACAAAGTGGCGTAACCGTATCTCTACCTCGGCGGCCGTAGAGTTGTTTGTGCTCGACGTATCTACCAATTTTAATACAGCTGATTTTTAATTTTCGCTCTCTTGAGAGGTGCATTAAATGCTAGTTACGTCGGTACGTGAGATAGGAGACGAAATGAGCGAGGCATGGCAAATTGCATCCCAAATTGGCATTGAGTGCCACGCCCATGTTTTTGTGCCATTGAGTGGGCCATTATATCATATACCGGGTTGCCCAAAAAAACCGGACAATTTTTTTTATTAAAACTTTTGAATTATACGATCGATTTTATTAGAGCAAACTGCACATGACAGAGAATTAATCAGAGTTTTGAATAAATATAATTATTTGTCCGCCATCAGAAAATCCAAGATGGCGGACGAAATTAAATTGTACCCTTCAAAGATGGTCGTTTATTCTTGTGTTGTGAACATATTTTAATTACTTTTTTAAATCAGTGAAAAAGGTTCATTCTTGCCACGCACAACAAAGTATGAATCAGCAAAACCGGTTTGATGGTTCTAAAAAAAAATAGTTTTGTTTCAGCAATTGTTTTGAACATTATACGATTGTTTTTCCAATCATTTATTTATTATATTATTATTATTTTTATGGCCAAATTGTATCCCGGGTATCAGCAAATTGAATCCCAGAACAAACACCGGCTTATCAAGATGAAATTGAATTTATTGTCACAGTGGTGCCGCGTGCCCCTTATTTCTGTATTTATCTGCGCATGAGGGATCGGTTGGGTTTGGTTTGCTTTGGATTAGACCTTTGGTAGAGTCAGGGATATTTCATTTAGGTTAGATTAGCTTTGATTTGATTCCGTTTGGTTTGATTAGGTTAGGTTTGGTTTAATTTGTTTCGGATTAGATGGTTGGATAGAGCAAAGGAGGTATTAAATTACTCACTTTTCGTTGAATCACCCATTTAGGTATAAAATAACGCACGTCAGCGTATGTGGGGAAGTAGGCATGCCTTTTCCAATCATAACGGATTATTTTACTTAAATAAAATTAAGAATCTTGACAACTTTTCTTCATTTTTGATAACTGTTCATCGGAAATCGAGCCTCTTTCTTGTACTTGGGATGCAATTTGTCTATGAACTTTGTTCGTTCCAGTAACGATACTTTTTTTGAGATGCAGTTTGCCTTGTCCTGAATGAGCCTAGTGTCAAAAGAGCGAAGTAATAAATGAGCGAAGTAACAGAAGAACGAAGTAGTAAGAGAGTTTCAAAAGAGCGAAGCAATTAAGCAAATTGGTGAAAGAACAAAGTAATGAAAGAGCGAGGTAACAAAAGAACCAAGTAACAAATGAGCGAAGTAACAAAAAGACCGAAGTATAATAAACTGCACTTGTTTTAAAATAGCGCCAGTCTCAAAAAAAAGAACCTAACCTGACACAACTAAATCTAATTTGACCTGATTTTACCTATCCTGACCTAATACCCTCTTACCTCACCTACCTCAATTTACAAGCGCCAAGAACGCGTTACATGCATCGCAAGCTGGAAACAACACGAGATCAGATTAGGTTAGTTTGTTTTAAGTCAGGTTATGTAAGATCAAGACAGGTTATGTTAGGATGTGTGAGGTGAGGTTTTAATTTTAACCTTTCTAATCCACGGAGCAATGAGATAACGCGAAATGTTTTTTGTGTATATTTTGACCTGAATGAGCATTATTATTGTGATGTCTGTCAGTGTGTGTGTGTATGTCTGCGCGGCCCACGATAGCTTCTAAAACGCTGAACCGATTTTCACGAAATTTTAAGGTAAAATGGCGTACAACACTGTAAAGTGCTTATTAGATTTTGATTAAAATCCATCAATGCAAATAACAGTTTTTTAACAGTCTAAAAATTTAAAATATGCTAACTTTGTACCGGAGCCTCGCATCAACATGCAGTTTTCGGAATATAGTAGAATACGTGTTTGTCAGTAATTTATACTCGGTTTCGGAGATATCTACAAAAACTGTGTCAAGGCTGATATAGTGTGGGGTATGCTTATGAGATAGCACCATTTCGTTTCGCGTCATTTTGTTACTTCGCTCTTTGAACAATTTTCTTTTTTATACTCGCTGTTTTGCTACTTTTCTCATTTGATACTTCGTTCTTCTAGACTTTACTTATTCGATCCGCAGCCAAAAATAATTGCCGGGAGAACTTTTCTGTAATTAATATCATGTGGAAACGTGTCCAAAGTGGTGGCACTAATTGTTAAGAGGCATTTTTTGCTAGAAATCTTATATGGACATTACGTATTTGTTTTTGCGGTCTTTATTCCACTTGAATGCATGCTTGATATTATAACTATTTTTCCTATTTGCGAGCGTAAAACGCGTTTTTCCGCACTAATTTTTGTGTGCGAAATTCAAATTTCCGAACGCCGTACGTATTTTTTTTTTCACGCACGTTGTTTTTTTTGTAAAAAATAATGCTACTATTTGGACCAAATGGAAATTATAAAAACTATCAAACATTAAATTTTTAAAATAGGTATAGATTCAAGCCAAATTTTTCTCAGCAGCATACAAAATACTGCCTGGCAATTCAAAATCTTCATTTCCAGACTGTATTTGATCGCCGCCAAGACAAATCAAACTAAAAACCTGACGCCTGACGATAAATATCAACCACGTACACCAGTGTTTCAGAAAAAGACATTTCTGAAACACCGGTGTCCGTGGTTGACTTTAACCCTTTGATGTTGCCTCTTATCATTGTTTTCGGTTCCGAACCGACGCGACGCCTTACCGGCGCCATGGAGACGGTGATAGCATGGTCTGGTTGCACTGTGGTTGGTGATGAACCCCGATTAAATCTTCCGCCGGTAAAGTGATGCTGACCATCTTTTGGGACTCACAGGGTCCAGTCTATTGAGATTTCCTTGAAGATCAGCGAACTATCAATAGCCAATACTACTCTGAGATGCTACAACACAAAGCTAGACCAGCTATCAGGAGAAAACGCCGTGGACTTTTGTCAAAAAGAGTCATTCTTCAGCACTATAACGCCCGGCCTCATACAGGCCAGCTGAGCCGTGATAAGCTTCAAGAATTGAATTGGGAGGTCCTACCTCATCTTGCCTACAGTCCTGACCTCGCCTTATCTGATTTTTACCTGTTTGGACCACTTAAAGACGTCCTGCGTGGAAAAAGATTTGCTAACAATGAGGAAGTTAAGGAAGCGTTTCAAAAGTGGCTTTGGGGTAAATCGAGAGAATTCTTCGCCAAGGGAATTGGGAAGCTGCAAGAAAGATGGGACAAGTGCATAACTGTGGGGCTAATTGTTTTGAAGCCTTGAAATAAACCGTTTTTGATCCATAGCCATTTGTCACTTTACTTATTGAATGACCCTCGTAAAATAAAAACAAAATTAGTTCTTGTGCTGCTTTAATGTAAAAAATACTAAATATATTTAAATATAAAACGAAGCTTTTTATGCAACTAGGAAAAATTTTGTACCTAACTCTTGCGAAAAGTGCTTTGACGACGCGTGCGTAAAAGTATCATTTTCCACAGTTAGGTCAATAACTATTGTGCACGCTGGTAGCAGTCTTAAATTGCTTTGGTTTTTTTTAAAGAAAATGACACCTCTTCACTGCGCTGCAATGTTTGACCATCCGGAAATTGTGGAGTATTTGATTAGTGAAGGTGCTGACTGCAACCCCATGGATAAGGAAAGAAGGTCGCCTTTATTGCTTGCAGCATTGAGGGGTGGATGGAAAACGGTAATATATTTTTTAATTAAACCTTTATCTTCACCAACACAAGGTGGGCCAAATTCGAGGTTTTTTGGAGATTTTATGTCTTCCAAGCCAAGCCAAGATAGACAAAAACGAGTAAATATATCCTGGGAGACGTTTTTAAATATAAAATCCGCTTTTTGATAGAACTTGTAGTTTTTGAGCTACAAGGAAATGGCATTTTTTATTGTTTAAGATATTTCATAAAGTTTGTATTTTTCTTATGGAATTTTTAATGTAATCATTTTAAAATATTCTAGACCAATAAAAAAAATACAAAGAATGTAAAGAAATATAGGGGTCATTCATTAATGAAAACTAAAATTTTATACACTAAAAGTAACAGATTTAATTCAATTTGACAATTAAATTCTTTATAAAAAAGTTTATAAAACAGCAATTTACGCCAAAATTAAATTTTCATAAATAAGAAGAAGTTGCCATAACCCCATCTCTAAGTACATATTTTTAAAATCTTCCCGTAGCCGAAAAACTACGAGACTGTTCAAAGACATCTCGAAAATCGAGCCTAGGACAAAGAAGATATATCACCTAGGACACTACACTCGTAATAATCTATTTCGGCTAAAAATACCCAAAAACTTCAAAAAACATCTAATTTGCCTCACCCTGCATGTACATTATTAGGATGTTTTTATTCCGCACATATCACTGCAATCGTGGTTAAAGACCCTGTATGTATAACAGATTTGAAAGAAATAGAGACGCAGCAAACTTATCAAAGTAAAATTGATTTAACTCAAAATCAAAGGAAGGAAATATCCGTCCTCTATCTTCTAGCATTGTTTAGAAGGAGACTCGCCTTCCGTCCTTGATATGTTTTCATAAGGGTCGGAAAATAAAAATAAACGATTTTTGAAAAACATTTACAGGACGGACAATCGTGTTTGTTGTCACTCACCGCTGACAATATAAATTATTTTAGTGAAACGTCAATGAACTTTGCAGGGAAATAAAATAACCGAAAAATGTGAGTTTGAGTGACTTTGATGAGTTTGTCGGTCTCTATTTCTTTAAAATATGGAATGAATACAGGGTCTCTGATCGTGGTTATCAATAACAAAACCTGCAAGCAAAAACCTGGTCATAGTAAGTCGCCAAAGTGTACTTTTGGATAATTGATCTTAATTAATTTTCTTCAAATAGTTTAATATGCACCAAATAAAAAACTAGGGCTAATACTTTTTAACTTTTTAGATTAAAAAACTCCCAAAAACGAATTTTTTACCACGACCCCCATTGTATAAAAATGTAATTTTCCATTTAAGTCGACACACTTGGTTTAACGGCCACCAAAAAAATTATATTTTCTCTGGTACGGCGTTGATATTTACACTATCTGATTAAAAACACCCTAGTATTGGAATACTTTATTTTCTTCTAATTTTTTTATTAAACAATAAAAGTTGCGGAAAAATTATTTCCCAATGAAACCAGATATATTTTTAATTAAATCAAATTGAATTCGTTATACAATGAACATCAAAATCCATTTTTCAATTAAATTTTAAAATGAGAAGTTTTTTAAAGCTAGTCAAATAAAGGTTTTTCTTTACATTAAAGTTAAATTTATGCACCAACACGGAGAAAAATCGGCCAAATGAGTTTTGTGTGTTGCAAATAATATAAAATTCAACTGTTTTAAATATTTCCATCATTTGTTACATGTTTTTTCGTCGACCTAGACGATATTTTTCCATAAAAATTTAAAACAAATTATTTGGCCACCTACTTTAAAAAAATATTTGGCCACCTACTTTAAAAAATCATTACTGTCCTCAAATTTCGAGGCCTAAAAAAATATGACAAAAGTTTTTTTCCAGCCTTGCAGTTTTGGTGCTACGAGGGCAAATTTAAAAATTCGATCATATCTTCGGTTATCAGTGCAGATATTTCAATTTTGTTAAAACTTCTCTACAGAAAGTTGACCCCGCCAATAAAACGATATATCAAATTTTTGGTCCCTCGAGTCGGATTCAAGGTTTCAGAAAAAAAATTTACAAGTTAAATACAGATCTAGATTTTTTTCCAATTGTTTGCTTCACGTTCGGTCCCCAATTAACCCCTAGCTATAAAAAAAAATAAATGGATCTATGACAGATCTGATACCTTCCTAGCTAGCCTATTAGCACACTTCAAGTGAAGCTATGATAATCAGCCTTGAAAACAATTTTTTGTAAATATCTCAGAAACTAAAGCTCCCACGAAGTTTTTGGTTATAACACAAATTATTGAGCCAAATGTAGTCTACTATACTCTGAAAACCTTATATTGATGTGATGCTTCGTTAAAAAGTTAGCATTTTTTAAAGTTTTAAGTGTCAAAAAACATTTTAGTCATTAGCATTAATGGATTTTGACCAAAATACAATCAGCTCGTCACTATTTTTCCAGAAAATTTTATGAAAATCGGTTAATCGGTTTTGGAGCTATCGGACAGAAAAAAAATATACACACACGACACTATTGCTAGGATAGGTCAAAATACACACAAATAACACATTTTCGGCGTTATCTTAAGAAATTTTTTTTCGTCGAAAACAATACCTCCTCTAGCCATTGCTGTGCGGACTAGGAAGGTAAAAAATTCAGTTCCGTTTTTTTTTTCTTAACTTTTTTCCGAAATCTCGGATTTGCCTAAACGGACCAAAAATTTGACATGATTTGGTTGACAGAATCAACTTTCTGTAAAGAAATTTTAACAGAATAGATATATCTGGCCCAATAATGAATTTCTGGGATTCCGAGTTTTTGAATTTTCCCTTTAGCTTCAAAACTGCAAGGGCTAGTAAAAAACGTTTGACAAATTTTTTCTTGTCTCCAAATTTGAGGACAGTAATGTGAAATCCCCAATCCTCTGTCTTTTACAATAACTGCGTTTCCCATTAAACAACATCAAAAATGAGACACACTGTACATCCCCTCTCTAAATAAAGACTTTTATAAAGTCCCCGTAGCTTAAAAACGGATTCCTAGATCATGATTCTTTTGAAAATCAAGCCTCAATTAATCAAGTAGGGCAGTTTTATTTGATATCCCCTAGAAATCCCTAGAAATACCTGAAAACACTGAAAAATTTTGAAACACCCTGTACTATATACATACCAAAAGATAGTACAGTATTGGATTATGGAAGTTTTAATCTTATTAAAACCAGCAGTGCACTAGCAAGATACCCTGATTTTACATTTTCTTAAAGTGATTTTTAATCTCCATTCAAACTGCTTTCCCACGACTCATATTTCAAATTGTTAGGGGAGAGCGGGGCAAGATGACGAACGGGGCAAGTTAACGAACTCAATTTAAAACAAAAATTATAAATGGCGACGAGTTTATTACTGTGCTGTTATAACCTTTTAAAGGCAAAGTTTTATGGGTTAAAGATTGATGGAGCGCGTAATAGTAATTTACCTAATAAGTGCGGAAAGTAATACTTTACCGCACGCGACGGCAGTTGGCCGAACGACGCGGAGCGGAGTTCGGTCAAGCCGTCAAGGGTGGTAGAGATACTTTCCGCATGTGTTAGGTACAATATTTTACCTATGAGTACCTTTTTTTTTCAAAAACATAATTTATAAATAAACATATCAAATTAAATGGAACTGAAATCTAAACAAATATTGAAGCTGTCTTATTGATGCGTTGCTAAGGGTTTTAAGTGGTGCACGTGCGGAAAAAATAATAATTGTACAGTGGCTCACAACCCATAATCCGAGTAGTCGCTTATAAAATTTAATGCCGAAAAATAACTTTTTGCGAACAAATCTAAAGTGATAATAATCTTTATTAGTAACTAGAAAATTATGTCTTATGTTTTCAATATAAGAAAATGTAAATGGCCCTCTTTTTTTTTTACTAAAAAATTTAAAACGTCGACTTCAAATAAAGAAGAGCTTGAAAAAAAGAACTTGAAAAAAAATTGAACCAGAAAATAAAAAGAAACACCATGGTAAAGGAGTAAAAGTTTTTTTATACTGATCTTTTCCGTCCAATCACTATCAACCACCGAGTTTTGCAAAGTTTAAGCAATGTTAAAGCATTTTTTAAACAATCACAAAAAACTAAGTACCTAGCCAGGAGGGCAAGATGACAAAAACGCATTTTTAAAAGTTTTTGCTGTGTAGATTTTTTAGGTTTAAATTTTTGTGTTTTTTTTAATAGTTTATAAACCAAAATATCTATCTAACAATTAAACGAAGTTTTTTAGTCAAAACCGAGTTTGTGTATTTTCTAGGGAGCCTCAATCCTTAACATCGTCATCTGCCCCGCTCTCCCCTTCTAGTTACTATATCAGCGATATGTTTAACATAAATAACTAAAACTAAATATCTAAGGCTTTAAAAACTTGTTGCTATATTTTTCTGCAATAGAAAAGTGTAGTCGATTTAATAAGAACTGATTATTTTCGGAACCTGAGAAAATCAGAGCGAGTTTTTATCTTCGACGAGTTAAAAGTATGTGCTCTTATTATATGTCGAAGGTCAATCTCTATTACATATGCAGATTTACTCAATTTGCTGTTTGGCATAATTCTATGATTTGTTGCTATAATTTTATCAAATAATGTATACTTATATACCGGATTTTTATTTAACGTGTAGCCTAACAGTTAAAATAGTGTTAGATTCTTTAAGAATTTATTTATTTTATACCTATATTTCCTAATTTCCTTCTATTAGGCAAAATAAGTCGATTCTTTACTATTTGGAAATATTCTAATTTTAACGCTGCAGTTTTTTTTGTTTGACGTTAAATTTGACTATTAATATTTCGGCGGATGGGAAAAATTCTGTCGAAGCCCTGCTGGCGCAAAGTAGAGATCGGTATCATGCTCTTTTTTAATTAAGTCCTTAAAATGTAACTTCTTAAAATAGATTCCTGTATGTATCGTTCATTTTGTATATAGGGGAAATGTACTTAAAATGGGATACTTAAGCTTTAAAAATTTATACAAAAAAAAGTTTTGACGTTATTGGTTTAAAACATTATGCTGTTTAAAAAATATTATTTTTCGTTTGTTATAATTCATTTGTAGTATTTTAAACACGCGGGAGTCAACACACATCTGTTTTTAAGATATAGGACTTTTAAAGTTAAAGGAGTGGGGGGGAAAGGGTTTTACAAAAAAAAGAAAATTTGTCACAGCCAGCTGAATACTCAGTTAATTGTGATTCAAAAATGTATTCCTTGTTTTGATAAAATTACAAGTTGAGGAGATACAGACTGTCAAAATAACCTCCAAAAATGTATAAAAAAACAATAATTAAAAAAAAAATTCCTTTGCTTACTTATTAAAAAATAATACAAATATCAATCTCATTAGGCTTCATTCAGCCCGAGCATAACCATAAAATGGAAGGAAATGAAATGATAATGATGATGGTATCTGAAAAAGAAATATGAAATATGGTGTTTACTGAGGAGAGACCAACTGTCAATTTGCAGCTTTGGTCAGGGTTGCATCGGTTTTGAGGCTAATTTTGACGTCGCGACGGAGATAGATATAATCTGCCTGGATTTTTTAAAATTTGAAGGAAGTTCACGAGGTAAAAATTTTTAACAAAAAGTTTCACGGGCTAGTCCTCAGAGGTAAAGGTAGCTCGGGGACGCGTTTCTGCCTCATTAGGCTTCATTCAGCCCGAGCATAACCATAAAATGGAAGGAAATGAAATGATAATGATGATGGTATCTGACAAAGAAATATGAAATATGGTGTTTACTGAGGAGAGACCAACTATCAATTTGCAGCTTTGGTCAGGGTTGCCTCGGTTTTGAGGCTAATTTTGACGTAGCGACGGAGACAGATATAATCTGCTCCCAGTAAGCATCCTGAGCCCTGGATTTTTTAAAATTTGAATACCTTTACCTATGAGGACTTGCCCGTGAAACTTTTTGTTAAAAATTTAGACCTCGTGAACTTCCTTCAAATTTAAAAAAATATCATTAATATTTTATTGATTAAAGTATTGTAATATTACACGGTAAAGTTGCGACAATGGTACATTTTCAAAGCCATTAAATAAATTTACTACGGAAAGCTTTTTTATAAAGCAACGCAACGTTGATATCAATGAAATGTTTTTTTATATCTTTTGCAGCGGTTTTCGCATTGGGAACCTTATAGTGCCTTGAAGACGGGGGCCAATTATAAAGTGTTTAAAATTAAGAAGTGGTCGACCGCACTCTTTGGTCGACAATACAACAAAGAGTAAAGGTCAATTTCAATATTTTTTTATCATAAATGACAAAAAAATACCTGTTTAGGGGCCTTACTAACATTGTTGAATTTTTTTTTATAATAGCCTAGGAGATTTAAGGGATAATCTAAAAACATGTTTTTCCATCATGCGCTTACTAGGGGCCATATATGTAATTTTTTTTGACAACTGAAAATTCACTTAAAGGTCATTGTGCGCGTTAAATTTCATTGCTCTAGCTTAGACCGTTCAGATTGAAAAAAATATTTTGATATTTGACTTTTTTAGCATTTTTGTGTCTGATAACAGGTCAGGCAGTATTGGTTCCCATCAATTAGTAATTGGCTAAGACAGGTGTTATAAAATCTTTATCAAAAAGCGATACAGCTCATACTATAAATTCCATAATTATTTAGTACAACTAATTTTTTCCTTTTTGCGCTAACTAAAATACCTACAGGCTCAGTTTTAGTACTGTGTTAAAGCCAATAGAATTCTTTATAAATGCCTTGCCTATTACTTTTTTCTAGGACGGTTAGTTTAGCCGGTACGAAGCTTAGAAAATAAGGCTACCGGTAAAATTTGAGTTTTTGTAAAAAACTGCACATCTTAGATCACACGTATCTTCACAACCAATGAATGTAGTAAGCTAGTGTTACGCTCAGATTGTAGAAAATTTGGAAGGCTTTGCACAAGCGTGAACGTAAATACTCAAAAAATATTTTGTTAAGGTAGTTTTTTTGAAAAAACTAAAAAAATTGCATGATTTTCCTGTCCCTCGGGAGTAGCACATGGATTTCAGGGTTGCAAACTTTTGTGTGAACTACCCTCAAGGATACTAGCAATATATCAAAAAATCGTAGATACATGCGCATTTGCAATATTGAATGCTTTTATTGACTGGCCTAATAATTTTTAAAGTTTTTATAAATTTCAATAAAAAAATTTCTGATATTTTTAAACCTCTAAAATGTTTTAAAAAATTACGTATATACAGGGTGTCCCATAACTTAGGAGCCATTGTGCAGCAGTAGATACATTATTTTTGATAAAAAAGTTTAAATAACATGGGGGTCATACAACATCATCTGTTTTTAAAATATAGGATTTTAAAAGCTTAAAGTGGAGTGGGAGAAAAGGTTTTACAAAATAAAGAAAACTGTCACAGTCAAATAAGTATTTGCTATACTTGTGAACCAAAAATTTATTATTTCATTTTTTGATAAAATTACAAATTAAGGGGAGACCTACAGGCTGTCAAAATAACCTCCACATATATAAAAAATAAAAATGTTTAAAAAAAATATCTGCTTACTTATTTTTTTTTAAATATCAATGTTATTTTATTAATATATCTCCGTAGAAACTTATTTTTATTAACAAAAAATATCAAGAAAAACATTGAGTTTAATGGGCATAAAAGATTGTACCAAAAGAGCAGTTTTTCCAAAAAAAATGTGCGCATGATTTTTTTTTAAATAATTTAATATCCACTTATTGCTCCTGTTTTAATACAAGACTTACAATGTGTTTAGCTATTTTTTAAAACAAAGTAGGCAGTAGATACAAAAACATACAAAAAATAGTTTTACTTTAATTTCCGTACGGTCGTAAGTCAAATAATGTCACATTTCTGCTGGACTAAACTGGCGCGGCGTTCGGGCAAACTCCGATGCGTGCGACAAAATATTACTTTCCACACTTTATAGGTAAATAATTATTACAGCATGTCTATTAAAGTTCTGATTGAAAACAAATAATAATTAACTTTCAAAATTAAATAGCTTAAAGTTCGATGACTTTCAATAAAACTTTGTGTCAAACAAAAATACAAAAAGGTTTTCTGAAGCGAAACTAAATTTTGAACTCAAGCGTGTTCTCGTTGCTTTTATCTTGCAAGGAAGTTATGGCAAAAGACGTAACAAGATATTGATTTATCTGTCTACTTTTGAAGTAAAGAATTGTTTGTAATTTAAAAAAAAGCTGCTATTTACATTTTAAAAAGAATTTTTCTAGAAAATACTAATACTTTTCTAGTAAAATATTTATTTACATTTTGTTGATTCAAAACATTTTTTAAATTTTTTTACCAAAAAGATCTATAAAACCAAAACAAAAACATAATCTTGTTAACAGTTTTTAACTAGTACGATTTTTAATTGTTTTTTTTTTGCACAGAGTTGGCTCTTAAAAACAATACAAACTGGTGTCGATACAAGAAACGTTTGCACCTCTAGATAAAATTTAATGTTTTGTCCAAACAAAAAAAGGATTTTTTATAAATAAATATTTTCATAAGGAATCGGAGAGTTTCATTTTATAGGCTAGTTCTTTCTGAGAACTTCTCAACCTCAAAGAAGGATTGGAGAGCGATCAGGAAGCCAAAATGTAATATCTTTTTGGTCACTTTTAATACAGCTGGCCATGAAATTTTGATAGTTTTTTAAATTTCTAATGAAGAGATCTTAAAAAAAATATAAAAATATTAAAAACCAAATACAAATGAAATAGTCAAGTAAATAGATAATGTACTAAATTTTGAATTTAAAAACGTCATTATCGTAAAAATCTCTTAATTTTGGTTTCGTTGTCATAAATATCTTTTGTTTTACTCGTGAAGGTGTTTACAAGAATTCTGCTCTTAACAGCTACGAGCTACTAATACGAGGGCTGTGTTTTAAGTTTTTCATATACAGCTGGAATAAGACAGTAGATTACTTTTAAAGACTTTATTGTTACTCAAAGTATTCTCAACGAAAATTGATGCACTTTTGCATACACTCAAACCAGTTGTCAAAGCTGAATTCCACTTCTTTGTTGGTACTGTCAAAATTGCATTTTTGAAAGCGTCGACTGCTCCCTCTGGCGACTGATATCTTTGACCACGCAGTCCATTCTTGATTTTCAGAAAAGTATAGAAATCTTGAGACTTAGTCGGGACTGTATGGAGGATGTTTCAACAATTCGACCTTTTGTTGGGTTAAAAATTCAATGTTTTTTGCGCTTTGTGTAAACTTGCATTGTCTTGGTGGAGGATGATTCGCCGTTAGGGGTTCGTTTTTTGAAGCTCAGCGATGACTTTCGGCAAATAAATGGTGATGATGGTGATATCAATCGGCAGTAACAGTCCTTTGATCTTAAAAAGGAATTGTTGCTATGCTTTTGAGACAAATGTCGCGACCTTCTTTTTCAACACAATTCGAGAATGGATGAGTTTTGTTGGCTTTTTCCATCTCAGAATACCGAAACAGACGACTGACGTTTATATTCTACAGTTTTCTGACATCAATTGACCCTAAGTTCTTTCTGTTCTTTGCGGTATCCAGCGGGAAACTAATTTTCTTACCCCCAATTATTCATGCAAAATTTTTTGAATTGAGGTCTTTGAAATCCTTAATCTCGCGATATGTCACATGTCGATCTTCCGTGATAAGCATGCGCACAGCATCGATGTTTTCCTGGGTGACAGCCGTATTTGGTGCACCTGGCCTTAGATGGTCGGTAAGGCTAATCTGTCCACGCGTGATTTCTCTATACAAACGAGAAACTGTCGACTGATGTGGTGCTTTATTACCAAAAGCAGAAATCAACTCGGCAAGGCATTCTTGTTAAGATAATTTCCTTCGAAAGTTGTAAAGAATTATAGCTCGAAAATGTTCTCGGTTTAATTATATTCTCCGACTAATTTATTAACTTAAAAAACTATATATATTTATCGGTTTCACAACGTTCTACGTCTTCCGATACCCAATCTCCACTCGTTTCTGTTTGCCCATAATTCATCATCTAGGCCTCTTATTCTTATTTCACTATCTATTCCTTCTCTCCAGCTTCTCCTTGATCTTCCTCGTTTTCTTCGGCCAGTTGGTTTCCATTGTAATATTTGTTTAGGTAGTCTTCCATCATCCATTCTTTGTACATGTCCGTACCACACCAGTTGTTTTGTTCTTATATCATCCACTAGAGTACGTTCACCCACTGTCATAATTTCTCTTATTCTTTGATTGGTAACTCTTTCTCTTTTTGATTTCCCTGCTGCTCTTCTCCAATAGTCCATCTCCGTAGCGGAAAGCATTTTTTCTGTTCTATCTTTGATTGGCCATACTTCTGAGCCGTATGTAATAATACTTTTTACAATGGTGTTATATATAAGCTTTTTGTTATGTTTTGATATACTTTGGTCCCAAATTATTCCATTTAATAAAGTTATTGCTTTTCTTCCTTGTACGTTTCTATCTTTTATAGCTTTGTCTAGTGTTCCGTCAGCTGTAATTTTTAGACCCAAGTATTTATACTCATCACAGGACTGAATTCGCTGCCCAGTATTTAAGATTAGATCCTGTTTCGTTCCACCAATACACATATACTCTGTCTTATTGATATTAACCTCTAGTCCGCACTTATTGTACTCTTCTATTAGTTTTCGTGTCATATATTCGAGGTCGTCATAATCCTGAGCCACCACTATCTGATCATCGGCGAAACATAAAGTATACAAGGTGGTTTCATTCAACGGAATTCCCATGTTTTGGCATTTTCTCTTCCAGACTTTAAGGACATGTTCCAAATATATCTTGAAGAGCGTAGGCGAGATACAGCAACCTTGTTTAAGACCTTTATTTACTTGAAAGCCTTTGGTTAGTTTTGCTTTTATTTTAACTTTTGCCTTACTATTGCGGTATAACTCTTTGATGGCCTTAATTAGTTGTACGCTTATGTTTGTCTTTTCCAACGCTTTCCAAAGTAGATTTAGTGGTATACTATCATATGCCTTCTGCAAATCTACGTAAAGCAGATGGAGCTCTTGTCCGTATGCCATTTTCTTTTCAATAACTTGGGTTATACAAAAGAGATGATCTGAAGTCGATCTACCCGCCCTGAAACCAGCTTGTTCTTCTGCCTCCATATCTTTATATTCGCTCTCCACTTTATTTCTTATTATTTTGCCATATATTCTGCTTAGCGTACTAGTTACAGATATACCTCTATAATTGTCACATATATCTTTCCTTCCTTTTTTGTGTATTGTGGATATATATGACGTTTTCCACTCAGTTGGTACTACAGCTCCATTTAAATATCTTTGGAAAAGATTCCGTAATCTACAAAACAATTCTTCAGTGCCATATTTAATAAGTTCAGCTGGGATATTTCCGGGTCCGGCAGATTTACCGCTTTTTAAGGTTTTGCACACGTTTTTGACCTCAGATATTGTGAGGGGTACTGGAGATCCCATCGTTCTAATGATATTGTCTCTTTCGTCTTCCTTGAATTCTGCTCTATCTTCAGTTAAAAGTTTTTTAAAATGCTCATCCCATTCTTTGTCTGGTATTGGTGAAATAATATCTCTGCATGTTTCTTTTTTGATCGATCTTATAGTTTTCCAGCTTTCGGTACTTCTCCTACCTCCTAAGTAAGAATCTATTTTCTGGCACTTTTGCATCCATGATTGATTCTTCTTATCACTGATCATTCTTCTCACCTTTGATTGCGTGATTTTGTATTCTTCTCTGCTTCTATCTGTCTTTTGGGATAAGTACGTGTGATATAATTTCCTTTTTTCCTCTATTTCACTTTCAATCTCAGCATCCCACCAGTATGGTTTTGTTCTTTTAGGAGTTTCTTCCACTAATCCTAGTGCTTCTTTTGCAGCTTGATGGATGCTTAATGTGATACATTCGTATTCCTCATCTGGGGTTTCACCTGAACTTGAATTAAGTTTTTCGTTCAGTCTCTTTTTGTATAAGTTTTTTACGCTGTCATGTTCTAGGCTTAGTAGATTATATTGACAGTGATCAATTTCCTCATTCACTGTATCATCAAGATTTTGTTGATGGAGGCTTCGGCCTTGATAGGGAAAGAGAATTTTGGTCTCCAGAAAATAGTGATCACTTCCGCATGTTGATCCACGCTTTGTTCTGACATCTTGAATTTTTAGTTTTGTCTTTTGTTTAGTGATAAGATAATCAATGACGGATTTCAGGTTTTGTGAGGGTTTGGTCCAGGTATATTTGTGTATTTTCTTATGTTGGAAAAAACCGTTTTGGATTTTTAGGTCTAATTGCTCACATACTGTGATAAGCCGGTTTCCATTGTCATTAACAACATCTTCTCCATATTGGCCAAGTGTCAGATCATTTACTCTGTTACCTGTTCTACTATTTAAATCTCCCAATATTACAATTTCTCTAGATGTACTTACTGCTGATATTTCATTGTGGATTTCGTCAAAAAAATTGTCTTTCACGGCTACATTTGCATCGTCATTATATGCATAGATTCCAAAAATCGTAAGTCTCATTCCTTTTATTGTTATATTCATTCTTATTAGCCGTTCATTTACTGCTTCCCAATTGGTGATATATTTTCTAAATCTTTTGTTGACCAAAATAGATACTCCTTGTTGCGCATGTTTTTCTTTTGCCACTCCGCTATAGAAATGGTCATACTGTCCTAGGTTTTCAGATCCTTTTCCTTTCTTCTTCGTTTCTGTTAGTACAGCAAGGTCAACCTTCATTCTGCTGCACTCATGGACTATATCATTCACTTTTCGACTCATTCCTTGTACGTTCCATGTACCAAAAATCATATTCCTGTTTCTTTGCTTGGTTCGTCTTAGGTTTTTCATTTCTTTCCGAGGCGTTTGATTGGGTTTTTTAACAGTGTACGTTTTTTCCGGGTATCAGAGAGTTAGTCTAATGCCCCAACCCCCAACCTGGAGGACCAGGTGATTTTTGATCGAGGTTTTCTTCCCCTAGCCTTTGACGATTCCAACGCCGGTACTACAAGGCAGCATCTTCTTCTTTTATACTATCCCTAAAAGAAAGGGTTGCCACCTGCGCTATGATCACCGTACCGAGGTCCATCCTCTCCGCCTTTCATACCGATGTGGTCTTCTCCCGTAACCCTGGGAATGGGACCCTAAACAGGTGCTAACTCTCCGGGTCAGAGAGTACCTGGAATCTACCGGAGGGCAGGGGTCGATCCATTTCCCCTGATAGACATCTGACGAGGTCTACTCCGTACCCGTAAAAAACTCACTGTAGCTATAAAACTATATGTATCGCACTGACGTTTTGAATTTAGGTTAGGTAAAGATTGAGGTTAAGTTTTAAGAACGACATTCGATCAGTGTCGCACTCTATGTTCCTATATACAAAATATAAAAGGCAGCCCTCTTAGCTAAAGTTAAAGTTGTTTTTGCAATTTCTCAATTTACTTTATATTATCGTAGGTCCATGCCCTTATCAGACTGGGGGCTGACATCAATATCAAAGACATAAATAAGCGGAACGTCCTGCACTTAGTGGTAATGAACGGGGGACGCTTGGACCTTTTCGCCGCCGAAGTAAGTAAGGTAAATATTAGAGTTCACATTAGATTCACGTACTTCGCACTCGAACACAGACAAGCGGTTAATGAGGATTTGATGCAAATTTGGTAAGTCTGGACGATATATATTTTTTTACGATTAAATCTTGATAAAAAGGATTTTAAAAGTAACAATCCTGATACAATTTTAGTTTTTTTTTAAAGATTAAAATTTATTTTTCAATATCGAAATCCTGGATCTCAGTTTTGATTTTAATGTTTTTGGCTATCCGAAAAAACAAAGCATCAAATGAGTAAATGAAAGTAAAATATTAGAATTAGAGCTTCATAAAAATGTGTTCTGTAAAAAAAATTGATAAAAGTTGTGGTCAAGGTAAATAATAGATAAACAAAAAATAATAGGGACTTGTTGCAATAGTGCCAGGCACTAATTGTGCCGGGCACTATATTGACAGTTTCACATTACAAGAACAGCTGTCTTCTTTCAAAATTAGGCCTTTGTGTATCATAAGGCCCGGAATTAATAGCGCCGCCATTATAAATGGAAAATAAACGACTGTATTTATAAATTCGACTTTGGTATGTCAATTTTGAAAGATCAACTGTCAGTTTTCAATGGGAGAATGTCAGAATAGTGCCCGGCACAATTAATGCCTAGCCGCATTGCAATAAGTCCCTATTATTTATTTTTACAATAAAATTAAAAACACCAAATCCCGAATATCGATGTTCAAATATCGATGATTTGAATACGATATATCGTAGTTATCGATGGCAGGCCCTCAATGTCAACATCGATGTCTAACATTGATGTTTTCTTTCGATATCCCATCCCTAGTGTCAAGCAACATGTTGACACTTTCACTAATTTTACTTTTAGAAATATCGTTAATTTTACTAAACGAATTTTAATTACCTATCAAACATTTTTGATACTTCCTACTTTGCACCTATAATTAAACTCTATAGGTAATATATATTACAAGCTTAGCCATGATGCCCGTTTGAAGTTTTTGGTACGTTAATCAATACATAATTAGATTGGAAATTTAGAAAACTAGATTAGCATATAGAGTACAATTTTGCACTTTAAAAGCACAGATCAGAGAGAAAGAAAAATAAATAAAACCCACAAATTAATTAATTTTACCACAATAAGTTTAAATAAATGTATGATAGTGTTTTTATGTAAGTATGTATATTTTTTAAAATAAATACATAGTTGTTACTATATTTTCTAAAAAGGATTGTGTTGCCTTCTATTTATAACGCCTGAAACAATAATAGTTTTTATGAAAACCGGTTTAGTCAATTTTAAAATAATTTTGCTAGGCTGGTTATTTTTACCCTAGTGAATTGTAATTATTTTTACAGTAAGATTAATTCATGACATACCTATATAAAGCTAGAAGCAAGCGTATATTGTAGCAAATTTTAAAGAATGAAATTACATTGTAGTTTTATCCTTCAAGGTTTGAGGTTTGAGTTTTGCGAATAAGTAAATGAAACCCTTAAAAACAAAGCAAAAAACTTGTTTAAAATATTACCCACTCAATGTTACCAGTCGGATAAACACACTTTAAGATGAAGTTGCTCGAGACAGAAGTTGAGATCTAACTTCGGTGGAGGTACAATGTAATAAGAAACTTTAATGATTTAAAATTAGAGAGATAAAGCAAAGTAGCTTGAGTAACCCATGCCAGCAGATTTAATTGGGTTACAAAATTTCACAAGCAACTCGATATTTTTGCATTTATCAATGTGAAGTTTAAGGTCGAAAATGTCTACCGCAAAAGGTTTCCTTACATTAGAGTAAAACACAGAATTTTATAGACAATTCTATTCTATTTATTCTTAACTACTTAGCCTTCGATAATTTACATAATAAAAAACGAGTATTTGGCAGTCAATAAAGTTGAATTTCATAAATTACTAAAAAAACTAAACAATCATTTGTATCGTGACTAAGCGAGTATACAAGGTGTTCCAAGTTAAGTGCCCATCATTGCTAAATTTTTTATTGTTAAAAATCGATAAATATTTATTTTAAATTAGCAATCTAGTAGAATTTTTGACGCTCTTTAAAATACTTATTTTTTTTAAATATTAAAAAATAATAAATGGATCCATGATGGATCTGATACCTTCTTAGATAGCCTACTAAATACTTTTGTAAATATCTTAAAAACAAAAGCTTCTACAGAGCTGTTTTTGGTCACGTCAAGAATTATTGAGCAAAATGTAATCTACTATATTTCGAAAACCGTATATTAATGCAATGCTCTGTTGAAAACTCAGCATTTTTAAGAATTTTTAATAGTCAAAAAACTGTCATTAGTATTAATGGATTTTAACTTAAATCTAATCAGCTTGTTAGAGTGTCGAATACTATTTTATAGTTTTTGCAAAGTCAGTTAAACAAAGATCAAGCCGACCGGTAGATATATTCCTGAAAATTATTTCATTTAATTATGGCGTAAATTAAAGAAATAAAAATAGATAATAAAACTTTCTATTCCTACACCTACAGAAACGACACTGATTTATTTTCTAACTCAGCATACTGCCGACTAAAGGGGTCCCGAAAAAAACACCTGAAAGCAATTAAAAGCGCATCTCAAAAATATCTGCCCATCAGGTGCCATCCATCCACCTGGGCCGGTCGGTCGGAAAACAAATACTTTGTCGTCGGACCGCAAAGAGCCGCGCCTTTTCTCTGTCGGTAGGGTTGAAATTATACCAGGAAGATTTTATATGAATTTGGATAACTTTTGAAGGGCAGAATGAAGCAAAATTTCATGAAATCGATAGAACCCCGTATTAGGAATTATTCAAGTGACTTTGCAAAAACTATACCCGATAATTTTATAAAAATCGGTTTAGCGGAAATTACTAAGATAGGTCAAAATACACCCAAATAACACATTTTCATTTTAATCTCAAAAATACATTTTTCGTCGAAAATAATACTTTCTCTAGCCATTGCTGCGCAGGCTAGGAAGGTAATTAATTGAACAATCTAAAGTCTATAATTTTTTCTGATAAGTTTCAATTCTAAACAAAAATTGTCATTAGATTTTTTTTCCTAAATTTAAAAATAACGATTCAAGCGTCTTAAAAAGCGTTAAAAATTATCTTTCTCTCTCGTCTTATCTAGAGCTTTCATTCGAGAGAAAATATGTCTCTCGTCTCGCCAAGAGAGGGTGAGACGAGACGAGAGACGAGAATCTCTCGTCTCGGCGGCACAACTAGTTCAGGCAATTTCTTGTTTTTGGAAATGGCGGTGCCTGAGACGTGTTCGCATCTAACGGAGTGGGTCGCGCCTAACTGAAAACGAAAAAAAAACTAACCTAAAAGCTGACAAAGCTATTTTTTACTTCTATAGTTGTTAACTTCCTAGTGGTGCTACATTTATTCGTATCTAAATATTTCACGACTATAGCTTTATATAAAATTATGGCGGATATATTACGTTGCTATAATATTATACACAGCAGAGATTTAAAAATAAACTTTTTTTCAAGATTTTGGATGTAATAAATTAATTTCAAAATATTGCAAGGTGAGGACGTAACTGTACCTAATTGAATAACTAAATACTTATGGTTTTTAGAATAAATCGTCATATTTAACTCAGAAAATTTTCACTAATTAGGGGATTATTTTGCTACATTTTATTTCATGTTTAAGGGAATAAGCAGCTTGACGTTATGCGCTTAAACTCTTTAAAGGTATGGAAATTTTTGAGGTCCATTTAAGTGATAAAACGAAGTTACTGAAAATGTTTCCCTTTTACTTAATGGTGGTGGTCAAAGAGAAAGATTTGATTCTGTTTTTCTCAAAATTAGTGTTTCTAGATCATCGCGAAAACATGTTTACGGTTGTTTTTGTACCACTTAGAGTTTAACTCGCTAAAAACACAACCTTTTATAACATTAATGAGTTTTTGAATAATACAGCACATTTAAATTAAACAAAAGATTAGCGTGATTAGTCTAGCACAGGTCATAAATATTAGGGAGGGTGGGGCAAGATGGGCACCCTAAGGTTTAATTTATATTTAAAAAAAAACTGTTGTGAATAGAATAAAACAAAAAATTTTGCTTAAATTAGACATTTCTTTATTATAAAAAATATAAAAAAAATCTAAGCCACCAGAAAATGAATTTGGTAAAACGTTCACATGACAGCAGTTACAAATGAGCCAAATTTTTTAAGGACCATCGCGAAATTTTTCGATCTTAAACATTTACTACTGTGGTGCCGTTTTAGGGATCTTTACCAAACTATCAGGGGTAAGGTGACTAACCGAACCGAACAGATTTATGTTGTTATTTGTTTTCTAGTGATGATAAATAACGAGTAGTCGACAGGTGCCCATCTTGCCCCATGTGCCCGTGTTGCCCCGCTCTCCCCTATATTTAAATCCATTTTAAATAAAATAAGCCAGCAATAAATACATATATTTTATTGATCCCATTGTTATTAAATCCGTTCTATATGTGTGAAAAGGCCCCTTATTCTATATTGCTTTATAACATTTATTGTTTTGGATTTGTACCCTCTTTTTTGTTACACCATTATAACTTTTTGTTGTCAAAATAGCCTGTGTTTTCATTGCTTATCTGCAATTTAATTTCTTCACTAACTAATATAGTTTTGATTAAAGATGAACCAAGATAGGGTAACCATATGTGTTTAGCGTAAAAGAAGGACGTCAGGGACAAAAACGCTGGATTTTCGATTAAAAAAAACTGTAAAAAACCGGTCAATTTGAACAACCGAAAAAAGAATGTGTAGAAAAAAACCCAAAAACAAATCTAAAAAAATTTTGAAAAAAAAATATACTAGGTACTTTTCGAACAAAAAATACACCGCAGAAAAATTAAGTATGCCGGTTCAGGAGAATTTTTTTTATAGAAAACAGAAAAACAAGCCAAAATTTAAAAAAATATAATTTAAAGAATAAATAGGACCAGAAATTTTCAGAAAAAATGATACCAAATAAAAGTTTTTGGTTAGTTTCAAAAGCACCACGAAGAGAAATATTGACGTAGTTTGATCAGTTTGCCCTTGATTAACTATGCTCGTTTCATTTGGGGAGGCTAATTTTTAAGCTCAATTTTTAAGCTTGGGGGGCTAAACCCCATCTAGCTCCCACTGATTGGACCCCTGGGTAACAAAAAACAAAAGGTCTCTTGATTCCCCAAAAAGCCGGACGAAGAAAAAGCCGGCCGGACATTTTCATTTTGTCCAAAGAGCCGGATATGGTCACCGTACGTCGTTTTTTTTAAAGATGAGTAAAAGATAAACTTCATTATGCTTGACGTCCTTTGTTTCAGTCTTTTTAATGTCGTCATATATCTAGTATTGTGTTTGTTTATTTATATTTCCATTTTAAGTAAGAGTCTCCTAGACATGCTCTGTTTGTCTTGCTGTTGATTTAAATCTTCTTCATAAGTTTCTATTTGTTTACGTTCGTTAGCTTAGTTTCCAGAAAGCTGACAGACTTCTAAGAAATCTTGCACAGTGCTGCAACAGACAACCGATAAAGCATTTTCTTGATGGAAAAACTGTGTATTATTGTTATCATTTACCTGCTTTCAGTGGCGTATATAGGGGGGGGGGCTGGATGGCCCGCCCCCCCCCCCCGAAGCTAAGATTTGTTTAGATATTTTCCACATATTTCATGAATACAAACATAAAATAGCATAAAATACGGCCTCATGAGGTCTCCCCCCCCCCCCCCGAAAATGTCTCGCCCCTCCAAACTTTTTTCTATATACGCCACTGTCTGCTATATTTTTAATTTTGTTATAGTGGCTCTAATGTTTACTAGAGTCCCTGTATGTTGACATATTTTCCAAATATGTCAACATACAGGGACTCTAATGTTTACTGGCTTCGAAAGTTTAAAAACATTCCCACTGAGATCATTGTATTTTCTTTTAAATTACTGAACTATAAACCCTTTGGTAAACTATGGTTGTCTATATCATGTTTGGACAAAAACAAGTTTGAAAAAGTTTGATTTTTTTCAAATGTCTACTAGTACATAACGTTGTTTGATATCTCCATCAATGAATTTTTTAGGTTCGGTTCCGTTTATTATTTTGTTTCAATTTTTTTGTAAAATAATAAGAATACTTATGTGTTAAACTTTTTTGACATCTTGCATATTTTATATTTGATCGTTTTAAAAATTATGAACAATAAAGCATCTGAAGTAAATAGGTAGAAGTCAGTGGCGGCTGGTGACGTTATAAATTAGGGGGGCAGAAATTTATATTGCATGGAAAAGAAGATAAAAAAACTTACCTAAACAATTTTATTTTAGCATTTTACAAACAAGCAGCTACTTGGTGTATTCTATCTATTCGCCGTTCATTTACATGCGCAAAGTGCTCAGATTAGCACCATTTTCAGACTAATCATGGCCCTGTAGAGCAACCTCAAAAATCCCATAGAATTTTAAACAGTACATGAACCTACTAAGTACACATTTTCATTATGTTCGGTAATGTTTTGCCTATAGGCACTATTCAATTGGCACCTAATATCAGTCTTGCCTAGCATAGAAAATTCTGTGGTTATTTAAATAAGTAGCACTTACTTTGTGTCTGTAACTTTTCACTAAAGTGTTTGATATCACACATTCCCTTTGCCACCCACGCAGGATCACTTTTAGGATTGTTCATAATAAGACAAAGAAAGTAAAAAAAAAGCATTTCGTTTTTCACAAACGCACAAACACTTTTCAGCATAGTATAACTTTTTATTACACTAACACGAAAATTTTGGTTAATTTTTAGGATTTTTAGGTTCGGTCTATGTGGCCCTAAAGATTGTATTTGTAATCGAAGTTCATGTGTCAACGTATTTAAATTTGCATAGTTAATTATATAATCGACGGGATTTATTTCCATTTTAAAAACAAACAAAAACAAACAATGGACATGCGACCGGCAAGGCTTTTAACTACAAAACAAACTCATACGTCTTCATTAAGGATCAAAAAAATTAATAAGTATAGAACCGGCAACACGTATAAAGGGCAGCGAACGATTTGGCACCAAGAATATGACCGACGTCAACTAAAACAAATATTTCTCCAACCCCCGCCCGAGAGCAGCCACCCATAAACGGGTGAAATTAAAATCTTCTCCCGCGCGGTGCTGCCCGCTTGTAATTATTTACGGTAAAAAAGTTTACTCAGTTACCCATAGACTAAAATAAAGAACTAGACATGTCGTAAGGAAAGATTTAACTTTTTTAAATAAATCAATTAAAAATAATGGTTGTTGTCTAGTTTTGGGAGGGCAGTGCCTCGTTGCCCTCTCTGTAGCAGCCGCCACTGGTAGAAGTCTTGCCCATGTTGTATAAAGTTCAACTATGTATATCACTAATGGGATTTCTAAAATTAAATTTAACCTGCTATTGACTTAGCTCTCCTCTTAGATGACTATAACTCGCTTGTCGGTTAATAGCCTTATTTTGGACACATTTTGAATAAAGAGCTTTTAGTAGCTTTTAGAATTTATTTTAGCTATATTGTGAGACAGGAGCCAAAAGCTTTTTAACACAGCAAACAATATCAAAATAATAAATAAGATTTATTATACAGGGTGTAGGCCATATGACAATAGTTTAATGGGTGACAGAAGACCAAAATAAGAAAAAAAGTTTAAATAACTTGAGAAAAATGTTTATATAACTCTGTTGTCAAGATATAAAATTTTTAAAGTTTGAGTTGCCACTGCCAGATAAAATATTATAATAAAGTTTATAAACCAGTCGAAACCAAAATCGAAAAATACCACCAATTGATATAGCAGTAAAAATTTTGTAAACCATAAAAAATTCATTCACTAGGTTTTAAAAACAGTGGACGGGAGGTCTAAAAGATACACTAATTCCAAAAAGTTATAAAATAATAACGACGCGAAAAATAATTTAAAAAACTTTATAATTAATCAAACGTAGTTAACAAATACAATATTTAGGTAATATTTTAAGAGAAATCAAAATATAATTAAGTAAATTATAAGAAAAAAATTCTTGGTTTTCAACAGCAAAATCATACTTCTCAAATAAAAGGCTTTTTTTAAGCTAAATAAATTTTAACTTTAAATAATATTTTGTAAAGTTTGATACAAAAATTGAATCTTTATATTTTTTTACAACAAAAAGAAACAGAAGTGTTGCTAGGAAAAAATTTGCATCTGCAATATACTGCAAAAACCTTGCATCTTTAATGATGTACCTAGTAAGTAAATTCTTAGATTTAATAATTGTGGCGTTATTAGTAAGTAATTGCCTATGATTTTACAAATATGTAGTGTGTAACTATTTTAACAAAAAAAAATGGGTTTTATATCTTATTAAAACTTTATATACCTAATCCTATTAAACTAAACCTTAGTTTGAAATCCATTTTTCTGTTTTACACGACTTCCGTGAATTTTTTGTATTTTCGATACATTCTAGCATTAGTGTTGCCGCCGAGAAGAGAGATTCTGGCCTCTGGTCTCGTCTCGCCCTCTCTCGAATTGAAGCTCCAGACGAGACGAGAGAAAGACCCTCTATCGTCGAGAGATTATCGTTTTTCTTGTTCTCTCGAGCAAAAAACGTTGGTTTTATAAATTTTTATGATTTACCATCTGCTCGTATTGAACTGTTTTTTTTTTTAAATAAAAGTTATGCAAAAGTTATCATATATTTCTTCCCTGACAAAATGTACTGTGGCTTACGTTTCGTTTACTTAAAATCAGATGGAGAATATCCAAAAGTGTAATTAAATTGTATTTTTACTGTTGATGCTTATTATCGTACTAAAAATTTTTTTTCGGAAAGTATTCATAAGCGGAAAATTTTAGTTTTCTTTACTTGCTTTTGGAGTGAATTTTTGTTATTTAAAAATTTGTTGATTTAAAAAATATATTTTCTTTTTGTTGCGGAAATTAGTTTATTTTTTATTTTGAAAAATTTCAGATGAAAAATGGGCCAGTTAAAAAAAGTTTAAAGTTTATTGTGCGTTTATTTTAAAAGAATATAGAAATAAAAAAATACAAAAAATTAAGATTAAAAGAAGGTTATTTTAAAAAAAGGTTTTGGTTAGTTTTGAGAAAAAACATTGCCGTAAGAAAAATCTTTGGTTTCCAGAATCTGGAAATTCCAGAGATCTTCAAGACCCAAGTATTTTATATAATAGATTTGTTCTCTTTATTTTCCAAAATTTTTCAAAGGAAACCCAATCCTTGATGTCAGAGTCATGGCACGGATCACCCAAGGTAACCTGCGTCGGCATGCTTCAAAGGGCTATTTTATGGTTTTACCCAAGAATTTGCCTAAATACAATGATTTATTGCTTTATTTTTAAGGATTTATATTATTGGCAAAACACAAAATAATCTTTTATCCACGAACACTTGGGATTTTAGGTACAGTTGTAAATAAATAAAGAGTTTGTGAGTTTGTGTCCGCTTGTGTAGTGGTCCTGCTTCGGATATATCGCTGCAATGCTGGCAGCATATATTCGAGCGGACTGCCTCGATCACGGCATTTCGCGAACTTTTGGGTTCGAGTCCCCCAACGCATGGTTGTGTTGTTATGTCTAAAAAAGCTATTTTTCGACGCAAAAACTTTGGCAAAAACTGGGCGATTGATCCTAGTATGGATAGAAAAAGTCCCAGTATATAAAAAAAAAATAAATAAATAAAGCGATGCGAAACTTTTCCACAGCTTTCATTTCATCGGTATCAACGAGGTATTTTAGTACATGTATTGTATTTACTTCTTTATTTATAATATGTATGCATATACAGAAGATATCCCAGAATGGACTTAACACTTTATTGTGGAAAATACTATAAATAATATGATTTACCTTAAAAAAACTTTTTTACACAGGGTGTCTCAAAAGCTTTTTATATTTGATATAAATCACGAGACATAAGAGACGAAACGAGACGAGACGATACGAGAGAAGGGATCTCTCGAGCGATAGAAGAGTCCTATCGTCGAGGCGAGAGACCCATTTTATCTGGCATAACGAGGCCTTCTCTCGTCTCGTCTCGCGGCAACACTATCTAGCTTAATATACATTGTTATTCTAGGCTTTTACAGTATACCCATTTTACCTCCATATTGAAATGCTAACTCAATTTTCCTTTTTTTTCCATTATTAGGCCAAATCGAAAGAAAGTTTGTTAACACTTCTCAACGAAAAAGACATGACAGGCTGTGCACCCCTTCATTACGCCAGCCGAGAAGGCCATATCAAAAGTTTGGAAAATCTCATCAGATTGGGAGCTTGCATCAATTTGAAGAATAATAATAATGAAAGCCCTTTACATTTTGCGGCCAGGTAATGAAATATTCTATTTTCCTTTTTACAAACTTTATTTTACTAAATTTTCAAAGCTCTAAAGCAGAGAAAAAGCCTACTTAGTAAATAGAGCACGCAGAAAAAAGCGCAGATCAAAAAAGCCCACAAAGAAAAAGCGTTTTTAAAATTAAAATGTTCCATGTTAAAAAATTAACAATTTTTGAAATACTCAATAATTTTTATTAAAAAAAATAAAAAAGTGTTGTTGCGATTAAATTTTGTTTAAACTTGCGGTTGATACCTAGGCGTTTCTTCCCTTGAACTAAAAAACGTTTATGTCAGGAATGGGGGGGTGCCTGGGCCCCTCTGGCCCCTCCCTGGATCCGCCACTGTTGTGCGCTATTTTTCGTTTGCCCTTTTTTTCGCAAGCGATTTTTTTCGAGTGTGATTATTTCCTGAGTGTTATTTTTCCTGTGCGCTTATTTCCGGAATTCCAATAAAACAAGTCAAAAAAAATTTTCTGTAGTACCTACCAGCCTTTTACCTTAAATATTTTTTAGAACTCTTTCTGTTCTTTTTACCCCCCTTCACCCTTAGAAACCATTTCCGAAATACATATATTATTTTATCTAAGACATTCTGTATGAAGAATACTAGTTTTGAAATTTAAATAAAACTTTGTACCCCTTTTGTTTATCTGTAGATACGGAAGGTACAACACAGTCAAACAACTTTTGGACTCTGAAAAAGGCAACTTTATCATAAATGAGAGTGACGGAGAGGGAATGACACCATTGCATATCTCATCTCAACATGGGCATACTAGAGTAAGTAAATTTAATTATAACTTTTGGTTTACATCAAAACAGATTAAAGAGGCCTCAATATCAAAATGTAATCCTTAAAAATTGGTTTATTAGGGACCTTTTGCACACACTCCATTAGCTGACTTTATTCTTTATTAATGCGACTTTAAACGACAGATGTTTAGAAGTCCAATATTTACCTTTTGCAGACAAAATTTTTATTTGCATTATTTTTTTATCCTTTATTTATCTGTCAAAAGCCTGTTTTGTGTTCTGTAAGCAAAATAAAAAAGTTTTAAAAACGACTAGGGAAAAACTGAAAAACCAACACTAGTGAAAAACAGCCAGGAAAATATAGAATTAGGTCTGTATAATAATATTTTAAATTATTAGATTTTGTCATACCATTATATGCGCGGCAGCACTGTCTCTAAATAAAGGAACTCTAGTCTGCTTTATTCGGCCACAAGTAAGGTCAAACATTCATTTTGTGTTTATAGTCTTTTGGAAATAAATTAGCATAATTAACTTAAACAAAGTATTGTATTAATTTTATATTGTTGCAATATACATATTATTTTTATTAAATTGTGGAACTCGGAGCGAGGGCATAGCAATGATTGAAAGCAATATAAAATTTGTTAATTTTTCTCACTGCAACTTATAAGATCACTTTACTCTAATTTTAGTCTTTTTGCAGAGTACTTAACATCAATGATTATTGACATTATAGGTTTATCGGTATTATATAGTTCGTGACAACAGGGCAGCTTGTGGAGGTGGAGTGGCTTTTTACATAAAAACTGAATATAAATACAAAAATGGGTAAAAGTTATAATTTAAGGGAAAACTCTTTGCCTACGAAGCATATACAGACCACCTGACATTCATCTTGTACCATGCTTGGATGACTTGGAGAACACCATAGTAGGGCTTATGCCCAATAGTGACTTTGTGATTTGTGGAGGGGACTGGAATGTAGATTTTTTGGTTGATTCTGCTGGTCATAGACGGTTGGAGGAGTTATTTATTAAGTATGGTCTTACTCAAATTACTAGTAGTGGTGGAGAAACCATTTTTGGTCTAGCGACTAGGCACACGGCGCGCCCTTTTCGCAACCCTGATTTGTCCGTACTTAGTTTTGCCTGATACCTCTTTGTCAAGGGCAGAGATCTTTATATGGCGTAGCAAGTATACACAGGGGACGCTTTTACACCCTTCGAAAGGTGGTCCTGCTACATGTTAGACTTGCATCTAACTAACATCGCTATTGTCCCATCAGAACTTGGTTATAGACTTAAGAATTCTTTTCTTTTCAGCGCAACAGTCATGGTCGTCGTGACTTGACTGTAGGAGATTTTATGCTGGCGCCACACTGGTATAGCAGGTTCCTGGGTTATTATTCCTGGTTCCTCGGCTGGCTGCGTGTCGGTTCCAGTAGTATATTCCTGATGTTCAAGGTCAACTTATATTTTGCGTGCATCGCATGCTTATTCGATGACGACTGTTGAACGCTGAAAAGGAAGTGGGCGACAGGACGCGAACCTGGTACCTTCTGCATGTGAAGCCGACGAACATACCACGGCACTACTCTTCCGCTCCTAGCCCACGCGGGTTGTTGATTGACTTACGAGTAACAGTGACGTAGAATTCGTTTGTGATTCTCAAGTTATCCGCCTGGACAACATAACAAATCATAGGCTAGTTTCCTTTAACATTAAAATTAAGCGAATCAGGCTTTCAGTACTTTTACATGCGATCTATCTAATATACTGTGTGTGTTACTCACAAATAAGTAATAAAAAAATATGACCCACGCAAGCAATTTAAAACCACTTTTTCCCAAATAATAGAAATCTTTTGAGTTTAATGAACTTCCCTCGAAAATGGAAGGGCAAATGATGTGTTTTCAATACGTGGCAAAGAAAAAATATTTCAAAAGACAAACAGCTTGAATGCCTGCCCTTCACCATTGATGATACGTTTTCTTCAGACACAGTAGATTTTACAAGGAGCCTGCGGTCAGTATACTTTGGAATGCCGCAAGAGAAAGTAACGCATGTGTAGTTTATAATAAGAAAGATTTAAATTATATTTTAGGTGGTTCAACTTCTTCTCAATAGAGGAGCATTACTTCATAGAGATCACAATGGTAGAAATCCCTTACATCTAGCAGCCATGAATGGTTACACTCAGACTATTGAGCTGCTTTTATCAGTACATTCTCATTTATTGGACCAGACTGATAAAGATGGGGTAAGTTTTTTGTAATAGGAGAAGGTGTCCTACGATGGAAAACTTTCTTTAGAACTAATATTCCTCAGTAATTGTGTGATTGTAGCAGTGGCGTATAAAACGGGGTGGGCCCGAGACAGTTTGGGGGGGGGGGCGAGACCTCATGAGGCTGTATTTTATGTTATTTTATGTTTATATTCATGAAATATGTGAAATATATCCAAAAAAATCTTAGCTTCAGGGGGGCCCGGGCCCCCCGTATATACGCCACTGGATTGTACAGAAATGTACTGACCAACAGCACTCTTATAAATTATAGACTTCCTTAAGTTGAACTGTTTATTAAAGATAAAGGAATTGTTAGCTGGCACTTTTTTTAAAAACGACACTTTATTTTGTTTTTGACTGCAGACCCATTTTTCCAGAAAGTACCTCGGATTTTCGCGGCGTGTTTTTTTCCAAAAATTTTTAAAAAATTTTTACCTGCGGTGAAATTTTTTTTAAATCTTTATATTAAACATATTTTTGTTAAGCGGTGCCGTTTTTTTAAGGTATATTTGTTAAAAATTTTGCCTGCGGGCGATCTTTTTCAGTTATATTTATAAAAAAACAAATTACGGCCCGATTTTTTCTGAAGTTGTTAATTTTTCTAAAACTTTTGCCAACGGCGAAGTTTCAGTTTCTTTACATTGAACACATTTTTTTATGCAACACCATTTCTTCCATAATACAAAATTTTCAAGGCCACAGATTTTTTCAGAAATTATAAAAATTTTCAAATTTTTTTTTTAATTTTCCAGTAGTTAATTTATATTAGTTAGTTAATCACCGTCGTAGTGTAAGTAGTGGTAGCATATTTGTTCCACACACCGGCGGTTCGCGTTCGATTCCTGGCTAGGTAGGTACTTGGTTGTTTGTGTTTGTTTAAAAATGCTTTAAACTTTGCGAAACTGGGCGATTGATCCTGATTGGATGGAAAGTCCCAGTATATAAAAAAAATATATTGCCATTTTTCTCTTTATCTTGAGGTGTGTTAAGCCTTCCTATCCATCCTCCCCTCCTGTAAAAGTATTTTTTGCATTATATGGGTCAAATTTGGGGCTGAAGCCCACCAAAATGACCAATATCGCGGCGCCCTGATCATACGAAAAAAAATATTTAAATTTAGAAATTAGAGCGCAAAAAATTGGTTGCAAGCGGGTAAAGCGGGCCCTGTCTGTCGTTACTTTTACATGGTATTGGGTAATTTACTTAAAAATTGGGTTTGTTTGATGACACCCTGTATGCTTAAAAAACTTTGTTAATAAATATTATTGCTTTGAAATTTAAAATTCTATTACTTAAATCTAACATATACATGGTACAGTCACGGGCTTTTTAATTGGCTGCGCTCGAAAATAAAAAATATTCCTATTTGAAATTAGGAAACCCAGTTTCAACCAAACCAAAAAAAATAGTGTATCTTGGCTCTCTTTTTATACATACGCATTATAAAAAAATATATTTTTTTTATCTTTACATTATAAACTTTGACAGAAAAAAATCCACCGGCAACTTAAAAAGTCCCCATACTAAAAAAAAATTATATTCTTAACTTTGTGCCGGAGTTTATTTTAAATGCCCTGTATATACATACAAAACAAAATGTTAAACATAGAAAATATCTTTAGCTTCTAGCTTTTTGAAAAGAGCCGAAATTTGTAAGGTTTTGCAATTAAAATAATATTGTTTTTACATGTGTAGGTAGCGACCTGTCACTGTTGTGTTTAAGAACCAAATTTAATTTCGTCCACCATCTTGGATTTTGAGATGGCGGACAAAAAAATATATTTAGTCAAAACTCTGTTAATGCTCGTACAGTTCGTCCCAATAAAATCGATGGTATAGTTCAAAATTTACCCCTGATTTATAAGTTGCCGTTCACGGTTGAAGTTTATTTTTCATTGCACAAAACTTAAACTACAAGTCAAACCCTTAATATAATAACAATAAAAAATAAAACTATATATAAAAAATCAAATAAAAATTAAATGTAAAATACAATTGATGTTCACGGTCCACAGTTATTAGACGGATCGCATCGCATTTATTGGCTGCCGTCTTCCGTTCGCAACCGTTCGGTAATAATAACATAAAAAAATTGATTTTTTATAGTTTTTTTGTTTAAAATAGAGCCTCTAACCTTTTATTTATTTATTTTCTGACTCAGCTTTTGTCATAAAGAAAAAAAATAAAAGGAAAATAAAAGAATAAACTAGCCAAGTGTGAGGTATGTGGTCGACTACGAATCTCTGACGGTGAAAACTTTTGCGAACGGCAAGGCCGAACTTTGCCCAACTTTAACAAACGGCAACTTATAAATCAGGGTTTATAATTAAAAAAAAACAGAAATAGCCCTGATGGTTCAGTGGGCGCGCGTCTGCTCTAGAATGCGAGTGCGGTGGGTTCGATTCCCATGCCTACCAGTACAAACGAGAACCTGCTATCCGTTTGTTAATACAGCTTCACTTGCGGTAGAAGGAAAATCTTCCTTTAGGGGACTGGTTATTATGATATTTTTTGTGTAACATAATATTAGAAGCTTTACCGGAAACGCAAGAACATTATTAAAATTATTAAACTAAGCTTACCCAACAAAGCCAAACTTAAGTTTACTAGCTCTCTTACACGTTGAAAAGTTTGGCAATTAAATGCTTCATGCAGAACCGTTTAACGGTACATAATAATAAAACTTGAAAAATAAAACCTTTTAGAAACTTTCGTGATTATAAAACCCTCATAAAGTTTCTAGTTCTTAAAAATAATTTCCTACAAATCCAAAACAAATAATAAGCAATTTAATTAACGTCAGTAAAAGCAAAAAAATATCGTATTTTTAATTTTAATTGCTTTAAACTCTTTGAAAAAGAAGATTCAATATTTTTGTTTGAAACTCGTAGACAATGATTGTGTAGAAATAAAATTTCGGACTTCCATTGTCTTTATTTATTTTAAAACACGACGTTTCGGTTGGTAAGTATCTCTAACCGTTATCAAGTGTAAACTAAACAATCTAGTCTCTAGGCTACTACTTATACTACTTTGTGTACAGTCAAGATTCAATATGGCATTAAAAAAGGTGTTGTAGCATACATGCTTGGCTGAAGCTGACCGGGGGGGGGGGGGTTTAATTTTGAAAAAGTTTTACCCAAGCTATAGACCAAGACAAACGTATAACGTATGTTATTAACTTAACTTAACTTTAAAACTTTATTTAGCAAGAATATGCTACAATTTGAACACTAGTAAAGTAAATTACACTAAAATCTAATTGTTAGATATATAAATATTTATAGGCTAAGTATTATTTTAATTTGTAACACAATAATTTATTCTACCTACATCCAAATGAATAATACTATATAATTAAACAAACTGCATTGAAAATAAATATAATATGTTCGTAGTATTTATCAAACTTTAATTTTGAATCTATAATTATACCAAGATATTTGAATGAATTTGTAATTTCTAATTTTTCATTATTTATAGTGATTGCAAAATTTGTTAAGTTACTTTTTGAATTTAAAATCATACATTTTGTTTTGTTTACATTTAATTTTAATTTGTTTGCGTTTAGCCAATGTACTACATTTTTTAATTCTAAATTTATCTCAATAGTTGGGTTTTCTAATGAAGTTCCTTTTAAATAAAGTAATGTATCATCTGCAAACATGTGTATCATACAATTTTTTAAAACTGTTGGTGGGTCATTTATATATAAAATAAAAAGTAATGGTTCCAATTTACTTCCCTGTGGTACCCCTATATTGTTTGATTTTTCCGATGATAGTAAATTCAAAATTTTGGTTCGCTGTGTCCTGTTGCATAAATAATTTCTAAACCATTGTAATACTTTGCCCCTTAGACCAAATTTATAAAGTTTTTATAATAACCTTTCCCTGTCCATAGTTTCAAATACTCTTTTAAAATCTCAAAATACCCCAACTATAATTTCATGTTTCTCAAAACTTCTTTTCCATGTTTCTATAACGTATTGTACTGCAATTTCTGTAGAATATAATTATTATTATATATAATTTGTCTCTGATACATCGTGATTTAAATTTTTGTGACGTCAAAACTGTCAAACGGAATGACGTACAACTTGAGTCTCGGGATTTTTTTGAAGTCCAAAGAATTTGCATTGAAATAAAATAAAAATCTCAGATGCATCCATTTTTGAAGATTTTTATGCAAAAATAACTACCCCACTCTTTTTATTATTTGAAAAACTCTATGAGGCCCTGAATATTCTGAACTGTTCATATTATGTTTTATTTTATTAGAAAACTTAGAAATGCATCCGACTATAAATTTTAAGTCGTAGGTACTTCCCGACATTCAGCTACATACGTATTTTGTTTAAAATTTTCAAATAGATGATTTCGTAAAACGGTTTCTTCCTCTTCCTACGACTTTCCTTGTGTAGCTTTTTACAGACGATATCTAAGTGAGGGCAAAGTATTAACATAATAGTTCAACAACCGGCATATAGCGCCAAAAGGAGCTAGAAAACTCTTTAAGGTATTATTGTGTTGTACGTGAACAGAAAATTTAAATAGAGAAAAGGCTGGATGCTTTAGAGAGATGATACGTTGTGTCTGGACTTGAATTTATCAAGTAATTTTTTACTAAAAACAAAATTTCGGACTTCCATAGTCTTTATTTATTTTAAACACGACGGTTCGTTTAGTAAGTACCTCTAACAATGCGACTCTTTATACCAAACTTTACATTCAGACCATTGGGTACTGTGATCTAACCTGAACAGGGCGTTTCGTTTCACCTACATATCGCACCCCCGCTAAAAAATAGTCACAACTCAAAAAACATTGTTTTGAGAAAATCGCTAAAGAATTTATTTCATTAAAGAGATTCATTTTTCACTTACATGACAAATTACGAGTTAACATGTTATTGTATATCAACCGGAACCTATTACCTCAATGTAATTGGTGCAGTACGTTTCTCAGAAAAAATGATTTTTGTCGTTTTTAGTAAAAAAAAAAGACAAAAACCCGATATTGTGACACTTTTTTAAAACAAGGCATCATGACGTTGTAAATCAGGATGTCACGCAGGATGGTAAATAATATAAAAAAAGAAAACAAATAAAGAAGAAACTTGGTATTTATTTTTACAACAAGTTATAAATGCTGAATAACAACTGGGAATGTGATTATTCTCTAATAAATTCAAAAGATTTTGTTCTTATTCTCCTTAACTCTAAGTACACTGAACAATTCGAAAAAATAGTCACAACACAAAAAAGAACAGTATTTTACTTGTTATATGGCTCAGATTTAACCAATAGTTCACACGAAAACCTTCACAACTCGAAATGTGACTCTTTTCAGGATGAAACTCCACGTTTCCGCTGTTATAAAGTCAGAAGTGACACTGTAAAGGAACGCATCCTAAGCTAAACTGGACAAAATAAAAGAGTCGAAACATAAATGTGACACTTTTATGGAAGAAAGTACAAGTTATTTCGATGATGGCGGCAGGTTTATCTCAAAAACGGCGATTTTTGAGTTGTGACTCTTTTTCAGCAGCTGTGCGATATTATCTACCACACTCACACGGGATTTGGTAAATACTATCCTTATTATTTGAGGGATTTTCTGGTTTCATTTTAGTTACAAAACTCTTTCCGATAAAAATACTGTTTTTATATTATTATGTATTTGTCTATGTATTCTGAAATCCCTTGAACATATGGAATGTTAATAACACACAACGGATTATTATTTTGCGAATTTGCTACATTTGGTTTGTTTTTAATTTTAGAGATCGTTAAGTTTATTAATTTTTCGGAATAATCATTCCGTTGTAATTCATTTTAGGTATATTGTACATTTCTGTGGTTAATTCTTCATTATTACTACAAGTATTTTCAGCTCTTAAATACAAACTTCTTGTAACTCTTTGTTTTGTAACAGCAGAATGGTTAGACTTAAAATTTTTTGTGATCTCCCTTGTATTTAGGTTTTCTACATACAGTGGTTTGAATGTTTCTGTCTATCTGTTTGAAAAGAACATCCAAAAAACGTAGGGCCCAATCTATTTCAATGTCCATTGTGCATTTGATTGGCAGCCGAATACCGTTCAGATGGAGTAGAAGATTCTGCAGTTCGTCTTCATTTGCCGGCCATAATTATAATAAATGCGTAATCCATGTATCGTAGCCATAGTTTTGACTTAACTCTTGCTGTGTTGATCGCATGGTCCTCGTACCACTCCATGTAGATGTTTGCTACAACTGGAAAGTAAGAGTTACGGAGACAGAGCTCCAATAGATCCATTATCCCCTCCACCGATAGCGTTGTTCTCTCGTGAAGGTTATTATTAGTTTGTAATTTGTTTTTGATGATACTGAGTGACTCATTTATTGGCACGTTGGTGTAGAAACTTTCAACCTCAAATCTATCGTCGATCCCTTTTAAAACCTCGACAAAATGTTCCGAGTTTTTGACAAAAGATTTGGACTTACTCTGTAACGATAGAATTTCATCAAACAAAAACCTTTTTTACTGTTAACAAATTGTTTTATACTAAGACCAAACCATAAAGTCTCTTTTGATCTCCCGATTTGGTACATTTTGATCAAAATAACTTTGGAAGAATCCAAATGACGGATCCAAAATGGCGTAGTTTTTCATATATGAACCGGTATGTATTAAATAAACTTACAAAAAGTTAAAATGGTGATCCACTATATATCGCTCCATTAATAAGAAAGTCATTGTTACCGAAACTCACCTGTCAAAATTACAAACTAAAACTACGACGCCGGCGGCTGGATGCGAGTTGTCACGGTGGCGAATAAGGTCGGCACCCCCTTTGGGAAAACGCGAAAAATTCCCCCCACAAATGAAATTCCCAGATCCGCGCCTGACTGAGTGCATTACTGGGTTTATCAGTTTTTAAAGTGTAAACTTCTTTAGGAGCGTTTTACAGTTTTTGTGGGTAGTGAATTGAACTGAGCCGTCAGGCTCGGCTATGTAACGCTCATTCGGGTTAAATCGGCTCGAGTCGACTAACTGTGAGAAACATTCAGCGAGCGATATGATGATGCAGATGAAGGCCAGTACACAGAAGAGTTCGGTTCGGTCCGCTTTGCAGAATATGTTATGGGCTAATATTATTAATTTCGCCTTGTTGAAGTTTACACTTCTGCCGTGTTGTCTTAAACACACACAATAATTTTTTTAATTTATTTTTAAAACAATATTTGCACTAGTTTTCCAAAAGAATACGAAATTTGTACTAGCGTCACATCAGTTACTGTACTTTTTTCTTAAACGAGTTTGCTATCACTTATCTATTTGTTCTTTACAGAATTCTGCTCTGCATCTTGCCACAATGGAAAACAAACCAAACGCTATCGCTCTATTACTTTCCGTTAAATGCAAGCTGCTTTACAACCAAATGCAGATGAGTGCTATTGACTACGCCATCTACTACAAATATTTGGAGGCTGCGTTGGCCATGGTTACACATGAAGAAAGGTATGAGAGATATAATTAGAGACTTAAATATTTCGATAAGCTATTTTAACTTTGGGTTTTAAATTTTTTTGTTTAATTTAAATAAAAAAAAAATTCATAGTAACTTTGCTAAAAATGAAGACCACCCAGAACAACAAAATTGCTGTAAACAGAGGGAGGCAGATTGAGTTGAGCCATCCCTTTTGCGCCTCATTTTATTCTGGCCGGACAGTACTATGAATTTTATATAGAACTTAGGTAGGCAAATTGTACGAAACACTTTACGGAAACGCAAACAAATAAAAATAAATAGACTCTTGCTGACGTCAAAACCCTTTATTAAGGGAATATAAAATGATTACCAAAGAAAACAAGACCGTTTAGTAAAGAAACTTAAAACTTTTACTGCCTGCCAAACCGTCAACGAGTTATTCGCACTGAGAAACCGACACGGATATATGTAAAGTCCATATCATTATTTTTGGGATAACTTTTTACGATTTTTTTCGCTGGCCTATGCTATTTGTTATGGTAAAAGCTGATTACTATCAAAAAGTTATCTGAAAAATAATGAAATGAACTATAAGTAACGAAAATGATGATTTTTAGGATTTTAATGGTAAAAACCCATAGGCCCATTTTTTAGACCAAAATATTTTTGGTCAGCTTTTAGGGTCAAATTACGTGTATTTGCCATTAACATAAAGTCAAAAAGTGAATTTTTTTTGTTTTAAATCGAACCCTTAAACGAGGGTACCGTAGTAGATCACTTGTGTGTATAAAATAAATATAAAACAGTTTTAAAAACGTGACAAACTTTAATGAATACAAAATAAAACTCTTTTGCAATTTACAAATTGTTACAAGTCTTAGATAGATAGATAGATAATCTTTATTACTATAATATTCATACAAATGTACAGATACATGGAGTCGGCATACACTTAATAATTTAAAAAATCTTATTATAACATAGTTCAAAAAATATTTTTATGTTAAAAATTGTATAGGTAAAGTAATAATTTAAAGATTTTCCAGAAAGACTTATCGTTGATAAAAAAATGTTACAATTTTTAATGCTTAACATTTTATATATAGGTATGTAGTTCAGCATAAGAGTAGAAATTAAAAAATTAAAAATTAACAATACAATGTTTAAAAATTTTAAACACATAGATAAGGACAAACATAAATTATGAACATTAAGACAAATTCACACCTATATTTTAATATGCATATTACATATATAAAGTTAATTTCTGTTTTTCATCTTCAGCCATTATAAGTTCACCTATTTTATAAGGTTCAATTTGGCATATTATTTTGAAACATTCTGTCTTGAATTTTTTAAAATTATGTATGTCTTGTATCAGCTTTGGGAGTTGTGTAAAACTTAATAGCCGAGTAGATCGGGCCTTTTTCGGTTGATGAAAGTCTATGTACTGGATAGAGAAGTAAATCGTTACGGTTTCTCGTTTGGTACGAATGGTTTGGCTTAAATGACTCAAATAGACTGGGATTCTTTCTTAAATATAAGATACATTCAAAAATATGACCTATAAAACAAACAAGACCCAAAATATTAAAATAAAAACTTTAACTTACCATAATAATAAACTGCAAAATATTATTCTAATAGAAAAATCTTATTTTTCTTTACTGGCAATTAATTTTAGAAGGTTTAGTTTAAGTTCAACAAAACCTAGAATGTGACTACAGACTTGTCTCCTCAAAGTTTGCCTTTTTATTAACGGTAGGTTGGACCTAAGTAATCCATTATTCCCTCTTTGAGGAGCTTGAGAGCTTGGAAGAACCAATTCAGTTGCTTTGCTGATAATCCTAAAGTTTACTTTACATTCTAGCTAATGAGCTAAATAAGAACACCTAAACGAAAACAGAGATAAAATTACATTTTATAGAACACTCTCTAATCTCACGTTTTTACAACTCTTTGAACTCTACACTTTTCCGTAGTTTTTCTCGCATCAACCATCTGCTATGTGTTAGGGGGCAACTAGTTATTTACCATTTTGTAGGGAGGCGGAACCACTTTCTTATCTCTGCAAAACCCTGGTTTGCGTTTTTCGTTTTTCCAAAATGGCTTTATACAGTGACACAATCAAGGGTATTTTGCATTCCTGACAATATTTCTCTGATTCCTTGGAGACCATAACTTTTTGATATTTAATATTCCATTCTATAACCTACTACCTACTTTTTAAAAAGCTATATTTCTTTCTATATTTAATAAAAATTAATTATCAAGTAAAACTGTAAATAGTGAGTTCAAACTTTGAATACAAATTACTCTCCAGTTTCCTTAAAGTTGGAAACAAACACTTAACCTAATGAACTTTAAGGCAGGCAGAGTTAAAAATAATAAAATCAAATAAGTATACCTAGAAAACCCTGCTGAATTGCTTATAAAATACCGCAAGACCTACATACAGTAAATGGTGTAAATTGATTCAAATTGAACTGCGAGGCATTGACCTACCTGCAAAGCTTATTTAAAAAAGAAAACAAAATACGAGATTTTTGTCTAAAACAGGACGAGGTCTTTCAAATGGGACACATTTAGAGTAAATCACCGACATTTAGGTCACGTACAACCAGAAACTATTACGCACTTATGATCTTGATTCTTGATTTTTTTTTGGTAGTCCTTTTTTACATTAACAGGAGAAAAATAAGTAAAAACATGGAAGGAAAATACACAAAGTAATAAATAATAAATTAAAACACGCTGCTGACTTTATTCTTGTTGTAAATTTTATGGCATATTGCAGAACTGTCGATACTGATTGGCAATGTTTTCAGAAACTCTTACAATCATTGTAATATAATAATTATTCTAGATACACTGGCAGTATCGAATCGTGCCACCCTTTGAACATGTTCCCTGGATAATTTTTTATCGAAAATGTCGGTTTGCTGACATACTTTAATTCCTAGGTAAAAATTTAAAGGGTGGATTCAAAGTTCTGTAAAGGAAGACAAATACCCTAAACAATCTGTGAAGAATGTTGTTCATACGTTTACATCATATTCCATTCCATTGTCTATTTTCTCAAGAACAAGGATCGCTGTTCGGCACTTTCATTAAACTCAAGTATCATCAAATCAACGGCGGCGTGTGCTTCATTGATGTGGGGCGCCCGAGATGTGGATATAGCACGGATCACCTAACAAATGATCCGTGGATATAGGTCGGTCCGTTAATATTCAAAAATAACGTGGGTCCTAAAAAGTGAGCCATTGCCATTGGTCGAGACAAGTCATTTCGCACAACACGTGAACGCTCAGTGTTTGCTATTGGTTAAAGCATGTAATATGGATAGTCACATCATTCAAGGACCAGAACATATACCCAGGAGTGGTGTTCTCTGAGAGTGTTTGACTGCTTTACAAAAATCGAAACAAGAATATCGACAAATTCCCTCAATTTACGCATTATTTTCATCACATGATTAGCTCCAAAATAATTTCGTTCCGAAAATCCTTGTGTATTCGCGTATAAGCTTAATTGAAATTTTTAAATAAATATGATTTTGTTCGAAAAAAGAGAAAGTTACCAACATTCCCCTTCCTAGCCCGCGCGGCAATGGCTAAAAAAAGTATTATTTACAACGAAAAAATTTTTTTTCAGATAACGCCGAAAATGTGTTATTTGGGTGTAATTTAATCGATCTTAGCAATTTCGTCAGCATGTCTGTGTGTGTATGTGTGTAAGTCTGTGCGTAACACGATAACGCATAAACCGCTGAACCGATTTTCATGAGATTTGTATGAAAAAAGTGTTCAATACTGTAACGAGCTGATTAGATTTTTGTAAAAATCCATTATTGTTAATGATAGTTTTTTGACAGTTTAAAAATTAAAAATGTACTAACCTTTTAACGGAGCATTGCATCAATAATATTGGATATTTTGAACTGTTTTTTAGAGCTGATGAAGTAATGGCAATGAAGTCCAGTAAATATCCCAGTGTTCCTTTAGCGCTAATCGCTGTGATGCCCAGGGTGTTTGAAGCAGTGCAGGATAAGAACATCGTAAAAGCTGATTGCAAAAAGGATTCCAAACTCTTTTCTGTAGGTCTACTTCCTAAAAATATAAAAAACAAAGATCTATACTGCATTTTAGCACCTACAGTGGTTGCCAAAAATATAGAAGCACCCTAATATTGTATAAAATGTGATCCTTGATCAACTCTAAGAAAAGTATGTAGGTTCATATGAAAACTTCAATTTATTTTTTAGTTTCCGCAATTTTAAAAAGAAAAATAACTGCTACCATTTAAATGTTTACCCATATACCTCCTAAAAATTCCATACCTTCTACTAGATTTTTCATAGTTGGTTCAGAATTAGATGATGTACAATTTTAGGGTGTTATAATATTTTTGGTCGCTTCTCTATTTTATAAATTCCTGAATAAGGGGCCAATAAGAGTAAATGACTAAAATAATTAGCCTTAGCCCTTATTCTTAGTATCCCTCTAACACAAGGTATTTAAGCAAATGAAATTTAGGTAATAAAAGGATATATATAATTAAAAATACCTAAAAGAAGTTACTTGAACTTTTATTGCTACAAGTAATTTTTTAACTATTTTAAAAATTTAACCTAGGAATAATAAGTTAATTAGTTAAAAATAATTGATGTTTTACAACTCAAATATGTAGGTCTCATTATAAAAAAAATCTTAATGCATAAATATATTTCCTTGAAACACCGTTTTAAATAATTAATATTAGTTTATTTCAATCTATTATTTTCTTATTAGATTAAATACAACTTTGGTTGTCTACAATGTTCAAACATGGACGAAGAACTGGACGAAAAAACAGGAGAAAAAATCAAGATTAATAAACATGTTCCTTTGCCAGCTCTTAACGTAAGTTACAATTACTAATAAAAATTATCGACTTTCTTTTACTTACGTTAGAAGTGTATATTAAAAAGCAGGTATAACCCCCAAAACATATTAATTAAAGCGAAAAAAAGACTTCGATCTAGTCTCGATTTTGATACATGTTGTTCACATTGAAGTTCTAAAAAAAATTTGAGTTTTCGCCCTTGGGGAGGACCGGCTCCCCCCGCCATCTTGGATGTACTGTGCACGAAAAAGTTTTTTTGAATTATTTGGTCCCTGTACATTTTAGAAAAAAAACTTTTAAACAAGAGTTGAAGATAGTAAAATTATCTAAAAAGTTTTTTTGTTAGACGAATGGTTTTCGACTTATGACGCGAAACATTTTGCCGCCATTTTGGATTTTGACCAAATTTTTTTTGTTGTTGCCTTTAACTTCGAAACTGCTTATTTTTGAGAATATCTGGAATAATATCAAATAAGGACCAACTAATAACCTATTAAAGGAGATATCACTGAGTTCTCTAGGTAGTATCCTTGCTAACATGGGCGCACCCAGGGGGGGGGGGGCGGCCCCCCCCCCCAAGCCTAAGATTTTTGTATATATTTTCCACATATTTCATGAATAAACACAAAAAATAGCATGAAATAAAGCCTCGGCCCCCCCCCCAAGACATATTCCTGGGTGCGCTACTGCTTGCTAAGATTCAAATCCTGAAGTGTTAGCAGTAGAGTATTTCCGTAGTATATGCAAAATTAACCAAAATTATTCAGTTTTATGTCATTTTCTGAAAAGGTAAGCATTTTACAGAAAGTGTTGTTTTAAACGGTGTATTACCTAAGTTGGCCAAGTCCACGGTTAGCACCAAATTGGCATCCATAAATAAAAATGCCAAAAACTTCAGGGTTCGTATCTCAGCAAGGGTACTATCCAGAAAATTGAATGATGTCTGGTTTTATATAGGAAATTGGTCGGCCTTTATTTTATATTATATATATTTTATTAAAATCAAGCAGTTTTGATGTTAAAGGCCACTAAAAAAAAATTGGTCAAAATCCAAAATGGCGGCGAAATGTTTAGCGTCATAACCTGAAAAGCATTCGACTGACAAAACAACGTACACAAGCGTTTTTGTAGGAAATTTTATTGTCTTGAACTTTTGTTTAAAACTTCTTTTTCTAAAACATACAGAAACCAAGTAATTTAAAAAAAACCTTTTTGTGTACACTAAATCCAAGTTGGTGGGGTAAGCCGCCCCCCCTTTAAAACTCACTATGTCAAAATTGCAACTACACCACCTTTTACAAGCTAAAATTCTCTAACGACCGGACTAATAGATTACCGATTACTAGGTACATACATAGAGGAAGAAATTTTTAAATAAAACATGAATTTCCGTCATACTTTGACTTGAAGATCATGGATTATTACATAATCCTGCACAATTTTAATTAAATATTTTTAGGCCATGGTCCAACACGGTCGTGTCGAGCTTCTAGCCCACCCTTTAAGTCAAAAATATCTTCAAATGAAATGGAACTCCTATGGAAAATATTTCCATATTGCGAATCTGGTGTTATACAGTATATTTCTGGCATTTATTACCTGTTTCTCATCACAGCTAATGGAACACGATAGTGCGATTTATATTAGTCAACAAGTATTAAAGAATTTGTCAACATCAGAGGTATGATTATTTTTCAGTATAAGAATAAATAATATAAATAAAAACAAACGTGAATTTTAGTACCTGTGAATTTAAAAATCAAACAAGTTTTCGTGGCTAATCGGGTAAAAAGAAGTTTTTGTTTCTCTTATATTTTTCCGTGGGTAGCTCAAAAGCTTAACCTCACAGGGGTCCAAGATCTAATGGACACCTAATAATTGTTGACAGTTAACTGTTTCGTCTTTATGGGACTCCTCATAACTGCTAATCAGTGTTGCTCTGGCCTGGAAGACAGAAGAGCTGTCGTAGGTCACGAATGGTTTGTTTTTCTTTGTAATCGATCTTTTCATCGATCGATATAACAGTTTAGTCTCGCCTGCTCTTGTTCTAGTTTCTCTCGTATCTCGGTAGATGGTGCTTCTTGCGAGGGTTTCCTCAACATAGACATAGGATTAGAGACAAAACCATCTAATTAACATCGCAAGGGTGTCACATTGACCAAGTAGTGTTCTGAGGAGTACCATAAGGACGAAACAGTTAACTGTCAACACTTAATAGGTGTCCATTAGATCTTGGGCCATAGTGAGGTTACGCTTTCGAGCTATCCACGGAAAAATATGAGAGAAACAAAACCTTCTTTTTACCCGATTGGCCACAAAGACTTGTTTGATTTATAAATAAATAAATACTTTTAAATTTTCTACTACTGCTAAAAATACACATTGATGAATTTATTAGTGTTTATTGTTTTTTCAGGAATTTAATTTGCGAAAATCTGAAATAATGGCCAAAACCGATATTAAACCAACAATGTATATCAGCGCCATGGCTATTTTGATTTTCATAGTTTTAAATGGCTTTAAAGAACTGGTGCAGATTTGTCAGCAAAAGTTTATGTATTTTATGGATCCTATCAATTTGGTTCAATGGCTGCTCTATGGAGCTGCCATAATTATGGTGAGTTATTATTATAGTGATTGCAAAGTCAATTGAACAAAGATAAAAGCCGACCATCGGCATATCCTTTATATAAAGTGACGGTAGATATACTCATGAAAATTATTTCATTTAATTATGGCGTAAACTAAATAAATAAAAATAGATAATAAAACTTTTTATTCCTATACCTACAGGAACGACACTGATTTATTTTCTAACTCTTCATACTGCCGACTAAAGAGGTCCCGAAAGGAACACCCGAAAGCAATTAAAAGCGCATCTCAAAATATTCTGCCAATCAGGTGCCGTCCATCCACCTGGGCTCGGTCGGTCGGGAAACAAATACTTTGTGGTCGGACCGAAAAGTGTCGCGGCTCTTCTGTGTCGGTAGGGTTGAAATTATACCAGGAAGATTTTATATGAATTTGGATAACTTTTGAAGGGCAGAATCAAGCAAAATTTCATGAAATCGATAGAACCCCATGTTAGTAGGTTCGTCAATTGACTTTGCATAGAGCATACCTATAAAATAGCTCGACTCCGATTTTGGCTTACTTGATTATATAAAGTAGCCGGTAGAAATAAAGTTTTAAAAAAATTACTTATTAATACTGCAGAGGCTCGAGAGTGGAACAATCAAAAAAGTTTTTAATTTTAAAAATTTTAAAATAAATAAAAAACAAATTAAAATAAAACTACAAAAAATATTGGGATAGTGTTAACCTTTTCTTCTATTATTTTCAAAGCTGCTGAAATTCAAGCTACTTGGCATCTCAATTAAAGTAAAATATACTGTGCATTAAAGGTTGATATAAAGCAACTAAAGAAATAAAGAAAAGGAAAGTCCTTAAGAAAACTACGTAGGAACCTATACAATCTAATACTAAATACACGGTAAACAATGTGTTTCTTGAATAAATTGTCTTACCTTAAAACAATTTGTTTTGAATTAAAATATTTCTTTTTGGTTCAAGGCAGCGTTTAATCTTGAAATGTGACTTTATTTTTCTTCTTTAATTGTTTTGTTTCAGTAAAATCTATTTTGTAACAAAGCAAATTGTCTTCATATAAGTAATATTTTGCTTCCAGAGAAAACGGTGCCTTAGAATAATTCAGTTCCAATTTATAATACAATTTCTGTTTCACATTAATATAAAGAGGCAAGACATTTTTTGTGCTATATCAAGAAAATATTCTCTTGGTGACAAGGAAAGCACAAATTATTTTACTTTAAAGCAATTTGTTTTGATCTAAGACAATTTATTTTACCGTGTAGATGGTAGTTTGCATGTCTAGGGCATGTAACTCGCATTAATCATAAAAATCAGGCAAATAAAGCTTCTAGCTAACTAGAAAAGGTGAAAACGTAACAGAATGAAGAACAATCATTACCAGGATGAAAAACCACCAAGTGTTCTAACCTGTATCATTTTAAAAATGCAACTGGCTTGCGAGGGAAGCACGGCCTAGGAGGTAGGAGCGGAAACTAGGCAAACCAGGATTCGTTTTGCAAAAATGATGTTTGCCTCAAACGCAATGAGTACCGTGAGAGTGGGTGCATAGTTGCCAAAGTTCAAATTTAGTGTGCTTTTAAGTATTGCTTTATTACGAACACTGTACCTGGACTACAGCGTTTTAAAGATGACTAAGTTCGATTTAAATTGTCATTTACTACGTTTACACGCGCGAAAAGCAGCTTAAAATAAAATCGGTATGAGTGCGTAAAACGGTTTGAACGGTGTTTATACGAGAAATCGGTTATAATTAAAATCGGTTTTAAGGCTTAAAACGGTTTTAATAGTGTATATACGACAACATTTTCAAACGGTTCGTTCTTATATAAAAGCGTTTTAATAGGCCCGTGTAAACAAAGTAATTAATTCCTATTCTTTAGTATTAGGGAATGATCTATCTCAAGAGAAAAAATGTGGTATTTAAAGACCGAAGCAATGACGATTCAAATCGAACTAAGTCAAACTATATTTTATTTTTTAAATAAAGTTCTTAATCAATTTTAGGTGGTTCCCATATTCAGCGGGCAAGTTTACGACATTCAATTTTCCTTTGCCTCACTTGGAATATTTCTGAGTTGGTTTAATCTTCTACTCCTGCTTCAGAGGTTTGACCAAGTGGGGATTTACGTGGTCATGTTTTTGGAAATTTTGCAGACCTTAATCAAAGTGTTGATGGTGTTTTCGATTTTAATCATTGCATTTGGATTGGCGTTTTATATATTATTGTCTAGGGTAAGTAACGGCTCGGGGAGAGTGCCGCGGTTGCAGACGCCATTACGATCTTGATGGTGGTCGATTGCAGTTGTGAAGAATAATATCGTAGTCAGGCGCGGATCGACGGAAGGGGAAAAAGGGGAAATTCCCCCCCCCCAATTTCAAACTCTATTTAGTTTTGACACACAGAAATTCTCCTCCATGCAATATTTATTATGATATTTCTTCCCCCCAAATAAAGTTGATAGATCCGTCCCTGATCGTAATTCATACCCACGCCATAATTACGATTGTTATCACAATCCGCGACCGAGGCAGTCTGCTCCAGCCTTAAATTGTAATCTTTTGTGTTCTTGTTATGAAATGTATATTTTTGTATTCGTAAATTAAATGAAAACATCAAATGTTTTGCTTGCGATTGCGTTTCGGAAATTTGGTTTTCTTTTTTTTAATTTAAACTGTCGTTTTTTAGGTCTGTTGGAAGAAGAGCAATTATAATTTAAACACTTTAATTTTGAAAAAATTAACAAATCTTGCTTTTGTTTATTAGTTTTTGATCTCTCTGCATATAAGATCAAAACTTTTTACATTTTTTAAGTTTTTAACAGAGATATAGTTAATTAAAACATTCTTTAAAACTTTTTTTTTAATCCTAAAAAGGCTAATGAAAATCTGGAATATTCCCTCCAGTTGGTAACACTAAAAGGAACTAAATCATGAAATAAGTTTACATTTGGAACAAGTACAGATTATACTCGTACTCGTAAACTCTATTTCGTCATCAAGTCAAGATCATGATCAAAGTTTATCGCCATCTGAAAAATTAAAATAACGGACAGAATCATAAGTTGATTCTTCAAAATAGCGTGTTTATTTTTATTTTCCGAAAAAGTTTTAGTTTTTTTTTTAATTTATAAAAATCTTGGTTTCAACCATTCCATTTCTTTATAAAGTCGGTATTACCAAACCGATTTTAGTGAAATAAAAAAATCATGATGAGAATTAATTGCTCTTTAAAGATTATAATCAAAATTCACTGCAATCTTAGAATTTAGGACGTCGGACAGAATAATACTTGATTCTTCAAAATGGCGTGTTTATTCTTATTTTTGAAAAATGTCTTTTTTTTAGGTTATAGAAAAACACTAGTTTTCTTCCGCTCTTTAAAGATTAATCAGTTTGCACTATGATGTTTTTTATTTCACTAAAATCGGTTCTGTAATATTGAATTCATAAACTGAATGCAGACAGGATTGGCAACGCAATCTTACACGGTAAAAAAATTGTCTTAGATCAAAGCAAATTGCTTTGAAGTAAAATAATTTATGCTTTCCTATTCACCAAGAGAATATTTTCTTGATATTGCACAAAAAATGTCTTGCCTCTTTATTTTAATGCGAAACAGAAATTGTTTTATTATAAATTGGAACTGGATTAATCTAAGGACCGTTTTCTCTGGAAGCAAAATCTTACTTATATGAAGACAATTTGCTTTATTACAAAATGGAGTATACTGAAACAAAACAATTAAAGAAGAAAAATATAGTCTCAATTTAAGATTAAACGCTGCGTTGAACTAAAAAGAAATATTTTATTTCAAAACAAATTGTTTAATGGTAAAACAGTTTATTCAAGAAAAGAACATGTTTTCATTGTAGACAAAACTTTTTCCGTGTATAATTTGTAAAAGAATGATTAAAACAAAATCAGATTTTATAAGAACCACTTCACCGATTTTATGACTTTCTTCCTTGGTAAGCGGAAAAAAAGTTGTGCTTTTCTAGTAAAAAAAAAAACAAACAAAATTCGGAAAATAAGAATAAACGTGTCTCTTTAAAGGGCCAAGTATGATTCTATCCGACATCTTAACTTTTAAGATGGTGGCATATTTCTATTATAGTCTTTAAAGAACCATCAATTTTTGTTTAGTTTACGAAGATCGGTTCAGTAATAATAACTTTATAAGGAAATGAATGAGACAAGATTGGCAATGTAATCGTATAATCTGTAAAATAATGGCTGAAATAAAAATAAATTTTTTTGAGAACCACCAAATTTATTTTAATAATTTGTACCTCGTTGTGCGGGGGAAAAATAGTGCTTTTCTGTAAATTAAAAAAAAAATTGAAAATAAGAATAAACACGCCATTTTGAAGAATCAATGATTCTGTCCGCCATCCTAAATTTTTAAACGGCGATAAATATTGATAACGATCTTTAAAAAGCAATTAATTCTTAATAGGATGCTGTTTATTTCATCAAAATCGGTTCAGTAGTAATAAATGTATAAGGAAATAAATTCCGATAGGATTGGTAAGGCAATCGTATAATATTCAAAACAATGGTTGAAACAAAATTGTTTTTTTGAGAACCACTGAACCGATTTTGTTAGTTCATACCTTGTTGTGCGTGGCAGTAATGCAGTTTTTTTACTAATTTAAAAAAATTATTAAAACATTTTCGCAACACAAAAATAAACGAGCTTCTTTGAAGGCTAAAATTTAATTTTGTCCGCGGATGGCGGTCCAAAAAACATATTTAGTCAAAACACTGATTAATTCTCTGCCAAGTGCAGTCTGTCTCGTTGAAATCGATGATATGGTTCAAAAAATATAATGAAAAAAAATTGTCCGGTATGGCCCTCCCGGTGTATTTTATTCTGAAATATTTGGCACGAATTATACCTAGTTTGAATTTTAACTAGCTGCCTTGCTTTGATAGTGGCATAACTGGAAACGATAATTTTCAGGAAACGCGTTTTAAAAATAATGGCAAAGGCAAATATTTATATATTTTTGTTGCTTTAATTAAATCAATCAATAACTTACCCATGCTTAAAATAGACAATAATAAAATTTTGTGGTAAAAATATTTACAATAATATGAGAAGTTAGTTTTTACAGAAAACGCAAAAAAGCATTTTTTTAGTTGTGTTAGATTAAAGCAAAGCAGCGACATATATTTTTAGACGGTTTATTTCGTGGATTATGGGAAGAGGAAAATTTAATTTAATTCTTTTTTGTTCCTCTTTCCATAGCCCACGAAATAAACCGTGAAAAACTATGATTCAGGCAAACGATAATACAACAATATATTTTTAGGGCGATCATCTTTCATTTAAATCAATCCCGATGTCTTTGATGCGTACCTTCTCGATGATGCTCGGTGAAATTGACTTTCTGGGAACTTACGTTCGGCCATTCTACTTAAGTACAAAAGATGAAAATACTTTTTTACCGTTCCCGATTCCAGCTTTTCTGATTTTGGGGTTGTTTATGGTATTAATGCCGATTTTACTAATGAATTTGCTTATTGGTTTGGCCGTCGGAGATATTGAATCGGTTAGAAGGAATGCACAGTTAAAGAGATTGGCAATGCAGGTAAGCCTTTATCCATTATATTTTATTTCATGACTAAAGGTTTTTTCTTATTCAGAATATGGGAGTAAGTATGGGAGTCCACGATATTTTTAGCATCTTAATAAAACCTCTTTTAAACTCTCTTCATTTTGCTTTTATTCATGCCTCGTATCCAAAAAGAGCTTTTGAGAGAATATACCTAAAAGCGCAGCAATCTTAGTCACCTCTGTTTTAAAATAATGTCTTAGCAGCAAATAAATTTTCAAAAAAATTTCTTGCAATTTATTTCTTGTTTTTAATTTCCTGAACTTAATCACACCCTTACTTATAGCGAGTCCTTTTGAGAAAGACAGTGCGTTCATGGTCCACTGACACTGGTTGGATGCTGTTAAAAAATTGCCCCAGTGCAGTTTCAAAAGATTAAGAAGGTTCATGAGTGCAACACGATCTCGGAGAGCTGGTATTGTCGGTTGCTCGAAAGAATACAAAAAATTTTTTTCAAAAGAATTTGCTAGTAGTAGTTTTAGTTACTCTACCTGTTTTAATTAAGCTTGATATTTCTTAAGAGTATGTATAATGAATCCCCTCAAAATGTAGAATATTTACTTTGTTGTGGAGAGGGCCGGCTTTTTACTGTTGCCAGTTCTACGTGCTAGTATGAAATTATAGGATGTAAACAATAAAAATATTTCGGAATGATTTTTAAATTATATCTCCTCGGTCCTCCTTTTGGGAGGTCGAAATCGGTGTTAGCATAAAGTAAGCCTAAGCGTCGTCAATTGATCGCAAACGTATCCTAACAGGGGCGCGCCTAGGCAGGCTAGGATCCGTTTGCGATCGTATATTGAGGGTTAGGCTAAAAATGATTAAAGAGGAGCTGTAATTTTTTTAAAAATACGGACAAAATTTAATTATTTCCAAAACAAAATAGGAGTGTAATCCTCTAATCGCCTTATTTTTCTACGGCCACAGTTAACACAGTTGGTAGCGCCCTTTACCGGTAGATGACTGGACCATTTCTACACTACGTTTTCCACATTTTACATTTTAATAAACTACTTTTTGATTACTTTTCTGTTTTATTCTTCGTTCGATTACATTTTCTTGGCTTTATTAATTCTACTAAATATTTTGTACAAATTTTGTTTTTAGAGTGTGTCCACGGATTGAGGGCAGGTAAGGTACAAATGACAAAAAAAATCGATTTAGATTCTGATTTTGAGGGAATCGCTTCTGCTTGATCGTAAATTAAGATGTTAAAAAAATGAGCCAAATCCATTAATATTCAGGGTGGTTTAGTAGACTGATTTGATAAAAAGTGTTAAGGGTAAAGTACCTTTGTTTTAAAAGGTATCGGAAAAGGTTATTAAAAAGAGTAGTTTAGAATCAAAAGTCACGGCAGATTCTTAATTTTCAGAAAAATCAGCCAACTTTGATGTTGTCGTTTATGAAAATTTTTCTTTAGACGATTTTACCTGACTTTTTTGAAAATTGAGTATTAGCTGTAACTTTTAATTTTAAACAACCTTACTTAATAACTTTTTCTGATATCTCTTAAGGCAAAGGTACTTTATTTTTAACACTTTTTATCGAATTATTCTACTAAACCACCCAGTATATTGATTGATTTGGCTTATTTTCTTAACATGTTAGTTTAAGACCAAGCAGGAGCAATAGGGTATTTGACAAATTTTAGAAAAAACTAAAACGCTCATTTCTAGCATGGCGTTGCAATGACGTCATAGCGCAGTAAACTCGTAGACAGATACACGGCATTCAAGTGTTTATTTGTTTTTGGTCTGTGTTTTTACTGTTTTTTATGTAGAAAAATGTCCTATAAGTGGTGTATAGTGCCTCCGTCTTCGAATACTAGCATAAAAACACCTGAAAAACTATTTATTCATGTGCGTACAGCAGTAAAAGAACGGAAAAAGTTGCTCGAAGAGACCTTTGATGTGAGCATAACCACAAAATAATTACTTTGTGGTATAACTAAATTGTTTCTATTAATTTTTCTCGCGTTTTCTATAATATATATATATAACTATTTCGTAAATGACGATGAAATTTTTGAGGTTATGTTTATTACAAGGGGTGAACAACTATAATAGGCAGAAAGGTGTACAAATTTTTAGGCGGTGCCAGGCAGTTATTAGGCAGGACTAGGGAGTACCACTAAATGCAAGATTAGGCAGTGCACATGCAGGGTAAATGTAGGACTGAGCAGTGCATATGCAAGACTAGGACTAGACAGTACCTACGCAGGACTATGCAGTGTAACCTATGTAGTACTTCAAGTATTTCTGGTCGTTGTATACTTTTTGCCTACCTGTCCCCCCCACAATTTATTACATGATTTTTATTTTTGTTCTTTTTTCTATGAATTAATTTATTATTACAGTTGCCCAATGATATGGAAATCTATATGGAGTACCATTTAATGAGTTCAGTAACTAAAATATGAATGAAACCAGGAGTTTTGCCCAAGAAATATGAAAGCTCACTTCACAATAATTTCGGTGTTTTGAAATTTGTTATGAAGGATCATAAGAATTCTTTGAAACAAAATGTATTTAGAAAATTTTGTTGTTTCTTAATGCTTAAAATAATAATGATTGGGTATTTAATTGAATCTATTGTAAGTGGCATATTAAACAAAAAAGCAAAACATATACCCTAACCTCAAAATCTAAATGAGTAAAAGTAGGCGAAGAATATCGTAAAAAAGCTTTCAGTTATATACAAAACAACTCATCTAATACATAAATCAACATTTTAATGTTTCTAAATTCCGCAGAACAAAAATCACTGTTGTTGGCAAAGAAGCCTGCCACCATAAAGGGATTTAGCACTGGCAAGTTGGAGGTAGCGGCTTTGGAGAATCTGTTTTCCATTGAAAATGTTTTTTACAAGCAAAACACAAAATAAAATCTAATTTAGGACGATAATTCGCACTTTAAACCAAAGCAAACCTTACCATCCATAAGAAAATAACACAGAAAATAGGTTCGTTCGAGGCGTTTACTGTTTTGTGACGTCACGCGCAGCTGATTGGTAGACCGCCTGTTTTAAATCACGTGGCTAATTGTTTTAATTCAATGAATTTATTTAATTAAAAGAACTATGAATTTGTTAAAAAATTAAACAAAAAAGTTTGTTTTTAGCACTCCCAAGACTTAAAGAGATATCTAAAAATAAATAATATATATTTATTTTTTACTACTGTCAAACACCCTATTCCCAGAAAATCAGAATCTTAATCGATTCGTTGTCATTTATACCTTACGTCCTCTATTATTATTATAGTAGGTACACTGTATATCTTGTTTTTCTATAATGCACGCCCTGTATATTCAAAATATCTTTGCGTTAGCACGTTTACTACCAAACAGAGTTTTTTGGTGTCTGTTTTGTTTTTGGTGTCCAGAATGAAATTAATTCTCTACCTTCTTGTCAGCATATTATGTAACATCAGTTGTATAAGAAAAATACACAAAAACACATTTATAATGAGGAAAATTTTTATTAACATTTTTTATTACAAAGAAAATTCTCGTTCTTTGTCTCTCGCTTTTTCAAAAATTTCTCAAAGTAAATTGATTTAATTAAGTATTTTTTTTCTTTAGGTGGTTTTGCATTCTGAGCTTGAAAGGAAATTACCCCGAAGACTCTTGGAAAAAGTTGACAAACAGGAAATTGTGGAATATCCTAACGAAGCCAAATGCAAAAAGGGATTTTTTGACGCTATAATAAAAAAGTGGTTTGGAAGCCCTTTTTCTGACGAATGTAAGACATTTTTGTAGTAATACTTAACAAACATAGAAAAATAGAAACTAAATTTAAATTGCATACTAGTTTACTTAGATTTAGAATTAGTATTTAAGACCAGAGTTTTGGTTTATGTTGGTAGACCTATCGGCCCTACAACTTATTAAAAAAAGCAGTATTTTATTTCTACAAGGAATAAATTATACCACGCACTAATTTCAAGATAGATTTTGTATTAAAACAATTTAATTTGCTTTAAAACTACATAAATCAAAATTATTTTCCAAAAAAAATAGCGCAAAATACTTGCTCATTAAGAATTTGTTAAAATAAAAATCTTTTTATTAAAAAACTTTTAATATAAATATTGTGATAATAGGATTTAAAAATAAAATTAAAAAAATTAGCACAAAATACTTGCTGACTAAGAATTCCCTGTGAAATAGGCTCAAATTTTGAGTATCGTTTTAGTACGTCTTGTGAGTGGTGACATGATAAAATTGGGCAGAAGACAGATATGTTGTGCTAAAATAAAAACCTTTTTATTAAAAAATTTTAATATAAATATTGTGTTAATAGGATTTACAACCTAAACTCGAACCTTTCTAGTAGTTGTAGTAGTAGTTGTAGTAGTAGTGTGGGGGACTTTTCGCCAACACCCGGGCATCCCCCCTATTGCGTTCTTCATTTGCTAAGGAATCTGCCAGTCTTCTGTGCAAAGGCCAGCCTTTTAGTAAAGACTCAAATACGTTAGAGCATAAATAGATGTTCCAAAAATCGCAAGGTCAAAAACATTACTTGCTTGGAAACAATGGCAAATTTAAATTCGCAGACGCGAATTTTCAAATGCGCATGCGTGTGTTTTGTCACATAGACACACAGCTGCTATGTGGGTAGACGCCATATTTGTTATTTATTTACATTTTGCGGTGTTTTGCGTTTGTCGTGTAAAATATGTTTTTTTCTGCAAAACATGGGAAATAATTCATGTATTATATGTGCGGTTTTAGAAAAAGGTCCGAAAGACATAAGGGAGTGCCATTCCATAGGTAGGTACTTGTATTTTTCTTTATAATTTGTTATTAAAGTGAAGAGGGGTTTATAGATGCCATTAAACACTTTTCATGGTGTCCACTATAAATCTGCACAATTAATTTTAAAAAAACCACAATTTTAATCTACAAATTGAAAAATTTTCACCCTATCAACTAGTTTTTAGAGAAAAATAATATAGATAACTCTAAATTTTTGACAATTGTCAAATAATGAACTGACGTACCGGAGTATGTTCCAAAACCACCAAAAATGACGCATGCGCAGTAACCGAAATCCTGTCTATCCAAAAAAGTAACATTAAAAATAATTAAATGGAGTGAGAATGCAAGGGTATGCCCCATATTTATGCTCTAACATATTTGTAAATACTGCTGACTATATTAAATAAAATTGCATGTTTTACGAGCAAACAATTTTAGCATTGCAAAGGCAAAGAAGAAGACAAACAAATAAAAAGTAGAAGTAGATAGTAGTAGACTTTTTGTTTCAGGCATGGTACAAAAGTTTTGCATGCGTAGCAACTGGAGAAATTTTGGTAGGACTTTTTATCCGTTTTTTTTTTATGTGTGTTTTTATGTTGGTTTTCTATAACATAAAAACTGTTTTTTATGTCTTTTATATGCAACCTACTCGTAATTTCTAACTTTGCTTAAAATACGTAATTATGTTTTATGCACAACTCAATTTAGTGTATATTAGCATATTCAAAGTCCTTCATTTTCTTAATTTTGAAATTTTTTCACAAGGTAGGGATTAAACTATAATGTCATAATAAAAAATATTCTTGCTGTTATTTACCATCACGAAAGCCTCGTCAGGAAAGCTCTAAGTTAAGTAAGACCCTCCCGTTTATGCACATGCCTTTAGCAATTCTCAACTTGCCTACTCCTATAATTTGGTTAAAAATAAATCAAAAATAAAAAGACTATACACGATAAAACAAAAAAAAAACTTATATTGATTGGTGTATCCTCTATCCATGTATATTTAACAGTACAGTTTTTTTTTGGTTTGTTTCACGGTCATGTCCGGTTACGTACAGTCTACTTTCAGTCACTTCTAGCCCATTTTTGATCATGTCCAGCTTAATTTAAACAATTTCCGGTCTACTTTCAGTCACTTTGGGCTAGTTTTTAGTCTTTTCCGGACACTTACGGTTTACTTTCAGGCACTTCCAGTCAGTTTTCAGTCATTTTAGGTCACCGTTTAACTTAAAGTTACTTCCGGTAGATTTTTATTTACTTCCGGCAGCTTTTGTAAATTTTGGTCCCTTTCAATAGTCTTTTTGTCACCTCTTGTTCCGTTTCACTTACTTCCGGTCTCTTAAGGACACTTACGGTGAATTTTGTAGATCGGCATTGAAGCGTTTGCGAACTTTTAGTTTTAAAATAAGCCAAATGATCATTACTTATCTTTGTACGTAGGTCTGAGAAACATTAACATAATCGAATGTGTCAAATTGAGGGGCATCAAATAACTCCGGCAAGGCTTTGGGGCTGATAAATAACAGCCATAGATATTTCAGGCTTTTGTTATAATACAACCTATCATCTCATAAACTTTTAGAACTCAGAAAATAGGGGCACTCTTTTTATATCGCTTTTCACTTGACAGAAATACTTGCAATTCTTAGGGATTAGCCAGAATATTTTTTTTAATTAACTTTAGTATACACTTTACTAGTAAAATTAGTTTTATTACTAAGAAAATCAGTTCCACGTATTCATATTTTATTTTGCATTTTGCGCCTAAACCCATTGGAAAACCTCCCCCTATTTATATATCAAATTTTGCTTAGAATTGATCAATGAACAATTTTATCAATGTTTGCTGACTAAGAAAATAATTTCCCAAAATCTTCACGGTCTGTCCTACTATAAGTTCTATTCAAAAAAAATTACACACAAATTAAAGCACTCGTAATTTGGTAATAAAAGCTGTCCTAATTTGCCACCCATAAAATATAAACTCATTATTATTGGTGATTCTTGGTTACTCTTCACAAATAGAAGATATCTTGGATGAATCAAAATGACAACTATGAAATTACAAAGAACCTTGAATTAAATTTTTTGGATTGATACTTGGATGTATATATTAGTGGTTTTCCCATTTTTAAATTTATTATTACGAACTTTTTATGTAGCTGACATTGTCATGGAAAACTCAGAAGACTATGTTATAACCGAGCTAGATAAGACAAAAAGGAAACTAAGGGAAATTTCTTCAGCTATCGAGACCCAAAATCAATTTTTGAGGCTTATAATTCAAGTAAGTATAAATTGAAATTTAACCAGCATTTAAAATTTTTAAACGTTTTTAGAATGTTTTCTCTCCAATATTTTTTAAAAGTTTTAATAAAAATTTTTTATCCATTTTTTTTGCAAGTGATCCTTTAATTGACGGCTTTCATTTTCTTAAGACCATCACTCTTATATCTTTGTTAAGACTCGGAAATTATATCTTTGTATATCTTCCCTAGGTCTTGCAATTTGGCTTTTACTCTTTAGATCATTTTGTGAACCGGATGATATTTGTTCATTCTTTCTATGTGACATTGATGTGATCTAGCCATCTTCCGATTTGTACCCTGCCTTAAACTTTGTAACATAAATTTTAACTAGACTAACATTTTTTAATGTTATCTCAAGAGTATCTTAATCCTCCTGGAAAGCCCAGAAATTCAGCGAACTTTAATGACTTCTAGAGAAATTGTAGTCCAATATTTAGAAACAAAAAAATGGCTCTCAAATTTGGTATGTTTTATTTTTTTATTTCGTTTCTGAAGGTTGTAAAAAAAAGTTTTTAATAAAAATTGAATAAACCAAGTTATTTAAAAAAAACTGAATTTGGGCCAAGATGACGGCGCGCGGCGCGAGCAGACGTCGCGTTGCTCGAGGTTGCACACTTACTGGGATAGTAAAGCTCATCAACCCTATATTCGTGCCAAGTTTCAAAACTTTCGAAGGCTTTCGCGGCCATCATCCAATGGTGGGTGTGCTTTCGGGCTGTCCGGCCGTCGTCGTTGGAAATTCGTTCGGTTCGGTTCGGTTCGGTCCACCAAGCCGACAAACAGTCAACATCTCCTGAAGATGACATCCACGCGAGATGACAAAATATCGAGAACAAATTTCCAACGACGACGGCCGAACAGCCCGGAAGCTCACCCACCATATGATATTTATTTCAATTGTAAATTTGTGTTCTCAAACAACGCCTGTTTCTTTCTTTTCTAAAAATGTTCGAAATATAAGACGACATTAAATTAGTGGACAAGTATCAAGGGCGTATCCAGGGAGGGGCTAAAAAGGGGTAGCCCCTTTCATATCAATTTGTTTAAATCAGACAATGAAATTCAAATAAACTATAAATTTGCCCCCCTTAAGTTAATAAGAAGGCCATGAAATTGAGAAATACTCCTAATGTAAAGTTTAGTTTATTTACGGGTACTATACTTTACGTTTGTAGTATTTTTGGCATACACTCCGCTGACTCGACATAAAACGTCATGAAGGCGGTAAAAATGCAATATGCATTGACCCGACCTGAGGGACAAATTATGTCACGGTTATGGGTACTGTTTTTGGTTTCATCTGCCTGCCTTTTGTTTTTACTTTGATAGTTTCTTTTATATTCGGTAGATTATCTTTCGTAAGATGAGATTTTTAAACCGTCTCTCTAGCTTTACAAAGGTGTCACATTGATCATGCAGTGTTTTGAAGAACACTAGGTGTCCATTAGATCTTGGAGCACCGTGTATGTACAGCTTTCGAGCTGCCCACAAAAAATACAAGAGAAACAAAATCTTTCTATACCCGCTTAGCCACGAAAAAATATTTTGTTTATATTTACGGGAATTAAATACGAAGTCCGGTGACGTAGCTTTTAAAAAACTTTTTATTTGAAAAGACTACAAAAAATACTTATAACTAAAATGACCAATACAACTTGTAAAAGTATAATGATACCTAATTAGACCATTTGGGTGCATATATAAACTTCAATGTACGGCGTCAGCAATATATTTGTTATTACAAACAAGATGAGATGTTATTATTCCAGGGATATTACTCCTCCACCCTTAGTTTCGTCAACGTCCTCGTTGATGAGTTTTTGGAGAACCCTTAAGGGAATATTTTTTGTCTTTGAGGTTTTTTGTTTTCGCCAAAAATAGAAAATAAAAATAAATATCAAGATTACTGCCAAACATAAAGTTAAGATAATGTAATTTTGGCTTTCAAAATTAAGTTCCTGTAGGACTAAAGGATCCAAAAGGTCTTCCTGCATTTTTTGCGGGTTTTCTAAATGTCTTATCTGCAAATTGATAGACAAGTTTGTTTCAGGAAGCTTTATTATATCTGGCAATGAAACAGAAATGTTATTTATTGATAATGAATATTTATTTTGATTAATTATTATGTCACACTGGCTGTTAATAAGATAACAGTTTTGAAGTGTGGTTTTCTGAAACTGGAAGCAATTTTCGTAAATTGTTTCGGAGTTTTTTGTACAGAAAAGTAGACCACTTTTATAAGTTAAAGTGTGAATTTGAAAATTATTTTTTACTGTGGCGAAAGGGCAATTTTTTGGTAAAAGGCAACTATGTGCAATGGGGTTGAAACAAATCCAATTTGAGTTAATTTCAGAGCATTGCTGATACCATAAATTGTTACAATAGTATTTACTGGGGCTAATTAATATTTTTGATTCATTATTAGGTATTGGATAAACTATCTTAAGACTACAAGAATATTTTTCAAAGATTGGTATTTTCACTACAATGATTGACATATCTTTTAACAGAATAAGGCCAGTTTTACATATAAGAGTTAATTCTGACAGGTGTTTTAGTGGCCATAGAGAATTTTTTGGATAATGAGCTGTCAAATATTGCCAAATTTCCCTAATTTCATTGACATTCAAAATTTCTAAATCTAAAGTTTGCAGATGCGCAAAAGATATCATTCTCAGCATTTTTTCCAAAAATTTGTTTAGTTTTGAGATTTGTAAAATTTGGTTTTGCATACTGAGTAATAACGTGATTTCATTATTCAATTTTAAAATTTCGAAGCGAATGCATTTTGCGTTTTTATTTATAATGTTTACATTTTCCTGGAATTTGTTTATAATATTCCCGGCAAATGAACTAAGGTCATTTATCTTGTGCATCGTGTTAATTTGATTTTGTTTCAGTATTTGTAAGTTCTGCGTTATTGTGTCTAGGTCGGTATTATCTAGGTTTCCTGTGACAAATTTAATACCGCTTCCCAGTAGGTTGAATAAACCACGTTTCTTTCTAAGTTCATTGTTTTCTAAAGAATTTAGTTTTTCATAAGTATTGTACGTATCGTTTAAGCATGATTCAAGGAATTGAAATTGTATTTTTAATAAAGTATTATTAACTTGATTGACTAAAGGGGATAAAAATAGGGAATTAGTAGTAAAAAGTTGGCTTAGAGACGTTTTAATTTTTGTCATATTAAAAGGTATGTACATAGTATGATAATGGCTTACAACTAAAGAAGGAGAGATTTCTTCGGTGTAGAATCCATTATTGTCCAATCTATTGACCTGAAGGGCCTGGTTGAGGTTCGTCAATGTCAGGAGGGACAGGATCAGGAACCTGGAATGATTTAGGTTTTTTCCTGAGTCTTTTTATTTTTCTGACATGTGTGTTAATTGGTTTAGTTTTTGAGATACCAGTTATAACATTTTTATTGACGTTAGTTACTTTGGTAGGGATAAATTGGGGGTTCATTTTATTTCGAAGGGTGTTTTTTCTAAAGATAGTTTGATCTTTTTGAATTTGAGGGGGCTCTTCGGTGTTTTTATTTTGTTTTTGTGTGGTGTGTAACTGTTTTTGATATGCTTTTTTGAAAACTTGATCGTGAAAAGGTATTAGTTCTTTCTTTCGTTGTTCATTATATTGTTCAAAAAGAGTGAGGTCGTTATTTATGTTTGGTTCGTTCACATAAGGCTGTATAAAATTGAAAATTAAAAATGATCGGTAATAGAGTGTACTCTCTGATTAAGTATATATTAGTATGGCTGACGTCATAATATTTTGAGAAGTTTCTTCAAGATGTTTAAATTTTTAAATTTCTTAAATATTCAAAATGTGTAGTCTAGAGAAAGTTGTTCGTTGCAGAATATTTGACATAAATATTTTAAAAGGTTGTTATCAATTTTGTTATCTTTTTTTTTTTTAATTTTATTTTATTGTTTATTTTATTATCTTTTGTTTATTTTTTTTTTTTTTTGTGTTCTTATAAGAAAAGTGGTTTTCAAAAATCGTTATAAAATTTTTTGTGTATTTTGAAACAAATCTATTTAAGTTCAAAATTGACAGTTTATAAATTGAAAGATGTCTAAATGATACAAATGTTTTAAATGGTTTTTCATCTAAAAGGGGTCCTTTATAAGCAATTTTATAAGAATGCTTTTTATATGAGTTTTGAAGACATATTTTAAAGTTGTTTATGAAGATGGTAATCGATTCTCTTAGTTTGGGCCAGTAATATTTTTGTTTTATTTCATTGAAGATCTCTGTTTTGTTTTTATGATTAGGTCCATAGTATTTTAATATTAATTCTTTTTGTTTTTCTGCGTTTATCACGTCAATTAGGTATTTAGTCGAAAATATGAGTTTTGCACATGGGTTAAAAATAGAGTTAACTACTTTCTGAAATTCTAGTTTAAGTTCATTGTTTGGAATGTAAATAGTAAATAGAGAGTCAGGTTTCACTATCTCTTTTAGAATTTTAAGAATGTGCTCTTGTTGTTTTTCATTTATTGTCACAAAATTATGATTTCTATTAAATGGTTTAGAGAAAAAATGTTTATATTGTTGTCCATAATTAATAACCAATCGATTGGTTGTATAATTAAGGGGCAGTTCGGATGTAGATAAATGTTTTCTTTGTGTCTCATTATTTGAGTGAATAGTGACGTCAGAGGCGTTGTCTCGGGCGTCATTTTGGAGGGGCACAAAATACTCTAAATTCATTTTTGGCGGTTTTAATTTTTCATTGAGTACGGTTACATTAGCTTGGGGTTCTTTGTATTGCTCGTTAATTACGTGTTCCGTGAGATTAAAATCGGTTAAGTTGGTAACAGAGTTACGCACGGTGGGTGCATTGGCTTTATTTATTTCATGTATGTTAAAATTTATCTTCAAGAGGGCGTTAGCAACGACATTTACATTTTCTTTTTCGTAATTTGTATCTTTTTGAGTTTCTGGAATTAAGTACCGTTGAATGCAGTCGATTTTTATTAAATTTGGTTCAGTACCTTCCGGTGTTATGATGTAGTCTGATTTTAATTGTGTTTCAGGGTGAAAATATTGAATAGGTTGTTTCTTAAATCTTTCTTGTGGGATTACTTTTATTTGTTGGTGAAAGTTAATGTTAACGTTTGGACTTGGATAGGGGATTTTACAAAATTCTTTAACTGTTACTGGACAGTTAGGAATGTATTGTTCTTTGAAGCTAAAAGAGGGTGTGAGTTCAATATCTTTTTGGTAGTTTACTTGATAATTTTGGATTGGCTGCTTAACAGGGTTATTATAAGCAATAGAAAGAGGAATTTTTACATTTTTATTTAAAGTTAATATACTATTTTTTAAATCGAGCATACCCTTTAACTTTTCAAGGTCTCTTAAGCCTATTAATGCGTCAAAGTCTTTATGCCAGTTTACAACACGCATTTTAATATTTTCGTTTATTCCTAGTTCTTGTAATAAATTTATTTTTAAATTATTATTTTCTTTATATGTGTTTCTGCAGCTGGTTACTTCAAAGGGTTCAAAAAATAGATTATTGGGGTACATTTTGGCTATTTTTGGGGAGATTATAGAGTCTGAGGCTCCTGAATCGATAAGAATTGTTATTTGCGTTTTTGGTAAATAAAAATATGGTAGTTCGATTTGTCGGGCAACGTTATTTAAGTCGACGGGGGATCCAAGGCTGTTTCCTGAAAATTTTCGCTTGCGGCGTTTGTTTGTAAATTATGTTCGTAAGAGCAGTTTTCTTGTTGGCTAGTGGGTTCTTCGTTATAAAAATGAGGATCGTAAAAATAGTCAGGGTTTTCTTCACTATAATTATTGTAAGTTTGATTTTCACAGGTTTGTTCGTAGGTTTGTTCGTAGTTTTGTTCGTAAGTTTGTTCTGGGTATGTTTCTACATTTGTCAAAAATCCTGAGGGTTTAAAAATTCCTGAAGGTCGATTGTATGGGGGTCTTTGATAGTGTTGCCTTGACGGACCAATTGTTGATGTCGACATAGGGGTTGGCTTGTCTAAAATGGGTTTATTTTGTGGGGCGAAGGCGTTAGTTGGTCTTCCAAAATTTTGAAAATTTTGAGGTTGATTTTGAAAAGGTCTAGGTTGATTAAAATTAAAGTTAGGTTGTCTAAATTGAGAGTTAAAAGGTGGATTAAAATTAAATTGTCTGGTAAACTGAGGGTTCGAAAAAGGTTGCATAAACGGGTTAAAACGTTGTTGGGGTGGTTTTGGTCTTATTTGATTAGTTTGGGGGTTGCGATTAAAATTTTGGTTTTGTCTAAAGTTATTGTTGGGTTTTAAAAATGAATTATTTCCTTTGTGCAAGTTCGAGTTATTACTTGTAAAATTGACTTGCGCTTCTACTATGTTATTACTCATGACGTCCTTGTAGGCTTCGTCTAAAGTTGCAGGAGTTTTAAGCATAAGAAGCGTTTTTAAAGAGTCTGGGGAGTTTGCGGTCAAAATTAAAACAGATACTTTTTCTACTTGAGATATAAGCAGTAACTTTTGTGCGTTATCTGCTACTTCACATTGAATTTTTCCAAAAATTCTTTGGCAAAAGGCCTTAAGTCTATCGATAAACTGCAAAATGTCTTCGTTTGCGTCAATTTTAATGTACTGAAGTTCTTGCATCAAAATTTCGTGATTAATTGGATCACCAAATTTTTGTCTTAAAGCTAACTTAATTTTTTCAAAAGTATTTAAATCTGGCCTTTCTAATAGAAAATTTTGAGCTTTGCCTACCAGTTTCGATTTTATGGCAGACAGGACCAATTTTTGTTGCTCAATAGAATTACCAAAATAAAGTTCATAAAATTCTTGTACAGAAATCAAAAAACTTTCTAAATGGGATTGACTGCCATCAAATGTGGGTAACAATGACGTGTAAAATTTAAGATTTTCCATTGTGTTAGAAAGTTCTTCGTTTTGTAAAGTGTTATCTAATTGGTTACTACTAACGCTACTTAAACTACTGTTAAAACTAGTGTTTAAATTTGCAAAATTTAAAGAATCAAAATTTTCTAAAAATCTATTTTCTAAATTATTTTCAGTATTTTCTTCTAAACTTTCTTCTATACTTTCTAATTGCTGTTGAGTGTCTAGTCTCGATGTCGACTGACCACTTAAATTTCTTAAACTACTTTGCAAACTACTTATTTGCTCAAAATTTAAATTTAAAGACGGTTTCTTCAAACTTGCTAGATAGTTTTCAATTTCAGTTTTAACGTTTTCTTTCTTATTTTCTGCTCCTAATCCTAGTTTTGTTTTGTTCTTTTCTAAAATATTCTTTAATCGCCTAGGCATCAAGAAAGTCAAAAAAACTTACATAACAATCGAGGATAAATCCATAAGGCTTGTTCTGTAGAGGTTACGCCACCAAAAGGAATCCTATAAATGGGGGTTGACTTTAGCTTTTCTGCCTATGACACCGGGCTCAGTAGGGATGTGTCGTTGGTTAGGCTTTTGGCTTCGGCGGGACTCATACAACACGGTAGACGTCACTAGCTTCAACTCCAGGCTTTATTCCACAACACTTCTTTACGTTCGACGTCGTAAAAGGTATTTTCTTTTAAGAAAAAGTTCACAATTCGTACGGGACGTAAAGTTCGGTTTGAATAGCGCACTAAGACTTAAAAGTCACTTTCGTACAACGGAAAACCGATAAAGGACGAAATCGCACTATCCTGTTCGCAGCGCCAATTAAATACGAAGTCCGGTGACGTAGCTTTTAAAAAACTTTTTATTTGAAAAGACTACAAAAAATACTTATAACTAAAATGACCAATACAACTTGTAAAAGTATAATGATACCTAATTAGACCATTTGGGTGCATATATAAACTTCAATGTACGGCGTCAGCAATATATTTGTTATTACAAACAAGATGAGATGTTATTATTCCAGGGATATTACTCGGGAACTAAACTTTACGTTTGTAATACTTTTAAATTTTAGAAAATGGAAATAAAAACAGAATCAGATGAAGTCGATGAAGGTACTAACATAAGGGCCAGTTTGACGCATCAGAACAAATGGAGGTCACCAAAAATACGCAAAAAAATTAAATCAGTTTTAAGCTTTTCCACCAAAACAAATAGTACATAGGTTTGAACTAATTGTATACCGTAGGTTTAAATTTTGTATGACCTAGTTATTTTTTTGGGTGTTCTTATTAAGTTAGGTTAAAAACTTAGTGTTGAACCAACATTAAGATAAAAATCTGGTATATTTTCCAAAGGATTTAAAAAATATTGCCTTTTTGGCTACGCATTTAAAAACAAGAGAACAAAATTTAAATAAAACTGATTTTATATTTGCTTTTATTAGCAAATGTATTTCATTATAATTTACATTTTTAAAATGCCAAAAAGTTACAAGGTTTGTCATCAAAAATGTAGTACAGTTTATTTAAATTTTGTTAGATTAAAACTTAAATAAAAAAAATATTTTGCTGTTTATACAGCTAAATAAAAATAAAAATAAATTTTTAACTATTTTTTTGCAAGAAAACAGTGTAAAGGTATTTTTGGATTAAACCATTGGCTTTTTAAAGTTTGAATTGCCTGAAGTAGTAAGCAAAAAACTAAAAAAAACAAAAAATTAAGCATCAAAACAACAACAATGGTCACGTGACGCGCACATGCTCATACCCATTTCCAGATAAAAATAAAATAAAAGTTAACTTTTTATTTTTATTTTGATTTTTATCTGGTTCTGTAAAAACACTTCACAGTTTCCCATACAGTCAACTTTTATTTTTGTTTTAATATATATTTTTTTATTTTTACCTGTATAAACCGAGCATTAGTTAAGTTACTTAAGGCATTGTTATCATAAACTAGAAAATAAAAATCAATAGAAATTTAGAAAAAATATCGATCATGTCCATGTCAAATTAAGAGTAGGATCTAAACAAAAATAGTTTACACAATATTTTTAACTTATTAGCAGGACCAAACTCTGCATATTTTATAAAAATCTAGTCAATTAAGAAAGAAAACTATATTTAATAGAATAAGGATATATTTATTATATTATTAAGTAAATGGATCCATGACGGATCTGATACCTTCCTAGCCCATTAGCACACTCCAAGTACAGTCAACGCTATATTTGCCTGTAAAATTATCAAAAACCCTGTTATTAGCATTAAAATATATTTCACAGTGGTGGCTCGTGTGGTAGTGCCACGGAGCCATGGCACTTCCGTATTTTTCTGCAAAAACAATTTTTTTTTTTTAAAACATTTTATTTTTTGCATTTATTGTTCATTTATATATTATATAAGATTCGGTAGCCCTGTGCATTGCAGTGGATCACACTCCGACTCGATGCATGCGACGGCGACGTGATAATGGGCAACTGAAACCCAAAGCAGCGTTGAACACGCTGCAACTATTCTCTTGGCTCCTTCGAATAAAGATAGATTTTATCTGCAGCCTATATGAGCGAAAGCGATAGGGCCAATGTTGGGCCTTTTAGCGTTGTTTAAATAGGAAAAATCAAATAAACTTTGTGCCTGGCGCAGGTCATCAGTTAGTCGCCTTACTCGCATTGTTTTTGTGCGTGGAGCATGCATGGATGTTTTAATTTACGCTCTTTACAATAAATTTTAATTTTTGAGTCACTTCATGACGAATTCGGGTAAGCATGGGTAAGTTTCTTTAAAAAAAAAATAGAATTAGAACATAGTAATACTGCCCTGCTACGCAAGAAGGTTGTATTTGACAATTTTGCCGAAAATTATTTTTTATCGTACTAAAAATAAATATCGTAAGATGAAGATTAGGTGTATATATGAGCTTATAAAATATGTCATATCTGCAAAATTGCCACTGGTCCCAATGAAATATGTTGTATGTATCATATGCTAAGAAAAAGTGTCGTATATGACAGATACGACTAATTATTTTAATGTAATCACTGAAAAAGTTGTGTCTGATTCAAATACAATTTGTTGTATCTCATTTGTGCCAAGAGGAATTGTCGAATGTTACAAATTTACTTTTGGCAAAATCTTAAAAAACCGAGCATGAAGTTGATTTAGAATAATTAGAATTAAGTGAATAACAAAATTTCAAGTTAAGTTTATTTTTACCTCACAAACCATGTTTAATTTGCATTATATTTTGAGAGTTTAATACATTCCTTTGACAGATTTGACGATTTTTATTAGTATAAGAATAAATAAAACTATAGAGAAATGTCGTATCTGCATTCGGCTAGCTCTGTGACCTTAAAAATACTCAAACGCCTAAAAAAAAAAGAAAATCAAACCATTTTCGTCATGTTATACACACATGGTGCTAACTGCAGTTTTACAGAAAAAACTCTATTTTTTATAAAAACCTGTTTTTCTCAGACAACAAATTATGCAGATTCGACCTTCTTGCTTAGCACGGCAGAACAGTAGTATGTTTTTTTTGGGTAAACATTTGGGCGAAACTCGGGCGAAACACTCCGAATTTTATTTTACTGACTCAAAATTCTGGAACTACCATGTTGTTTTGATACGAGCCGCCGCTCGATTTTCACCAAAATCGAATCAGAGGTTTAGCGTTTTATGAGCTATCGTGAGCCGGACAGACATACACATACACACACGGACAGACGTCATGACGATATTGCTAAGATGCAGTGGCGGATCTAGGATTTCCGGGGGGGAGGAGCCAAAGAAGCAGCAAACATCAAAAAAAACATTTTAATAGTTAAAGAAGATTAATTGCGCCGCAGGCGAAATTTAAAAAAAAATGACGTAGAATTTGTGACAAATTTTAAATAAGTGATGCTGCTAAACTAAAAAATAAGTTATATTTTTGAAAGGGCGGGGCCCTCTGCCCCCCCCCTGGATCCGCCACTGCTAAGATGAATCAAAATACACCCAAATAAAACATTTTCGATGTAATCTGGAAAATTTTTTTTCGCTGAAAACAATATCTTCTTTAGCCATTGCTGCGCGGGCTAGGAAGGTAAAAAAATAGAGTGTGATGATGATCAGGAATTTACCAATAGTATTATCCATTAATGTACCTACATATTTATAAGGCAGGAAAATATTAAAAAATAGTTTTTTTACCAGTGGCGCGCACAGGGTAGCGGTCGTACGCAGCAAGGGGAGGGGAGAGGCATTTCCCGCTAAATGTTAAAAATAATTTAATAATTTCCTAATTTCCAAAAAAAACAATCATTCAATCAAGTTAGAAATTTAAACTTATTCCTATCTACATAATAGTATACAATGTAGGGTGTTTTACAACTATTCCAACAAACTTTAACTCCAAGTTCGGGATAACATAAGAAGTTGATTTATGAAAAAAAAAATTACAAAAATATATAAAAAAAAAATTTTGTTTTTAATAATTAACAAACTTTTTTTAAAAAAAGTTTTTTTATGTTATTTAAGATTGGATTCTAAGCATCCAAAATTGCATTCAAGTCAATGTAGTCAAGTTCAAGTCAGCTTTTTAAGAAAAAAGTAATTTTTTTTTCAACTTTGTCACTTTTATCTCTTTTTTTGTAAGAATTTTATTACTTTTTTTGCATAAATCGACATGTTATATTACACTTGGGGTTAAAGTTGGTCGAAAAAGTTTTGAAACACCCTGTATATACACTTATTCCTAACGATATATACTGTAAAAAACATAATTCGTTTTTTTCGTGAAATAGTTTTACGAAGAAAGTCCAAATAATCCTCTCCTTTGTAAGACACGATGATCTCAAAAAAACAAAATTATTGTTGTATTTATAGACAACTTTTTGGCCATCATTAAAGGCCTTTTCAAACTATCAGAAGACGGCAATTATGCAACTAGAAAAAAAAAGCATTTCAGCTTTACAGTGCTTCAACAAAGCTGGTATTTATTATTTCCCTGCGTCTGATAGCAATCTTGCAATATAAAAGTTTAGATTTATCCCAATGTGGAAATCACATTAAAAAAGTATTAGATCTGCGAAAGATGTCATAAGCACTATCTTAGCTGAAGCCAACACACATGCCGAAAACCTTGGAATAGGGTTACAGGTGCCACGGATAGTTGAGCGACAGCAAAATTGTATGAACGTTCCCGCAAATAACCCACTAGAGTACTGAAAAAAATCTTTATTAGTACCTTATTTGAAGCCCCTGATAATGACTTTAAAGCATCGCTTTTCTGAATATTATGCTAGACTTGTCTTTCAGTAAATTTACGAAACGCGATAAACAATTTTCAGAATTTTATCATTTAAATGGGCTTGACGATGATGCTTCATTATGGCACAAATTGTGGAGAGACAAAACAATTAATAAAGCGGAGTTAAAAAGTTTGGATATAGCAGAAGTTGCAAAAGAAGCGGAATTTTTTTTCCATCAACAAAAACTGCGCTACATATTTTTCCAGCATTGCCATGTAGTACCGTAGAACTATATTTTCAAAGGATAGATTAAACGGTTTGTGCTTGCTGAATGTAGATCGGAAATTAATTTCGGAAAAAAATAAACAAGTAGAACAGGTTTTAAGCCGATTTGTTGAAGATTCCAGATGTTTCGTTTTACTGAATTAGATTAGGATTTAGAAAACTGATGTGTATATATGTTGGTTTTTTCGCTTAATTTTTTTTTGTTTCTGTGAATAAATACCTATTTGCATTTGCCCCTCCCTGTTTCATGCTGCGTAAGCCCATGCCCAGGAATATGTCTGGGGGGGGTGTCTGGGGGGGGTGTTGGGGGGGGGGGATTTCAAAACTTCATGATGTCGTATTTTTTGTTATTTTATTTCTTCATTTAAGAAATATGTGCAAAATATCTAAAAAATCCATAGGGTTGGGGGGGACCCCAAGCCCCCCTGGGTGCGCCCATAATTATAGTAAATTTTCTTTTTGGATGGAACGTTATACTTCTATAATATTTCAAAAACAAACAAAAAAATGTCCGTTTTTTCCTGTCAAAATAAAATTTTTGGTCGGACCCCCAACAAGAAAACTACTCATATACAACTTTTTTTCAATCTTCACTATTGGTAACTCATTCGAAAGGTTCTTAAAAAAGAAAAACAATTGTATAATTTTTTTGACATACTTCAATTAAAATGTCATCCAATTTTTATTCAAACTTTTTTGACTTTTGGTTCTTTTAAGAAATAAAAACGAAACCATTTAATTTTTTGGCATTTTGATTAACTTAGATAAATATTTTGTTGTTTTTCTATTTTCATAAGCTTTCAAATATAACTGCTAAAAAAAAGTTGAATGTCCCCCGTGGGTCTCACCAAAAAATTTTTACGTCGGGAAAAAAAAGCTTGTCTCAAACTCTATATTTAAAATCAAGGAGAGAGGAGTGTAATAATTTAATTAAATACAGGGTGTTTGTTTAAATTAAACCTTATGTTAAAAATTATTGTTTCCTAATAGGTGTTTGCGTTGACGATTACAAATTGAAAGTATACACAAAAATACAATCTTTTATTTATTTATTTATTGATATGCGAATGAAAAGGACCACAATTTAAATATATTTACGCCTCCATGAAATCAATTAAAAATGTTTATTTTTTGTAAATATTTCTGTTATCGAATATATTATATATTAGATTATGTGTCCTCCATTCACTTATATACTAATTTAGGTACTAAATTATTTAAGGAAAAAAAATAACGTTGGTTTTTGTATTGGTTTAATTAAATCTTATACAAAAAATAAATTAATAACTATTATTGCACTAGACTTTGATTACTTATCTACATTTTTTAACTTCTGTAAATAACGGCAGTGGTATTTTTTAATATTTGAATCATACAACAATTTTTTAAGTTACATTTCGCTTACTTGAGAAATTTTCTTCCAAGCAGTATTTATTACTGGAAAAAAAACGTGTTTATAATTTTTAGTGTAAAAAAAGTTACTATTATGCAAAAACTACTGGGAAAACTGTAATAATTCTTCAAAAGTCCGAAGATTTTAGGTGATATTCCGCAAAATCCTGACAAAATGAATCACTAGGTTTTTGTTTTGTATTAAGTTTATTAACATATCGATCAATACTCTTTTTGATTTGAATAATAGTCTGTAAAAAAGCTCTAAATTAGGAGCTTTTGCAAATTAAAAAAAAACTACTGATCTTTATTTATTTTGTCTTTTTCGAAAACTGATAAAAAACAATTACTAGATTCTTTTTAAACGAAAGGTTTAGCGCTTAAGTTATTTAAACTGCTAGTTCGATTTTACAAAATTAGCAAGCATGACCGGGGAATGGCCTACTTATTAATTTTTGCTCTCTTCTTCGTTTTTGTTCTGTTTTATTTTCAAACCAAATTATAAATCAAAGTGGAATTCCCAAACACTGTTTCCAATGCTCTTTTGTACCTAATGTACCTTGCAGCAGATGTGCTTTGTACCACGTTACATTGGACAAGGGCGTCACCGTTGTACCCTGTTGGGCAAGTACACACGGCTATGTGGTTCCTTGGATTGCATTGAGCATTGGCTCCACATTGTCCTATGCAAGGGTTTTGGCATCTAGATAATAAAGAAAAATCAATTTTAAACAGTTATTCAAGGTGACGTATTGATGTTCAATGCTCAAATTTCCATTACAGTAAACCCTCCTATAAGCGGACACTCACGGTTTCGTCGATGTTGTCCGCTTATTGGAGGTGTCCGCTTATGAGAAAGAACTACGAAATTTAAATATATATTTATTAACAATTTCCGCTGCTCGAATTTTTCCGATATTAAATGTTTCAGCGATCTTTCGTGCTTATAGATGTTCCTTCTCCGAAACGTTAACAACTTCCACCTTTTCACGTAAACTAAGAATTACTTTACCAAGCGCCATTACAAAGAGATCTATTACTACCCAACTGAACAATAAAAATAATATGACAGAAGAATTTAGTCTCCGCATTAAAACGGAAAGAGGTAATTCCCCGGCTGCAGAGTACGTTGTAGCCAACATACCACATATTATTTATGTCCATGTCGTGCCGCGCTCCGTCCCGTTTTCAGAGGTTCGCGTTCGGTTAAGAGAGGTTTCAGAATTTTTTAATAAAAAAAATTGTCCGCGTCCGGTTATTAAATTGTCTGGTTATAGGAGTGAATTTTACATGTAAAGAAATGGAGAAAAGCTTGGTTCCAACAAATCTGTCCGCCTAAAGGGAGTGTCCGCTTAATAGGAGTGTCCGGAAGGAGAGCTTTCACTGTATATGGCGAAATTAAAAAGCCTTATGACAGCATACCTAACACATAACCTCTACCAAGTTCTTAGGAAAACAATATTAGGGAATTATTGCAAAGAAGCCAGGCAGTCATAGTGCCAGACATTATTCCAACAGTTTTACATTGAGAACTGACATTTGGTCTTTCAAAATTGGCATCAATTTAAAAATTAAGTAGTTTATTATAGTGAGAAACTGTTCAAATAGTGCCTGCTACTATTCCTGCCTGGCTTTATTGCAATAAGTCCTTATTGCGTTGCTTGTCTTAAACACACCGTGTTTTTCTAATTATAAACTAGTCCGTGCTAGCTCAAAATTATAAAGCGGCTCTTTTTGGGGTAGGTTATTGTAAATTCCCCGATGAGCTCATGGATAACAACACTTTTCAAATTAATCAGGGTTAATGAACTTAATTCGTTGAAATCCATTGTAGTTGGGAGCCTAAGCCACTTTTGCTGCATTTTTGCGTACCGTAATGAAACTTGGGACGATTATATTAAAACACTGTATTATTATTTTTCGAAGTGGTGCTCATCTCGAACCCAGTGCAGAGCAAAGATACAGGTGTTTTATTTTTAATTGCACTTTTATTTAAAGCGACAAAAAAAAATATAATTTATTTTCTTCCAAGAAATAAAAAATTATGTTTTTGCTTTTGAAAAATCTTTAGCCTGGGTGTTAAGAAGCAAAAAAAATCCTACAGCATCGTTATGCAAGATACTGCGTTAAAAAGTGGACATAAACAAAATGTTTCTCTCTGAAACCAAAATTGCTGGATGTGACATATACATGGTAGAAGTACTGTATCTAAAAAAATGGAAAAGTAAGTGAATATGTTTCACATAATAATATTTTTAAAAATTATATGCTAAATAAAAGATTTTTAGCTTCTATTTATATTTATCAAAAAGAAAAAGAAAATTAGTTTAAGCTGCTAAAAATACAGGGTGGTTTTAAAAATAAGTAAAGTGTTAATAATAATTTTAAGTAGGTTTTTTTATGATGACCTTAAAATTTAATACATAAAAGACAGCACATTACAACAATATAAGTACAGCTTCCATTTTCTAAAATAAAAAAAATTGTACATAGCGGTAAAAGGAACTACACAATAATTTTTTTTCGTAATTTTTTATTATAGTGCTGAAAATTCAAATAACTCTCACTCTTAGTTGAACTTATATACTGGGCAACAATTCTTATGGTGTAACTTTTACTGTGTCTGTGTTTTTACTTTACATTATTTATTGTAGCTATTGTGTCAATTGGTATTTTGCAAAAAAGCTTGGCACAATTTGTTGTCTATAATACAAATATTTAAGTTTAAGTAATATTGTAGTATGCTGAAAGACACAGTGATATTAAAAACATCATGTAAAAAGTAGTAGTCTCAATCTTTTCTTCATACCGGTTATGCTGTTTAAGATGCCTACTTAATTTTCCCACTTATTGTAATAAGAATAACGTTCTCTAAATGGGGTGTATACCGTTTTACGTAGTGTTTCGTAATTTAAGGAGGATACAGGGTGTTTCTTTTATCATACACCTGGTATACATCACCAATTAATGGAATCGATGGTCACCGACTCTGGAAGCCCTGAACAATCTTCGATTAATGTTGAAATACATTTTTTTAAATGATTTACGGTGTAGTAAGAAAAATTGCGAAGAACTTTTGTATCCGATTATGAAGATCTGGAGTTAATTTTGATATCAACCCGACAACAGTATGCCAAAATCGAAGGTTACATTAAACATTACTTAATGTTCTAGTTCCTTTCGTATTTTGGTCGATTCTTGTGGATTGTATGCTATCGTTTTCTAACTAGAAACGTAGGATGAGGGACTAACCAACTAATTAACTTTGCAAGATTCTCACAGTGACAAAGCACTATTTAAAGGAGTCCCATAATGAGAAAAACAAAATTTTCTTTACGGGTTAGCCACGAAAACTGGTTTGGTGTATATTTAGTTTTAATAATAATTAGTGCGTAAGTTACTCACTTGTAATCAATGCAAGCTTGACTGTTGGGACAATGCACATCTTCTGTGCATTCACCTCTTTGACATCCTCTAATTGGGTCTCCAGTGTATCCGGTATGGCAGAAACAGACTGGACGTTCCTTAGATGGATTTCTCGTCTCAAAACCAGGCTCGCAACGGGCGTTGATTCCGCAGGGATTAGGTTCACACAAGTCCTCTAAGAAAATAGTTAACAGAATAAGATAAACATGTATAAAGAAGATATATTTGCTTTTTCCATTTACATTCTTCACATAGTTTCGTAAGGAACATTGAATGTTAAACGGGATTCAAATTTCAATACTGCGCTTGCGTGCACAGCCGCCAAGCTAGCGTGACATGTGGAGCATCCATAAATATGGCAAATATTAGCGACGGACCGTTCGGTTATTCGTTCTCTTCGTTTAAATAGTAGTCAAACAGAGACCGTTTACCCAAGAAATGTCAAAATATCATGTGTTTTCATTGTTCTTTTACCCAAAGATAACCTACCTCCAGAGAAGGGCTATTATTGGTTCGGTTATTACAATAAAACTGCATGATTTTTTGACGTTTCTTGGTTGAACGCTCTCTGTTTGATTCCTACATTTAAACGAAGAGAACGAATAACCAAACGGTCCGTCGCTAATATTTGCCCATAAAAACGATAGATCGCGCTCGGACTCCTGCGCCCAAATTAGAATGATAAAAAGTTGGCAATCATTTTTTCACAGATTTTGAGTACAAGCCTAATTGGTGAAAACATAGTATAAGTCACCACCCTTAGAAGTCGCATTAAACAATCAGGCTACACCAACGCATTCGCCGAAAGTGTAAAATTAAAATGATCAATGGTTTCAAAAGTTTAAATTTAACTGTGATCAATGTGTGTTTTCAATGATTAGTCATGAGTTTAGATCAATGTAACCACATTTCAAACCGTGTCTATTAAAGTTAGCCTTGCTCAATCAGTGAAAAAATTGCGGATTTTAATTTATTTTCAATTCCTCCGATCCGCGCAAGATTCCTAGAGTAGTTTCAAAAACAAAATACCTACTAAATTTCCTAAATGCTTAGGACTTGTGTTTGTGATATTTTTAAGGTATTTTTTTTTTGCTAGAGCTGTATTCACGGTTCGTAAAGGAACAGTTGTCTGCTAACTCCTGGCCAATCAGAACTCGGCAGCGTATGACGCGCCAGTCAGTCTGTTCCACGATCAATAAGGAGAGATCTATTTAAAAGTCGTAAAAGTACAAAACATTATTAAAAAATAAAATAATTTAAAAATTTATGATAAAAATTCGAAAATTTATGTAAATAATAAATTAAGGACACTATTTTAAATAATTTTTTTAACTTGAAAAGACTGTCTGAATTTAATGAAATTTTTTTGACCGACCCTTCATTTCTATTGACAAAAAATGTGTTTGTCAGTCTTTGTTTTAGGTAAAAAATAAAATTATTGTTTTTGAAAAAAAAAAACAGGAAAGGAATCAAATAAAAAGAATTTAAAAATCAATGACCCATGACATACACGTTTTTAGGTTTTTATCCACAGGTCAGTTCGCGATATACATGCGCTCTATCAACCTCTATAATCAGAAACAGTTTTAAGCATATCTAAAGCCCTTATAAAATTTTAAATTAAATAAAGAAAAATAATAAAACCCGCTTGGCTGGCACTGCATAACACTTTATAAAAACATTTCTATCTAAATAAATGATATTAAAATATATTTTGACCGTTTGAGTGTTAAGCAGATAAATAATAATATAACTTTGTGGTCGCCTCTGGAATAAAAAACTGGAAGTCATCAGTAGACCTCTTTGCCGTGGGTCTGACCAAAAATTTTTTGTGTCAGGAATTATCCCTCTAACGCCGGCGTTCAATTTAAAGTCGCCAACCTGTATCGTCGGGTTTCATTTTTAATATTATTTTCTTTCTTCAATTTTAGGAAGGAGAGAAAGAAATAGCTCCATGAAATTACGATTAACTTTAAGCGTTGTTGATAGAATATCAAACTCAGATTATTCGATCAACCTTTAAGCAATAAAAATGGATTGGACTTTACTTTACTTTTCATTGTAGTTTAAAAAAAACGAGTAAAAAATAAGTACACATGATAAAAAATATTTTAATTATAGTATTTGTTACATATCGATCACTGGGAAGAAAAGGGTTACAACTCAAAAATATCTATTTTTGAGTTTCTTATCTATTATCTATATTTAAGCATTTCTAAAACTAAAATATACCAGACTATTTATCGATTATTAATCAAAAAACAAAAATATGTTATGAACATCTGTAACTAAGTACTAATTAATATTTAGTTTAAAAAAGTTTAAATTGCTACCTGTAAAATATAATTTTTTGAGTTGTAACGCTTTTCTTCCGAGTAATCGATATACTCTGACTACTGTAATTAAAACAATTTCGAAGCCAAAATAAAACCAAAATTAAAACAAAAAATCTCGTAAAATATCCAAACACGCTATAAGATACAATGCAACTGCTGATTACTTGGCTAACTGAGACGTAGCACTGACGTAACGGCTGCCATGACACCCGAGTAACCAGACAACCGCTTTCTTTACGAACCGTGTTACCTAAATATACTTACGTGGTGTAAAAGGTCTACAACTTATGAACGGATCACCAGTCATGTCTTTGGGACACGAGCAGATAGGAGTAAGTCCTCTAAGTTCACAGTTGGCTCCAACCCCACATACTCCATCGCATGGATTTTTGCCTACAAACAAAATTTATTAACGTAAGAGACGCTTGCCACGTTTTACACAGAAACACATACGCGGAATATAATACTGTGAACGAAAACTATTTGACACGGATAGCATAATTTTGAAAAACTAATTTCTTGATACTTTGCTTCCAACTTCATTTAAAGATACGACTCTATTTTTCAAAAATTACTTTTTTGAAGAAATTGTCTGTCAAATAAGCCCCTTAAACTACCTAAACTAAACGTAGATACTCTAGATAAAGTTTTGTCCTAAGGTATAAATTGTAACCATAGGTATAGCCGAGGGGTGGCTCGATTGTCAATTTTTGTACACCAAAAGGAAATACCTACGATAATTCCCGGTATAGTTCCCAATATTTCCCCAAAATTCCATGTATTTCCTAGTATTTCCCAAGTATTACACCAAAAGGAAATACCGAGCCAACCCTCGGGTATAGCTGTAGGTTTTTATACGTCGGTAACGAGAGAAAACTTACAGATCCCGTAGAAACAAGCTGGGCGACCTCTTGGACAGTCCACGTCTCCGTAGCACTCAGGCTTGCAGGAAGAGTAAGGATTGCCGAAATAGTTCTAAAATCGAAATATTTTTTAAAAGGAAATAAACTATAAACCTCACACTTTTACAAGGGTTGTCTTTTAAATTTTGCATAACGTCGGCGAAACCGCAAACCCATGTAATTGCAAAGATCAAAATTTTCAGGAGGCTCTAAAAACCTCACAATTTTGAGTTATTGAAATGGATTTAAAACAGAAGTGGTTTTGAATGTTTCGATTTTAAAATATTTATAATTTTGCACATGCGTCCCCAATAATACAATGAACCGATTGCGGCCAAAATATAATTTTTGAATTTTTGTCAGTTACTTCGTGTTGCGGTGTCGCCGACGATATACAGCTGAAATAGAATAGTAGATACCTTTTAAAGACTTTTTTTTATTGTTTCTCGAAGTATTCTCCACGAAAATGAATTCACTTTTGCATGCGCTCAAACCAGTTGTCAAAGCCGTAATTCTACTCGTTTGTTGGTAGTATCAAAATTGCATTTTCGAAATCAACTCGACAAGGTATTCTTGTTGAGATAATTTACTTCGAAAGTTGTAAAAATTTATAGCCCAAAAATGTTCTCGGTTTAATTCAATTTTTCGACTATTTTGTTAACTTAAAAATTTCACTGTAGCTATAAAACTATATGTATCGCATTGACGTTCTGAATTAAGGTGAGTTAAAGATTGAGGTTAAGTTTTATTAATGACACTCGATCAGTGCCGCCCTCTATGTTCCTATATGCAATATATAAAAGACATCCCTCGTAACTACTGTATGTTATTTTTAACAAATCAGGGTTTCAGTATTAAGCTTCTCATCATTATGGCGGATATAATAACAACTGCAAAAATATGGTTCAGTTTGTGAACATTTTATTTAAATCTGTATCATGGTTGTTTCGAGCATTTTTTATGAATAATTTTAATTTTGTTTTCCAAATAATTCTTACTTTGGGACATTTGCAAACAGCTTGATGGTTCCTGACTATTTCACAGTCCGCGTTTTCACCACATTGTTTTTGACAAGGATTCTGGCACTTAAAGTCAATACAAGCAAGATTAGATCCTAAAAAATATTTAGGAGTATTAGAAAAAAATGGAATAAGGATCTTTTATATTATCACAGATAGACTAACTGTTAATATACGGTAGTTTCCTTACCACATTCAGCATCACTATCACACTCATGTCTGCAACCAGCCAGTGGAGAACCTTGATATCCTGGTAAACATTTACATGTGGGTACGCTATTGACAACTTCGCATTGTGTGTTCTGTCCACAGGGACTTGGGTGGCAGAGTTCAGCTGAAAATCACGAAAAATTTGAAATCGAATCTATTAGAACAAACATTATTTTTAAACTTTTTTTGTGGACATAAACATTCAAAAATTGAATATGAAGTTTTTGATCCTTTACTTTATTAACAAATATTAAGCTTGTATATCGTAAATTAGAAAAAGATGTTCGTCGACAGGTTTATAGTATGAACAACAATTAATGTTCTTAAAGCAGGAGAAATACGTTTATTTTTTAAACTCTCGTATAAGAAGCCCGCTGTTTTGACTTTTTATTTTAATATGTAAACTTCTTAGTTCTAGTTGTCTAAAAGCAGATGAATGTAGACTCAGATTTTCTAAAAATATTTTATAAATATTACGAAAAAGTTTTGGATTAAAAAAAATAATTTTAGAAATTTCAACTTACACTCTTTTTATCTAACTAATTAATTATGTTTGTTTATCAATTTAACTGTAATCGACAAATGTACGAATACTTTCTTAACAAAAATTTTATTACAGTTAATATCGTCCTGGACTAGTTTCCAAATTTTTTTAATGAATTAACTGAAAAAACGTGTGAATATTCTGGAAAGTTTGAAATTTTTTTTTTAAATTATTATAACTGTTCTCAAAAAGCCCACAAATATGCTTGAAATACTAGCAGTATCTTGATATATGGTATTTACATAAGTGTTACTAAAAGAAATATGTTATAAAAAAGTTTGAAACATTTCTAAAAACGTTCTTAAAAACACGAAAAACCCTAGATATCTCCTAAATATTTTTTAGCTGGAAAATGTGTGAATTTTTTTACAGTCTGGGAACGATTCGGTTTTTATTCCTTGATTTACTTAGTTTAGACTTATATTACCCATAAAAGCCTAAATACATCGAGTAAATTTTGATAAACAATTTAAAATATTCAGGATAGGTACATTTACTTACATGGGTCAAACCTTCTACAAGAACTGAATGGATCGCCAGTGTGTCCAGGAGGACAAGAGCATACGGGCACGTGATTTCTAGCAGAGCAGTCGGCATTCGCTCCACATGAACCTGCGCAAGGGTCAATACATCTGCCGCTTTGACAGGTTTGGTGACCTCGACATTCGGAGTTGTCAAGACATTCAGCCCTAATTAAAGGAACAAAATGTTGAACGTTAAAATACCATTTTTTTAATGTTTTTTTTAAATTTGCCAAAAGTCATGTATGTACTATAGCAGAAAAAAAATTATAAGTACTAATATTTTTTCATATCAGAATAAATATTCTAAAGGAAGACAAAATATAGGCATCCTTTGTCTTAACTTGCGGCCCTTTCGCCGCAAACACAAACCGCCCATCCAAAAAACCACGCAAACCCAAAACGCGCAAGATCAAAACCACGCCAGACCAAAACCGCGCAGTTCAATACCGAGCATCCCAAAACCGCGCAAGCACAAAATCGCGCAACAAATAAAAATCGTGCAACCCATATAATTCGAATAAGGATTGTGTCGTCAACAAAATGGTTTGACTAAGGGTTCTCATTGTAACATATTTTTTTAAGAACAGACTCTCTTGTCCTCTTTCCCGGCATCCTAGATAGTGTGAAACCTAACCGATGTCAATTAATCGCCAACGTATTCTAACAGTGTCAATACGGATCTTGACTGACACGTTTAGGATACGTTGGTAATCAGTTGACAACGATTAGAATTCACACTCTCTAGGGAAAAAAGTCAGGAGAGTGTGTTATTAATATTACACCTGATTCCCACCTACGACTTTCTCGTGGGTGCCCGGTCACGCGTCACATGATCTCAATACAAAATGTTATCACAGTCATGTGAAGCGTGCGCGGGCACGCACGAGAAAGTCGTAGGGGTTGCGAGGAGACTGTGCGTTTTTTTTCTTGCGCAGTTTTGGTCATGGACAGTTTTAGTTTGCGCGGCCTTGGTCCGTGTGGTTTTGGGTTAAGCGGTTTGTGTTTTCGGCGAAAGGGCCGCAAATCATAATAATTGTATGGTATCGAAACACATAGGTATCAAAATTCATAGAAAAAAGAATAAAGTGAGAAAGAGTTAGCAGGAAATAAGGACAACGTTAGAGATTTAACCCTCTTTATTTTCTGGCGACGTTTCGATGGTTGTTTTCCGTCTTTTTCAAGACTCTTCAAAAAACAATAAAGTGTATCAGTTAGAGGCAAAAAAAAACTTTGAGACTAATTGAATCGCTCAGCTCTAGAGTGGCCCAACTGCAAAATTGGCGTTTTCCAGATTACACGCAAAATTTATTCCATTATTTACCTATTTTGAAATAAAACTGGCCCAAATGAGCTTTGTCCATTCGTTCTAAGATGGCAGCAGATGTATAGCTGTGCCACTGATAATTTATGCAAATCAAGAGTTGCCAAAGTGGTAGTTGGGTCAGTTTTGTTTTTCACTCTATATTTTCACTTAGGCCACTTTAGATCCGAGCAACTCAATTTATTTAAACATACCGGGTACAATGATGTAGAGGATCTCCTAAATAACCTCTAAAGCAAGAGCATACTGGCCGTCCTCCAATAATGGAGCATTGAGCATTTTGTCCACATGTGGTGGAAGTGCAAGTACACGTTCCAGTTTCACAACCTCCATACACCATACCTGAAATTAAATTTGTAATAATATATATACTTAATCGACCCACTTGGTATTTTTCACTAAACAAACCAAACCAAATAATGATTTAAGTTTGATTAAACCGATCATATTATATTTAGATCGCGTCGTTTCAGAATTGAGCATTTTTGGGGGGGTTATCAATATAAATAAAGAAGCTGCAAAAACAATTATTGATAAGCTTAGAGTGTTAGAGAAGAAACTTAAATTATCTTGTTTTAAAAGTTAGTATATAATATACAGCCCAAACAACAGATGCACAGCCCTTTAAAGATTGATAGATATAATTCGAAACAAGAAAGCGACAGTTTCGCTTATGTATGATAAAAATAAACAACAGCGCTAAAATAACGACTGAATTCAATTCAAGCAACTAAGCAAAACAAATTTAGTAATAAGATTGGTGACCACACACGTTACCTGCACATTAATTACCAAAGGTCAAAATGTAATTCGAATATTCTAAAGAAAATTATATAGGTAGGTACCCAGAACCATCTGTAGTCCATAACCGCCTATGTGAATATATTGTATAAAAAATTTTTAAATGAATCTTAATAAACACCAGGAGCAGAAATAATCCGTTCTACTAAGGCATATAATTTGTATAAGCAAAGAAAGATTGGCAAGACACGTTGCCATGACTTTTTGTGCTAGGTGGCTGTGTGAGGAGTTCTTATTTTTACTAAACTCTTGTAGAAATGTTAAATTATCCACAGTACCTTAAGCTTATGGTAGTATTTCGTGTCAAAGTCAACAATAGATACAATGAAACTATTAATTAAAATATCTATGTTACGTTTTTTTTATTGGTAGATATTGGTAATGCCTCCTACAACTCGGTACTTGCTTTTTTAATACCTTTGTTATAATTACCAGAATTTTTACCATGTGTTTTTTACATCCCACTTAATTAATTCCTACATAAGCCTTCCCTTTTAAGATTCAAGTGTTTTTTAGTTGATATAATACATAAAAAACAGGTTTTTATCCGGATTTAATTTTATTCGAGTAGCATTAGTAAATTTTAAATAGCCAAAAAATTATTTTGTGCATAATGTTGCACTTTAAAATCCAAAATTATATTTTTTATGTCTGGACACTAAAAATATATTGCGATGAATTTATTTACAAGATGCCAAGATCAAGGATATTAATTATGCAACATCAAGAAAAACATCTTTTGATACTTAACCACCTACATATTATTAAGCAAATACAGGGTGTACCATAACAAGCCGAATACTTACATATTACGTAAACCACTCGTTTTTAGAAGAAACGTTCAAAGGAGAGTTTTAGGGTTAATCTGAACCTATTTTGTTTCGGTACGCATTATTGTTATAAATTGTCAATTCTTCAAATTCAAAAAATGGGGGTTTCCATTAAAGCAAAATATGTTGACTGACAACAAAACTGACCTTCAGAGAAATGAACCATAAAATTCTCCTGTTGAGCAGTTTTTCAAGAAACGGGTAATGTTGGCGAACGTGGGCGAATTAACAAATTTTTTAACACATTTAGCTGCCGTGTGGTATCGAATATATTTTACCTACTCGCGTGCGGTAAAGTAATTACTTTACCGCACGCCGTGGTGTAACGGATTGAAGTTTTATTAGTAGTGCTGTGTGTATGTTTGGTAAGCTAAACTAACATAATCCTTTCTATTATTGTTATATCTGCAAGTATTTAAAAATACTAAAATATGCTTTAGATTGTTAAATTATACTTTTTCTTACGAGCGTGCGGAAAAATAACTGTTTTACACGATTTTTTGTTTGGAAAAATATACTTTTCCACACGATTTTACTTTTCAGCATCCTTTTTAATTTTCCGCACGTCCAAAATGCAAGAATCCTCCTGTTCACAATCGTTTCCAAATGAAAATCCGTCCTTTTACACACAAGCTTCATTTTCAAGAAGTGCTGCTGTACCGATGCTACCAAAAGCACCGAAGGAAAAGTCCTGTAATGTGTTTCAGCCTTTACAGACAGATATACCTTCCTCCATTCACTGCACTAGTAATTCTGAGCAGCAAACTGATCAAGGCATTTCTGTAGTGGGCCAAACATCAACCATTCAAATTCAAATAAGAAACGACGTTCTTCAAGATGTTGCGGCATCTGCTATTTTGCAGCATGCAAGAAAAGTGCACTTTCAATTTCAATATTTACCATCGTTAACTTTTTCGTTATTGTTAATTAAATGTTATTTACATAAAGTTTCTTATTAAGATATCTTGATAAAAAAATCCTGTTTCATTATTTTTCCGTGCATAAAAAAATCGTGTGAAAAGTAAAAAAAACGTGCGAAAAAGTAAATTTCCCGCACTAGTGCTGAAAAGTTACTTTTCCGCTCGATTTTTGATTCGTTAAAGATGAAGATATTGACGACTAATTAAATGATTTATGTAACTATTCTATCTTATGTATCATTTTCTAGCATTATTATAAAATCTTTGCGACTTAAAACATGTTTTTTTGATAAAGAAGATGGACAAAAAGACTCGTAGGAAAAACATTGTACATAACCCTTGCGGAAACTATCTTTTCCACCCTTGACGGCTTGCCCAAACTCCGCTCCGCGTCGTTCTTGCAACTGCCGTCGCACTCGTTAGGTAAATAACTATAAAAATATTACCGTAGTATGTGACGTAGTATCAGTGGGTGCATATTTGAAAAGCTTGACTTATTTCTGTACATATTGCTTTTGTTATTGACATGTAATAAAAGTGCATTAAATTGCTAAATGATTCAAAATAAAATCAAATTTTGACCACCTCTTGAATAATAACTGCCATAATAAGAAACAAACGTATTTGTGACATATCTTTAACTGTATCAATTGCCAGACCGAACGACAATATTGTAGTACTTGTCCGTAACATAGGACGAACTGTCGCTACTGTAACAATACGGATGCCACACGTACCGATTAGAGTTTTATAAGTATTGGTATTTGTAATTTGTTGATCTGGACTGATATGATCGTTTGTTTTATTCTTATATCTGTAGGTATTAAAAAATATATAATATATTTAGATTGCAAAATATAATTTGTCAAAAATTGCCGCAGTGTGTGATGTAGTATTGGTAGATTTGGTTCGTAAACTGGACTTATTTCTGTACATATTGCTTTTGTTATTGTTACGTGATAAAAGTAAAAAAATGGCAGTGCATTAAATTGTTCAGAGATTCAAAATATTTTTTTTTACTTCTGGAATACTAACTGCAATAATTAAATACGTTTCCTAAACTGTATCTATAGCCAAAATAAACAACCGTATTGCTGTCGTTGTCCGTAATACAGAATGTATTGTGTGTACACTGTAACGATACGACCGACGACGACGTATGGATTGGAGTTGTATGTATGGTTGGTAAGCTCACCTAACCTAGAAATCTAAAAAAAACTAAAATATGCTAGTTGTTAGAAAATATTTTAGCAAAGTTGCCGTAGTGTGTGACGTTAGTGAGTGCATGGTTGGTAAGCTGGACTTATTTCTGTACATATTGCTTTTGTTATTGATATGTTATAAAAGTAAAAAAAAATGGCAGTACATTAAATTGTTAAATGATTCAATATAAAAACAAATTTTAAAAACCTCTAGAATAATAGCTGCCATAATTAGAAACCGCCGTATTTGTGACGTATCTTGAACTGTATCTTTCGCCTGAATTGTATCTATCGCCAGACTGAGCAACAGTATTGCCGTACTTGTCCGTAATATAAACCGTATTGTCGCTACTGTAACGATACGGATTCGACACATACGGATTAGAGTTGTATGAGTAGTAGTTGGTGTATGGTTGGTATGCTGGACTGCTTAGGATTCTGTATTGACGATAGTAATTGGGCTCACCTGTCGCATGGTGCAGCAGCTGAAGAAGAACCAGGGAACAAAGAACTGTAGTCCAAGTTCCCATCTGTCAGAAGAGAAAAAATAAAATTAGTTCCAGAAGCGCAGAAATTATTATTGGTTCTGTTGGTTTGTTTAGTAATTTTTGCTTTAAAATTTTTTTGTTTTTTAAGTAATTTAAGCTTAGTATTTGTTTTCGATCAAAATGTCAGGTTTTACTTATTAGCCATTTGTCAACTATATTATATTAGTACTTAACGGCTAGAGGGAGTAGGATCACCCAGATAAAAGTAGTCAAAATAAAAAACTCATTACGAAAACTTATAGAAGGTTTTCTTTAAAAGTGTCACTTTTAAGAAAATTGTTTGTTGAGCTGCCGAGATATTACCTATTACCGTTTCTTTTTTTAAAAAAGAAGCGCTTATATCTCGAGAGCTAATTAACCGAATTTTATGAAAGTGAAATTTTTTCAAAGAAATCAAGTTCTAAAAGTTTTATTATAGAGTTTTTCAGATTGCTCACTTTTGTCAAGGGGCAAACCAGAAAATCCTGAAACTAGATTCCAATAGCATTCGATAGTGGGAATGGTTACTCTATGCTGGCTTTTGTACCAAAAAATCTTGATAAGAGCAACTTATTTAGGGATAATATAAGGTGGCACAAAAAAAACATAATTTTTTTTTCTTCTGCTGTTTTCATACCTTTTGTTAGATTTTTGTGACTAGTCTTTATCTAAAGCTAAGGCATGAGACTATACGACTTTTTTAAAAAAAATAACATTTTAGAATTTACCCGTTTTTTAGACCCATCCGCCAAATTTTTTTGTGCGCCACTGTACTCGACATTGACCAAAACGTTACATCTTTGTACCTTAACAACTCTTTGTGTTACATAATGTCAAATAAACGGTTGTTTTTGTTCTACTGTGGATATTTTATTATACAGGGTTGTCTCTAAAAGGTCTGTACAAAATCCTAGCACATATTCTTGAGGTCAAAATAAGTCGATTTAAAGCAACTTACCTCAGTCCAAAATTGCTTCGTTTCAGAGATACAGGGTGATTTAAAAATTAATTTAAATATTTCATAAGCGAAATTGCCGAAAAGCAACAAATTTGAATAAAGCTTTAAGAACAATAGTCAGTATAAAACTAGTCATTGCTATGATAGTTTGCCAGTGTAAAACACGCTAGTGAAATAGTCATTCAAAATAATTTCAGTATTCCGTTGCGGCGTCGAACACTAAAAACGGAAATATCTCGAAAACGACTTACTTTAGCTCATGTTAACAGGAGTACCTTTTTAGTTTAAAAAGATTCAGGAAACTATTTTCTTAACAAAAAAAGTTAATAGTTGGACTGAGAAAAAAGTTATAGTCATTTTAAACTATAAAAAGAGCATTGTGAAGCGCCCTCTAACGGCCACAGTGAAAAGGTATCCATATTTAGGTTTTGCATCCCAAAAAACCCCAGAGTACCAATTTTTAAAGTAATGCGTTGAGTAATGTTCATAAATTTTAAGACAAACGATTTTTAATTTTTAAATTTACCACCCTGTATTAATTTGACTTAGTTTGACCTCAGGAATATGTGCTAAGATTTTGTACAGACCTTTTAGAGATACCCTGTATCTACGGTAATCGAGTTTGAAAAAGTCTGGCCCTTGTACTATATATGCTGTAATTTAATTTATATATGCTGTAATTATTTTTTTTTAAATATGTATGTATACAGACTGGTAAGGTTTACAATTTTTTTGTTTTGATTCAAAATACTTTTCCCAATTTCAAGTAGGAATATTTTTTTTTCGAGGGCGGCAATTTAAAAAGTCCCCGACTGTACATGTTTGTAAAAATTTTTACCCACTTACCAAAAGTTTATGTACGCCAATGACATGATCTTAAATATTGACAAGAAAAATTATATATTATAATATATATATATTTATATATTATAACAAGTCAAAATGTTTAACCGCACCAAAACAGGTACTGTTTTGACAATAATTTAAAAGGTAGGTAAAAAAACCAATGAAAAATTTCATCAATTCCATATGTGCGATTATAATAATATACAATATAAAATTTAAAAAAATTGCGTTGTCATGACATTTTTCATAAAAAGTACTGCTGAATTTCATATCTGAGGGCACTGCATTGCCTCTTCAAGTTCGCGCGCCGTCTCATCTTTTCTTGAAACATTTTAGCCGATATTTGACCTATCTAAAACTATACTTCGGAATGAGCTACGAATCTCAAACACAGTCGCAGATCTTCATGGAGTTAACAACCTCTCCTAGTTTCATGGAATTCCATAAAGTAGTAAAGTAGTTACAAAATTACAAAAAAAGTCGAAATTGCCACTCACTCACTCACTGCTGTATAGATCATCAAAATTGTACTGTACTTCCAGACATCTTACAAAGCTGGAAAAAATCAAAAAACCCCAAAATTCTAATTTACTCCCATCCCCTATACATGTATAGTTGTGTAAAAGTAACATTGCCCGCTTCCAGAAATGTCAGACTGATAGGAACTATGATAAAAATATAGAAAAAAATTAAAAAACCCAAAAATTATAATTTACTTTCCTCCCCTATAAATGTAAATAATTTAAAAGTAATATTGCCTACTTCCGGACACGCTAGAGAGCTGAGCTTTGGAGATAGTAACTATGATGAAACTATAGAAAGAAATAAAAAAACCACAAACTTTAATTCACCCCAAAATTCTAATTTACTTCCCTCCCCTATAAATGTAAAGGTGTGTAAAATTAACATTGCCCACTTCCAGAAACGCTCGAGAGGTGAGCTTTGGAAGGCCGATAAGAACTATGATAAAACTATAAAAGAAAATCAAAAAACCCCAAATTTTAATTTACTTTCCTCCCCTATAAATGTAAAGTTATGTAAAATTAACATTGCCTACTTCCAGGAACACTAGAGAGCTGAGCGTTAGAAGGCTGATAGGAACTATGATAAAACCATAGGAAAATATAAAAAAACCTCAACATTTTTAATAAAGGCATTGCAAAAGTTTTAAACAATATCCCTCACATTTTACTACTTTAAAACCTAAATATTCTCCAAATCCTTTAAAAAACCAGGGAAATCATAACAAAAACATTTCATGTAAAAAAAAGCCAAGTACGCGAAAGTGGTATTCCGTAAAAAGAATTGAGATGAAAGTAAAGCCAAGTTCTCCAATACAAATTTCAAAATGAATGGTTCTTACTAGTTTGGAAATGTTTTTCTAAACTTGGCTATTACGGCTGCAAATGACCCTTAGGCACAGTGCTAAATTGAACTTAAATAAGTTTGGCTAGAATAGCCCACCTTATATCTTGGGATTGTTTACAGTTTGTCGTATATGGCGTCTTCGTTTTTGGAGCACTAGTTCATTTTTTAAATATCTATCTTCATGTACTCTTGGATTTATGAAGAATGTCGCAAAAATGTCTCGACTCGAGTAATTGTTAGGATAATAGCAGGATTTGAAATAATTTAAGGAAGAGGGTCTTTGCAAATGATTATTGATGGCGAGGTTCGGAATCCTGGAATTGGTTAGGTTACTAGCTTATGATGTCCTGCGCGAACACACATAGCAAGTTGGAAAACCCCAAGTTATTGGCAGATATATCGGAAATTCTTATTTCATTTTGTATTAAATTAACTAAATCCAATTATTTTCCCAATTTGTATTAAATGATTAAAAACAGGATGCATTTGTAAGTATTTGCGAAACGTTATGTTTCAAATGTAGAGTTACAATCCAAGTTCTAAATTTTCTTCCTGATACATTTTTTCTTATTTTAATTTAATAATTATTTTAGGCAAACAACAACAAACGTTGAATAAATATATGGCATAAGTCAAATTTATTTTTTATTATTTTTAAACGCAATTTAAATTCGGAACTGGTTTTTAGATAATTAATTGGAAGTGTCAAAACGTTAATGACATTTATATTTAATATAAATTACAAAATATATAGTTTTTTTATATTTTTACCTTCCTAGCCCGCGCAGCAATGGCTAGAGAAGTTATTATTTTCGACGAGAATCTTTTGTTTGAGGTAACGCCGAGAATGTGTTATTTGGGTGTATTTTAACCTATCTGAGCAATATTGCCGTGATGCCTGTCTGTGTGTGTGTGTGTGTGTGTTTGTCCGTAACACAGTAGCTCCTAAACCGATTTTTAAAAAAAAATCAGGTGAAATAGTGTTCGACGCTCTAACGAGCTGATTACATTTTGGCCAAAATCCATGGATGAAGTTTTTTGAGAATTAAAATTTTTTTTTATACCAAAAACTTCGTAAGAGCTTTAGTTTCTAAGATATTTACAAAAACTGTTTTTAAGGCTGATATATCATGACTTCACTTAAACTGTGAAAACTGTATCAGATCCGTCATGGATCCGTTTATTTTTCTATATGTTTTATCGTTTAGAATTTTTTTTATTGTTAATAAATTTTAAGAAAACGGATGTATAGTTAGTGGAGTGACTTATGGTAAGAAATCTCATCAAATGGGATAGTTAAGGAACATTTTTTAAGACTATCCTAGATCGATAAAAAAAATCTTCCTCAACTATCCCATGGGATAATCCACTAAGTATAAAGTAAGTAAAGTAAAATTTTGATTTTTGTCAAAAATTAAAAGTAGTTGTAAATTTATGTTTTTTTAATAGTCCTAGGACTATCACGACTTGTATATCGAAGAACTTAATAAGAATATTAATATATATTCCTTACATACATAAGAATTAAAACAAATAAACTTGAATAAAGGTACTTACCTTGACTAAACAAACAAAATAAATATTAATATAAATCAACTTTACCCCACTAAACCTCACCAACAACTAAGTGACCACCAATGTTTACATATAAGTTAAATCTTTGCTAAAATTACGATTAAGTGTCCCCTCCTTTGGCAGATCCTTAAGAATTGGAATATTTAACAATGTAATATGTATTGGACTCGACAGTTATTAAAAGGATAATTACCAAATTGAATTTATGTGCAACGTATAATAAACAAAATATTAAAAGACAAAAACTTTAAAAATACTTTTGTTATATAACATGTTGCTGGGTATTATTTTTATTATAACACCTACACGTCTGGTATTCGTTTATCTTCAAAAAATTTACGTTTTCTTTATACCTTAACAAAATTTTATCCTAATACTGACTTCCTAATAAACTATTTTAAAATATATAAAAAAACATACCGTAAAGTAATACATCATGCAAAAAGGAAATTTTATGAAAATCGTATCATTAACTCAACAAATTTCCAAAAAGAATGTTGGTCTGTTGTCAATGAATTTACTAATCGAAATAAACTTTCAACTGACATAAATACTGATTTATTACCAAATGATTTGAATGATTTTTATTGCTCTGTTGCAGAAAATATTACTAAAAAAATTAGCTGTAATGTTGATCCCATTTCATACCTTAACGATATCAACATAACTAATGCGTTATATTATATGAAACAAATCCTGATGAAATTAAATATACTTTCAATTTAATAAAAAATAAATCTTCTACTGGCATAGATGGTATTTCCTTAAATATACTAAAATAATTACCTTTTATTGCAATTAAAACATTATCTGAAGCTATAAATCATTCATTTTTATTGGGATATTTTCCTTCTTGCCTTAAACTTGCTAAAATCATCCCAATATATAAAGGAAGTGATAAAAATACACCATCTAATTTTTGGCCAATATCTCTTTTATCAACTCTTTCAAAATTAATAGAAAAACTTATTTAATCGCGTTTAGAATTATATTTTTGTGAAAATAATATGATTAATATTAATCAATTTGGTTTTCAGAGAAATAAAGATACAAACGATGCAATATTCTTTCTTATGAAACAACTATTAAACAGTATTAATGATAATAAATTTTGATTGTGTTAATCATGAAATTCTTCTTAAAAATTATTTATTTATGGAATAAGAAACAACGCTTTAAGTTAGTTTAAATCATACTTATCTAATCGCCTTCAATTTGTGTCAATAAAAAATTTTAATTCAAATAAAAATAATATTCAATGTGGTGTTCCTCAAGGTTCAGAACTAGGACCAATACTTTTTTTAATTTACATTAATGATTTACTAAATATTAAAATGTCTGGTTATTTTACAATATTTGCAAATGATACTTTGGAAAAATAAAAATATAGATGTTCTCTGGAATAATATAAAAAATGATATTATTTGTATAAAAACTTGGTATGAATCAAACGAACTATCCCTTAATTTTTCAAAAACATATGTAATTGGTTTTAAAGAAATATCTCACCATATTATAAATATAAATAATAATAAAATTAATACTACAGAAAATATTAAATTTTTAGGACTTAACATAGACGAAAATTTAAAATTTCGAAACCATATTCATAATTTAAATAAAAAATTAAGTTCGGGTTGTTATTGTGTAAAAATTATTACAAATGAATTAGGTAAATCAATAGGCAGAAATGTATACTTTTCTTTAATTGAATCAAACTTACGATATGGCATTCCTTTCTGGGGTACATGTTCAATGTATTTATTTAGATCAGTGTTTATTCTTCAAAAAAAGCAATTAGGTATTTATGCAATGTAAATTCTAGATATCACTACAAAGACTTGTTTATCAAAAATAATATTTTGACTCTTCCTTGTTTATATATTCTTGAAACAATTTGTCTGATAAATAAACATCTAAATTACTTTGAAATAAACCAAAATACTTATTCAACGAGACAAGTTAATAATCTTACATTACCTATACCACATTCATTTTTATTTAAAAAATCCATAATTTATAAGAGTATAAAATTGTATAATAATTTGCCAAACAATATAAAACTTAATAATAACTATAACATATTTAGAAATAAGTGCAAGGATTTTCTTATCACTAAAGCTTTTTATTCAATTAACGAATTTCTTGATCAGAGTTACAATTAAGGAATAATTTTAAACTTAAAATTCTCAATTATTATAAAAAAAAACAAGTAAATTAAAAATATATATATATAATCAAACAACATAATTAAACCACTTATTGGATAGATTTATATATTTTATATTTTTTAAATGATTTTTTCCATTATTATTATTAGTTATGTATTTGCTTGATTTGATTTTATTTGATACACCAATATTTACTAAAGGGTCTAAAGTGAAACAATTCTAGGTCAACAAGTCTAGATTTTGGTTGAAGGTTTAACTTATTTTCCCGTGAATGCAATAGTTTTTAATATTTATATAAATTGTCCTCAAATACCTTGCGATATGGGTCATCTTTTTCGATTTAATAAATACATTATTTCCATATAAGGGTTAGAAATAAATAACAATAATAAAATATTTTGGTAGCCATATTTAAACCTCCAAACGGCACTAGGAGAATAAAATCGGTGTAAGTCAGTGTCAGCTGCCCGCTATATTTTATATGCTAATTTTTTTTAAAAGTTAACGATAAGAAAACCGATGTTCAATTGTTTTGGTGAATGTCTAATTCAAAACGGATTATATCTTGTGCTTTTTACAATATTAAATACTAATGCGTATTTAATACAATAGTGCATCTACATAGTTTAAAGTTATTTATGTATTACTTCCCAACAAACATTTTTTAGGGCTTGAAAAAGGATTAATTAAATCCGAAACGTTGCCAAAGGTACCTTAGTTTCTTTTTGGTCTGTCCTCTACCCACGAATACCTACCTCAAACATTTAAAGTTTTAACAAAGAAACCCCAACTAGAGAGAATTTCTTAAAAGTAACCGCAACGTACTCCCGCTACGTCTCAGTATACCATACAGCGACGTTATAATTCCCTAAGTGGGAAACCAATTTCTGGTTATAACTAATTGGCCAAGTGTTTAAAGTCACTGTAGTAACAACTACACTACTACGTCATAGCCAGGTATCTACTACGTCGTAGAGGCTGTTTTTTTCCGTAATGGCGTAAAAGTTGCGATGTAGTTGCAAATAATATAATCGTTTCTTTTTGGTAGAATTGTTACACAATATGGTGGACACAACAGTAAACACTCGCTTAGTTTTTTTGTTTGGTTATGGTTATAATATGTACTATGTTATCCAAAAGTGTGAGAATTTACGAGCAGAGGATCAAAATTCGAGTGCGACGCAAAGTTTTTTGTATAACATGCATTATATATATTGCAAAAAACCGGTGCGCCCGTAAAATTGAGCCGTTTTCTGGTAGTTGATGGAATTTTTGTGTTGAAAGGGTTACTTGAAAGTGAGCCTAAGTTACGGCAACGTGTCACTTACGACGTTTATGTCGGCATTCCTTTTTAGTTCTAGATAACACACTCGAATTTCTACTCCTTCGTTGCAGAAACGTATTATTAACTAGATTTCGCCACTAGAAAACGTCTACAGAGTGATAGAAACCACGCGAAAAGTATAACTACTACCCTCAAGTTATTGGGGTGTCGCCACTTGTCATTTGCCGTTTCTGTCAACAACAGCACCACTGCTTATAGGTTTTGTACCAGCGTGAATTTGTGGTAGGTTTTAAAACAAAAACAAGATAAATTAAAATCCATTAGAACAATAAATGAAGTGCCAATAAAAAGTGTTTTTTAAAAATGTATGTTGCAGTCGAGAGCATGATCCCTATTCTAGAATTTCTAGGAAGTGTTGGTCAAGGAACTAAAAGAACGTAGGCACATCAATGAAATCAACTTACATTGCTCTCACAATTCGTATGTAGTATTTTTTATTGTTTTTAGATATTTTGGCATTGTCAATATTCAGTAATTTTTATTATTATAAGCCCTATAAGTAAAAAAACAATCTCTGAGACTTGTTAGATCGCTTAGAAATCCGCATGTAACCACGATATATTTAACTTGTTTTTTTATTAGCTGCAAACAGCGCAAAAGTTCCTAGATGAAGTCTAGCATATCCCAGAGGTTATTTTAGGGGCCGTGCATAAATTAGATATTAGGGACCTATTGCAATAAATCCTGGCACAAAACACAGCAGAAATTTAATTTTATTCACTTCAAACTAAGCTTTAACAACAGCACAAATTTGAAGAAAACCCAAGCTCATCACATAAAATGAATCACAGTGAGACACGACACGTCAGCACAAGAGGCATAGATAAACGAATTCGGTTTAGTCCGCACAAGAGGGTTACGATGGCGATAGGGTGGTGCCACAGCACAAACCACGAACGACCGTAAAGACAGTACAAGAATAGAACAGGAACAAGTAGCGTAAAAGATTAAGGATGGAGATTAAGCATGGACCAGGGAATTCTTAAAATCCGTGTGCGATACTCGATATTTTGGATCAATATTTTGCATTTTGATTGTTTTGCAAAATGGTCGAAAAAATGCTCAAGGTAGTTAAAAAAATATTTGCAAAACTATTACTAATATTCCCATATTATAAAAGGAGCCACAAAAAGTAGGGTTAAGAATGTGTGCGACCAAGATGCGACTTCAAAAAGTCTACGTTTTCAAAGTAGAAACAGGAAGGAGAGATTACTTTAAAAGATCGACATTAAAAAAAAGTCAAAGTAGTTGCGGCTTTAAAGTTGATCCAAAAAGTTATTTTGTCTACATTGTTACATCAGATGTTACTATGATGACACAAACTTTTGTGGTAAAAATTAAAGTTATAATGTAGTTGTCGGATACACTTGTTTGGGACTCCAATGAAGCTTAACTTTCTAGTGATAATTAAGTAGGATATAAAAGTCAGGGCGACTACGAAATAACGACTAAAAAGAAAGTAAAACTTTAGCAACGTCCTATTGTGGTAGAGAAGACTATCAGAATCGACTATCAAGAAACAATCCTAAGAAGTAGTTTAAAGGGTCGTTTTTACGAAACATCTACTATTTCCTGATATTAAATAGTAGTTAGAACTAAAAAGTAACAAATTTTGGTTGGGATCACCACATTTCTACTATAAGAAAGTAGCAAGTAGGGTTAGCTTTAAAAATTTTTGTATATAACTTTTTTCATGGATTACTTCTATTGTTTCTCGAACTTTAAACCACCCCTCAGGGGTTGTACTACAATTTGAGACTTTGACAAGTCTATAGACTTGATACTTAAATACTGGTGGTAGTGCTACTAGTGACTGTAGACTAATTGGCAATTTTGTTTAATTATAAATTATTATTAGATATTATCACATGGACTAAGGAAAGTTTTAATTATGGTTTGTAATAGTGAATTTTTATGAACTATCAAGCTCTAGAGCTGAATACCGTAAGTCCAGACCGGTTTGATCATATTTTTATATATAACCAAATTTTATTATGTATGGCCAATTTCAAATGGTTTGCTATCAACCAGTACATTTTTCTGTATTTCAGTTCATGGCGAGGTATTTAGTTTGATTGGATTATGAAATGGGATGTTTATTCATTGTTACTGGAATGTAATTCATGGATTTTATGGTAAATTAAACATGAAGTGATTTTGTTTCGTTTAGGCTGAATTTAGTCTAGGTAATGACAACCTGTAGTTTGAGTTGTGTCGAAGTATCGCAGGTATTTAACATATATAAGAAAGAGCCCAGTACACTACCCCATAGTTCATAAAATAAAGCAGGAGTTTTAATTTATTTTATACTCAATATTACTTTAATACAATAAGAATCCATTTATAATGGACGGTGTTATGCAACAACCGTTTAAGCCACAATTGGGAGGTTTCGAGAAAGATCACTGCTGAATTTTTTTATAGCGGCAATAATGATTTGTGGCTTAGTAATACCAATCATAGATGGCGCAATTCTTTATTGTTTTGAGTTAAATCATTTTTGCGTATCGTTGTATAACTAATTTTGAACGTTTTTCAACAAAGAATATAATTTTTCAGGTTGTGGCTTAAACGGTTGTTGCATAACACCGTCCAAATTAGCCTCACTTTGCCCAAAACTTGGGCTAGATCCAGAAGGATTGTAGAGCATAATTTTTTTCTTCTTATGCTTTTTTTATGAAGTTTGTTATCCTATACATTATTAAATACTTATTTCAAATCCGAATTGTTGATGTAAGATTATTCCTTTGTAATCTGGGATTAATTTAACCCTTTTTAGCGATATTTTTCACTAAAATAATTCATATTGTCAGCGGTGAGTGACATCAATCATCATATAAACAAACACGTTTGTCCATCACTCCCTCTAAACTTTACCAAGGATTACTTACCTTATTAGATGCACCCCTTGCTGGAAAGAGCCAAATCTTTTAAATAATTATGATTTAACTCTAAAAGATATATCCGAGAATATAACAAATTGTAAATTTAGTTCAGATTCATGCTCTATTTGTAAACTACCAGTAAAATATGGAGGTTTAGGCATTCGCGATATAACCTCATTATGTTTATCGGCATTTATAGCTTCATGCAAAAATGTATCTAATCTTAATACGATTCTTCCACCCATTATTCAAAATTCCTCCGACAATGTTTTAACTCAAGCCTCCGAATCTTGGTCATCTTTATGTGAATACAAATTTTCGTCAGAGAGTTTTTCAAAACAAAAGCATCTAAATGATAAATTATGTAGTTTTTTTATAGATAAAATTTTAACCAAATCTAGTGACCCACTGAAAAAGGCTCGTCTTATTGCAATTCAAGAAAAGGAAAGTGGGGCATGGCTCAATACTCTTCCTTCTTCCGCTCTGGGAACACATTTAGATGATACAACTTTTAGAATATCCATAGCTCTTCGCACTGGTCAACCTGTATGCGAGACCCATACCTGCTCTTGTGGTGAATCTGTTCTTTCAAATGGGCATCACGGCCTTTCTTGCCGCAAGAGCGCTGGTAGGTGGTCTCGCCACAGCAGCCTAAATGACATTATTAAAAGGGCACTTGTTTCCGCGGGCGTTCCAGCTATCCTGGAGCCTTCAGGAATTTGCAGGAATGATGGAAAAAGGGTTGATGGTCTAACCTTAGTTGCTTGGAATAGGGGTAGGCCATTAGTATGGGACGCCACTTGCTCCGATACTATGGCTAATTCATACATAAATTTAACATGAAAAAAAGCGGGAGAAGCGGCAAAAATAAGGGAACAAATTAAAATAAACAAATATTCAGAATTATCTCAAAATTATATTTTTGTTCCTTTTTCTGTAGAGACTTTTGGACCTTGGGGGAAAAAGCTAAAAATGTTGTCAAAGAACTTGGTGCCAAAATCGAATGTAAGTCCCACGAACCTAGATCAACCTCATTTTTGATTCAGAGGTTAAGCCTTGCCATTCAAAGGAGAAATGCAGCTTCAGTCATAGGAACCATTCCCGACATGCAGCAGTTGGACGAAATTTTCAATCTTTAAATGTGTGCTTGGGGATGTATGCTTGCGTGTGTGAGATTAGAGTTTAACTTTTATTATATTTTTATTGTTTATTTAGAAAAAATCGTTTAATTTTTTTTTCTGACGCTTATGAATTAACAAGGACGGAAGATGCGGCTCTGTCTAAACAAGGCTAGGGGACTGATATTTCCCTCCTATGATTTTGACTTAAATAAATTTGACTTTGATAAGTTTGTCGCATCTATTTATTTAAAATGTGTCATACATACAGGGTCTCTAGCTCTCGCAAGTATGAGTTAACCATTGAGTTGTATAACGAGAAGTCAATGGAGTTAACAGATTTATTTTGAATTTATTTGTTTGTTAGGTAAAATAGAAATAAAAGACCTTTGTACAAGCCGTCGAAGATTAATATTCGATTTAAGAATGTAATAATATTTGTTTACCTGACCTTCTTAAGGGGTTAAAAATAAAAACAGCAACATACTAAAAAAATAGGAACAAAAACTTTGAGTTTCCTTTTTTTTTGTATTTCAAATATATTTTAAAAAATTGTTATCGCTCTTAAATTATTGGGCTTTTGTAAATATGTTTAGTTATTAATCAACATATTTTTTCTACGTGAGTGCGGAAAATCGAATTATTTTTAGTGTGTAAAATCCGTTTTTTCGCACGGTGTGGAAAATTTTTTCTGCAGAGTGCTGCAAAATTTTGATTCAAAATTTTTGTTCATCATATTGCCTATGAAAAGCCTTGGTTGCTACAGTCTAACTGTAAGATTTAAAAAAAAATTGGAAAACCTATTTTTATTTAGATGTGGTATGGATGTGGGTCGATATATTGTTGATTGTCTACATTTTCTGTAATTTTTTACCTTCCTAGCTTGCGGAACAATGGCTAGAAAAGGTATAGTTTTCGATAAAAAAAAATTTTTTTGAGGTAATGCCAAAACTTTGTTATTTGCAAAACAGATTGTTTGATTTGCATGCAGACTTGCAAATTCTTCAAACACCAAAACTGACAGAGGTGTTATGATGTCATTTTATAGTTAAATATGTAAATCAAGTGAATTTTTTATTTATTTAAATCTTGATTCATAACAAATTAATATAGATTAATTTTATAGTTACGAGAAACTTGATTTACGTAATTTGTCAATTTTCGAAAATGTTAAGATATTAACTTTTAAACAATGTTTTAAGAACTTTTTGATAACTAAACTATATAATATCCTTACAACAAGCTGATTATGTGGTTGAACTGCGCTATTATGGTGAATAGGTACTGTCATGTCCTAAATGGCTGTATATATCCATCTGGGGTGCGACCATGACTGAAGACGTCTCCTCCAGAATCATTGCAGCATCTGATGGAATCCAAATGTTTCTTTTTTAGCTAACCAATAACGCGCCATGGGACATATGTACTTAGCCTGGAGCCGTAACTGGAAGTCTAAATTAACGATCTGCAGAGCTTGTTCAATTATCAGATGGTCTGTGTTTCAATTATCATTCTAAATATAACTTTGTCGGTAGCGTGGGCACAAAATTTCTTATAGGCATATCTGCGAGCTATACCCTGCGAATAGACCAAAACAAAGAATTTATTTGTGCGATCTTGCATTTTGAAAAAGGATAACCCACTTGAACGTAATCTACAAGATCTACAAAAGGATAGAGTGTTAGCTACATTTGATGAAAATTAACGAACCGGTTTTAGATATTATCAGTAGGTATTACTTTCTTAGACGCAAGCGTAGATTTGAGGGGAGAAAAATAATTATGCACTTTTTGTTAACAATTAAAGGGCAAACAGGAGAATTACCCCCCCTAGAAAAAAAATATACTACAAATAATTTTTTCGTCGACTATTACCCCTTCCTAGGTTTTGACCCGAATCCGCGCTTGACGTCATGACATGCGAGTAAAACATTCCATTGTATAATGCGTTTGTAGGCTTTCGATAGCATTGAGCACTTGGCAGTGGAAGCATTTTTAATATATATAGCGAAGCAGCAACATCAATCAAAATCCATAAGAAGAAGTGTCAGACAGGGTGACACAGTATCTCCTAAACTATTTGACAGGGCCCTAGAGGATGTTTTTAAAAAACTTAGATTGGGAAGAAATGGGCATCAAAGTTAAGGACAATGCTTGAACCATCTATGATGTGCTGATAATATCGCCTTAATAACGGATAAGAAAGAAGAACTAATAAAAATGCTGAAGGAACTGGATACAGCAGCTAAAATTATAGGCTTCAGTAACTGCACTAAAATTAAAATCATGGCAGGCACAGGTGAGGATATTATGATCAGGAGTGGACCAGGCGAAGGTGAAGCAGGTGTAGGAATATAGATACCTGGGACAAATTAATAAACTGATGGAGGGGGGCCAAACAGCTGAGGTCAGGAGACAAGTGGGCTTGGCCTGGGCAGCATTCAGTAAATTAAGCTACATATTGGAGAAGAAAAAACATCCTTAGTGGGACGAGAGTGTATGACCAGTGTATCCTTCCTGTGCTTACCTGTGGATCCCAGACCTGAACACAGGATTGCAGGATCAAGCATGGATAAGGTAACAAAAACCCAAAGATCAATGCAGAGACAAATGTTAAATGTAAGGCTAACCGATAGAAATAGGAATGTATGGATAAGAGGCAAAACAAAAGAGAGTGATGTCAGAGGATAGGTAGCAGGGTTAGAATGTAATTGAACAGATGTATTGTAGACTGAAGACCTTGGAAAAATAAAAGAAGCAGGGGAAATGCCCAAGTGAGATGTGCGGACGATTTGAAGAAACTAGACGGATAAACACGGCGAGAGACAGAGAAGAGTGGAAGATATTGGGGGGGGCCTATATCCAAAGATGGATCAAAGAAAGATAAATAGATAGACAGGTCTAATAAGGTTATTACCAGTTATTAACAGTGGCGGCTGCTCTCTAAGGCCGCATGGCCTTACAACCCTCCCCCCCTCAGAAAACACAAAAAAATAAAATTATTATTAAGATATTATTTATAAAATGTTTTACTTATTCTATAATTTTCCCTTTCGCCTCGACGCATACCATGAATAAAGTTCATCTCCGACTGCCTACACAATTAAGTACGAATCGATGATTGCTAGCCGCTCGGGCTTTTTGAGCAGCAAGTCAGATTGCAGCCCACGTTCCCATGGCAACGGGCGGGAAGGTATGGGAGGAATTTTAGAGGAGCAGTGACTAGACGTGACTGCTCCAGTCGCATGCAGTGATTTTTATGCACCTATCTAGAATCGTATGCAAAGAAGAAAGATGGAAAACGTGCTGTGTGTGGATCGATAAAAAACAAAACTAATTTTATACTTCACACAAAGGTATGTGTGCCTAACTTGCGAGTGTCAGAAGGAGAGGGAAGAGTTGATTTTGGTTGTTTTCCTACTTACACAAGGTTGCATCTCTAGACGTACGTTTCTAGTGTGTTTCACGTCATCCGTAGAGAACAGCAAACCCAGGTAAGCCAATTTTAACCAAAACCAACTCCTACATATGAAATACTCGCGGCGGTGTAATGTGAGTAAACTCCAAGGTGTAGCGCCATCTAGCGGACTGGCTCGAGCACTCGAAAGTTTAAGCACACTGGCATCGTTTTGTCTGAGACGCCGAAGTGCCATCTATGACAAGTTTCGTCCACTAATGTGGTATTAAAAGGAGCGGATAGTTCACAACTTGCATTCCATTTGCTATTGGTTGACATAGTCAGGCGGGATTTTTAAAATTAAAACTCTCCTGTCCTCGTTTTGGGAGGTTGAAATTGGTGTTAAACCAAACTGAAACAAAACCAAACCGTGGTCAATTGATGGGAAACGTATCCTAACCGGGGCGTGTCTGGACAGGTTAGGATACGTTGTCGAATAATTTATCAGGGTTACGTTAACACCGATTTCTGCGCGGTCGGGAAAAAGTAGCTATTCTTAACCCCCGCCTTGTAATCGATTTTTATAAAAAATCCCTTTGGAAAATTCCTAAAACTTAATTAGTACGGCCCAGTTAAATAATTTATGAACAGCCCCTTATGGCTTTGGTTAAGATGGTGGTGATCGGTGTCATTTTATTTGACATTGTCAAGCTGACAGCTTTGTCAAATTACCTTACAATGGTAGGCTATGGTTTTGTTACTTGTTATTAGGCCGGGAGCTCGAACGCTTATTTATTAAAATTATATACAGGGTCGCTGTTAAGTATGAAAACAGTCGAATATTTCTTAACCTATGCACAATCTCTGTTCAAAAAGTTTAATACAAAAGTTGTAGGGTTTTAAAATGTTTGCTAAGCTGTAGCTATTTTATTTTTACAGGGTTGGACATTAAGTCGTGGCACAACATCATTGATTTTTTTAGATAGAACACCCTGTATATTATTTGAAATTTAATTTCTTCCTTTAATTCTAATCAAACCTCGTTAGAAGATAATATTTAATTTCAACCGTTTCTGAACTATCGAGTTTTTGAGACAATATGTTCGCATAAGAAATTCGTGGTTTTATTAACAGCAGGCGACAGACAAGCAAGAGTGGAACATATTGGGGGAGGCCCATGTCCAAAGATAGATCGAAGAAGGCTAAAGAGAAGAACTACCTTAAAACCTACTAACTCGGAAAATAATAGCGAATTCTTTTGAGAAAGTTAGTGGGCCACTCGTGGCTTGAGCGCAGATCGATACATTTTATATTGATTTCTGGGAAAAATTCTTGTTTTAGGCATCACTATTCGGTGGCTTTAAGGGGGTGCTTTAGCCCCTAAGCCCCCCTCGTACGCCACTGGACTGCCGGTACTTACCGGACACCCTGTAGTTGTTAATAAAGGATTTTTGATTTGATTTGATTAAATTTTTAAATTATTATGAGCACTAAAGCTATAATTATTTTTTAACCAGGTACGACTTGACCTTATTCCTTACTAAACATTCTCTAAAGGATTGTCGTTCCGCCATTTAAAGGGAAAACCAGTTATGTATAAATTTGCCATCACACAGTCTTTACATTGTTTTCCAAAATAACAGGTAAAATTTTTAAAGAAACAACCCAATAAATTGCCAAAATACTTCACAGGTAAAAAAAACATGTTTTTCAAAGATTTTTGGTATTTTTTAATAATTTGCAACAGTTATCTAATATTTCACAGCAGTGTTGGTGGGTTATTGCTGCCCCTCCCCTCTCGCAATCGCGTTATCACTTGTACTAAATAACGTAGGTTGCAGTCGTATATCCTATTAGGGAGAAATATGGGTCCGAGCTCCCAGCCTAAAAAGACGCTATATCAATATTACCAAAATAATCGTCGCGGGCGTCAAAAAATTGTCGCTAAGAAAAGCCGTCAAAAGTTTTGACTAAAATGTACATAAAAGCGTCAGTTTAAACCTCTGAAAATAATATCCGGCAACGCTGTTTTAATTTACATTGTGTTCGAGAATTGAGAAAGTTGTATTTATAGATTGGTTACTTCTTCGAGTTTTGCAATTTGCATTCATGTAAATCGAAGTAAACGCAAATATAATATTTACTATACATCTCTAACACCATTCATTCCCTTTTCTTGAATTTCTGTGCGTTTTATACACTAAAAATTAAATTATTGTATCTCAATTAACTGGCACTCGACAATTTGTGTAATTCAGGAACATACTCCATTTTGATGACATCTATGTGACGTTTAAACTAGTCAGTTTTAACAAAAAATTAAATCACTAAGCTTTTTCAAGAAAATTCGTGTAAAGCAGCTCGGAAAACGTTTAAAAATGATTAAGAATTACGAAAGCAAGTCCACGGTATGAACCTAACACAAACACACTATGCCTGGTAAGTGTTTGTAATTTCAAAAATTGCATTTTAAAAGACGTTTAAAATACTGACGCTTCGGTCAATATTTCTGTCGATTGGGAAAGAATCGAGCCCACTGTGACAAAATGTCATTGCTATTTCGTTCGAACTGGAGCAGACCGTTACTGCGACAGATAAGTCACAGTTCGTGAAATCGCAATCCAGCTCGAGTTTTAATGCAAAGAAGGCCGCGCTTATTTTGCGGCCAATCTGATGCACAGAATATAGCGGTTCGGTTTGCTTTGCAGCAATATATGTTATGGTCTGATTAATATAACATGATAAGACGCAGGTTAACTTTCAATTCGTTTTTTTCTAACATTTTTTTACGGTAAGGAATATCTCTTAGTTTTTTCAACATAATCTGGTATTTATTTCAATGTTAATAAAAATAAAAAAAATACCGAAGCTCCACTCTTAAGCCATTTGCGCCCCTCCAGCTTTACAGCTCACGGGCCGCCACTGGTTATTACTGCTTTTTTAAATAGTATGTCGCAGGTTTTAATTTTTTTTTATTTAAGTTATCGTAGGTGGTTTTGTTGCAAAATTTTGTAAATAGATTTGTGAGTCAAATAATTGAACTTATTTTTGCTATACATAAAAGGCAAACTCTAGGTGTATCTAACAGAATATTCAATTACAACAGCTTTCTTTTTGGTTATACAATTATTTTTTTAACAATCCTTTTGCAATTAATGTTATCCCCATATTATATTATAAATCATTTTTTTGTTCTTAGACTTAATCAATTTAAATGTGACACCTACATGTTTCTGGTTATTAATTAAAGGCAATATTTTGCTTTTTGTTTTTAAAACAAAAGAATTAAAAATCAAGGACTTGAAGAAAAAAACAAGGAAGAAAAAAATTAAACCCAGAAAACAGGTCGCTAAATAGGTAGGTACCTACTATTTTTTTTGTTAAAATGACATTAAAATATAAACCAATTTTACCAAAAAAATAAAGGTTTTTAAATGTTGGCTTAAGTACGTGCCTACCATTTTTTCCTATCGTAACCTATTATTTCTGGGTAGAGATAAACACATGTCCAAAAATCGAAAAATAAAGCACTCATAGCTTGCTTTGGAAACAATGACAATTTTAAATTCGCGGACGCGATTTTTCAAGTGCGCATTCATGTATTTTGTCACTTAGATGCACAGTTGCTATGTAGGTTGACGCCATATTTGTTGTTTGTTTATATTGTGCGGTATTTTGCGTTTGTCATGTAAAATTATGTTTTTTTCTGTGAAAAATGGGAAATAATTCACGTAAAACATGTAAGGTTTGTGGAAAAATGTCCGGGAAAAGTATGGGAGTGCCATTCCATAGGTAAAAACTTGTATTTTTCTTTATAATTTGTTAACAAGTTAAGAGTAGTTTATAGATGCCATTAAACACTCTTTATGGTGTCCACAATAAATCTGCACAGCCATTTTTAGAAAAATTACAATTTTAATCCACAATTTGATAAATTTTCACCCACTCAACTAGTTTTTAGAAAAAAAAATAAAAGACGTAAGCCTAAATTTTTGACAATTGTAAAATAATGTAGTGACGTAGCGGAGTATGTTCCAAAACCACCAAAACTGACGCAAGCGCAGTAGCCTAAATTCTGTCTACCCGAAAAAGGAACATTAAGAATTAAATGGGGTCCTTAAACATGGCCTGTGAGAATGCATACGTATGCCCAATATTTATGCTCTAACGTATTTGTAGAGATACAAGAAAGGATCCATTTCCATTTTTCAATATATAGATATAAAATTAATATATACAAACAACAACATAAATTTTGAGAGAGACATCATGGGTTGTTACATTTTTGCCTAGAACTTTCTTCTGAGATTCTTAACAATCCGCCAAGTTATTATTTTGTAAAATATATTTAGAAAGAAGCTAACGCTAAGAAGGATCCATGATCCATCATTTTTCAAGAAAAAGTAAATTTACGGAAGGTTAAATTTACTTGGAAAACGAAACAAACAAATGTGTTTCCATCTCTTGGAATCTCTATTTGTGACAATTGCGGATTTTTTAGACAAAACTTAAATGCCCGACCGGTTTTTTTTCGCCCGGCTTTTTGGCGACTTTATTTTTTGTATTTTATATACTGAGTGGAAAACGTCATATATATCCACAATACACAAAAAAGGAAGGAAAGATATATGTGACAATTATAGAGGTATATCTGTGACTAGTACGCTAAGAAGAATATACGGTACAAAAATAAGGAATAAAGTAGAGAGCGAATATAAAGACATGGAGGCAGAAGAACCGAAACGATCGACTTTAGATCATCTCTTTTGTATAACCCAAGTTATTGAAAAGAAAATGGCATACGGACAAGAGTTGCACCTGCTTTACGTGGATTTGCAGAAGGCATATGATAGTATACCACTAAATCCACTTTGGAAAGCGTTGGAAAACACAAACATAAGCGTACAACTAATTAAGGCCATCAAAGAGTTATACCGCAAAGGTCTTAAACAAGGTTGCTGTATCTCGCCTACGCTCCTCAAGATATACTTGGAACAAGTCCTTAAAGTATGGAAGAGAAAATGCCAAAACATGGGAATTCCGTTGGACGAAACCACCTTGCATACTTTATGTTTCGCCGATGATCAGATAGTAGTGGCTCAGGATTATGACGACCTCGAATATATGACACGAAAACTAATAGAAGAGTACAATAAGTGGGGACTAGAGGTTAATCTCAATAAGACAGAGTATATGTGTATCGGTGGAATGAAACAGGATCTAATCTTAAATACCGGGCAGCGAATTCAGTCCTGTGATGAGTATTAATACTTAGGTCTAAAAATTACAGCTGACGGAACACTAGACAAAGCTATAAAAGATCGAAACGTACAAGGAAGAAAAGCAATAACTTTATTAAATGGAATAATTTGGGACCAAAGTATATCAAAACATAACAAAAAGCTTATATATAACACCATTGTAAAAAGTATTATTACATACGGCTCAGAAGTATGGCCAATCATGGATAGAACAGAAAAAATGCTTTCCGCTACGGAGATGGACTATTGGAGAAGAGCAGCAGGGAAATCAAAAAGAGAAAGATTTACAAATCAAAGAATAAGAGAAATTATGACAGTGGGTGAACGTACTTTAGTGGATGATATAAGAACAAAGCAACTGGTGTGGTACGGACATGTACAAAGAATGAATGATGAAAGACTACCTAAACAAATACTACAATGGAAACCAACTGGCCGAAGAAAACGAGGACGGCCAAGGAGAAGCTGGAGAGACGGAATAGACAGTGAAATAAAAATAAGAGGCCTAGATGATGAATTATGGGCAAACAGAAACGAGTGGAGATTGGTAGACGTAGAACGTTGTGAAACCGATAAATATATATTTTTTGTATTCATTAATTCCTTTTTAAGGCGTCTTTTTAAAACTGGTGTTGCAACCGCCCAACTCATTATTCTTATATACCCCCCCCCCCCCCCCACAAGAAAAAAGAAGCTTCGGTCAGCAAAATAAGAAGGGTAACAAAAAATTCAAACGTGCAAGATCAGGCATAAAAAGACGAAAGCACACATGTACCTATTATAATTTTACCAATCAATTTTCTTCTCCTAGTGCGCTCGTAACTTATATTTTTCCTTAGTAATTTTTTTACTATAATTTGATCTTGACCGCAGCTCAGACGATTCTCAAGACAAACTGCGAATCCGAAAAAGGACATGAATGTAAGATCTGTCTTTGTTACAATAGGGGACATATGGGTGTAATAACACTCCGTGTAGAGTACATCCGGCTAAAGCCAGACTTTGAGCAAAATGAGAATGTCCGGCCGGTTTTTTTTATGATCCTGCTTTTGGGTGACCCAAAAGACCTTTGACTTTGAGAATTTTATTCATGTGTCAAAATGAATATAAAAGCAATAAAATAAAACAACTTTTAATTGTTGATTTTGAACAATTAGATCACAAATTGGAAGTAATTTGTCGGTAATTTTACCACATGCATGCGCAAATTCCTGGTTTGAACCTTATCTTTTACTGAAGGCAGTGACGCACCAGAAATATATCTTGGGGGAGCCCGAGAAGTTTGGGGGTGTGAAAAATATCTAAAAAAATCTTAGACTTGGGGGAGGAACGCCCCCCCCCTGGGGCGCCGATGCTAAAGGATAATGTTTAACCTGACTTGTGTTCGAATAATGCAGGGTACTAGATCCTTTTTTTAGAGACAGTGTTGCCGCGCATATAACGTTATGTCAAAATGTAATGTAAATTTAAAATATTTTTGATACCAGATAATTATTTCAAGAGCTACAATGCGGGGTAATTTGCTAATTTAGATTTATGCCAGTTATTGAAAACTATTTTTTATAAAACCTGGTAGGTACCGTCAAACGGGGCGAATCGGGACGATTTTTAGATATTTTTCAAAATAACTTTTTTTTGTTAAAAAAGCTATAGACTTCAAACCACCGCCAAATGATAGCTTACCATTGGAGCTTTAAATTGACATGTCACACATATCTGTCACTTTGACTGGTGATTTTATATATTTTTTTTAACATATGGGGTCAATCGGGACACCCCATTTTTTTCAGTGTTAATGCTGGATTAGCCTCTATAATGGGGTCAATTGGGACGGAGAAGGTTAAAAAAATTTGAAAAAAAAACCGGAAAAAAACTTTAAAAATAAGCCAGCAAACGAGGTTTATTCATAAAACTAATACAATAAATCTCAAATAAACTAGATAGGTAACGAGCTGAACAGTAAAACCTAAAACCACATTTAAATAAAAATAAATAAAAAACTCGAACCAAACTAAACTTAAATATTCTGTTAAAATCATTGATTTAAATATGCCCTTTGGCAGCACTTTTTCGGGAATTCATATCCGCCTCTCCGAAAAATAGTCGGTTTTGGCAACGCTTTCTGACTTGTTCTACAGCGATTTCAGAAATGTCGTCTACTGCCGGAAAAACTTTCTATTAGGTCGTAGAAATTTTACGATGACCGACTGATTAACGTCCTGCACCAAGCCAATGACAAATTTGTTTTCTTTGTCTGTGCAATATTGGATTTCAACGAAGTCATCTTTTTTTATATTATCCAGGTCTACCTCATCATCTTCATCAGAAGACGATTCGGAAATTGTTGCCTCTGGCACGTCAAGATCCTCAAATTCGTCCAGATTATATATAAGTCATCTTTACTAGTAGGTTGGGCTGACCTACCATAAGGAAAATCTTCTTTGGAAACACTCACCCCTTTTCTGTCTAGGTAGCCTTTAACAAAGTAACGGAGATCGAATTTATCCATCGGGTAGCTCCACTGACCTGCCAATACTAAAAGTTGTACCAGATGCTGTTCTTCTCCTTCAGACAGGGTTGGCTGGCCTCCTTGTTTTTTTACACGACCAATTTTGTGTCTTGCTAAAGTTGACTTCGGGATATCATAAAGCTCCTCAGCCTCTCGCAAGCTTATTTTACCCCTCTGCAATCGATTTAGGGCAGTTTGAATAGTTTGGGCACTAAAGTTCTAATAGATTTTCGTCCCGGGGATTTTCTTGTAATTTCTCACCATTGTCCCGATTCACCCCTAAAAAAGAATTTTTTTTAAATTCTGAAAAAAAAAATTATTTGATTCTTTTTTTCACACCGTCTACAAAACACTTAACCAATTTTCAGTCTCCTGGGACAATTAGAAGGGTGGCTTTTAAGCAAAGTTTTTCACTGAACAAAAAACCGCGAAAATTTTGTTAGTTTTTTGCGTGCCGCTCCATTGAAAAGGCTAAAGCGAACTGGCCGGCGACTTGCAGAAGATATCGCCTATGAGTTTTGAATATTATTGAACCTAAAAACATTGACCTTGAGATACAGGGGCCATTTAAATAGTAAAAAACAGGTTTTGTCTCGATTGACCCCGCTGTCCCGATTCACCCCGTTTGACGGTATGTTGTTTGACAACAGTGTTCACCAACACAGTAAACACAGACCTAATCCCATATTTTCCTGGCAGTTTTTCTCTAGTTGTTTTCGAAACATTTAAATTATTTTGGCTACAGAACACAAAACAAGCTTTTGACAGATAAATAAAGGATAAAGGATAAAAAATTGTGTCTGCAAAAGGTCAAAATTGGATTTCTAAATATCATGTGACATCTGCATCTGTCATTTAATGTCGCTATTATAAAGGATAAAGTTGGCTAAAGGAGGGCGTGCAAAAGGTCCCTACTAATTCCAAAATTTTAAAACTTTTCCTGATGTTTGTTTTTTAAAATTGTTTGTGTATATCCATACACTGACTTCCCCTAAAATTACGTAGTTATATAAATAAACAACAAACCTTGATGAATGATATAACAATATCAAGGATGCTGTTAGCATGTATGTAGGACGACAAAAATTTATTATTATATTTATTCATTCCTCTTTTTTTCTTATTTATTTACGTACATTATGCAGATATTTTTATTTTGTTTTTTTGTTTTATTTTCGTGCTAAATTTATGCGTAGTTACTAGTCGAATGTTACAAGGGTGGTCATAATAAGGGCCACTGTCCACTAAAGTCCCGATTTAAAAAATGAAAGAACAACCCTAATGCCTGATCAATAGTTTTACTTCTTGTCGCTCACTTCTATATTTCTCTCCCTCTAATAGACAAAAATGGAGGTATAAGTTTCCATTTGACAGATTTTGGCGCCAAGAAGTCATATCTTGCCCAAATCCTTAGGTACGTTCGGTATTTAAATCCAATCAATCCGACTGCTCTACATCCGTTTAAGGTCACTATATCACGAAGTTCCTCAGAACTTCGTGATATAGTGACCTTACATCCGTTCGGTAGTTCCGAGCAGAGGTAGGGGAGGTAAATCTAAATCGTTTGGTAAATGAATCCAGATCGATCGGAACCAAATCTGCGTGCTCTAATTTTCAGACGGATCTTTCACATTAATCTGTTTGTTTGAGATTATGGTTATTATTTGAACCAGAAATTGGAAAAACCTATAGCATACAGATATCTGACGAGAACTATGCTGAAATTGTGGGTAATAACAGTAAGTATCTTTATCTGTCCGTTCGGTAATTACAATTTGCTCTGAACAATCAGCTGATTAAAAATCCGTCGGCTACCCGATTTGATCGGATGCAAATACCGAACATGCCTCTTGGCGTAATTTTTTTAAAACACCAAAGATCTAACCACACTTTTTTTAAAATTTTTGACACAAAATTAAAAAAGCAGTATTGAACATACTAAAAAAAGGAGACTAGGGAAATTAAAATAGATGGAAAATTTTATATTCGTCGTCAACACTCCTACAAAACGAAGGGTCAATAAGATTTTGGCCTGCTATTGGTTGAATTTGGTCATGTGACCGCCAATATGGGTTTCACTTGAATGTTTCTTTTTTTTCTCTGTAAACCAAGCTTTCCTAGGACTTCAGCTAGGAGCCGTAAGAGAACATTTGCTAGAACCGATTTATACTTAAGTGGTCAATTTTCCACAAAAAGCGGTTACAGTGTCTTAAAAAATACGTTTTTTTTTTAAATTATTATTTATATAATAAGGTTATGTTCATAATCCCATCCTGCAGAGCATGCTTTTTCATATCGGACTATGGACTTTTTTGCTTTTTTTTCTTGAAGCTATAGCGGCTAGAAGTGAAACTGTGGACATGCATTAGGATATTTTAAAACCTTGACACCGATTTTTACTAAAGCCTAAAGTTTTGGTGTAAAAGTTTGCTTTGGAAAAATCGATGTCTTGCCGAAAGAGGCCGCAATTGATTTGGCATTTTTAACTGTGTGGAAGATAAAATATTTTCAAATTTAAAACGGAGGACGATTTTTTTTTGAAATAGGCTATATAGACCGCAATAAGAAAAAACTTAAGTAAACATGGAAAACTAATTTTTCATTTAACTGTCAAATTTGGGTTGTTACGTCACGTTAAAACCCTAGGTTATGGGATTCCGAGGAAAAATGGTCCTAATGTTTAAACCTCCTCCGGTTCGGTTCGGTTCGGTTCGGTAAATTGCGTCGTCGAAGACTAACAAACTACTTGGTTACCTTCTTGCAACATTTTTTCTTGTATCAAAAGCGAATCAGTGCAAATTATAGGATGCGATTGGGTTTCCTAATATAAATTAACAATTAAATATTACTAAAAAAAAGTTTAAAGAATTAGAAAATAATCAAAATAATACTTAATGTTAATAAAAGTTTTTTCCTGTATAAGAAAAGGCAGCGAATCCTCTACTCAGCTGGAGCCGCCACTAAAATCATGAATTGACTATCATAGAAGAAAAAAATTTCTTTCTGTAAAAAACCACATCTTTTTTTTGTTTCTATAATTTTTGGGTTAAAAAAGATCCAAATTTTTTAAATAATTTAAAAAAGATCAGAGGGTTTGTCTAGGTTAGGATACATTTGCGATCAATAGACCAAGGTTAGTTTAACATCGATTTGGATTTCCCAAAGGATGACAGGGAAGCTAATTTAAGAAAACACAAGCTTAGGAACATTAAGCCGAACTATAAGAAATTTGTCAGTAGTCGGTGCGCAGCCGCGACGCTTGGGCACGGTAACCACAATTCCGTCAGTCAGACTACTTTCTTTTTCAACCGAAAAAAAAATGTTTGATGGACAGGTATCTAACCTATTTGAGTTGAGTTGGCAAAATGTCGATTAACACCAATAGGGCTGTCTAACAAAACATATGATCAAATCCAAGATGTCTTCCATAGGACAAACAAACCGATTTCCCATAAGCCGTAATGTTAACAAAAACGTAAATTTCACAAAAACGACAAGAGCTTTAGTCTCAAAAATTAATCAGTTTTAAGAACGGATCCTTTGTGCATATGGGAAAAATGCGTTTTTCTTAAAAATATTAAACTAAAGCGAGAAAATCTGAACTAAAAGGGACCAGGTTTTCTTCAAAAAAGTAGGTTATGTTTTTGTTTATTTTGTTTTTTTTAACATTTTTTCTAGTTTTTTTACTTATTTTGAATTATTACATGAGCGCACCAAGGGGGCGGGGGGCTAGGGTCCCGGACCCCCCCAAACCACATATTTTTTTAGATATTTTCCATATATTTCATGAATAAACAGAAAAAATAGCATAAAGTACAACATCATGGGACCTCTGGGGGCCCCCCAAAGATATCAGGCCCCCAAAGGTTTCGGGTTCCCCCAAGACATATTTCTGGGTGCACCACTGATTATTATGTCAAGTTTTTTTGCTGTTGTGAATTGTGGCAGCGGAGGAAGTAATGATAATGTTAGTTTTCATTAAATTTGAAGTTTTTTGACCAATGAATCAATAAACTATCAGCCCAAGGTGGGGAAAAGTGGATATGTAGTTCTATTCAAAGAGCTCACTTCAAGGCTCACTTAACAGAGACGAAATGGAATTAGACTAAACTTTTCTCATCAGATTCAGGTTTTCTATTAGGATCTTTTGTTGTACTTGACTAAACCTTTTGCTAAGTAATAGGCCTTCTATAGCGTTTAACTGTGAAAAATATTTCACTAAGATTTTTCGGTTTAGACAAAGTTTAATTGTGTTAACCCTCCAGTAGTGACATGAAAAAGAGGCACAACTTATAAGTAGGTCAGTCCAACAGATCAATATGCACATATGAGTTCCAACCGAGGTTGGTCAAGCAAACTTCTAATAAGTACCTTACAAAATATGTTTATTTAAAAAGTAAACATTATATAAAAAAAAACTTGCAAAATTAAAATACAGTTTTTCCTTGTCATTGGCCTCACACACTGTACATCACAATATGATTTTCCATGAACTATAATACATAGGGCTTAAGTACAGTCAAACCTAAGGTTCATCAGCTCACAACAGTACTGTTCAAATTTTACAACAGTATAATATTCGCTGTTGTATTACTACTGTTACTATTACTTTTATTACTGTTTTTTTGTAACAATATTTGCTCAATTATGTATCTACAATTGGGGGTAACAGCATATGACCCATTAGGACCCAAGTTTTTTTGAGAGAAATTGAAAAAAAAATCTGAGAGAACTTCTTTGTTTTCTTGTGGTCATCAAAGATGACTTTTTTTTCCGTCTATTTTTTGATACCATAAAAATTTTTTTTTTGCTAATAAGCTCAGAACAGTACCGTACAAATTTCACAACAGGACTCATAGTAGGTCCAGTCAGATGCTATACAAATTTTACGGTGTACAAGATTCAGGTGTCAAAAAGCATGGAAATAAAGGAAAATTTGCACCAAAATAGTTTAAGATAAAAAGAGGTTTGAGTTAGGGAGATTGTCAAATTCACCAGTTTATTCTGAACTGTTTTGAGGTCTGCAAAATAAATATTTATTAAAGAAAACGCTACACTACCAAGAGTTTATTTAAGAGTTCTGTAGGATGGTGTACAAATTTGGTTCAGCTCATTACCCACACTTTAACCTCATATTGTTTTTCTTTTCTTTCTTCTCTAGACGCTTTTTTTAACCCTAATTTTTAAAATTTTTCAATCATTTTAAAACAATAATCCATTCAGGAGAGACCCAGTCGGGATCATTGCTGTATTCTAGTTTTGAAAGTTGCTTGCCTAGAATAGTAAAAAAATCATAGTGAAGTATTTCTTACAGTTTAACACAATTCTATGTTACACTTCTGCAAAAGGTCCACTCGAGCACAAAAAAAGATCCCAATAGAAAATGTTGCCAAAATGGCAGTTACATATTTATCCAAAACAAACCTGACAAAAAACTTCCGAATATTTCAATTTATCCTCTGTTAAGTCAGGCAATAGAGCACTTATCCACTTTCTTTTCCCTTCTTTGAGCTGATACCTAGTTCATTTAAATCAAGATGATTTTTTAAGGTCAAAATACTTGGCATTCCATCAAAACTAACATTATCAAGATCTCCCCAGCTGCCACAATTTATAACAGCACAGAAACTAATAATAATGATTCAAACTGAGTCAGTGGCGTATATAGAAAAAAGTTTCGGGGTGGGCCCGAGGCAGTTTGGGGGGGGCCCAAGACCCCATATGGCCGTATTTTATGCTATTTTCTGTTTGTATTCAGGAAATTTGTGGAAAATATCTAAAAAAATCCTAGCTTCGGGGGGGGCCCGGGCCCCCCAGCCCTCCCCCCCCTATATACGCCACTGAACTGAGTAAAAAACTAGAAAAAAAGTTTAAAAAAACAAAAGTAAATAAAAACATAACCTGACTTTTTGAACAAAACATGGTCCCTTTTATTTGAGATTTACTGGCTTTAATTGATTTTTTTTAAGAAAAACGCATTTTTCCCATGTGTTCAAAGGGTCAATCCTTAAAACAGCATCTTTGTTGTAAATTAAATCGTTTCACTTTTTTAAAAAATTACGTTTTTGTTAACATTGCGGCTTATGGGAAAACGCTTTGTTTGTCCTATGGCAACCATCTTGGATCGAAAAACAGCTGATCGTGACAGTTCGTTAGACAAGCTAATTTTGACCTCCCGAAAAAAGGACAGGGGAGCGAATTTAAGGAAAATAAAGTTAGGTTAGGACCAGTTAACATAATTTTAGCATGCTGTAAATTCAAAAAATAGGCAACTTTTACTACGCAATACATTAAACATGCGCTGTTTTAATACACACCATTTTGCAATACGCTATTGCTATTTTGAGACAATCTATTTTGAAACGCGCTATTTTTATAGGCGTTATTTTATAACAGAGACCTGCTCTGCTTTCATAAACATAAATAACGCAGTATCAGTTACCACAGATTACATCAGTGCAGCACTTTAGGTATAAAAGACACACAAAACTACATTTTTTCGAGAAAACACGCTTGTTTAATAATGCGAATTTGCGAACAATAACTCGCACTTCGGAATCTTGTCTCCGATTCATTAGTCAGCTTTATCCAATCCAATGCAGATAAGAATCTACTATTAAGTATCCTAAATTTACAAACGTCATCGAACGTTATTTTAAGAATTTAGAATTTTATTTTTTATACAAGTAACATTTCAAATTTAGGTAAAATAAATACTTTCCCGACAGTGTGAAATTTCGGAAGTGACAAGACATCTAAAAATATAAGTAAATCACTCAATTATCACCGAATGATTTCTTAAACCGCCTACTATACCGGCTATAACTACTAGTTTAACCGAGTCCTTCCCGTTTTATTCACAGAATCTGTTAAATAATGATCAAACCTTTAATAAATCCGACTTTTTATCTTTTCACTTTTTTTTATATTTCTTGTTATTGACTGACTTAACTAACATCTTCAACTGTTTTTAACCAAAAATAAATAAATAAATAAAGGTGAACTATTTAACATTAAATAAAGGTTACCTATTTAACATTTCTCCCCCCTGCAAGAAACGTCTTACAATTTAATATTCTTTGTTTACTTCTAATCTGGCTACTTTGGTAACTGGTCTTTTGTAAATATTGTCTCGCGTTTGGGCGTCAACAACTTTAACTTCATTATCTGGTCCGGGGTAAGAATTAACAACTCGTTCTAACTTCCACTGGTATCGTGATAACTTTTCATCTAAAAAAACAACAACATCATCACTTGTTTCGTAAATTTACTCTTTGGCCCATCTTAACCAAAAACTGTTAAGAACTGCTTGGCTCTTCTTCCATTCTTTTCTTAAATTGGTTATAGTTGGCTCTATTTTTCTTAACGAACTAACATTTGACCAAGCAAGTAGAAAATGGTTCGGAGTGAGTGCTTGAAGATCAGTAGGTCCGGATGACACTCTTGTTAAGGGTCTGGAGTTTAAAATGTTTTCCAATTCAACCAAAATAGTTTGGAATGTTTCCTCTTTCAAATTGTGGCTATGCAGTGTTTTTCTAGATGCTGTTTTAACGGAACGAATAAGTCTTTCCCAGACTCCACCCATATGTGATACTCCGGGTGGATTAAAATGAAATTCAATTTTTTGTTTTGACAGGTTATCTGCGATATTTTGTTCTTGTAGTTTTGAAAATTCCTCTTGCAGAATTCTATCAGCGGCGACAAAATTGGTGCCATTATCACAAAATTTCTGGATTTCCTCTTCTACATATAAATCTGCGTATAGCCATAATCGCTGAGTCTGCACTTAATGACTGTGCGATTTCTAAGTGCACTGCACGAACTGCTAGTAAAGTATAATATCACTCCCCATCGTTTCTCTTTTCGACGCCCAATACATACTTCAATAGGGAAAAAAAATCCATTCCTACATCTGTAAATGGTGTTTCTTTTAAAGTTACTCTTGGGTTCGGTAATAACCCCATTATTGGAGGGTTAGGTTTGACATTTTCATTTCTACATATTTGACATTTCTTAAAAACTGATTTTAAGTTCATTTAAAACGGTTTCTAGGCCCATGTGATTAAATTTTTCATGATAATATTGAATTAATAATGTAGTAAATTTATGATTCGGATACAAAATTATCGGATTTTTTGTTTCAAATAAAATACTTGCTGATTGATTTGTTCGACCCTTTATCCTTAAAATATCATTAATTATAACAGGGCATAAACTTATAAGACGTTTCTTTCAAGTGAGTTTCCATTTTTAAGTTTTTCTATATCTTGGTGAAAGCTTCCATACTGCGAAAGTTTGATCCAATTTACATCTACTTCTGTCATTTCTTTAACTAAAAGTTGTGGCGATAACTTAAAATTTTTATTTTCTTTCTTGGCTTACAATAATTTTCCAAATCTCAAAAATCATGCAGTTACTCTCATAAGTTTTAGCCAACTAGAAAATATTTGTATGCCTGGTAGGCCTGTTTTCTTCTCTTGAATATTCATTACTTTTTCGGTATTTTCAAAAACTTCTTTTTTGTACTCCAACGTTTCAGTAGATAAATTGTGAATTGATGTCGACGACTCTATTGGCCAAAATTCTTTAGATTTTTGTAAAAAGGTTGGTCCAGTAAGCCACAGGTTAGAAATAACTTTAGTAGGGTCTTCTCTTTCATCTCTTGTGGCTTCATCAGCTGGATTTAACTCTCCTGGAACCCATCTACACTCTTTTATGTCTGTAAGTTCTTGTATTTCTCCAATTCGATGTGAAATAAATGATTTAAAATTTCTTTCATCTTTTCTCACCCACCACAAAACACATCTGGAATCAGTCCAGTAAATTGTATGGTCAATATGATCCTAATCGACTTGCCATAACTGCACCTTGAAGCCCAAGTCTGGGTATAGAGAGGGACTTTTTTGGAGCTACTCTAGATTTTCCAGCAACTAAGCAAACATCAACATTTTCTCCTTTTTCTATTCTTAGGTAGGCTACACAACCAAAAGCTTTCTCGCTACTGTCAGAAAAAATGTGAAGTTGAATGCTACGGTTTCCAGGAATATTTATTGAGCAACATCGAGGAAATTTTATAAGTTCCAATTCCTGTAAATCTCTGTGCCATATTTTTACTTTTTGTCTAATATTTTCAGGTAAATAAATGTCCCAATCAAATCCTAGACGCCAAATATCTTGAACTAAAATTCTTCCTCCAACTGATAAAGCACTTATCAAGCCTAAAGGATCAAAAAGCGATATAACGGTTCTCAAAACTGATCTTTTAGATATTATATCACTTTCCAGTTAAATTTTTCCAATTTTGAATAAAAATTCATCCGTCTTTGGGTCCCACCACATGCCTAAAACTCTAGGTTGATTATTGCTGTCAAGATTTTTGGATGTAGCAAATAAATCTGAAGAAAGTTGACTTCGAATAAATTTTGAATTTGTCACCCAGTTTACTACTTCAAAACCACCTTGTTTCATGACATTCTGAATTTGCTGTAGAGCCTCAATGTCATCATGTAATAAAGAATCTAAATAATCATCAACGTAAAACTTTTCTTTAATTGCTTCTTTTATTTTTGAATTTGGTGAATTAACATCTGCATTTAAATTTTTTACAAACTGGGCGCATACTGGTGAACATGATGCTCCAAACGTCATCACTGACATTTCATAGGTATTTGGTTCTTTTTCTAAGTTTAAGTTTCTCCATAGAAATCTTTGAGCACATCTTTCGTCTTCTTTAATTTTTACTTGGTGGAACATTTCTCTGACTTCACCAGAAAATGCTATTTTATATTGGCGCAATTTCCATAAAATCCCAACTAAAGATTTTAGTAAGTGTGGTACTGGTAATAGGGTATCGTTGGAACTAACTCCTTTATATTTTGCTGCTGCATCCCATACAACACAAAGTTTTCCAGGTTTGTTGGGGTTAAAAACTGCAAAATGAGGTAGATACCATGTACGATCTGTAGTCATTTTAGCTTCTTCAGGTGACAACTTTTTAGCATACTGTTTTTCTTCATAAGATTTGATTTTTTCATCGTACATTTTTCCCATATCTGGATTTCTTAAACATTTTCTTTCTATACATAATAGTCTTTGTATTGCAGCCTCTTTATTATTTGGTAAAATTATGTCATCGGTTTTCCACAGTAATCCAATTTTATATCTTTCATCTACTTTATTGGTTGTATTTTCCATAATTTCTATAGCTCTTTGTTCTTGTCTGCTCTACATGTTTTTAGATTCAGTTATCTTCACCCCAAATGCTTCAGTTGAGTACGTTTCTTTCAGCAGGTCAATAATTTCTGTTTCTAATTTCTCTGAAACTTTTTCACAAACATGAAATGTATAAGCATTAAATTGAAAATTACGTACATTTGGCCCATGTAAAGACCAGCCTAACTTGCACTTGCTGGCAACTGGTAAATTGGGTAAAGTAGGTTCAAATCTTACTTTTAAAGGCAATATAAAACGAATATTATCCTGCCCAATCAAAAGTTTTGGTTTTTGCCCTGCAAAATCTTGAATATGTAAATTTTCAAGATGTTTTATTCCACGCCATTCACTCATATTTATGGTTTGTTTAGGCAATTTAATATCATTTATTGTTTCTACAGAAATTTGTTGAGATCTTTCATCAATACCACCTACTTTACAAATATTTATATTCAATCTTTGTGTCTCCAATTGCTTTGAAATAATATCACTAGTCCACTGTAGACAAAGTGGCTCCTTTTGTGCTTGCAATGTCTGCATCTAAAAGTGTTGCAGTTGATCCCTCGTCGCACATTGCAATAATTTCAATTTTCCCATTAGGTCCGCTTACACATACAGGAAGCATTCGTAAGAGTGCTGAACTTTTTTGAAATGACGTGTGTCAATATTTCTCTAGTTTCTCTACTTATATTATTATTATGACTAGAACTCTCTCTCTTTGGCTCATTTTCGCTACTACTCACATTCATATTCTCTCTCTTTTTATCATTATGTAATAAAGCGTGATGAAAACCTCTACAGCCATTTATTGCACATACTTTTTTTGATTTACACTGCGCCTTTTGGTGATATTTACATAATTCCATCTATTGTCTACATTGTCCTTTTTCATCTCAGGACAACCTTGTTTACTATGATCCTCACTTTTCTCGCAATAACTACATTTTTCGATTTCACGCGTAGGACCAAAGATTCTTTCATTTCTAGCGTACTTTGTATTATATTGTGGAGGCTGTTGCATGGTATTTTTTGAGAAAGATACGTAACACCAGGCAGTAGCTTTTTTATCAAGCCAAGAAGCAAATAATATTAGGTCAACTTTATCCTTATTTTCAGCTACCATTTCTACCCAAGAATGATTTAAAAATTCAGGAAGTTTATTTACTAAATCTTTCAATAAATGAGGATTTTGCAAATGACCAGTGTAATTTAAAGTTGTCATAACAGAAACTAGATTTTGTACTTCTGTTGAAAATTACATTAATTAATCCATTTGGGAAACTTTGATAGGGGGTAAACGTTTAATTTTGTCCACAACAGTTTCCACAGTATATTCCAGTCTGCCAAAGTGTCGCTCGAGCGTCTGCATAATTTTTTCAACACTTCCACCAGCTAGCAACTGTTCTTTTAGCTTCACCTCTTAAAAAGCTTTGTAATTTTATTAAAATTTCTTCCTCAGAATACTGGCAGAAAGTTTTAATTTGATTAAAATGTTTATAAAAAAGTGGCCAGTCTTCTACTTTGCCATAAAAAATAGGAAATTCCTTTGACACTACTTGTCTAGTTAAAAAAAATTGTTTAGGTGCAGGAGCAGATGCTTGCGTTGGAACCGCAGCTTGCAAGATGTTGGTTATTGTCTCGCAAAGAATTTTGATATCAGAATTGTTACTCTTACCATTTTTATCCCGTTCAGGTATTTTTTCGTCATTATTTACCACGCCAAGAGATTGATCGGCTTGTCCTGGGGCTTTACTTGTACTGGGTATTGCTATATCTCTAGTGTCGTGCATCATCACTGCATTTTTCTCACCACTATTTCTATCAGCAGGATAGAAACTGCTGTCAGACTGATGTGCCATTTTTCGTTGAAAATAATCATCGAAATATTTTTCATCATAGCTTTCACAATTTTCGACCCACTTTTCTACGACTTTAAAGGAATTTTCGTTTGATCTATAACTGTCATTATCAGAAAAAACTACTTTTTCAATGAAGTTCTGCTTTCTCTGCTTCTATACCTAATACTACACTCACTCCTAGCCATATCAATCATTTCTGTTTCTCTTAAATCTGACTCCATTTCCATCAGTTTCTTTTTTCTCTCAAGCTCTCGTCGTCTAATTTCACATTCAATCATTTCTTCTTCCCTTTCCAGCTCTTGCATTTTTTGCAACCTTTCTTCAGCTGGTTTTTCCTGAATGATTTCAACCTGCGACCTTCTCGATCCACTGGTTCTGCTCGAGTGAATCGACTTTTCGGCCTCTTCTGCCGGCTGAACATCCTTTTCAATTTGGGATTCTGACTCTGTGTGTGTGCCCTCAGGTCTGCCAAACTTTTGAGGCCAAAGATAATCTTCGGATAATTTTTTCTTCCCAGCGGTTTGACGGGCTGTTTTTCTTGGTTCCTCGCTCCTTGAATAATTACGACTTTTTATCTTTTGACTTTTTTTATATTTCTTGTCATTGACTGACGTAACTAACATCTTCAACTGTTTTTAACCAAAAATAAATAAATAAATAAATAAATAAATGTGAACTATTTAACATTAAATAAAGGTGAACTATTTAACAGAATCCTTGCAGATTATTATTTAAACTTGCTTTTTCTATTGTGATATAACCTATGTAGTTATAATCAGTCCCAAATTCCAATGAATTTTTATTAAGTTTAAAAGAAATATACCTTAATACTAAGTCTAATCATTCTGTTGCTACAAAATAAGGAGTTATAAGAAATGTGTATTTAGAAGCCGTAAATATTTGTATTCTATCTATCTATTTAGCCTTCTTCAATCCATCTTTGGACATAGGCCTCCCCCAATATCTTCCACTCTTCTCTGTCTGTCGCCATGTTTATCCATCTAGTTCCCACTTCCCGCGTGTTTCTTCAAATCGTCCGCCCATCTCATTTGGGGTCTTCCCCTACTTCTTTTATTTTTTCAAGATCTCCAGTATACAATACATTTGTTCCAACGATCGTCTTTCTGTCTGGTATTATGACCGGCAAATTTCCATTTTAGTTTTGCTACTTCTCATCTGACATCCCTTACTTTTGTTTTTTTTCTTATCCGTTCATTCCTTTTTATATCTGTTAGCTTTACATGTAAAATTTGTCTTTCCATTAATCTTTAAGCTTTTGTTACCTTATCCATGTTTGATTTTGTAAATGTCCAGGTTTGGGATCCATAGGTAAGTATAGGAAGGATACATTCGTTATACACTTTCGTTTTGAGGTACTGCGGATTTTTTTATTTCTTAATATGTAGCTTAATTTACCGAATGCCGCCCAGGCCAATCTCACTCGTCTTTTGCTTTCAACTGTTTGGTTTCCTTTTTTCAGTTTAATAATTTGTCCCAGGTATATATATTCCTGTACTTGTTCTATTTTCTCTTGGTTTATTCTGACCGTAATATCTTCATCTGTGTTTGTTATGATTGTAGTTTTGGTGTAGTACATATTTAAGCCTATATTTATAGCTGCTGTATCTAGTTTTTCCAGCATTTTTATTAGTTCTTCATTCTTGTCTATTATTAAGACGATATTATCAGCATATTTTTGGTGGTTCAAAAATTGTCCGTTTACTTTAATGCCTATTTCTTCCCAATCTAAGCCAAGCGCGGATCTGGGTCCAAATCTAAAGGGGGGTAATAGTCGACAAAAAAAAATATTTGTTGTATAAATTTTTTTCTAGGGTGGGAGAAATTCCCTATTTTCCCCTTAATTCTTAACAAAAAGTGCATAGTTTTTTTCTAGGGGGGGTAATTACCCCGTTACCACCGCTCAAATCCGCGCTTGATCTAAGCTTTTAAAAACATCTTCTAGGGCCTGGTTAAATAGTTTAGGGGATAATGTGTCACCCCAGCTGATACCTCTTCTTATGCAGATTGGCTTGGTTCTTTCGTGTATTTTAATTGATGTTCTTGCTTCGCTCTATATCTGTGATATATTTGGCTCGTAACTAAAGATGCTTTTACTGCCCAGTGTTGAATGCTCTCAAAAGCTTTTTCGAAGTCTATAACTCGACTAAAACATATAATTACAATCTTTTAACTCCAGGAATCAAAAGATTTTTTTTTAATCATGATAGGACCACCAGAGTCAAACAAGATTATTTTATGTCTTTGAACCAGTATTTCTACAAAAAATCACTCTCAGCAGTCTTGATCCATCATTCTATGCACAGCAACATAAGCGGGCTTTTTGTGCTTACTTTCTGTACCTAGGCATATTTTGTTTTTTTCATGCAATACACAGATTCACCCCGTGGACTGATACCAACGATATACTTTTAAGACCTCTGCATTATAATTTAATTAAACTACATAATTATTATTTAAACCCTAACTAGTAATATTCAAGAAGCCGTCGAAATATTTCTAATAGCCGCTTAATACTAAGTGTGTTAAGTATAGAAAAATATTACATTTGTAAGATTCTGTGTTGATTATAGATAACTAAATAACACAACAAAAAAAAGTCCCCTTTTAAGGATTGACAGGCATGCCTTTAGGATTGTTAACTTCTTGCAGCAACTGGCGACAATATCTGCTTTATCCGAGATTGATTATCTTATCTTTCAAAAAACTAGGAATTAAGAAGCTTTAGCTGAATCAAAGAAAAAGTCTAAAAACTTTTTAGCAGATGTTTATTTATTCAATTTCTAAGATTCTGTGTGGACTATAGATAACTAAATAGCACTACAAAAAAAAAGATATGGCATTCTGAACACACTAACACACATGCCTTTTGGGGTGTGAAAGTCATGCAGCAACCAGTGAGACTATTTATCTTATCTGGATGATGTAATTTTCATAGAATAGGATTTGGATATCCAGTTATTCTACCTATGTAAAGTTTTAAAAGAATAGCAGCAGAGAACTTTACGGAAAAATTTTAATAGTGCCATTTATGACAGAAAATTTTATAATTTTTCAACAATGTTGCTTTTACGAAAGGGCATAGGCAGTGGCGGATCCAGGATTTCCGGGGGCGGAGGAGGGGCCAAAGTATTTTTGATAACCGGTTTTTGATAGATCTGAGGTGTGAAATTTCGTATCTAAAGAGATTTATGGTGCCGCAGGCGAAATTTTTAGAACAATTAAGTAGAATTTGTGACAAATTTCAAAAAAGTGATACTGTTAAATTAAAAAATAAGTTATATGTCTGGGTGGGGAGGGCGAGCCCCTCTAGCCCCCCTGGATCCGCCACTGGCCACAGGGAGTTTCAAATTGAACTCCTTTTTTTCTCCCTTAATAGGCATGATACAAAAAAATTATTAATATGTCACTGGTTTCATAATATGATTTATTGTAATGTGTCGAATTTTAACAAGAGATTTCTTATTTCAAATAAAACATGGTATTTGTGTATTTTATTTCATCCATTTTAAATTTATAATTCCATTCGGATTTTGTGTGTCTATGCAGTAATAAACATTTCATTTTAATAATAAATTATTTTAACTACCATAAAACCATAGAAGAATTGAACCTAGCATAGCGGTTGTCCTATATTTTATAATATATTTAACATATAGCATAAACTTATAATAAGTACATTCGTAAAATTAGGCAAAAAGGAATCTAAAACTGAAATAACTATATTTTCTTTGAATTAACAAACTTCACATTTTCCCACATAGCACAAAAATCACATCAACGTTAAATTAACGTGAACAAAAATAACAAAGTTTTTTTTTACTTGAAAACAACCTCATACCATGTAATATTTATTTTGTTAAATCTACATTCTTAAAGATAACTTAAAAACAATGAGAAATCAAGCTATAAAAATGTACTTTTTGCTGAAGTTTCTGGTGCTGTGTATATAACGTGTTTTTTACCCTCGTTATTTTCATGTACTAAATTCACACTTCAAAAGTCCTCCACAACAAGTTCTAAAACGCCACTAGATTTCTCAAACCTACTAACTTTCTGCGTCTTTTTTGGTCACGTTATTTTAATAATATTTTTTTAACTTAAAAGAGACGCGAAAGGAAGTTATAAAAGTTCACTAGTTTAAGACTACAACACTTCAAGACAATTTTAAAGATGGCGCTCAAGGCAAGACAAAATATCTATATATCTATCTATATACAATATGTTTTTTTTGAAAAGCTAAACAAGATTTTTTAACAGTAAACACTTTCAGAGAATATTAATGTCCTTTATTGGTTAATAACAGATGCGTCTTAATCGTGAAGGATCAGAGATCAGTTCCTTGAAAGGTTTTTGGAGTTTAGAGGCCAAAGCACTGCCTGATAGATTTCGTCAAAGTGAAAAATCCCGACAATAGGTGACGCTGCTGCTAGTAAAATCTCAAAAATATTCAATAGAAAAGCCAAAAGTCGCGTTTGAAAATTTGTGTAGAAAAGGCGTAGAATCTAATGTTATTTTAACGTAAAAATCACTTGAAACTAACGTAAAAACATTGCTGTTTTAATTTTATAATGGCGTTAGTACAACGCAGTTTTTAGCAACGTTATTTTTTATAACGTTAATGAATGACCTATTAAGCTTGTTTTCATATATGAAATAAACGTTTTTTTCTAGCCGCTTTTAAAATCAACGTTTTTTTTTCTCACGCCTTTTTTACGTGTTAAACACATGATTGTGCTGTGGGTTTATCACATTCGACAGTTTTAAGCAAAGCACCCTTTAGCTATCAGATGCCCCTTTACAAATGTTTAGCATCAAGCATAATATTTTTTATTGGATACTTTAATTTTTCATCGGAACGCAAACATAAAAAAAAAACACTTTTTTAATTTTTATAAGTTTTATTAAAAAACCATATAAATGTATCTACTTTTCAAATGCAATTTATATAATTACAACAAGGCACTTTGTATATCTATACAAAAAATTAAATAATGGCACAAATCTAGTGCGAATATTAACAATTTGAATTTTTAAAATTTAATAAAGTCAATTTAATTTTTTACATAAAACGTTATTTGTAAGTTGCACAAATGAGATTATTGATGAGATTTGTTTAAATATTGTTTAAAATTACATTTAAAAAAAATAAAATTTTACGTTTTTATGTCAGTTTAGAAAAAAAATTTAGAGAAGAATTGGAAATAGGTTTTTACAGATTTTTTTTTTTTATTATAGTTTTTTTATCTGTCAAGGAAAATCTTTTATGATTGATGAAGAAATTTCTGCAAATTGTTATATCCATGGCGGAAAAATATTGAAAGTTATTAAAATATAATTAAAAACAATATTAAATAAAAAATAACAATTACATGAACCTAAAAATATTTAACTTAAAGTTTTAAACTGTCTGATGATTGTTATATAATTAGGTATACCTAATAAAAACTGCTACAAAGTTTTTTTTAATATAATTAATAGTAGGTAAATAAAAGTAAGATTATCACAGATCGAAAATTTGGGCAAGACATATCTAGGATTGGCTTAGTCATTTAATTTTTTTGAAGCAAAATATTTTCTAAAAATAACATTTTATATTTTTAAATATTTATGATTTTTGAAACCGAAAATCAATTATTATAGAAAATATTTTGTTACATTTTTATCCAAATAACTTACCCAAATAAAATTATAAACTAGAGGTCCCCCTATATTACAAAACTTACACCTATGTACACAAGTCGATAAAAATTTCTCAAAAAAATTAATAAGTATATTTACATAAAAATATTGCCATTTCATTTTATACCCTTAATGGCACTACAGTATAGTTATTGTCATTTATTGACATTCGATTGCTACTAACTAATTAATTACAATAATTTTAGGTAAGTATACCTCCCTTATATGCTAATTAAGTAGCAATATATTTTAATATTTGAGAACGAAAAACCAGTTAAATATTAACAGAAAAAAATAATCCATATACAAAAAAGTGCGCTATACAGTTTTTTTGAATAATAAAAAATTTATTTTAGGAACAGGTAAAGGTCATTAAATAATAAAATATCGCTTTGAAAGAATTAAATTTGTCTATTAAAAATCAAACAAGTTTTTGTGGCAAAGCAAGTAAAAATAGGTTTTTTTTTCTTGTATTTTTCCGTGGGTAGCTCGAGATTATTTACGTTGATATCTATTTTTATCATAAAATTATTTTTTTCTGTAAATATTTACTTCCTGGTTGTACACAGCCTTTTTGACCATAAAAAAGTACAAAAGGCCATTTTTTTATCATATTTTTTTTTGTACGTATCGTTTCAAGTTAACTGGTTATCACTGTATTATAAATACAAATTTTTAAGTAGGCTATTTGCATATTTACAAAAATTACAATTGGTGGTGTTTTAATTTATGAAGATCAACGATTACTAAATCTGACGGAGGAGCTTTATGACATATTGTAAAAAAATACGAGGACAGGAAATAACCAAACTGATCCTGCAACCTGAGTTCTGCGAAAGTACTGGGCTAGGTTTTTACTTTAGCTTTTTGCTGAAAGGGGGCAAAGAAAACAAAAGCCTCTACGACTCGGGTAAAAAAGTGTGTTAATACAAATGTTTATTGCTCATATTAGTACAATGAATAGAGGAGTTTTACCCTACAAAAGGTCCGGTAGTTCTGAATTTTGGATATGTTATTAAGGTCGAAAGGGTAGTTAAAAATCTGAGTTTTTGTCACCCCCACCCCTGTGCTTCCTCCGCCATCTTAAAAAAACCATCAAAAATTGTCACTGTTTGTAGTTTTTTGCCTGTAACTTCGTTTCAGTACACTAAATTGCAAAGAGTTATATGAAATTTTGGAGGATATAATTATCTACAATTGGGTAGTACCATGGTTGTTCTGCGAGCAGTAGTAACGGAGCTAGATAATTTCTAAAAATGACTAAAATCACGTGCTTGGGCAAATTTTCAGATTTTTTCTACTTTAGACGGCATAAGCTCCGAAATACTTCGTTCTAGGGTAAAAGTTCTAAGAACATATCTTGTAGAAAATTTTATCAGCTACAAAAGCCATTCTTTAAATGTATTTTTAAATATTGTAATGGAGTGGGAGTATTTTTTGAGAAAATTTGAGAAAACCTAAATATGTTAGATTTTGGGGAGTCTGGGGGATTTTTGAAGAGGTGGTTAGTTTAAGGAGGTGTTTGACCCCTAAGCTCTCTTACCTCTCTTAGTCACTAAATTTACACAAAAAAATAAAAATAAATAAAAAACGTGCCGTTTAAAGCACTAAATTTAGAAAAATTATTATTTTCTTACTTACTAACTTTAAGTTAAAAGTTACTCCCACTCCGTTACAATATTTAAAAATACATTTAAAGAATGGATTTTGTAGCTGATAAAATTCTCTACAAGATACGTTTTTAGAACTTTTACCCTAGAAAAAAGTATTTCGGGGCTTATGCCATCTAAAGTCGAAAAAATCTGAAAATTTGCCCAAGCACGTGATTTTAGTCATTTTTGGAAATTATCTAGCTCTTTTACTACTGCTCGCAGAACAACCATGGTACCACCCAATTGTAGATAATTATATCCTCTATAAAATTTCTTTTCTTTTTGCGATTTAGTGTACTGGAACGAAACTAAAGGCAAAAAACTAAAAAAGTGCCAATTTTTGATGGTTTTTTCAAGATGGCGGAGGGAGCACAGGGGTGGGGGTGACGAAACCTCAGATTTTTAACTACCCTCCTGAGCTTAACAACATATCCAAAATTCAGAACTACCGGACTTTTTGTAGGGTATCCCCCCTATTTTGGCTTCTATTCATTGAACTATATAAGCTTTTAATTGTTTTTTTATACAGGGACTTTCCATCCAATTAGGATCTATTGCCCAGTTTTGCAAAGTGAGAGCAAAGATAAAGTATTTAAAACAATAACAAAGTACCTAGCCAGAAAACGGACCGCGGTCCCTTGTGTGTGAAGCAAATGTTGGTAAATTAATCAGCGAAAGTCTTCATCTGAGTAATTTAAGTCTTGATGAAATTTTAACAACCAATACAATATTTTTCCATGAGCACGAAAAATAATGAGAAACCGATTTGTGGACGTTTAAGACTTGTAATCTGTGATCTTTGATAATTTCTTAAATCAAATCCACGCTGAATGTGATACGAATACTTAGAATAAAAATGTTAATTTTTCTGACATCAGTCGGCTAAATTCCTAGTATTTATATATACTTTGCCTGCCGATTTAGGCAACTGCAGCAAGCAATTTTATATTTATTTTAGTTGCAAAAAAATACCAGAATTATATTTCTCAAACCAAAGCCCCATCTTTGTTTTTTTGTAAAGGTTGCAACTCCAACCTTAACCTATCAAACTGATTGTAGCATTCATGGTCGGATTCTTCTTCAGAACTTTTTTGTGGCAAATATACAGGCTGTGTACCGTTATTATTATTATTATTATTAGCAACTCCACCCATATGAGTAAGAACACTCATGTGGGGGGTAGTTTCACCTGAAGATTCAGGCGTTATGTTATTGTAATCTGCTATATCGGGAAGACCAACAGTCTGACAGTTATCGTTCATAAGATATTCGGGATTGTCGATATTATTTCTAAAAAAGTCGGTGTTCTTATAATTAACATCTATCACATCTAGATAAGTCGATGGTCCCTGGGAGCATTGCGGGGAAGGCATTAAATAATCTTCCTCATCCAATGGCAATTCTAGTTTTAAATTACCGACTTGCGCTTGTGATTTCGTTGATTTTGAGGAATCATACTCATCAGATCCGCCGTCTTTTAATGAACCAGCTCCCCCACAATATCTCATACTAGAGATATCCGAGTGAGGACCGCTATGCCCTTTATCAAAGAACCTCCCTTGCTGACTATATCTTAGTAACTTATTATTAAAATGATTTTGTGTGTTAGGATACATAGAAACGCTACCATCGGATGTCATTTGTAAACTCGACGGCCAGTGTCGATCAGGCATTGGCGAAATGGAAGCGGAAATTGAAGTCAGGCCGGTTCCGTGAAGAGGAGCACGAGACTTAGGTTGCATGTGCTCGTCAAAGTCAGGGATATCCATTCCGTCGGATGAAGCTAGGCTCCGAACCATATCTCTTTCGCTCTGGAAAAAATAAAAAAGATATCTTTTAAATACCATAGATTTAGAGAATAATATATTATGCATTATAGTTTGTTGGATTTTTGAGGTGGTCCTAAAAGAATATGGTTTTCGATTTTGATCTCTGTGATCTGAATTCATTCATAACATCAAAAAGTGTTGTTTAATATTGTAAAGAATCAATCCGCAAAACTATGTAGGAATAAAATTACTTTCTTTTGTTTTGACCTGACTTTTTCTTCTGTGGTGGTTCATGGTGTGATCAAGAGCAATTTTTAACCGATTTCATTGCAATAATTTTTATAAGACGAAGATATAAATCTTCTTGAAAGCGCCACCTTATTTTATTTACTTTTAACACACATATTTTAATACTGATCTGAGGGCGATTTACTGAAATTTTTCAGAAGCGGTGGAAAATACTTTTTTTAAAGATTCTTTGTAAGAGAATTTTGCCAAGATAATAATTCGTAAGACAAACGTATTTCTTTTTATTCTATTAAGGTTATATAATTAAGTAGTTTAAGAGAAAATTGGATGTATATATACAAGATGTTAAGGTTTTAATGTATTATAGTGATACAGGTGACAAGGTCAAGTCAACAAAAAATTTAAGTAACACATTTGCTTAAAAAATATCTTATTTGTTAACAAAAATAGAAGTTAATGGATACAGGATGTCTACGTATTATTTAAAATAAGCACAAAATTGTTTTACTAGAAATTAGTAACTCTGCTATTTTAAAAATGTTAACATATGTTTTGACGTAACCATTTAATTTGAATTATTTTGAGTTTTGAAAAAATTGTAACAAAAATTGGATCAAAACATTAACTTTGACCCATATCGTATAAGCCTATTATGTAAATATACGCAATAATCAAAAAACTTACCTGCAGTGTAGCGTAATTATGATTGCTCAGTCTCATAAATCTATCACCAGGAATGGCTAAGTATCTTCCGGGATCGTTCGCCATTTTTGAAAAATCTTCTTCGAGTTCTTTAAAGCTTGGCCTGCTCTCAGCATCTAACATCCAGCATTTTAGCATTATCATATAAACTTCGATACTAGCACTTTCGGGTTGCCGAAGACGATCTCCTTTTTCAAGTAGATCTGGAACTTCTCGTGCAGAAACGTTGTCATAAGGTCTATCACCGAATGTTAAAAGTTCCCACACAGTTACGCCAAATGCCCATACGTCAGATTTATGCGTGAAAATTCGATGTTGAATGCATTCTAAGGCTAGCCATTTAATAGGCATTTTTCCACCCTCTGCTTTGTACTCTTCTTCATTAATATCTAAAAGTTTTGCTAGACCAAAATCAGTAATTTTCACGGTGCTAGCGTTTTGTACTAAAACATTTCTTGCAGCTAAGTCTCTATGTACAAGTCTTTTCTCTTCTAAGTAAGCCATGCCTCTGGCAATTTGTGTGGACCAATTTAACAAACTCTTGGAACCAATTTTATCTTTGTTTTTCCGTACGAAATCTGACAGGCAGCCTAAAGGCATCAGTTGCGTTATTAACATCATTTGAGAAGTCATACAGACCGCTAAGAGCTTTAATAAATTAGGGTGGTCAATGCTTGCCATAATGTATGCTTCAGACAAGAATTCTTTATTGGTGTTCACGCCAGAATCTGTTCGTAATACCTTAATGGCAACAGGAATTTTCGTTGATTTTTCCCCATCGACTTCCCAAACAGCTTTGTACACAGTACCAAAAGCTCCATATCCCAAGATACCATCTTTTCGTATTTCAGTCTCTTTGATAATTCTTAATTGAGATACATTTGGCAAAATATTACTTGGACGCAATGGTTCGTTGTCCTCGAGACCAGTTAGAGCCATGGTCATCTTAATAGCATTCTCTTTCATTTTTTCTTTTCTTTGGCAATATAAAATAATTCCGATAAAGACTGTTATAACTAAACCACCTCCAACTAAACAGACTACCAAAACCACTACATAGGTTGGGGATTTAGCAGATATTAATCCACCAATAGTAGCTTCCGTTTCTGAGCAGTAAGCGTCGGAATTTTCTGGAAAGACCCGATGTGGATATTCAGGTGGGCAACTAGCCACACATGTAAATGTATTATTTAGTTCAACATCTCCACCATCGAATAGCTTAAACGACTGGCAAGTAAGGCAGTTTTCAGGTCCTGGACCAGTGCATCCACGGCATTCTAGATCACAGGCATTGCACACGTGTGTAGCGATGTCAGGATAGTGATCCATGGCGCACTCGTCTTCACATTGTTCGCCTTTTTTGAAGTTGGCACACTCTTGGCAGATAAGCTCGTGGAAGCCGTAGCCAGTACATTTTTTGCATCTGAAAAAAAAGATATTTAATTTTTTAGGTACTTCATGGATGTTGATATTAGGGTTTACCTACGACTTTTTGCTCACGAAGTGGCGTAACCGTATCTCTAGCGATAGGACGGCAGTAGAGTTATTTGTGTTCGATGTATTTACCAATTTTACTACAGATTATTTAATTTTCGCTCTTTTGAGAAATTCATTAAATGCTAGTTACGTCGGTACGTAAGATAGGCGACGATTTATTTATTTTTTAAATAATGGCCCTTACCGTGGATGGCATTTCCTACAAATCTTTTTGCCATTCAGTGACTTTAAGTTTTTCTCCTCTTGTACTTGTGGACCCACATACTCCATATAATATCCATCGGGGCAAGATTCGTTGGATGGCAAGCACATATTGGAATCTTCGTTCATAAGGGCAAGTTCGCAAGAGTTACAACCTCCAGGACCGACGGTATGTTTTGGACCTGTGCACCTAAAATAAATATTACATCTTTATAAACTGCTAAGTAAAACAAACAAATTCGAAAGATTTTTTAATTTTCGTTTTGCGTCTACATAAAAATAGCAAGTTTAGTTATTTATTACTTTTTAGGACTTACCCTTCTGCGCAGGTGTCATGGCAAGGTTTGCATTCACCACTTTCTACGTATTTGTTGAAGGGGCAAGAAGATACACAAAAGTCACCATCTCTAAAATTTTTGCAATCAGTACAATTGCCGGCTGTTGGTCCATAGCAGGAAGAACCGCACTGCTCATCGCAAGGTTTGCATTCGTTGTTTTCGGCTCGAAAAATTCTGAAACATATCAATTTTAATTAGATTTACCATTCAAAATCCAAAAATAAAAAAAATAACAACAAGCCTAAAACATAACAGAATACACTAAAGCACAATAATTACCTTGGTTGTTTGTTGCAGTGCTCCAAACATTTTGTTCCAAATCGGTAGTGCGCACAGGATAAACATTGCTCTGGTCCTGAACCCCAACATCCATCTTTACTGCATTCTTTGTCACAAACCAAGCCTTTTTCCAGGCACTGCTTTGCATCGCTATTATTAGAAATCATATAGGAGTGTTTTCTAGTGATTTTATCCCAATTAATATCATTTGCGAAACAAAGATGCTTGTTTTCCAAAATGGCAATATTTCCCATATTGATTTTCTTAAGAGATTTTAACTGTAATGATTGCAAGGATGTTTTGACAATGTAGAGAGATGTCATTTCATAGAGCGCTCTACCACCAATTATTTCGAGGTTTCTAAAGTAGGATAAGTTAGTAAAATCTGGGTGGTAAGCTTGAATATTTAAATAACCAGTAACTTCCTTAAGCGTACTAAAAATTTCCAATCTATCAGGGTGTATTGGCGTATATCTCTCACCAAAAGTGTAATTTGGATAAACATGTTGATATCCTTTAAAAGTATTTTCCAAAATGCTTAAAGAACCTTCAATTACTGTGCATCCTTGAAACGAAGCAATGTTGCCAGAGTGTACCGTCACATCCCCTTGACAGCTTTTTGGGCATGCGCCATCACATAAGACACACTCGCCATTCACAGCTTTTTTATTTGGCGGACATGTTCGAACGCACGCCCCTCTATCCTTTAAAAGATGTTCAGGGCATTTTTTAACACATGTTGCACCATAAGCGTATTTCCCATTCGGGTTTAATTCCCAACTGTAAGTCGTGGGGTTGTAACGTTGCATTGAAGGACATTCAGTAACACAAACGCCATCATCGTAGAAATCTTGACAGGCAATGCAGTCACTTTGTTTTGGACCAGTGCATCCTCCTGCACAAGACAAGTGGCAGCATTCTCTTGGGTTTGGTCCAAAACATCTGCCTTTGTCACATTGGGGGCTGCAGGTGGTTTTCGAAAATTCTTGGCAGTTATTAAGACCTGGGCCCCAGCAACCTAAAGAAGATTTTTTGTATAAACTTCAAGTTACTTTTTAATAATACCCTATTGGAGTATCAACAATCTTAATGTGATATTTGATTTGAAAAAAGAAGTAAAGTAATTAACTAAGTTACCTTTCCCATAGAAAATATAAAACATATTATGCGTTTCTAACTTCGGTTTTACCTTTTTTGCAATCCTTGTGACAAGCCTGACATTCCAGTTCGCCAGAGGTAAAATTGTAGACATAAATGGACCTGGAATTGACGTCACTGATAATTTCTTTCCAATCGATGGTTTTAATGTGACAAAGATTGTAGTTGTTAATGATCCCAACACTGCCTTTTAAAATATCCCTTAAAGCTGGGAGTTCCAGTCGAAACATTTTGTTAAGGGTGATTGCCAGAGCCAGTTCGTCGTCGTTTCCGTTTAGCTTAAACAAAGTTCGACCTGCAAATAAAAAATAAAAATAATAAAATAAAAGTTGTCAATTCCTAATTTTCATCACATGACCGAGAATTGTTCTTGCAATGTGTCTAATTCGTAACATAACAAGAAAGCGCATTATTCAATTGTAATTTTTGCTATTATCTCTTAATGCGCAGCTGTAAAGTTGATGAGCTTGAGCGAGTTTGTAAAATAATGTAGTTTTTGTTTACCAATTACATCGGTTTTTTGACGCAGGTATGACATATGACGTTCGTCTGAAATTTTCATTCAGTTCAGTCCAATAACCACCGAAAAATAAAAAAGAACGAGATGAAATAAGGTTTCTTAACATTGTTTTTTTTTCGAACTTTATTTCCTTTATGAAAGACTCTCTACATGAGTACATGAGACAACATTTTCATTTTTGGTGATACTGAGTCAAAATCTATATCTTCAAAAATATTCATCACAACTTTACTTACTAAGCCGTAAAATATTTTAACAAAAAAGACGGGCAAAAAAATTAAAGAAAGGTGGACAAAAAACAGCTGATTTTGACGTTGTTGACAATTATCGTACATTGCTGCAGATGTGAGCATTGATGCCATTAACTGGTGACTTAGTGGAATTAATTAAATAGTTCACGAACCCCATAGATTTCAACAAATTACACTGATAAATTTGAGAACTTGAGTGCTGTCATCGATGAGCTCATTAGTGAATTTACAAACTCACCCCTTGTCCAAATCTTTAGACTTTAAATGTCATTTATAAATTGCTATGGGAGAGTACTTAAACCAATCTAAAATCCATCTGATTGTTGCCATCGATGCCATCATTCGATGGAACATATGATTATAACAGCCATCAGCGATGAGGCCAACAAAAATTAGAAGAACCCGATGCGTTTAACCTAATTTGTAAATTTTATGAACTACTCGATCCGCGTCCCGGGTCATTCGAAAGTGGGATTTAAAGTCACTTAAACTATAATGTTTCAACGTTTTCTCGACATAATCCAGAAGTTTTGCATCAAATTTTTGTGCACTTAAAAGGAGTTTCTTGTCCGAATCTGATGAACTGGATCATCACATCATCATCATTCAATAAATTTCTTGCCAATTTCGCCGCAATGCAACATTTCTCAAAAATTATTATGAAATTTTAAAAACTTGGCATTTGAGGTTATGATATAAATCCATCCATCAACAGGCATCGACTCCACGAGCCGATGGCTATTGTTGCCAACAATCGATTACATCGGAAATGTAAAAGAACTTGTTTGATGCCATCAGAACTTTTCAAGAACCCGTTTGATTGCATGGATTAGCTCATCGATGAGATTAAGAACTCTCCCAATTTATCATCTTTTAACTATAACACATCATCTATTAACTGTAATAATATATACATCGTAAGATTCTTACCCCGAATGATCTGCAGCCTCGGAAGAACGATGTTAATATCGACATGGGATATTAAAACATATCCCGTGACTTCTCTGATGTATTGCAAAAAACTGAGGTCCAGGTTAGGATCTTGTAGCCACGTCAGCTCAAGGTTGCCATCTACGTATGTGCAGTTGGTGAAGCGGTCTTTGAGGTTACGATAGTGGTGTTCCCTGTTAGACGGCACCGACATGCGACCATTTGTTCCAATACAAACTGAAAGAAAAATAAAGAAGTTATATTTCAATTGCACTATTGTCAGTACCAGGTTTAAAAATTCCAGGTAGAACTATTAATTTTATTGTCGAGTTTAATTAAGATTGACACATCGGTCGTTTTAAAAACATACATTTTTGAGGGTATAGAAGTCAATGGTGTTTTGCATTGATTGTTGTTGTTAAGCATAGTTTTAAAATACACAATAAACATAAATTAACCAAGCTGCTAAAGTGGATCAATAAAAATACCGTTAACTGCAAGATTAGTTTTCTTGAATGCATAAATTCAGGAACACTAATCTAACATACAACTGTCTATTTATTGATCCATATGTCAAGGGTCCTTAAGAGCTGTGTGGAGGTTTGGTAAAATAATTTGGACGTTAAGTTTTAAAAACAGATATGAGCATTTAATATTCCCATCTGGCGATTATTTAATATAATTGCTCAGAAAGATAAAGACAACATTCGTGTTACATGGAGTTTTTGAAGGTACTATGAACTGAACAGACTAACAGAAAGTGCAGAATTATAAAGCTTGTAAGTGAGTAAAGACAACCAAAGAAAGCTGGAATTAATGAAGAAAAGTCTCCTTCTTTTACAGATCAAGAAATGATCTTTAAGTGAGATCTACAAGCGATAAATGTAACACCTTGAAAGAAACCTATGGAGGAGAAGACGAGTTTTGTATATTATCTATATCGCTATGTAGATAACATTCATAAGCCAAAAATTCCCAAATCTAACTGGCAGCCAAATACTTATCATTGCAGACCGACTGGAAATATTACGATGTATAAAACACTTCGTAATAAAGAGAAAATAAAATAAAAAAGTTAAAAATGTCTGTCACATAAAATTATATCTGAGCTGGGATAATGTAAAGCAGCGAGCCAGTTGTATTAACATTTTATTATTTGGTTTGAAAGGTGTACAGAATTAAAGGTTGGTTGGTATTTCGGTTTACTCTAAATCAAGCCGTAGCTATAACAATTTATATTTTAGCAAAGGGTTAAGCTTTTTGACTCTAGAAGACGAAAATGCGTTTTGACTTTTCGAAAGTAAAGTCCTTTAACGATTATAAGGTGAATGGGTAATGCGCCGAGGCATGTAGAGATTTATCTATCTATCTATCTATTAAGCTTTCTTTGATCCTCCAATATCTTCCACTCTTCTTTCTGTTCATCCATCTAGCTCCCGCAGGTTTTTTCAAATCGTCCACCCATCTCATTTAGGGTCTTTCCCTACTTCTTTTATTTTTCCATGATCTCCAGTTTACAACAAATTTGTTCCATCGATCGTCTTTCTGTCTGATATTATGACCGGCAAATTTCTATTTTAATTTTGTTACTTCTCCCCTTACCTTTGTCCCAGGTATATATATTCCTCTACTTGTTCTATTTTCTCTTGCTTTATTCTGATCGTGATATCTTCATCTGTCTTTGTCATGATTGTGCAGTTCATACTCAAGCCTATATTTTTAGCTGCTGTATCCAGTTCTTCCAGCATTTTTATCCGTTCTTCTTTGTTTTCTGTTCTTAAGGTGATATCATCAGCATATCTTAGGTCTATTTCATCCTAAACTCAGTTTTTAAAAACATCTTCTAGGGCCCGATTAAATAGTTTAGGGGATATTGTGTCACTTGCCAAATTAACCAAGATAATGTTAAGGGCTTTTAGCTCTATTAGATATCAATTGAACTTACACCAAGTTAAGAAAATAAGTCGATATAAAACTGGCATGATTACATGAGAGAAAGTTACACTTATTTCATCTCTATTAGATTTTGCATCTTATTAATCCCAACCCAAACTAGCTACAAGCTAGGAAATCACCCGGCTGTCGTATCAACCCAGGAAGATCCTGTAAGAGATGAAGAAGGAACATGGAGTCAAGTAAAGGAAAAGATGCAAATATAGTTTGCTTTGTAAAAGCACAAGAACGATGAAAAAAGAGTAAATAAAGCAAATGACTGGAAGAGTATTTCTAGAGAAAAGGGTGGCTTCGGTTCGAGAAAGAAATAGGCAGACGATTTTGAGGAGTCAAAAAAGACAGTTGAAGCAGGATATAAATGATGAAAAAATATTTTGTTTACCAAGGTAAAAAACTCCAAAATACACTACAGTAATAGGTACAAATGTTTACAAATTTAATTTGTAAACATGCACAAAGCAGTTTAAATGCCAATATATAAGATCATTTAAATAAAGTTGCTCGCAAAGGAATTTAAGTAAGTACTAACCTACCAATACAACAATCTTGTCTGTCATATATTACGTGTACCAAACACTAGAGCAAGAACCCGACGCCGAACGGGTTCGCCCACGGATTTTAGGTACCATTTGGTGCGAGTCTTATTTAAAAACGACCATATGAGACAAGGTGTATAAGACGTTAAAGCTTTGTCGTTTTGTATGTTAAAACTATTAGGCTCATGGGCCTTCATTTGAATTTTGATACGGGTTTCGATTTTGATTTTAAAATGATTTGTCTTCCGGTTTATTTTTCTGAGGTGTATCTGTGCCTCTAATTGAAAATTTCAGTACGCCAAAAGAATTACACCATAATAAAGTTTGCTTCATAGTGTCAGCTATTCGGCCTATAATTAGCTTCTCAAATTTTTAAACCATTTTCAAAAGCCGTTATTGCAAAGGGGTAAAAAATCTTAATAAGTCATACACTACTTACAGCTTACGGGTTACTTATTCTTAATAATCATGGGTATTTAAAGTTTTGACACTTTCTTTTTAACATGTTTTACTCGTGCTAAGTTTTATTCCAACGAAATGTTTATGCATTTAATGTGTGCAATATTTCAGGAAGAAAAGAACACAGAAAAATCAATCAAGTTTTATTCTGATTTAAAGTATTATGGATCCGAAATAAAAAAAAAAGTTGGTTGCTTTATTCGAGAAGAGCTACCATTGTTTTCATATATTTTTTAATAGTTTTCTCAAATAGTGGAACTTATGCTACAAGAAAATTTTATCCGCCAAAATTAATGCAAACCTACACATGCTTGAGTAATAATCTGAGGGCACGGCAGTGCCTTGCCAAGTTCGCGCGCCGTAACCATCTTATTAAAACTCTTCGGAATTAGCTACGCATCTCAAACTGTGTCGCAGTCGTAGATCTCCATGGAGTTAACAACCCCTCCAAGTTTCATGGAATTCCATAAAGTAGTAAAGTAGTTACGAAATTTCAAAAAACGTCGAAATTGCCACTCACTCACTCACTCACTCATGTATAGATCATCAATATTCTACTGTACTTCCAGACATGCTACAAAGCTGAAATTTGGCAGACTGATAGAAATTATGACCAAACCCCTGGAAAAAATCAAAAAAACCCTAAATTTTAATTTACTCCCCTCCCCTATACATTTAAATTTATGTAAAAGTAGCATCGCCCACTTCCAGAAATGCTAGAGAGTTGAGCTTTGGCAGACTGATAGGGACTATGATAAAACTATAGGAAAAAATTAAAACACCCCAATATTCTAATTTACTTCCCTCCCCTATAAACGTAAAGTTAAATAAAAGTAACACTGCCTACTTCCAGACATGCTAGAGAGCTGAGCTTTGGAAGACCGATAGTAACTATGATAAAGTTATAGAAAAAAATTAAAACACCCCAAAATTCTAATTTACTTCCTTCCCCTATAAATGTAAAGTTATGTAAAAGTAACACTGCCCACTTCCAGAAACGCTAGAGAGCTGAACTTTTTAAGACTGAAAGACAATATGATAAAACTATATGAAAAAATTTAAAAACACCAACATTTTAATTTACTTCCCTCTCCTATAAATGTAAATTTATATAAAACTAACATTGCCCACTTCCAGAAACGCTAGAGAGCTGTGCATTGGAATGGTGATAGAAATTATGATAAAACCATAGGAAAAAATTTAAAAAGTCCAATATTTTCATTTACTTTCCTCCCCTATAAATGTAAAAATATGTAAAACCCACTTCCAGAAACGCTAGAGAGCTGAGCATTGGAAGACTGATAGGAACCATGATAAAACTATAGGACAAAATTTAAAAACATGACAATTTTAATTTATTTCCCTCCCCTATACATGTAAAGTTATGTAAAAGTAACATTGTGCACTTTCAGAAACGCTAGAGAGCTGAGCTTTGGAAGGCTGATAGGAACTACGATAAAACCATGGAAAAAAATTAAAAAACCTCAAAAATTTAAGTAAGGCATTGCAAAAGTTTTGAACAATATTCCGCATAATTTACTACTTTAAAAATTAAGTATTATCCAATTCCTTTAAAAAAGAAGTGAAATCATAACAACAACATTTCATGTAAAAAAAAACAAGTACGCGAAAATGGCATTCCGTAAAAAGACTTGAGATAAAAGTAAAGCCAAGTTCTCCAATACAAATTTCAAAATGAAAGGGTCTTACTAGTTTGGAAATATTTTTCTAAACTTGGCTACTACGGCTGTAAATGACTCTTAGGCACAGGCAAATTAAACATAAAGAAGTTTGGTTGTAATAGCAAAGTTTAAAAAAACATTTCCAAACTAGTAAGAACCTTTCATTTTAAAATTTGTATTGGAGAACTTGGCTTTACTTTTATCTCAATTCTTTTTACGGAATGCCATTTTCGCATACTTGGCTTTTTTTTACATGAAATGTTTTTGTTATGATAAGAAGATTATTGATGCATTTTATTGCGAATTTATTAGGAAAATGATTTAATCTAATCTTTTAAGAACGATTTTCTTTATTATTCCAAGATCTTTATGAAGCATATCTAATACCCAGTTTCCACCTATGCGTGCCCACCCTGATTCAAAATTCATTAAAATCTGCTGCGTTTTTTGAATCAGGGTGGGCATGCATAGGTGGAAACTAGGCTTTAGGGTAATCATAGTCAATAAATTCATAAAGGTTACAAAAACCGGGTTGGTATTTAGGTCTTAGGATTAAGTTAAAAACACCATTAAAGTTGAAACACCATTAGTGTGCTAAGTTTTATCAGATTCAAAATGTTGTCAAGCCACCGTGCAAGACAATATAACATTTAACTCGAGCAGGGACACACAGTTTTTTCGCCGTGCACCAATCTACAGATCTAGCGCTAACCTTGCCAACTTTTTTATCGAATTTTCAGCTTCGCAAACACGATAACTGATTTTATTAATTTTATCGGCCCTATATTATCGCATCAGGACAGCAGCGTCTGACGTTATTAAATTTTATTTTTCTGTCTCTTATTCCGACTGAACGGCATGTGTTTCATGGAGAGTTGGATCCAAGCCGTCTGAATTGATAATTACTGTAACTGGCGGTATCAGATTTTAAAATAATTTATATATATGATTTTTTATTTTTAATTGTTAAAGTTTTTTATATTTTGAAAAAATCTTATGAAGACCAGAACTTCAACATCTGGGGCACGGCAGTGCCCTGCCAAGTCCGCTCAAAATGCTGTACCATCTTTTCTTGAAATATTTCAGCCCATATTTGACCTATCGAAAACTAATTCGGGATGAGCTACGAAACTCAAACTTTGAACAATCGTAGATCTTCATAGAGCTAACAACTCCTCCAAGTTTCATGAACTTCCCCTATAAATGTATAAATTTATGTAACAGTAACATTGCTTACTTCCAGAAACGCTAGAGAGCTGAGCTTTGGAAGACTTATAGGAACTATGATTAAACTATAGGAAAAAATTTAAATACATCAAAATTTTAATTTACTTCTCTTCCCTATAAATGTAAAGTTATGTAAAAGTAACATTGTCCACTTCCAGAAAGGCTAGAGAGCTGATCTTTGAAATGCTGATAGGAACTATGATAAAACCATGGTAAAAATTAAAAAGCCTAAAAATTTTAAATGTTCCGCATATTTTACTACTTAAAACTTAAATATTATCCAAATCCTTTAAAAAAGGATTGAAATCATAACAAAAACATTTCATGCAAAAAGAAGCCAAGTACGCGAAAATGGTATTCACTAAGAATAATTGAGATAAAAGCCAAATTCGCCAGTACAAATTTCAAAATGAAGTAAGAACTAGTTTGGAAATGTTTTTCTAAACTTGGCTGTTACGGCTGCAAATGTCTCTTGGGCACAGTGCTAAATTGAACATAAAGAAGTTTGGGTGTAATAGCAAAGTTTAAAAAAATATTTCCAAACAAGTAAGAACCTTTCATTTTAAAATTTGTATTGAAGGACTTGGCTTTACTTTTATCTCAATTCTTTTTACGGAATACCATTTTCGCGTACTTGGCTTCTTTTTACATGAAATGTTTTTGTTATGATAGAACCTTTTTAAAAATGTTTGTTTGATCTTGTGTTTTTAAGATATCTTCAAAATCCCTGTGCTGTCTGGGAAGTTTGAAAATATTTATTGCTCCCCTCATTGTTTATTATTCTTTGTTTAATTTTGATCTTATTTTTGAAAAGAAGAAATGTCCTTTTTGCATAAAAGAGGGCCAATACTCATTCTGTCCAGCTTCCTTCCTTATTAGAGAAAGATCTATAATTAAGTAGTAAATTGTAACCGTAATTAATCGAAACTAAATTAAAAATAAATTCCCCTTCGAACTGTAGTTCTTTTATTAACTTTCATAAGCATTGTTCTGCCTTGTTTGTTAATTCATAAAACTCGTTGCCGTTGAGGTTCTTCCAAATTCCGTGATAGTGTTGGTTGCTCCTCATTTTTATTGCCCTGAGACAACCTGTTTGGCAAATATTAATGGGCTAGTATTTCTGTAAAATTCGCGGTCAGAATTTAAGTGATGGTGTTCAACAATGGCCAAACGCGATCAGAACTCAAAAAAGTACACTGTTGCTTAATTAATTTTAAGAACGTGTCTCGGTTTTTCTTAGTGCTTTGAGAGCGTGGTGGTCAATTTTTATTCGGTACTCGATCTTTAAGGAATGAAGAAAACAGAAGTGAAATTAACTTAACATCTTTTAAACAGTGCTCCTCAAGTAGACTAACTCTTATTATATTTCCATTAAAAATAGAAATAGAAATAGAAATAGAAAATTTTATTTACGACTTTACCATTTACAAAATGTTCCTGAAAAAAACCTAAATTTACACAATGTCAAGACTTAAGTAAATATAGAAAAACAATTCAAGGTAGTGATTGTTTAAGAATTATAGAAGATATTTGTGCTTCATTTTTGCCTTGAATGATCCTAGTGTATTACTAAACAAGTCAATGTCAGGTGGAAGCTGATTTCCTAACCTGCAAATCCTTGAAATAGGATTGTTGTAACCATAATTTGTCCTATGATATTAAGTTTTAAATAACTGACTATTACGATTGTTTCTTGCTAGTACGCGAATACAAATTGCACCGAATAATTCTGGACAATCAATTTGGTTATTTAATAACTTAAATAAGAAGCAAAGATCAAAGAATTGTCTTCTAGACTCCAGAAGGTCCAAACCCACTTGTTTATTCAACTCACAGATTACTAACCGATACAACTTCTCATATTTAATTTAATCATATTATTATGTAATACCAAGTTTATATGCCACTCTCCTTAGAAACTCTCTTTGTATTTTTTCCAAATTAGTAATAAGGTGACCATATAATCGATCCATAATCCAATACCGATCGCAAAACAGACACAAATACTTGCTTACATTTCATGTAAAAAGAAACCAAGTACGCGAAAATGGTATTCCGTAAAAAAAATTGAGATAAAAGTAAAAATAATTTCTTGAATACAAATTTCATAATGAAAGGTTCGTACTAGTTTGGAAATATTTTTTTAAACACTATTATAGCCAAACTTCTTTATGTTGAATTTAGCACTGTGCCTAAGAGTCATTTGCAGCCGTAATAGTCAAGTTTAGAAAAACATTTTTAAACTAGTAAGAACCTTTCATTTTAAAATTTGTATTAGAGAACTTGGCTATACTTTTATCTCAATTCTTTTTACGGAATACCGTTTTCGCGTACTTGGCTTTTTTTTACATAAAATGTTTTTGTTATTTCACTAATTTTTTAAAGGATTTGGATAATATTTAAGTTTTAAAGTAGTAAAATATGCGGATTATTGTTTTTTAATTTTTTCCTATGGTTTTATCATAGTTCCTATCAGCCGTTCGAAGTTAGTGGCTCTCCTCGGGTTCAGCTCTCTAGCGTTTCTGGATGTGGACAATGTTACTTTTATATAAATTTACATTTATGGGGGAAAGCAGTAAATTAAGATTTTAGTATTTTTTAATTTTTTCCTATAGTTTCATCATGGTTCCTATCAGTCTTCCAAACCTCAGCTCTATAGCGTTTCTGGAAGTGGGCAATGTTAATCTTATGTAACTTTACATTTATAGGATAGAGAAGTTAATTAAAATTTTGGGGTTTTCTAATTTTTTTCTATAGTTTTATAATAGTTCCTATCGGCCTTCCAAAGCTCAGTTCTCTAGCGGTTCTAGAAGTAGGCAATGTTACTTTCACATAAATTTACATTTATAAAAGAGTTTCTAAACTTTTTCCTATAGTTTTATATTTCCTATCAGTCTACTAAAGCTCAGCTCTCTAGCCTAGCGCTTCTGGAAGTTAGTCTACCAAATTTCAGCTTTGTAGCATGTCTGGAAGTACAGTAGAATTTTCATGAACTATACATGAGTGAGTGAGTGAATGAGTGGCAATTTCGACGTTTTTGAAATTTCTTAACTACTTTAAAGAAATCGATGAAACTTGGAGGAGTTTTTAACACTATGAAGATCTACGACAATGCAAAGTTTAAGTTTCGTAGCTCATTCCGAAGTAGAATTTTAGATGGGTCAAATATGGGCTGAAATGTTTCAAGAAAAAATGGTGCAGCAGTTTACGCTGCGAACTTGGCCGGGCACTGCCGTGCCCTCAGATTTGAAAAATCCATTGATCGTATTTTACTAATTAATAAGAGGCGCTTTATTATTTTGTTAGATCCTGTAGAGAAAAAAAAGCGCTTAGAATCTAAGACTAATAAGAAGGGAGCAATTAATTGTAATTGGGTTAAAGCTTTTAACGAGTAGCCACTAATAAATTCTGCAGACCTAAGGTAACTTTATAAAAGCTCACATAAATATAGTTCAAAATTTAAGGAAAGTAGTTTTAAAGCCTTTTCGTTTTTAGGGTATCGTAAAGTGGCTAGACCAATCGTTAAATACAAGACCGTCCCTAGACTGACCTCCATCACAAAGTCAAAATTCTTGAAGACTTGAGATATTTGACACGCTTTATGTTTTGTAAAGATCGTTTACCTGAGAGATGTGGTGCCTCATCTATGTATGCAGCCGCCTTAAGGATTTTATAATATTTTAAAGAATATAGGACCCATGTTACCCAGGTATATAATAGAATTTTAAACTAACCTGTACTGGTCAGTATAAACTATATATTTGCTATGTTTGGTGTAGTCCTGTGTTTTCAGGTCAAAACAAAATAATACAAACAGCTTCGTATAATATCCTTAGTTTACCTACTTATTACAAACTTATAAATAAATACAAAAAAATTAATTTTATGTCAATATAATTTAATTTTAATAAATCCTTAAAATCTCTACGATCTGGATGAGCTTCGGACAATTTAAATACTCTGCCAATCTATGGGCACCTAAGCTCACACTGGATACTATAGTTATAGTGTATCTACGTGAAAGCTAATATAACTAAAAACTGAAGTATATTTTATTGAACTCCAGACTCAATTACCTTTCGTTTGATACCACACAAGCCATGTTTTGACTTAAACTCTAATTTTTCAAATCTACCCCCACCCTTTTTAAAAAACTAAAATGTATTTTGTTTAACTCCAGACTCAATTACCTTTTGTTTGATATCACACGCGCAATTTTCCACTTAAACACTAATTTTTGAAATTTACACCCACCCTTTTTTTTCAAAACTTCAAACTAAAATGTATTTTGTTTAACTCCAGACTTAATTACCTTTCTTTTGATATCACACACGCTATATTTTTACATAAACTCTAATTTTTGAAATCTACCCCCACCGTTTTATTTGGCTTGTGTTCGGTGGATTTTGTTCATTTTTAAATGGGACCATCTCGACCCAAAACCCAGCCTGGGTACCAAATTTCATTGAAATCGGGCAAGCCGTTTTTGAGTTATGCGCGTTGGTCGTTACAGACAGACATACAGACACACAGACAGACAGACATACAGACAGACAGACAGACAGACAGACAGACAGACGGCGCAACAAAAAAGTTTCAAAATCATCTGAAACGCAAAGATATATAAAAATTTTTGAAATCGGAGCAACTGGTTTTTTCTCGAAAAAATTAGGATCACCATAGCTCACACTACTATAGTATAGTAGTAGTGTGAGCTAAAAAGGAAACAAACTCTATCTTTTTCTAAAACCTTTATGTTTTTACTGAGGAAAACAACATTACAAAGAAAAATGATACTGGTGCAGTAAATCATCTATCAAAAACAAAAGACCTAATATTTTACTGACTAATTATACAAATTGGAAATGTTTAAGATAAAAGAAACTGATGTCGATAAACAACGACAACATCAAGCCATTAGATCAGTGGTTCCCAAACTTTTACCTATACCGCCGCCTTTTTAGAATCATGAATTGGTGACGCCCCCCTTCCCCCGAATATAGAAACAAAAAATCTATTTTTTTGTACAATAAAACATAATTTTAAAAAGAATAACATTTGGATTAACTTAAAATGATTTGTTGTCATTTTAAATTAAAGAAATCTCCTCAAATCTCATACATACATACATTTCGAAACATTTTATAAAGTCTCATATAATCTTTTATATTCAATGAAATCAATTTAAAATTTTACGAGAGATTTTAGAAGATTTTATGAGGTTCTCCTCAAATCTCGATCTTCCAAAAACTTAAAATAAGTTATGAGATTTAATGGGACATTTTCAGCAGGGCTTCCGCGCCCCCCTTATTGTTGATCTGCTTCCCTCCAGGGGGCGCGCTCCCTTGGGGGGGAACCACTGCGTTAGACTAAAGGTCTCTATTTCATTTGTATTAGTGGGTATGGGACAAATCGCCGGGTGGACAATTCGCATACTACTGTTGAAAAAGTAGTTTTTTTTTAAATTTCAATGGTGGTGATGATGATTTCTGATACAAAACGGGATGTAGTAAAACCTTAGGTGTCACCTGGATTTACTAAATACTAAATTAAAACAAAAAAATTAAAAGTTTCAAAAGTAAAATTGATCCTCCTAAACATTGTTGATGTAAAGACAAAAGGTCTTAAAAACATGAAATACGAAACTGAGCGACGCAAGATAAAAATTGTTGCGTGCTGGAAAACGCTACATTATATTCAACGTCACGGAGTAATTTTTCGCATGACAGGCTAAGAGTGTAACTTATACACTTCTCTCGTTAAAATATGTTAAAAATTTTAATTCCTTAGGCTTGGTAAAATCTGTTCGTTGTGATGAATTTACGCTTGATGAAGAGACAAACACATTTGTCTATGGAGCCAAAGGAGGAGGCTCTAAATACAATGTTTACCGGGATGCGTCAGATGAGCTGAATTTGATATTGTGTTAAAGGCCAAACCTTCCTGATATTTTTACAAAAAAAAATTGGGGGGTCATAGGATTCGTTTTTGAGCTATACTTATTTAAATGCGCGCCACTGAAATATGGAAAAATATGTCCTTTTGTAGTTTTTTTGTAATAACTTATCGCCAAATAAAAATAAAAAACTGATATTGATTTTATTTTATTGACAAATTTTAGGAATTTTATCAATTTTTGACATATAGTTTGCGTCACGTTTTTTGTTTACATTTTCGTGTTTTTTTTTGTAAAGTGTTTGTAAACATATTTCTAATTAGATTAACATCAATTTTTTATTTCCAGATTAACTTTTAAAGCGAAAAAACCTGTCGGCTTTAAAGCTTCTGCTGTACTACCTGAAATATCTGCAGTAATTTTTCAGTATTCAGTTACCTATTAGTTGGGTACCCGTTGGTCTGATTTAGGTTTCCCTTCTTTTTACTTCAGAGAGTTATTTTTATCATTTTAGCACAAACGATCAAGTTTTGGGAGCATTACTTTGAGGTATTTTTGCAAAATAAATGAAATACAGGTACAAATAGCATTATTTATTCGTCTCTTCATTGGGTAAAGCGTCAATCTCCCGAGTGTTGACTTTAAAATTTTCATGCTCTCCCTGCTAACACTTTATACGACGAAATTTCCTTGCACGCATGTTCTCAGAAGTAAGTTTATTATACTCACTTACTTGCTTTAGTATGACATACTAATAACAAATAATTTCAGAAAATTACTTGCTTAAAGGGACACGCAACAAATCATTTTCCATAGCAGTGCAGAAAACGCCAAATGGCAGAGCTTTAATCTTTCAAGTTTTTTGTAACTCTTGGGCAAAGTTAAAGGTTAAAAGATCATAAAATTGTTTGTGAAATAAACTTCGTTTTGTTTCTCAGTCTGTTGATTTTCGTAGACGCCCACCTGTTCAATTGTTGGTTTTTTAAAAGTCACATAAAAGTTTTACTTTGATTTCGTGTGTGTGCACGAGTTTATGTTTGTGTTATTACATGCTATTGTTTAGAACAATAAAATTGCTTATTTACATTTTTTTAAAATGTATAAAAGGAGGTTTAAGAAAATGATTTTTAGTAAAATATCAGATTAATTCCAGTCCAGTTAAAATCAAACGCCTAAAATTTCAGAAAATTTGACACCGGTTTTTGTTAATTTTCGTTATCTTTAATTACAATAAATATACAGGGGTCCCATAACTTAGGGGCCATATTGCAGCGGGTGATAGAGGAGGTTATTTCCGAGAAAAAACTTTATATAACATGGGGGTCAACACACATCTGTTTTTATGATATAGGATTTTTAAAGTTAGAGGAGTGGGGGAAAAAGGGTTAAAAAAAAAAAGAAAATCTGTCACAGCCAGCTAAATAATCAGCTAATTATGATTTAAAAATGTGGTATTCTTTTTTTAATAAAATTATAAGTTGAGAAAATACAGGCTGTAAAAATAACCTCCAAAAATCTATAAAAAATAATAATTTTAAAAAAATATAATTTTTGCTACTTATTCTTTTAAAAAATATTAATAATATTTTATTAATATGTTTTGCTAGAGACTTGTTTTTACTAAAAAAAATTAAAAAAAAAACATTTCGTTTAATATGGCATTCATAAAAATTTATGCCACAAAAATAGTTTTTTCTAAAAAAAATTGGCCTACTATTTTTTTTTTAATTATTTTTATTTTAATTTATTGCTCTTGTTCTAATACACGACTTTACCCAATTTCATATTTTTACTGCGTTTTTTAAAAAAGTTATTATGAAAAAAGTTTAAAAATCTCTAACTTTGATGCTCTGTATCTCGACAAAGAAAGAGTTTTTACCCATGCATTGTAGGAACTTTTTTATCTGACCTGACCTCGTCTATCACCTGTTGGCCTATCACCCCTAAGTTATGGGACACCCTGTATATAAAGAGTTTTTGGAAAATCCAAAAATTCACTTATTAGTGTTAGTTGTCACATGTGATCGCTGTCTACTTTTTTTCTTTTTAAAAAGGACCATATTGATTACTTTCTTGATTACTGGACATGGGAGCCTGGAAGACCCAATCATGAACTACAACGTACAAAAGCTAATTAATTTTTTGAAAACCGAATATGAAAACGGGTCAAAATCATAGAGAAACTTGTCGGTTAACTGTACCAAATACCGATAACAATAAAGAAATGTCTTATTTTTTAACGACTTTCGTTATGCCAATAAGGCTAAAGACAGCAAAGCTGCTATCGCACAACCTCAGTAATTAGCACAACAAAAGCAAAATTATATCTAAAATGTCCTTATATCTTATATACAAACCAAGGATGGACTAAAACAAAATTTCAAGCTACACTCTGACTAGCAAATGACTATTTTCTTAATATGATTTAACAGCATTAGCTGATTCTTTAGACACCTTGGATTCCTATACAAATTCATACGAAGCTGTGTTTATTTCAAGTTCTTTCTTAGATAGTGAGATTGTTTTGCCAAGTATGGTTAGTCAGGTAGAGGCAAGGTATTTCACTCGGCGCCGTACTGACGACAACTCGCTTATAACGGAACCATCCTCTCTCTCCTTTATAGATTCTGCTTCTTTTGCTTCAACTGAATCTTCTGTTATTTTTGTTGTCTTGCCTAAAGAACTTACTTACTGTCTGACTGCGTGCAACAAGGTTTTTGCATATTTTAACGGATTTACTAATGTTAATATCAATGTTTAATGCTTAAAGCCGAATTCCAGTCCAAAGGACAGACTTTGTTGTTTATGATGATTGGAAATTCTGTTAGAAGCAAGTCACGACCCTACATAACATATTTTGTTCCAAGACCAAAATAAAATTGACAAACCTTGCGAGGTTGAAACAATCACCTGATTTAACGGGGCATTTTTTACATGGGAAGTGTTTGCGCGATATTTTTAAAACGTATAAATAATATACTACTATGTCGCTTTAGAACGTTTTTTTACATTGTTCGACGCCTAGGAGGTGTAGCCCTTTGATCCTGACAATCATCTTCTGTGAGGTTTTTTTGACTCATTGGTCTTTGGTTGACTGTTCCCATTCTAGTTTAGAACGCCCTCTTTTTCTGCGCCTTATTGGTTGCCAGTCTAGGACCTAATCTTTCGTCGTTCATCCGTTGTACATGGCCCTACCATATCAGTTGTATTTTAGTGATGTCATCCGTTATGCTTTCGTCGATTCCCATTCTTTCTTCTATGATCTCATTTCTTATGTGATCTGTTCTAGATATTCTCATCAGTCTTCTTTTTGCATCCATTTCGACACTTTCCATTTTTGTTTTGGATTTTTCTTTTACGCCACAAGTCTCTATTCCATACAACAACGTCTTTTTCACAATTGTTTCATATATGTTAAATTTTACATTCCTTTTTATCTCTCTGCTCCATAAAATACTGTTAAAACCTTCAATAACCTTTTTTGCTTTTACTATTCTTTTTCCCAGTTCTTTACAGTATGTTCCTGTCTTATCAAATGTGACACCCATGTATATATATACTCATTGCATGGAGATATTGTAAGTCCATTGTCTAGTTCTAACTCACTTGATTCGTTTCCAATACTGTGTCTTTTGACTTCATACTTTGCTTTAAAGATCGTCGGTATGATCATATTAACTTTGTCGTCATCGATGTATAATTTTTTTAATTAATTTGTGGGTAACGGTTTGTCCAAATCTCACAAAAATGGCATATAGTATGAAACTTGACACATTTTAATATCAAATTTGCAAAAATTGTAAAGGAATTAAAAGACTTAACCACGGATCACCTAACAACTTAACATTACAAGGAAAACCTTTTCCTACGTCAACAAAATAAATTAAAAACCTTCAAGAAGATGCATCTCATGATCTTTTGTTTTCGTCAAGTAGGTAAATATAATAAAGCTGACCTTGCGCAGTGTGATAATAATATATCGCCTAAAAAATTTATCGCTTAAGTTTACACATTACATCAGTGGCGTGTATCAGTTAATATGCAATTTTGACATATTATCTTAGTTTCAGCATACGATAGTCGAATATAAAGTTCAATTTTAAGAGAAGACTTTAAATTATGCAAAATTTTGCCAATATGTGGCGCGATGCTTATTATTATTATATATTTTATGCAATTTATTTAAGCATTCTACATATACAGGGTGTGCCATTTCGATGAGGTTAAATGGTAAACTCAGCTATTATTAAAGATATCGATTTTCTGATTGCACCTTAACGTGCTCTTTTTTGAGCCCTTAAAAATGATGTTATTAAATATTTGCTATACCCCTTGGTTTCGCTAATACAGCTAATGAAAAAAATTGCATTTTTAATAATTTCTTGTGTCTCGCTTAATTTACAAGATATTTTCATTCTATAAAAATCTTTTTATGGCAGCTTTCTTAGAGCAAAATAATGACGTCAATTTTTTAAAATATAGTTTTTGAGATATGGTTTTCATCATAAAAAAATTAAATACGGACCTGGATTTTTTTATTACTATTTTGATTGCTTTCATGCGATTATTATCCTAAAATGATAAAACTTGAATTTTTTTTAAGTTAAGGTTAAAAAAATAACATTTATTATTTTTAAAAATTTAGTCCAAGCATCGCGCCACATATTATTTGCAAAAATGTCTCACTCAAAATTATCCTAAAATGGCTAGAAATCGACCATATCCAGATTTTGAAAAATGTGATATGTTTGACTGCTTTATTCAAGCAACAAAATCTTAATATTTAAACAGTATAGATATATTTTTATGCAAAATATAAGACAAATTACTCAAAAATGCCAAAAATATCTTACACATAATGGCTCTTTATATACAGGAAAAATTAGTTATTATTTTTTGTAATTCGTTATTTTTTTTGTTTGTCGTAGCCTTTTTTTCAAACAAATCTTTAAATTAACGTAAAACTATTTTAATTTGCCAAGTATCAAAACAGTTAAACGAAAAATCGTTCAACTAGCAGTTTTTAATTTATATTTATGTTGGAAATTTCCAGGTTTGCACAAATTTTTTTTTAAACATTAAATAGGTGTTTTTTAACCTTAAAACAAAAATGAAATCAAATAAAATGGTAATAAAAAAATCCAGGTCCGTATTTAATTTTTTTATGATAAAACTATATCCCAAAAATTAAACAATATTAAAAAAAATTGACAACTTCATTATTATTTTCTTCTAAAGAAGTTGCTATAAAAAGGTTTTTACAAAATAAAAATATCTTTTAAAATCAGCGGGACATAAGCATATACGTAATATTTACGTATATGGATATAAGGGAATAATAAAAATTCAATTTTTTCAGAAACTCCATGTAGTAGCGAAACTACGGGGAACAACAAAAAACTGACACCATTTTGAATGGCTCAAAAAATCAAAATGGTAAGGTGCAATCAGAAAATCGATATCTTTAATAATAACCGAGTTTCCCATTTAATCGCATCGAAAATGGGACACGCTGTACACGAGTAGCGCCAATAATACGGCCAACCTTAAAAGCAATTCTGATTGTAACAAAGAGTAGCCTTTAACTTACAAGTTTCTGATTACTATAGCTGTCAAAAAAATTGATAATGATTCACAATATTTTAAGAAAGTACCTTATTGTGTTTTATGTTTTTAAAATTATTTCCTCATAAAAACATCAGTAAATTTCAATAATGATTTAATACTAAAAAGTGGCAGTTTCGCGTAGAACCAATATTAAATACATTTTTATTTGGACTATACTTATACTTAATTCTCATTCATTTTTCTTAAAAAAAACATAAAAAAGCTCAGCTTATTAATTTTCACTCAAAAACCAATAAACATAACATTTTTTGACTAAACTATTGCATTATATCAACGTAGGTAGGCACTTAATCCTTAATCGTAAAAGCATTTTACTTTGTATTAAAAATAAATTAAAAAGTGATTACAAAGGAATAACACCTAGATTTACCTGAGTACATCTATGCGCGTTAATTTTCTCATTTACTTTAGATTTATTGTTTATTGTTTGACGGGGTAACGGGTATCTTCCATGGCGCCAATGAGACTCTACCCAAGTACTTTGGTACACAAAATAATTATAAAGTTTGAAAATATCAAATTGCTTGTCATTTTTACCTTCCTCTCGATCTGTTATTTGGGATTTTTTTTACCTATCTTAGCAACATCATCGTAATGTCTGTCTGTGTGTGTGTGTATGTCTGTCTGAGTTTTTTAAAAAAAAATTTTTTTTTAAATGCTATCTCTTTAATATAGTAGATCGCATTTTTCTCAATAATTTGTGTAATAACCAAAATCTTCGTAGGAGCTTTCCTTTTAGAGATATTTACAAAACACTGTTTTCGAGGCTGATATATCATGGAGTTCACTTGGTGATAACAGGCTAGCTAGGGCTAGGGAGGTATCAGATCCGTCATGGATCCATTTATTTAACTACATATTGTGCACAATTAGAAGCAAAATATTAACACAAATGATTAATTTAGAGCATGCACAAATTTCTCATTTTTTTTTTAAATTTACATTGCAATTCAATTCAATTTCAATCATTTACTGTTTAAAATAAATTTATATTGGTGCCGTTTCTCTTCCTCTCATACAAGTCGGTATCGTGGAAGTTTGGCGGCAAATTTAAATCGGAAATAAATAATCATTTCTTTGATCCCAAAAATACATGAAAAGAAAAAATGTCTGGTTTTTTTCTTTATTTAGCTCCCCTGTCCTTCTTTTTAGAGGTCGAAATCGGTGTTAACCAATAACCGAACCTCTTGGTTAATTAATTACAAACGAATCCTAACCTAGGGTCCAACACGCACCGCTTGAACAAACAAAATACCGTATCTGCTATAGCAATCCCTATGTAGATACGGTGTTTTCGTTAAGCATGGCAGTAAAGAGGTTGCAGTGAAGGACGCTTTAATTGCATGGCAATATCAGAACCGATCTTCTTTAGGCGAACACACAAGGTAAGCCCGACCGCATTTTATGAATTTGTCCTTTTTGATTTTGTCCGGTTTTAATAAAATAAACGTCGATTTTGTTCGTCTTGTTTCGATAAATGACGTATTTTATAATGTCCGGTTATTTATAACTCAGTTTTTAACATTGGACTTTTATACCAATTCCCTCTATGATCTTGGAGGATTTTTTATTTGTCTTTTATGATAAACTACTCTGGTATAATATTATATAGCAGTCATAAAAATTTTTATTAAAAATGTAGAATAGTTTTATATTAAACCTTAAGTTTTGCGTAATCTCATACCAATTTTTTCACTTCCTCTTTCTTTACAAAATGGTCAAAATAATTGATCCTATATCCGGACTCATCTTTTTGTGTCCTATTTTACAGACAATTTTTGAATTCGACAATTCACATACGAGAGCATCTACCACCTTGCGAAGGTGGATCCTCACCAAAATTTGATACCAAATCTGATGGTCTCTACCTGCTATTGAGGTATACAACCCACATGGATCATACGAGTACCTCACAGTTTGGTTTAAGAATATTGACTAGGATTTTTGGGGATCTCTCACTTGCAGCCAAACGACGAATTTTTAAAGCGAAAAGTTAAATTTGGTCCTAAATTTCGAAAAATTAGCTGTTTCCTTTAGGGTCATTTTTACATGTTCTATTATTATTGCAAAAATCTGCATAACTTTTTATATTGCGTCTAAAAACAAAAGTTAAAAGCAATGTTTAGATTAGTAGTAATAAGGGGTCCCGTTGGTTGGGTTCGTGACGAAAGTTTTTCTCTTAACCTAAACTCGGCACTTCTATTTCATGTATAGATAACTCATTGGATCTCCTTGTTAAAATCCAGTCTGTCAGCCAATTTGAGCAAGCGGGTTGTTCCTCGCTCAGGGTTGGTGCCCCGAGTGCCTGTTATCTCATCCTTGCTTAATCTCTCTTTTTTCTGTCCACAGGCCGGGCAGGTACGGTCATTATCGCCTCCTCTCCATTTGATGTGCCGATAATGTCCAGTTCGGACAACTATCACCAGTCCAACAACATCTTTTTATGTCCCTCCCAACAACCATCTAATTCTGGTTACTTTTAGTCGATGTGCGAATCCTTTGGTCTATCCCCTGTTTCTGTTTCTTAGGAATTCGCTCTGCCCTTATCTCTTCGTTACACCCAGAAGTGGTTCCGGACCTACATAGTCGGTTCCTGCTCCGATCTGTATGAGTTTGTACGTCTTCCCGTCGCTTGGTAACCCTGTACGTCCCAGAACCCAAACCACCGTCACCCACTTGCCATCACTTATCGCGCACTCTTCCACAAAGTGTCAGAAATCTTAGGTGTGTTGAGCGATTTCAGAGTGGCCTGGCCGTCAGAGCATATATATATTTGCTCTTCTTCGCTATTCTTGACCTCTTCTAGGGTGGCCGAGAATATTATGGGATACATTTCTGGTTGAAAAATAGATCAAGTAGCTCTCCTACACTTTTAGTTTTTCCGTTTCTACTGTGCGGTTTGCCTCGCTGATAAGTTAGATCTGTCAATGTAAGAACAACTTCCCCAAACATTATTTCTTTGCTCTGTCATGTTTTCCTTGCTGCTGACCGTGACTGCCGCGAGGAGGAATTCTCTTATTGTCAGCTCTTCTAGGGCTAGATGCTTAGTTGATTCCCCTCTTTCTCTTCATCAATCAGTGTTCTTTAGATGAAGGTTGGTCTTCATTGCCACCTTCTTGATTCAAGTTGGTTGCGATGGCAGTCCCAGGATTTTTTTAAGGGCCAGGATCGATGGAGCTTTCATTACTTCGGTTATCCTTCCATACTTAAGTCCCTGTAGGCTTTTTACTTTAAGGGATGTGGTGGTTACCTTCAGTGGCGTCTATTAAGTATTTAAGTACGTAACTTTTTCAAATTGATTTAAAGATAAAAAAAGAGATCAACAATATTGCTGCGTGTATGGACCAAATTCGCACTGCTTATTTCTGTGTCTCGTCTTTGATTTGCAATAAACAGAAAGAGAGGGCGATATTTCACTACAGAATAATTCGACACTACATAAACTATTGGTCTTATTTGACAAGCTGAAGATTATTAAGGTTAAAGCTTGGTTTCAACAATGACTGGATTATGGGTTGAGTGTATTTTCACCAGATTCCCACCAAAATGGTACTTCATTATTCTGCACTTAAGAATTACAGCTTTGCCGAGATAATGCCTCAAGGGCTTATTGAACCTAATACCTTTTGAAAGTTTGGTAACCGACACCCTATATTTGCTTTTTTAGAAGGTTTTGTTTGTGCGTGGGATTCAAGAGGCAGGCTTTTATAAAAATTATCTTTTTTTGGTCTTTTTTTTGTAAGATGTAGAAAAAAATTGCGCTTCGTATTACCTACTTGACCTTAATATGTGTGCACTTGTATCCTAAGTAAAAAAAATTTGATAATTGTTTAAGGATAAAACAGTGCTTATAACAAAGGAAATATTAGTATGGGGATATGACAGATGGTTTTGTTGAGTTTCTCTCTCTCTCTTTTAAGGTATCGCCTCCACGGCGGAGGTTGGCAATCAGCATTGCAATTTTTATCTGTGTTATCAGCACACACAGGTCAACATTAGCAGTATGACTTGTCTTTATTTCTGCACAAACTTTCGTTCTTTCTCACGTTTTTTTTCTTGATTTTCTTTAGAGCAGTTTCTAAATAAAATGGGAGAAAGAACATAACCTTGTGCTACACTTTTTTATTTTTACTGATGGCATTTCGTTTATAATAATGACAAATTGATAAATCTGCAGGTCATAAGAATTCCAAGTCTTTATAATGTAGAACTTTTATTGGTAATGCACACTGTTTAATACCAACTGATACACAAATTAGGAGAGACATTCATGCGTTAAAGCGCTATGACACCGTTTCATTTGAATTCTCACCCACGCATAACGTTGCAGAACAATGTTCTTAAACATTTAGTAAATCAACTCCAGTCTTGTACATTTTATGCAGCCTTTTCGCGTTAAGTGACGTTTTGTGTAACACCGGTCACAAAAATTGGTTTTTGAAGAAAATGTTCTGTTATCTGATAAACAACTTTTGTTTAATTCTAGTAGATGGATGCTATCTTTAAATTACATAATGCAAAAAACAAGATTTTTATCCCTTTCCCCTTTTGCATGACAAAATTATTAAGTGTTGTGCAAAGCTATATCTCCACCCCCTACCATCGAGTGTTACGTAATTTATGGATCGCCTATATTTGTAAATATTGAATCAAACATTTGTTTGATTTCATTAGGTTTCGTTTTGTATTACCCGTCACAAAACTTTAATCTGATCTGCCCTAAACTGTAAGTATCAGTAAAGCAGATTTCTATTTTGAGTTACCCATGAAAAACTACAAAAGAAACAAATAATTCCAAAATTTACCTTTGAAAAACTGTTATTCCTTCCATTTTTTTTTCTTTCGTGTTATGCTCACTTTTATTTATTTTTTAATCTGCATTTATTAACGGGTTTAAAACTGATATCAATGTATGTACTTAAAAAGATGATAGCCTGTTTCCATCTTCACCTATAAAATACGACGTAGTCATACTACATTCGTAAAGAGTATACTTATAATATCCCTATGCTTGCATTAAGAAAATTAATTATTCTTATTTAACTGATGCTAATTAGGAATGTCTCTTATTGGTAAAGGCTGTTGCAACATGACTTGTCTCAGCAAATACGTCACGGAAGTCATATTTTGTTATTATTAAGAGTATAGGTAGATATACGATATTTAAATTTTAAAAGTGGGAAGAATGACAAAGGAGTTTATAAAATATAAGTATGCTATCAAATTCTTGATAGTGAAATAGCCCATCTTTATAAAATAATAAAATATACACGGTAAAAAATGTCTTGAAATATCTGTTATCTACAAGCGTGCGGTAAAGTGTACTTTACCGAACTCATTTGAGTACGAAAAGAACCACAATACCTGTCGGTATACATTTATTTTACTTATTAAATTTATGTACAAGTATGAGACCTCTGATATACCCATCAACTTATTACATACTTAAAATTTGATACTAACGACCCACTTACATCTTGAGTATTACTTACTAGAAAGTTCCTCGAATGTAACCAGAGGTTGTGAGAAAAGTTCACCGCAGCATCTTTTGCAAAAGTCAAACCGCAACTCAGTCCATTAAAAATATTCCACAAGATTGCTTAAAAGCATTTAAAACATATCTTGCGATATCCAAAATCTACACAACGAAGAAATTACAGGCTTTTAACAAGTTTTTATTTGGTTGGTATCCATTAAAATATTCTTCACTTAACCCCAGACATAATATCAGGTCGAAAATATTTACATACAAGAGAAAGACAGGAGTAACATAAATATACATGAAAAGGAATGAGAAGTAACATATGCTTTTAGACCATACCATTAATTTTAATCTAAAGAATACCGGCATATCATTTTTATTTCCAAGTAGAAATTGATGGTAGGCGAATGGATGTCAGATACTAAAAGCTTGTTCCTCAACTTCGGAATTAGTACCTTTTAGATTTTTGTTTTTATTACCAAAATTTATTTAATTTCTTACCTATTTGTAAACTTACCATTTATGATTAGAGCTTTGTTAAGTAATTTTTTTGTGTGAAAGCTTTATCTCTTGGGTACTCTTAGATTAGTCTCTTACGTTCTTCTAGGCTATGGGCTTTAATTTTCTTTTAACATTTTATTCTACTTTATGGTTCATAAATCACAACCAGGGGCAGAGAAATAAGGGGCAGGAATCTTACTTTAAGTTGTAATAATTTTTTTGATTTATATTTTATTGATATTTTTTTTTCAAGGATTTATCTATGTTATCGTGTTTTTCTTCGTCTGATACCTAATATCGGGGAATGGTATTAATTTAAAATTATTTTCAAATAAGTTGTCGGTCATTCCAACTTTAATCCCAAATTTGGAAATTTCAACTTTTCGTAGACCCTCCGGTGTCTTTCAATAACTATAAATCAATATTTTATTGACCGCTTTTGATTTGTAGATGACATAGAGAAACTGTTGGTAAATCACGAACTCGTGTATAAATTTTATCTCTTTTAAGAACCATTATATTACTTCATGTGGAGAAGGTAAAATATTATAACCTAGTACATATTTCTGAGAACTATAAGCGTATCTCTTTTATGAGCATATACGGGGTCCGCCAAAAATTATTTGACCTGTTTAAACAACTTGTACAGGTTGCCTCATTATATTTTTTTCCACCCTTTTAGACCATTAATAGTTGATACAGGAGTATACAAGAAATTGTGTTCAAATTCGCGAAATTATTTTATTTAATGACAAAAAGGTAACAGTACCGCTCTTGTGTTAATTTTAGTATCCTTATTCCAAACAGGGCTATCAAAATCGACGGGCCACGATCCTCCACTTTGTTGACGTCACATCCGGGGCTGATTTTTTTTATGGTCACGTTACGACACAGCTGATTGTCATTAAAATATTGAAGTTGGAATGACGGTTCACGAAGATTTGATTTTTTTTAAAATAAAGCCGATTTTGAGATTGTTGTTACTATATTCTTGCAGAACAATTTTTTTAAAATGTATAGTAATCCTTGATTTTTCAGAGCCGCTTCATTAGCTCACACTAAAATTAAATTTAAAACAGAAGCGAATGTGACAAACACAGATGACAATGTCAAATATATGTCATATATAACAGTTGGCATGCGGAACATGGCGGGTAATTTAAATTCAAAATAAGAAATGCTAAATTTTGAAGATTTTAACCTTTTAATCATCTTGCATCCTTACAAAAGTTTGGTGGAATATCGGGATGGTTTCTGAGAATATTTCACTGAAATTTAGCGGTAATCTGTAGTGCCATTTTAAAAATATCATAAAAAACGTCTGACCTCCCATAAGACCCAATGTAAAAGTCAGTTGATTTTTTCAGGGTCGTGGCCTGTATTTTTTTGTGGGACTTGTTCCAAATTATGTTAGTCCCCATGTATCAACAGTGACAATGACATGATGTGACACGACATAAACTTTGTTGTCGTTACTGGTTGTCATTTTGAGCGTCATTTAAAAAAATATATTTGTCATTGTTATTGACATTGTTTATACATGGGGACTAACATAGTTCGAAATAAGGACACTAAAATTAACACAAAAGTGGTAATTTTATCATTTTAAAAATGATCGCTAATATTTCAGAAACTATTTATTAAAACTACGACATATGGGGTATTTTCGGAAAGTATATTCCAAGTCTAATCTATTAATTAAATAATATAAGGAGCATCCAATTTCGCGAATTCGAACACAATTTCATTTATAGTCCTATATCAATTATTAATGGTCTAAAACGGTGGAAAAAAATATAATGAGACATCCTGTACGTGAATAGAATCCAACTAATTCTGAAAATATCATATTCTGTTGAAAAAAGTTACCAGTACAGCTTTCCCAACCTCAGTTTTAAGTTAATATCCATCTTGTTCTTAAGATTGATCTAAATTTTTGTTTCGCCACCTCTAGATAATTCTTCAGTAACACGTCTTCTGGTGGTGTGTGAGATATTATTGATAGAATTCCAGTGATGATTTTTTTAATTAGTAAGTTGGTTCTGATACATCGATATCTAAAATATCTGCTTAATAATAGAACTTAATCAAAATATTTCTTGTAGCCGAAAGCTCCATTACTTCTTTTGTTATGAGACTGGACGTCATGTAATGCCTTAGCTGTTTGTATCATTACTTTTTCTAATTAACAGCGAGTGAATGCTTGATTTTTATCTTCACCTGTGTATAGAAGAGAACATTCTTCGCCTGCCATCTCAAAGGAGAACCAATCAACTTCCGAAAAACCACAAGTCATCTTTTAATTTTAATAGCTATTTCAAATCTGAAAGGACGCTATACGTATTACATCGTGCGAGGTATGTAATGTCATGCAGCGTTCGGCCTTGTGTAAACCGAAAAAATTAATAGAGGATAGAGCATTATCATAATCATCATTTTTTTGACCAGAGTGGGTTTCCTCGCCTTAACTCTTAACGTTCGAAGATTTTCTTCCATTTTGTCCTGGAATATGATTCTTCCTCTACATTTTTTTTAAATTTCGGAAGAGATTATTAAACTATTTGCTCCGCGGAATCCATATCATCTTTAGGTCAGCAAGCCTTAGTTCGCATGAGAGCGATAGGATATGCTTTCTTGTTTACATCTGGACAAAATCTTAACCAAAAAGAAATATAAATGCCCAAAATGCATCTTCGACATACTGGCGCCAAAAATTGAATATTTATTAATCACAATTTAGTATTAAATTCGCATACCATGAAAACCTTAAAAATGTTAAACTTTTTCGCTATCTTTAAGAATTTTTACAAAACTGATCGAATGTTTTATTCAAAACCTGTCTTGATTTGAGCAATGTTAAACAAAATTCAATTTAAACTTGCCGATTTTATAGTATATGTAAAACATTTCTTCGTGTTGAATGCAAAATTAAGTTAGATTAAAACAATGTTAGGCACCTGATTCATTTGCAAAGTAATGTTGATATTTTATTAGCAAAAAACATGCACCAAACACATATTTTTGTAAAAGGTGCAATTTGCTTTTCTTTAACAATTAACCAGTTGTTGATTTTCTTGAACTCTTTTAAAATTTTACCGACAATTTGCACACCTGACACATTAACATTGTTGTTTAAAATTTCATTTAAACTTGCCTTTAGGTGATTTTATTGGCATTTCTCTGAAAATATTCCCTTAGTTAGTTACTTCTCACTTAAAAAATTATTTTTAATTGTTTCTTTTCTACATTTTGTTTTTTGTCTAATTCTTTGTTCTAATTTTAATTTTTTCTATTTACGTAATTATTACTGTTTGACTCTGCATTTCCTGCATTAACTTCTATTTTATTAAGAATTTCATTTACCAATAAGAGTATGTTTCACATTTTTTCAAGCAACTAATAACATAACGTCAATTTATTTCTTCCATTTATAGGAATCGTACCTTGTATCATTGTACTTGATATTATAGCTTTATTATGGTTTGCCGACGATTTGCTTTTACTTACTATGGAGAGTAATAACGATTTTTAATAGTTCTGGTTCAGAGAGCAATGTAATCTTTTCTTTGGAATCTGTAAAAAGTGCATTTAGTTCGACTATCAGACCTTACTTTTAGCATCGTCATATCATTTAAGTAGTAGAAATTCCTGAAATATTTTTTAGTTCTCTATCGACTTGTGCCTGGCTTAAATTTTCTTTTTATTATGAATATTTTTAAGTGCAAATTCTTGTTCTCTTGTGAACTTTAATATTTATTGGTCTTATCAAGATATTTTTTACACCCCATATCAGAGTTAGATGCACACTCTCTCTTTGGAACTTTTGATCTAGCATTCTTAGAAGTAGGTTATTTTCTCTTTATGTTGTGGCCTTTCGACCGTTTGGATTTAGATAGTGATCTAGAACTTTTAACTCTTTAATATCTTGATAAATTTATGTTTTTTTTTAGGAGGTACACAGGTAAAAGGCTTAACATAGTAGTGCTCTCTTTGTCTCTCCAAAAGATTTTTTTATTGCCAAATAAATATTTTATCCAATAGATTCCAGATTTTTACTGATATTATGTTACATATACCTAGTCTTACATTGTATAGTAATTCGATGCCTATAGTTTAGAAATGCTTACTTTTTAGAATCGATGATTAAAGACAAATTGCTTTTAGAATAATTTTATATTCGTATAGATAGTGATTTCAAAGGAATTTTCTTATTGACTAGAAACCAAAGACTATTTGTTACATCATTTGGTTTAACAGGAATGTTAGCCTTAAGCTTCAAGCACCTGTTAATGATAAAATAAGTTTTTGAACCTTGATTATGAATCAACATATAATTTTTTATAAACGTTTTTAAGCGGTCATCAACTTTAGATTAAGAAGTCTTCATTATTTTAAGACATAGAGATACCGATGCCATTGCAAAAGCTTTAATAATATGATAAAACTAATCATACTTTAATTTTAAACTCCTCTGTATTTCTTTTACTGTTAGGTTGATCGGCTTTCAAATTAATTTTACATTTTTCAAATAAGAACATCTAAAATCAAATCGACATTTTTTTTAAACGCTATTAGTAATGCAAAGGCATTTAAAAAATCTTTCTGCTAGCCCAGCTAAGGTTAATAAATAGAATAGAAGTGTCCAAAGGTTTTTCAAAAAACTCACATTAAATACCTTTTCCTTTAGTTATCTCTGGCCCAACGGCAACGCGTGTTTAAAAATCTGTAAGATAAAATTTACCTGTATATATTTTGGTTGTCTTATGGCATTATACTTATTTGCCGCAGTTTGTAAGCTTTTTATTTTTAGGTTTTTCTAATGTGGCTTCAAATGCACAAGATTTTACATTATTTGCCAAAACAACAAAAAACTGCGACTTACGTTTAATTGTGATGTTTTAATGATGACAAAAATTGTATAAACTGTTTACTTATATTTCTGCGTACTTATTTTCCTCATTTTTGACGCATTTAGTTTACTTTGCGCTTTGTATAAAATTCCATTGTTCGAAAACACGGTTAATAATTTTATTTTAGTTTATAATAATGGATAACTTTTTTAACACTAGTATCCGTTGACCCAATTACTAAGGTATATCTGCTTAACCCCAGGCTATAATTAAGTCAATTTTGAACAGATTTTTTTAGGTCTTTTGAGCCAAGCAAAAAGGACTAAACGCCTAACTGATATTTTACATAATTTAAAGTTTTTTGTTGCCCAGACACGCAGCTCAAATTGCTCTGTTTTAAAATTGTCTAAAAAGTTCAAGAACAAAGGAACGTTCTTAAAAACTTGTTTTATTTTTTTTGATCTTTTAGATCAATAGTGATGCCCAAAAAATAAATTTTATGGCTTTGTACGGATTTTGGACAGTATTTTTCGATAACTCAGTCAAATATTATAAACAACAAGTGAAATTAAAGAATTTTGCTTCGGCCGGGGATCGAACCCGGGATCCCTTGCTATCTAGGCAAACATTCTACCACTGAACTACCGAAGCCATACATACATTTTCGAAAAACTTCTATCTATGCAGGCTGCGGTGTCTCAATACAAGAACGAGAAACTCTCAGGGTATTAACTCGACCAAGTCATCCAACTGATCTCTCTAAATTCTTCTTTCCCACTGTCAAAGGTATGATAACTCAAATTAGACGTATAATTAATAATTTCGTGTGTTAAAATTTCTAATCCCAAATGGGCGATTTGCCAATATAATTATCAAATACCAAATTGTAAATAATGCAAGGGATCTAAAACTATAAACAACAAGTGAAATTAAAGAAAGAAAAATGAGAAAAAAGTTTTCTGCTTCGGCCGGGGATCGAACCCGGGATCCCTTGCTATCTAGGCAAACATTCTACCACTGAACTACCGAAGCCATACATAAATTTTCGGAAAACTTCTATCTATGCAGGCTGCGGTGTCTCAATACAAGAACGAGAAACTCTCAGGGTATTAACTCGACCAAGTCATCCAACTGATCTCTCTAAATTCTTCTTTCCCACTGTCAAAGGTATGATAACTCAGAGTAGACGTAAAGAATCAGCGTCTGAAAGCATGAGATCACCTTTTCGTGTGTTAAAATTTCTGATTGCAAATGGACGATTTGCCAATATAATTATCAAATACCAAATTGCAAATAATGCAAAGACCTAAAACTATAAACAACAAGTGAAATTAAAGAAAGAAAAATAAGAAAAAAAAACAAATATTTTACAAACCGACATATAAAAAAAGACTGACATACATAAACCAGCACGACAGTTTGGTCTAAAATAACGAAAATTAAAAAAAATTACAAACATTAAAACTTTCTACTAAAAGTATTAAATATTTTTAACTTTGTTGATTCGTACATCAGGCCAAACCATAAAAAAATTCTTATACTGGTTCATACTGTACTCATTACTTTGAATATGAATTCCTTTGGCTAAGCTAACCAAATGGCATTACATATGAAACCGGTTTCTTCAAGTCCCATACTGCATACATTTCCTTATATTTAGTGTCATTTTCTTTAGCAGTCCTATAAGTCTTGTTCTAAATGTCGATGACGTTATGGAATTTTAATTCTTGATAACCCAGACTATCCCCAAGCTCAGTGGCGGATCCAGGACTTCCCGGGGGGAGGGGCCAAAGTGGCAAAAATCATCGAAATATTTTTTATTAGCGGTTTCTGATAGATCTGTGGTGGGAAATATTTCTAAAATTAAGTAGAATTTGTGACAAATTTTAAATAAGTGATGATGCTAAACTAAAAATAAGTTATTTGTATTGGAGAGAGGAGGGGATCCTCCACTGCTGAAGCTATGACCGCAAAAATATACTAGTTTCTGCTATGACATAGGAGATCTTGGCAAAAAATGTTTTCGCTTTACAACTTTACCGCTGTTTAGTGGATTTTACTTTCTTACTTTTTTATCAATGTTCTAAAATCCGAAATAATCGCCTCAAAAATTTTATCTATAATTTTACCACGAAGCTTTTGAATAACCTACACTGGTTTTACTTTACCTTAATAGATAAATCCCATACATTTTGGTTTTCATATATTATCACAGATTTTTTAACATATAAACGCAGGGACGCAATAGTAGTAATAATAGTAGTATAGGGTAGGCTCTAGACCTGCCGCCTAGGTACATAAAGCACCCTTTCAGCCAACCTCTGGGCATTCCCCTACTGTGCCCTTCCTTCGCTAATGAATCTGCCCGTCTTCTTTTTAAAGGCCAGAATATTGGGTCTCAAAGGCTTCCTCTTCGAATACCTCTCTTTTTGTCTCCTTGTAAGCTTCACATGATGAGACGAAACAACATCGCTCGCACATTGCGTCCTCCTTCACTCTCATCTCCGCCAAGTGTCCTTGTAGGACGCAGTGTCCGGTTAGGACTCCCACTATCGGTCCTACCTCTCTTCGTGTTCTACAGAGTAGCCAGTCCCTACGGGACCTGCTGTCTCCTGTCACACACTCCTTCGCCTGTCTGACGTTTCCTGTGTTGGTCAATTTTTTTGTATCTCTTTCTGGTCCCAGTCTGTTAAAGCCGACTTCATCTGCTCGCTTGTGAGCCCCAAGAAAGGCTCTGGCCCGACGCATTTCTGCCGGGATAAACCCCTGGCAAGTTCGTACGCTTTTTCGTTTCCTAGGACTCCCATGTCTCCTGGACCGCAGGGAAGTAAATAATACCAAGTGTTTTTAATTTGATTATTACCTTATCATGAGAGATGTAACATTCAGCATGATTCTTTACAAACTTGAAATGACATATTAAATAATCTATTTTACGAGTATGTCCAAATATAACTAGATTTATTGGCATATTGGTAATTCTGCATACTTCACACGACGACTTTTACTTAGTTTAGGTGCAAGAAGAGAAAGCTCCTCTTAAATGTTGACTTAGCCTTAACATAGTTTATAGAAAGGCCAATAGGTATCTCTTAAAAAATGTACACATTTTTTTTTACAGAAGTCATCAAAAAGTGATGTATAATTGGTTGATAATTTATCCAGTAATTTTGTTTTGAGACGTGGAACTATGGCGGAAAGATGGCGAAATATTGTTTAATTTGTATAGTTTGAATCCTGTTTTCTTTATGAAAATTTGATTCCCGGCTTCAATATCGGTGATTTTGCACAATAAGCTCAATATCAGCCAACGCAAATTTTCAATTTGTTACCTGTCAAAACACTGTCATTTTCATTAATGGATTTTTACCCAAATCTAATCAGCTCATTATAGGGTCTAACACTATTTACCTAAGCAATTCATGAAAACCGGTTCAGCGGTTTAGTTTCCTCTAAAATAATAGCTTCTCTAGCCATTGCTGCGCGGGCTATGAAGGTAAAAACTGCATTTGTCTGGGCACCTGCTTTAAAAGTATTCGAGGCTTGGTTTTAACCTAAATTTTCGTCATATAAGTATTACAATGTCTTGTCGCAACATTTGAATTTTTAAATGTCGCAAACATAACAGAGGTATAAGATGTAGATGGATCTCATGCATATATTATTTTTAATCTAAATTTTTAAAAACTTTAGTGGCCTATTTATTTATTTATATTTTTTGTTTTAATTTTAATGTTTTACATTTAATTTAATATTTAGAGTACTTTAATATAATAGATACCTACAATATTTTTGTGTATTCAACTTTCATATAATATTTTTTTTAGTAAGGTACTTACATTAAAACTCGGTCTCAGATTTGAGACATGTTTTCCCAAAAAAATAAGCTTTGGGGAAATTAGACTAACCTACTTTTTGAGATATTTTAGAATGAAACCCGCTGCTAGTTAAGGAAAGAAAATTATTAAACATTAAATAAAAAGTCTATAAAGTTTAACTCCGTCTTTTCTTTCTGATTTAAAAAATCTATAACATGCCAATACTATGATAAATATTTTCTAAGATATAGGGCATTTAAATTTGTCATACTCCTATTGTAAAAAAAATACGTTGATGGGTACAACCAAATAAATAATAACAAAACTGTATAGGATCTTAATGTAAAAATAATGCGTTATATCTTAGCAAATGTTTATATCTTTATTTATATGTAGTATGATATATTATAGATTTTTAAAATCAGAAAGAAAAGGCGGATTTAAAAATGGAGTAGTACACAGGGTGTTCCGATTATTATAATAAAGATGATGACAACCTCTGCCACATGGGTTAAAAGGCTTTTAATAAACAATAAAACTTTTATATTTAATCTTTTTTCTATCATTGATATTAAAGGCGCTGATCGGAGGTTCAAAATATAGTAAATCACCCTGTACATTGATCTAGTACAAAAAAATATCTTTGAAAACCGATAATAAATTAACATTTTTAAAAATTTTAACAGGTTTACACATAAAAACCTATATTAAATCTATCAAATTATTTTTCTAAAAACAAAACCTGTAAACTTTAATAGACTTTTTGCGTCTTACCAATTTTAAACCTAAAAATAATGACGCAATTCAGTCAACAAACTTTAATAACAACGGTCAAAAATTGTTTAAAAAAACTGGTTTATAATAATTAAAAGCGTGCGACCTTAGTAGGTTGTGAAGTGAGATGATGGCATGGCTTCTTTCCTCTCTGTTTAGCATATCATTATTTTTAATTTGGTTAGTGCTATGCTCCTTTACTAATTACCGAAAATATAATAAAGAATTGCCCAGCACTTTTGTTGTAATTGAGGCTTTGTTAATTTTTTGTGGCATTATTTTAAAAGCTTTTGTTTAATTAAATACGCTTTCAATATAAACCCGATACTTATTTTTTTCGTGAAATATGAGAGTGTGTATCAATATTAATATATGTTTTTTATTTGTAACAAAATATAGATTACAAAATATCGTTAGATAATATATATATCAACTGAACCAGATTTTCCCGCGCTTATTTTGTTATCTTCGTCATTTATATTTGCATAATATGCTGATATTTATGCGATTTATAATTTTGTCTGCAAAATTTTACTATTTTTGATATTATTCAGCGGCGTAGCGTGGGGGGGCGCGGGGGGTTCGTCGCCCCCCCCCCGCCCCGAGGGTAGTGGCGCCCCACAGGTGGCCGAAGCGCCCTCAGCTTTATTAAGTCGGGCCGGTAACGGCCAATTGAGTGGGTGCCAAAGGAAACTAACGACATGACGACCTTTTTTTTTTTTTTTTTTTGGTGGCAAGATTCGTGACTTATCGGCCGCCCCCTCACACATGATGACCTTTTTTTTTTCGCAAGATTTGTGAGAGGCGCCCTTTTGACCTTTTTGTTTTTTTTTTGTCACAAGATTTTTCATCAGTTTTCAGAGGCGCCCTTTTTAGCTGTCGCCCCCCCCCCCGCCCTTTCGGGCACGCTACGCCGCTGATATTATTGCGTATACCAAAAACGTAACTAGGTATAATCTATAAGATAAGAAGGTAAATATGAGGGAAAATGCGCATTTGTTCAGCTGCATAATTTATTATATTTACGTAAAAAACAACTTTTTTTAACGCATTTCTTTTAATAATCTATAAAGAAAATTTTAGACCAGTAAAATCGTCCTAAATAATGATTTTTTGTTCATATATTCAAAAATAATAAAACATTCGAACTAGTTCGAAAATTAAAGTGCGCTTTAGCAAAATCTAGGCAAGTGGCGAGTAGTTTGTACCGAGCCTCCATATACCTATAACCATAAATACAGGTAAAAATATCGAGAACTAAAGCCGATCACACACAAAAAAACATAACGCGTAAGAAGTTCAACCTTATGGACTTTTCTTACGTAAATCCAATATGGCCGCTGCTATTCGATCGCTGATTGGTTGAAAGCCCGCTATGCGCCATGCTACGGATTACGTAAATTGTGTGTGTGAAGGCCTTAAAGCAAACATAGCTTGCTCTGAAAACAATGGAAAAATTTCAATGCGCAGACGCAAATTCCAAGTGCGTATGCGTGTATTTTGAAGCGAAGAACAGCTGTGTTGGGGACATGTTTTTTTGTTTACTTATTTGTGTAACTAGAAAACGTCGAGACGCTGTAGGAAATAAGCTTTGATATTTCGAAAAGCTTCTAGTACTTACCAGATGGAAGTTCTAGATACTATTGATCATACTTTTATATGGATGTTTGCAGCTAGATAAAGTAAAACGATTTCGTACCTTAAAATTGCACAAATGCCCGCGATTTTTTCTCGAAACTGAAGTCAGAATACTATTTTTGGTCTCCCACAATAAACCACATACAATTAAAAATTTAATCCGAAATTTGATAAATGTTCACCCGATCAAACAGGTTTTAGAAGAAATAATAGACATAACCTTAAATTCTTGAGAATTTTTCAAATCATGCAGTGATGTGTCGGAGTATAATAATGATTGGACTATAAGCCAGAAAAAAAGGTGAGGGTAGATTCGTGTAAGCTTATGTGACCATAAATTGACAGAGTATTTTCATTAGCAACATGGTATGTTATCGTGACGTGAAAGGTAAAATATAATTTTAAGACTAGAAGAGGTTATAACCAACATAACATTGGATGCATAAAACGGTACTCACATTCCTTCTATAGCCAACAACAGACACCGAGATGCTTAGAATTCGAGCCTTTATTAACATGAAGTAGGTTCATACCAAGATGATGGTTTAAAAGAGAGATTGTTTATTTTAAAAGGTACATATTTCCTAGTTTATAAAGTAATTACCTGGATAACTCCAAGAATGTGAACAAAACGGACGGGCCACGATCCTCCACTTTGTTGACGTCACATCGGGGGCTGATTTTTTTTGCTGGTCACATCACGGCACACAACATTGAAGTTGGAATGACGGTTTATGAATATTTGATTGAAAAAAAAAATTAAGCCGGTTTTGAGATTGTTTTTATTATATTCTTGCAGAACAATTTTTTCTAAATGTATAGTAATACTTAATTTCTCAGAGCCGCTTCATTAGCTCACACTAACATTAAATTTAAAGCAGAAGCGAATACGACAAACACAGATGACAAAGTCAAATACATGTCAAATTTAACAGTTGGCATGCGGTACATTGCGGGTAATTTGAATTCAAAATAAGGAATGCTAAATCTTGTAGATTTTAACCTTTTAATCATCTTGTATCCTCACAAAAGGTTGGTGGAATATTGGGATGGTATCTGAGAATACTTCACTGAAATTTCGCGGAAATATGTAGTGCCATTTTGAAAATACCTATATGCTTAGGCCAATTTTACTCGTCTCTTGATTTGAGCTATTTGGTAATCTTTTTTAATTTAATAATTTGACCCAGGTATATTCGTCTACTTGTTCTATTTTTTCTTGGTTTATTCTGATCGTGATATCTTCATCTGTGCATACTATAATTTTTGTTTTAGTGTATTTCATACTTAAGCCTGAATTTTTAGCTGCTGTATTCAGTTCCTCTTTATTATCTGTTATTAAGGCGATATCATCAGCATATCTTATGTGATTCAAGTACTGTCCGCTTACTTTCATGCCTGTTTCTTCCCAATCTAATTTTTTTAAAACATCTTATAGGGCCTGGTTAAATAGTTTAGGGGATATTGTGTCACCGTCTCTTCTTATAATTATCTTTTAAAAATTAAGCCTCGCAAGTAGGGGTAAGATTTTTCTCCACTTGAAATTTCTAAAACTTACCAAAATCTTTCAATTTGGGATACCCTCCCCAATAAGAATTACATAATAACTTACATAATTCAACCTGTATTAAAAATGAAAATCTAGCAACCAAATATTCTCAATTCTTAACTCTAAATGGAAGTTTTTGATTCCAAACCCCAAATTTTAAAAAGCTCAGGTAAGAACCTCATGCCACCTGAAGCGCCGGGGGGTGGTAAAAATAAAAGGTATTCTCAAAATGCACCTTGATTTAATTTCTGAAACCATCAAAAAGAAGCCCTGCTTAAGCTACGTTTACATTTGGAGAGTTTACTGGCGGAAAGTACTGGCAGCCACTAAACTAGCCAGCCCTTCAACTCTTGAGAAGTACTTGCGGGAGAATAGCAAGTGCACTTTCTTGTAGTTTACACATGGCAAGTTTAGTGGATACCAGTACTTTTCGCCAGTAAACTCTCCAAATGTAAACGTAGCTTAAGGAAGAAGATTTATTTTTGATGAGTCGAAACGAATATATATTTTTTCAAGTTTCTTAAACAAATTGTAATTTAGTAAGATCCAAGTTGAGCTGGGTCTATGCAGAAACATAGCATGACATAACATAACATTGCAGAAGGAAAATGGGTATTTATATAAAAATATAACATGACATAACATAAAAGCTTGGTCCAATCACAGTTTGATTTTTGTGTACGAGATTTTTTAACGTTCAGCTGAATTAATTAAACAGGTGCAGGGCTTTCCTGCTCTGTATCACAAAAAAAGACAAGGATTCTTCATCCATCTCAAAGAAATAAATAACACCACGTGTGAAGGTAACCAAAGGGCCATCAATACATGTATTAGGGCTGAGCCCCATTTAACTGCAATATTAACGAACAGCCAACCTACTATATGTACCTAAATATCAAATTCCCGACGTTTTGTATTACCTTTTTTATCTAATTAGTTTTTTTAAACAAAAAAAATATCAAAACCATCCAAACACAATAAAAAAGTAGGGTTATGGTGCAGAAATGTAAATAATGGCATCGCGGTCATGCGCGTAATGTGATTTTAATTAATGCGCAAAATAAAATTACCAAAAACAGTTTTTTTGCTCTAGAGCCCAAACGGCTCATTTGCGGACTCATTACTGGACAAAAAATATTTGTTTTGATGGCCCCTATCACCCCTTACAGTTTGTCGGTATATTTTTGGGACACTCATACAAATTATTATTGACTTTCAAAATATACCTTTTTGTGTAATCTCATAGGTTTTTAAAAAAAATATCATCGTAGCAATGGCTAGAGATGTTTATTTTCGACGAAAATTTTTTTTTAGATAACGCCAACATGTGTTATTTGCATGTATTTTGACCTATCCTAGCAATATCGTCGTGATATCTCTCTGTGTGTGTGTATATTATTTTTTGTCCGTAACAAGATAGCTCCTAAACCGCTGAACCAATTTTTATAAAATTTTTTGGAAAAATAGTGTTCGACACTCTTACAAACTGATTAGATTTTGGTCAAAATCAATTATGGCTAATGACAGTTTTTTGACAATTAAAAAACTTAAAAAAAAACTTTTTAACGGAGCCTCGTATCAACACACACTGTTTTCGGAATATAGTAGACTATATTTTGTTCAATAATTCGTGTTATAAACAAACACTTTGTGGGAGCTTTAGTTTCTGAGATATTTACAAAAACTGTTATCTTAATTATTTTCACTTTGATAACGCAAATAAAACTCAGACTTTTCGTTTTGAAATTATTCAGTATTAAATTTTCTTTGCGGACATATGTTTACTGAAAAAAAAAATTGTTTTGATGGCCCTTATTACCCCTTATATTTTTGGGACACTCATAGAACTATTCTCATACAAATTGTTTTGACTTTTAAAATAAACCTTTTTGTCTAATCTTATAGATTTTTGAAAAACTTGACCACTAATTTTTTTAGTTTCTGTTTTTTTTTCAATTATAAAGTTATTGTCAAACGCCTAAAGTTACTATGGTCTACTTTGAAGTTAAAGATAGTAATTTACATAATCTATCCCAAGCCGTAAAATTAAGTATTGTTCATACTCGTCTTAGTCTTTTGTTTTTGATTAGTCTTTGTCCTTTGATTAGTCTTAGCTGTCTTAAACAAAATCGGCTGTTCATACTCGTCTTTTGTTTTTGATTAGTCTTAGTTATAACCCACTGAAAAAAAATCAATTTCAATAAAAAGGCTCTCCTCAAAAGTCATTTTCTACACAAAACAATCTTATTTAACCTAATCTGTGCACGAAACACAGACACGAAAGAACAAAAGCGAAAAAGAAACAAAAAAACAAATAAAATTTTGAGGTTATGTTGAGATTTTCTGTTAAAAACATGATTAATGGCGGTAAATTCAAAATTTCGGCCGCGCGCTTGCGCTCTTCGGACGCCCTGTAAAAAAAAACAACAAATATCAGCTGATGTCTGTCACTCGTCTTAGTCATTGTCCTAAGGATTGAAAGTTGGCAACTCTTAAGACAAAGACTAATCAAAAACAAAAGCAAAAGCATTGTATGAACACTCCCATAAGAAACAGTGGTTTTAACTTTCTTATGACAAGACATATGACTAAACCAAGACAAAAGACTAGACAAAAGACGAGTACGAACGATCCATTAAATGTAGTTTTTAAAGTTTTGAAAATTTGTATAATTAAATTTTTGTCACAACTACTTCGTAGTTTACGCTTAGTACCATCTACTATGCTACTATCCAAATACATATTAGAATTATTTTTACTATGATAACACAAATTAAGCTCAGAGTTTTCGTTTCTAAATTAAATTCAGTATTAAATTTTCTTGGCTGAAAAAAATATATTTGTTTTGATAGCCCTTATCACCGCTTACAGTTTGTCGGTATATTTTTGGGACACTCATAAAACTATTCTCATACAAATTGTTTTGATTTTCATAATATACCTTTTTGTCTAATCTCATAGGTTTTCAAAAATTTAATCACTAATTTTTTTAGTTTATGATTTTTTTCATTTATAAAGTTATTGTGAAACGCCTAAACCTACTATGGTCTACTTTGAACTTAAAGATAGTAATTTACATAATCGATCTGCAGTCGTAAAAATAAATATAGTTTTTAAAGTCTTGAAAATTGGTGTAATTAGATTTTTGTCACAACTACGTCGTAGTTTATTACGCCTAGTACCATATACTATACTATGCTACTATCTAAATACATATTTTAATTATTTTTACATTGATAACACAAATAAAGCTCAGAGTTTTCGTTTCCAAATTGAATTCAGTATTAAATTTTCTCTCCGGATTTGGCTCTAAAACTTCTTTTACAAATTTAAAATAAACAACATATAGGAAAGAAATTATAAAAATTATAAACCAAACCGTAAATTAATTATTAAACCTTGATAAAACTGTTTTTTATGGGTTGATATATAATAAAGAATGTTTGTTGGCTTTCCTAATAGACCCTTTTATTTTGTCTTATTAAAGCTTTGATGACTATAATTCTTTTACAATTCACAGATGTAGGAATAAAGTATCTCATTGATTTGGGTTTTTTCTTAATTATAAAGTAGGTGCTTACTTGTCAAAAGCCCAATCCTACTTACTAGTGTTTAAGGACCTTGAAATTCAGATCAGAAAATATCAAAATTTTTTATACCCACCTAAATACGAAAGATTTTTAAAAATATAATAATTTAAAATTTTTTTATTATTTATATGATTTTGCTTAACTACCATCTACTATAATACTATCTAAATATTTTCATTATTTTTACTTTGTTAATGCAAATAAGGCTCGCATTTTTGTTTAGAAATTAAAGTTAATTTAAAATTTTTTGTTTGGATTTTTTTGTAAAAATATTTTTACCAATTTAATTTAATCTTAGAACATAAACAAGGGGTATGTAAGGAGTCATAAACCGCAGATAACTATCAATATTAACAACCGATATTTTCATTTAATCTCAACAAAAATTGGATACACTGTACAATGCATCAACTTCTGTGATAACTTTTATTGAGGATTTGACCATAAAACTTACTTTTGCCTTTAGCTAAAAAATCTGCTTCCTTTTCTAGCGACACAGTTTTAGTCCTCATGTGGTGATTAATATCATTATGATTATAACTCGGCACACTTTTATTATGCTGAATAAATCCAGGATGTTTTCTTTTAACACCCCCACACTGACCAACAAGTACTAAAACCACTAATATCACAAGAACTACTAAATTTTGTCCGGTAGGCTTTAAGTTTGGTAATGTTAATACTTGTATCCTCGCACATTTTCTTAAGTTCGATGTTTTCATCCCCTTTATCCTGAAATTATTTGGAAATATCCCGGGCGCCGACATACTTTTTTAATAACGAGTTACATGGCGACGCGACGCGAAGTTTCTCTACCCGCGCATTTGCCTTAACTGGTCTTCTCGATCCTACAAACATAACATGGTTTACCTTTAGCATCGGTTTACCAGAAATATACAAAACACAATCGTTTCAATCGCCCAACTCGCTTGATCTTAGCAACCCTCTCACTTTTTCACACAACACCAATTCTCTTTTACCTCAACAAATTCACATACAAGAACCACAGCAAACAAACTAACGTACCACGATAACAAATCTATGGTAATAGTTCATATACTAGCTTTATCTTCCTTCTTTCAAAGAGCCCAACGCAGATAAAGATATAACCCAACTAATCCAGAAAAGTAAGATAAACTCGAAGTGAACGTACCTGAGTACCACAGGTGAGAGTAGGTGGGAGAGAGTAACTATGAAGCGGCAAAGAGTCACGTGGGGTTTTGGGTACCATTATTGGTATTCCGAAAGGTTTGTTTTAATATCGGTTAATTTTTGGTTGTAGGTATTTGAATTTGTTATGTTATGTTAATTTTTTAAAGATTATGGAAATCGAGTGGAATAAAATTTCTAAAAATGATGTACATAAACATACGGATAGGCTCACAGAAAAGAAAATTATTTATCTTCTTTTAAAATAAGTTGACTTAAAGCAAGTTGACTGTTTTCCAGCAATATATATTTTTTTAATATCAAGCTTTGAAAAGAGATTCAGTATTTTAAAACAGAAAACTGTTTTTTAAATCAAATATTTGAGTTTTTTTTGAATATACTTATTGATTTATTTAAAGGAAACCATTCTTAAAATTAAACAAAGGAGTACTCAAATTAAAAATATAATGAAATATAATTAAGAAGTACTAATATTTTCTATATCTTATTTATATAGGGAAGCAACAACATTAATTAAAATTCACGAAAGAATTAAGCCAATCCGCATAAAAAAAGGTATCAGACAGGGTGACAAAATATCCCCTAAACTAATCAAGAAATAGGCATCAAAGTAGCAGGCAATACTTGAACCATCTAAGATATGCTGATGATATTGCCTTAATAACAGAAGAACTGATAAAAATGCTGGAAGAACTGGATACAGCAGATAACATAAGATATCATGATCGCAATAAACCATGAAAATAGACGAATACCTGGGACAAATTATTAAACTAAAAAAAGAAAACCAAACCGCTAAAATCAAAAGACGAGTAAGATAACAGGGTAGCATTGATAAATTAAGCTACATATTAAAAAATAAAAAATATCCTCAGTACCTTATTACCTACCTATGGATCCTTGCCTGGACACTTACAAAATCAAACATGGATAAGGTAACAAAACTCCAAAGATGAATGGAAAGACAATTGTTACATGTAAAGCTAAGATAAATAAAAAGGAATTAATAAATAAGGAATAAAACAAAAGTAAGGAATGCCAGAGGAAAAGTAGCAAAACTAAAATGAAAATTTGTCGGTCATAATATTAGACAGGAAGACCTTGAGGAAAAAAGAAGTAGGGAACAAGAAGAAAGAACAAACATGATGGATGAACACGGCGACATACAGAGAAGAGTGGAAGCTATTGGGAGAGGCCTATGTCCAAAGATGAATCGAAGAAGGCTAAATAGATAGAAGATTTTCTTGATCGGGTAACAGAACATCGAGATAATAATGGCAGCAGTTATTCTATTTTAATGGTTTCAAGCAAGACATTCTTTTTATTAAATAAAAACAGTTATTTTTCTTAATTAGAAAACTATATTTTTTTGATTCAAGAAAAAAAACTAAAATAATTTTTTTCAACCAAGACATTAATTTTGTCAAATCCATACAAGTATTTTCTCTATTTGAAATAAGCGTTATCTCGGTTTGAAATATATTAGATTTTAAAAACTTCTCGTTACTATATTTTCGGTTATTTGATCAATGGTTAAATAGTTCTAGATATTCCAACTCTGTAAATATAAATATTTTCGTTGATAAAAAAATCAGAAAAATCTCAAAAATGCCAAAAACAAAAATTTTTTAATTTTATTATATTAGCATAATCCCAGTTTTAATCCAATTTTAATAAAAGCAACGTTGTTATAATTATATTAGTTTTGTATATCAAAGGCTACACGTTGTGTCAAACTAATGACAAAAACAGTTTTCTCTTGCTACAAAAACGTTTTACGGAATCAGAAAATTCAACGAGAATACGTAAGAATAGCAAGATAGGTATAAGAGATTATTACCGTTGAAATATTTTTAAAAGTATCCGGCTTCAGAGAAATTATAATTTATCACAAAACTCTGAACACATAACTTTTTTAAAAAATGGAGAAAAAGAAAAAAATAATAAAAATCTAATTAAAAATTACCGATCAGTTAAAGCCAGAATAATTTCAGATGTCCGCAACAAATTTCTGTTGATGATATTTTACTACCAATTAAAAAGCATGTGATTTTTCTTGATCAAATATATATAAGTTTTTATAATTTAGTCCAAAAATTATAAATTTTGTTGTCGAATAAAAACTCAGAAAGCTTCTCAAAAAATAACCAATGCCTACTAATACATATTTGAAACAATACAGTTTAACACAAAGTACAACGTTAATTAACGAGGTATCAAAGTATCAAAGGTTACCAAAAAATAATAGCACAATGGCCAAGGTGCAATTTAAAATTAAAATGAATTTTCTCAGAAATCAAAATTAAAAATTAATATTTTTTTTTTAGTAACTTATGCGTGTTTTTATAAACTTACCCATGAATTGAACTTGGCCAAAAAATTAAATTTCAAATTAGTCTCAAGGGTATTTTTTAACAATATTAGAAAAAATAAATTGAAAATACCTGTTAAGATGGGAAGCTTAATTAATTCAAGGGTAGAATTAATATATACAGAGTGTGCGAAATTCGATGATTTTTGAGAGGTAGGTATTTTTGAGAGTAGAGGTCCTGGGCTCGATTTTCGATACTGCTTCTTGAAAGACCTTCTGGTTTTACAGCTACGAAGGGATTTTAAAAAATCTGTTTTAACGAAGGTGGCCTATAACTGTTATTTATGAAAATTTGATTTTATAGTGGAATGTTTTTATAGCTTTTTTTAATATAATAGATAAAATCCTTACTTCTTTATATAATGACTAATGATATTATTTTTTTTTTATTGTTTTTTAATGACTGGTTTAAGAAAAATTTTAAAATAATAAAATTAAAAAAATATTTCAAAATAAAGAAGAAATTAAAAAATAAATAAATAAATAAAAAATAATAAAAAAAGTAAATATTGAGTGTAATATGTTATTAAAAAAAATTATACTGATTTCAAAAATCGAATAAAACAAGGGTCATTCAATAAGAAATCTTTATGTAAAATCTCAAAAACTAAACGTGACAGATGAAATTCACTTTGACAAAATCTATAAAAAAGCAGCTTACATATAAAATACAAGAGTCATGGCCACCTTCATAAATGCAGACTTTTCAAAATCCCCTGGTATTTGAAAAACTTCGAGATCTTTCAAGAACAAGCTCAGAATACGTCTACTCATTTTCATATATCTCGGCTACAAACACTTAAAACCCCGAATTTGGCTCACTATGTACAGCAAAACACCCGGGCTTTTAACTAAAAAGAAGTTAAAAAGTTGTGTATACATGGGCGCACCCAGGTGGGGCCTCGATGCCCGGCCTAAAATTTTTTTAGATATTTTTCATTTCAGCATAAAATACGACCTTTTGAGGCCTCGACCCTCCCCGAAGATATATTCCTGGGTGCGCCACTGGTATATATTACACAAAACACAAAAAAATAGAAGGTACTTCACTGGATTAAATGTTTTGTACAAAGGCTATCTTTTTTCCACGCAACAGTTAAAAAGTTGATGATACCTGAATCTCTCTTATCTTCAATGTTTATTTTTCGAATAAAATGTAACATCATTTTTGTTTTGTTTACCTTCAGATAAAAGCATATATCTACACTTTCCTAAGGATTTAGATCTTACGACAACTATCACAAGAGCGTGGAGAAAAGGGGGTAGGTAAACCCCAATAAGTTAGTAATTATTCTCAAAAACGGTTATGTATAAGCTTGAACAAACATTGATTTGCGTATTATGGCAGAAAAGTTAAGTATAGCCAAGTAAGTTAGAGCATAAATACTTGTGCAAAAAATCGAAAAGTGAAGCAGTCATAGCTTGCTTTGGAAGCAATGGCTTATTTAAATTTGCAGACGTGAATTTTCAAGCGCGCCTGTGTGTGTCTTGTCACGTAGACACAGAGCTGCTATGTGGCTGGACGCCATAATTGTTATTTATTTACATTTTGCAGTGTTTTGCGTTTGTCTGTAAAATTATGATTTTTTCTGTGAAAAATGGGAAATATTTCACGTAAAATATGTGCGGTTTGTGGAAAATTATCTGGGAGAAGTAAAGGAGTGCCATTCCATAGGTGTAAGTAGGTACTTGTATTTTTCTTTATAATTTGTTAATAAGGTTGTTTATAGATGCCACCAAATACTCTTGATGCTGTCAACAATAAATCTGTACAATTTTAAAAAAAATACAATTGCAATCCACAATTTGACCTAAACAACTAGTTTTAGGAAAAAACAATGATAAAAATAATCCTAAATTTTTGAAAATTGTCAAATAATGTAGACGCAACGGAGTATGTTTCAAAACCACCAAAACTGACGCATGCGCAGTAACCGAAATTTTGTCTACCCGAAAAGTGAACTTAAATGGGGGTCCTGGCTTCAAGAATCACGTGTGAGGATGCATGGGTATGCCCCATGTTTATGCTCTAACTTATTTGGGTACAGCTCATTAAAAAAATACATATTTTAGCACTAACACAGGTCTAAGTTTAAAATAAAAATGGAGAACATGCTGCTAGTGGTGACAGCAAAATAGATGCTCTTATGTCTATGCAAGAAATTGTTAAGTTTAGTATTTAAGTAAAATATTTTACCTGTAGAGCATTTAGAGCACATTATAAATAGTTAGATCAGGTTAAAAGCAAGCTTCCAAGCTAATTTTCTAAGTGTGACACTGGGCTAGCCAATGGGATTCCTACAAAATATAAATTTTGTGAATTAAAAAATCGTTTATTGGTAAAGGACTTTGTAAAACTGTAAAGGAACCTCTCTGCGTTTTCTCCACTAAAATGTAGTGATTATATATTTATAAATGGTGTATTGTTTTGCAACAATATTGCAACTCAAGTTTGGTAAAAAAACAATTTTATGACACCTAAAGTACCTAATTTGTTTATGATTACTAACGTTTTTCTTTAATACAATAATAATATTAGATTTTTATAACAGGAAACATAAACTGAAGTTTAAAATATGTAAAAATTCAAACCTTTTAGGAAATTTCTGGTTCATTATGTATCTAATTATTAGAACGGTCTACTTTCTATTAGGGACTTATTGCAATAAAGCCAGCCACTAATTGTGCCGGGCACTATTCTGGCAGTTTCGCATTATAAGAACAGCTGTCTTCTTTCAACATTAGGCCTTTATGTATTATAAGAGCGGAGTTAATAGTGGCGCCGCTATTAATGGAAAATAAAAGACTGGATTTATAAATTTGACTTTGGTAGGTGAATTTTGAAAGATAAACTGTCATTTTTCAATGGAAAACTGTCAGAATAGTATCCTGCACTATCATTTCCTGGCTTTATTGCAATAGGTCCTTATTATCTATACTAGTAGTTGTTAGTTTTCATAATTTAACATCTTTGGTTATGACAATCAATTATACATAGATTTAAATTCAAATGAGGATAATTACATCAATGTTTAGTTTTGCAATTTTAAAATGATTTTCTGTTTTTTTGTCAAACTAGGAAAATATAACTCAACTATTTTTCCCTGTAGATGATAAACTTTGCATTTTTAGAAATTGTGTAAAAACCCGATTATGACAGAAATAAATACAGTTTTAAAACCTTGAAATGTTTGTTCTGATAGACGGTATGAACCCATCCTAACAATTAACAGCTTTTATAAAAAAAAATGTAGGTATTATTACAATTTATATTATTTGAGTAATTTTTGATAAGAGATTTGGCAAACATTTTCCGGCGATTTAGTTACATTAATATTTGTTATATGTAGATTGCAAAAAAAGTAGTTTTTTTTAGTATCAAAAGTAAAATATTTGCTTAAACGATTATAATAAAACCCTGCTTTTTATTTCCTCTTAGATATTTTTTTTACATATCAAGTAATTATACGTTTTAAATTTGTAAAGGCAGTACCGCAGTCAGAAAGGGGGGAGGCAATACATTTGTGTGGTTTCAAAAAATTAATAATTTACGAATTTTCAGGGGGGGGGGGCGGGTCCGACGCGTCTTTTGTGTGCGCGTGTGATAGTGAGTAACGGCATTTTTTAAAATTTAGAAAAGCCTTTTTTTCAAGAAGTTAATCTCAATAAATAAAGTGTTTTTTCCTTTTTTTAACTAATAAAAAAATAAAATATTTATGACTACAATAAACCAAGATCAACCTATACTTTAAAATTTACCTTTTAGCTCAACATCTTTAATAAAAATCCACGATTTTGACAAAATTTTGGTATGTTGTAGATCTCGATCTTCTGATCAAAAGTTCTCATAAGCTCAAAACGATCCTATTACTGGTTTGCGAGATACAGTGGCGTGTATGGGGCTCCCCCAAAATACGAATAAATTGAAATTTATTTGTAAAACTTGGACTGTAATCCAAAAAAAATATAAAAATATTTGACTCTTATATCTGACAACCATGCTAGACAACTAGCTATTTTAATGTATCAAAAAGTACAATATTTTTTTAATTTATTCGTATGTTGGGGGAGTCTCATACCCGTCACTGTATCTTGAAAACTACTCATAGGAACGCTTTGAGCTCATAAGAATTTTTGATTAGGATATAGAGATCTACAATATACTAAAATTTCATTAAAATCGTGGATTTTTTTAAATGCCATTTAAGGTGTGCCTGCTCCTTTAACCAAAAGGTAATTGATTTTTCTAAATCTTAAACACCCTGTATATATAATTTTTATAACCATTTTTATTAACAATGTGCACAATCTCTTTAATAAGTTTGGATAATTATTATTATTTCGTTATCAAATTTATTGATCAATAATATTATTAAACTAGTACAGTGTTGATTTAATTAAAGAAACTAGATTGAAATCCCTTTTTAAGGACATGAAAAAAAAATAGTAATAAAAATTCTATTGAAAAATTTACGTCACGATTTAAAATAAACAAACAATAATAAAAATACAAAGAACTGAGCACTTTGGCGGTAGGTATTCTACTTGTTAATCTGTTCATGTTAATTATTGTTAGAATTAATTTATTTTTAGGTGATTTGCATATTATTGCAAACCACAAATTATGCAATTTGATAAGTTGCATAAAAAAGAGTAGGTACTAAATTTAGTCCCCTATAAATTACGCAAGTTTTATGAACAATATAAACTAAGTAAAAAAAAAAGAAAATATTTTGTGCACTTTAGGGACTAAAATAATGCTTTAGCTTAAACTAGAAAAATACTTAAATATAAAAAAAATTTTGTTCAAGGACTAAAAAAAATTTGGTTGGTTTTTTAAAAGAGCTTTATTAAGGAAATTTATTGTATCTGTCGATATATCCCCCAATAATTTATTACTCGCAGTTTTTTTACCTTCCTAGCCCGCACAATGGAAGAGACGGTATTGTTTTTGACGTAAAATTTTTTTTTAGATAACGCCGAAAATGTGTTATTTGGGTGTATTTTGACCTATCCTAGCAATATCGTCGTGACGTCTGTCTGTGTGTGTATTTTTTTCTGTTCGTAACACGATAGCTCCTAAACCGATAAACCGATTTTCATAAAATTTTCAGGAAAAATAAATAGCGTTCGACACTTTAACGAGCTGATTAGATTTTGGTCAAAATCTTGCTCAATAATTTGTGTTATAACCAAAAACTTCGTAAGAGCTTTAGTTTCTGAGATATTTACAAAAAACTATTTTCAGGGCTGATATATCATGGCTTCACATATGCTAATAGGCTAGCTAGGAAAGTATCAGAACCGTCATGGATCCATTTATTTTTAGACCGACCCCACTTGTAAACAGGGGAATCCTAGGGAGGCGTTTTTTAAAGGCCGGTTGAAAATAGCAGTTTTTTAATAGAAAATTAGTTCTGGTGACTTTACCTTAAATTTATATAAGAGATTTTTTTTACCGACAGCCAACTAATTTGCTTTTTTATTATTTTTTTTAAATTGTCGCTAATTACATCTATTCTATGTACCTAGTTACATAGGGGCAAACTGTGTTTTATCCAGGGACGTTAATATAGTTGTGGAAATGCTTTAATATACTTTATGTTATTATAATATTTGACAGTAAAACTTTACCGAAAAATAAATATAAGGACGTAGGGACAAAAAACTGTGATAATACTGTCTCTAGGTAACACACCGTGTAATGTCCCTATACAGGGAGTAAAATATCGAGCAAAAATTAAAAATTGTGTTTTTTGAAAAATTAAAATATCGCCGCTATCTTACAAATAAATTTAATAAAACATAATAATGACATTTGGTAGTTGTACGTCAATAAATAGAGCAATAAAAGAGCTCTTCAACCATGTATAATAAGTCTATCTTTGAATGACGAAAAATGTGAATTTATTTAAAAAACTGTTTTTCACTTGGTTGGCTCTGAAACAAAGCCCGTAGTTGCATTTGTTGTCATATTTATTTGATTTATCTGTTGTAGTTTTAAATTTTCTAAATTACTTAAGATTTTTTTTGAGTCACATTATCAATCAAATTTAACATGGAAATGTTTCCAAATTGGGAGAAAGTAGATATGTATGAATGTTATATTTTGTGTAATAAGAATGCTGGAAGAGCTCGAGATTTGTACTTTCAGAGATATTCAGAAAGACGACAACCAAGATTGGCAATCTTAATCTTCCGAATAGGTACTTAGAAATAATTTAATTGAATAATGTTTCCTTTAAAAAACAAAATCGTAATCGACAACCTGATGAAAATATTGAAGCTCTGGTTTTACAAAATATTATTATATTATACATACGTATGACAACAAACATAACTACGGCATTTGTTTCACAGCCAACTAAGTGAAAACAATTTTTTTTAAATAAATTCACATTTTCCGTCATCCAAAGATAGGCTTATTATACACGGTTGTAAAGCTCCTTTTATGCTCTATTTACTGAAGTATAAATTCAATATGGCGGCGATAAAAAATAACAAAGTTGGCTATGGTTTCAAAAAAACTAGAATGCCTAGAAATTTTTTTTAACGTCATTAAATTGGCCGTAGTTGCTTATATAAATTTTATTAAATTTGTTTGCTAGATGGCGGCGATATTTCAATTTTTCAAAAAACACAATTTTTAGTTTTTGCTACGGCATCTGATTGGGCTTAGAATAGCGCAACTTTTTTCTTATTTAAACAAACTCGTATCTCTTACCGTTTCCGAAATCCCCTCCCAAGTAGCTGCTCTTATTTGGGACACCCTGTATACTAGGACTATTACTTTAGTTATTAAGAATATAAGACAAAAATTTACTTTTCCGTCATAAAATCACAATGCGCTGAGGTGCTTATTATTTTGCAGTCATTTGCATTTTTCATTAGTCTGCGGTTACCAAGGAATATACATACGTCATAGCGATTAGGAAATTAAATTACTAGGGTGACATTATATCGTTAATATGGCCGAAAATTGTGGATATTCCTATGAACACCCACCCGCTTTTTAATGTCATCTTATTATTTCTTCATTTGTAGATTACAAAAAATCAGTGTGGTACCCCGTGGTTTAAAATAAGCATCATGATTTTTTAGCAGTTTTTAAAGCTCGCTGAATTCTGAAGCTGTCCATACGAGTTTAAGGAATTATAAGTTGACATTAAAAACGTGGACGACCGTACATAGTGTCCCTAGGTTGAGCACTTTTCCCTACCTTTTTCAAAAGTTTACCAAAAAAGAAAAAAAAAACAATTTTTGAACATACTACTTATTACGTCAACCAAAATGTTTAAAAATATATTTTCTCAATTTTACCTTCTAAGCCCGCACAGCAATGGCTAAAGAAGGTATTTTTTTCAACGAAAAAAAAAATGAGATATGTAATGCCGAAAATGCATTATTTGAGTGTATTTTGAGCTATCTTAGCAATATCGTTGGGGCGTCGGTCCGTGTGCATGTCTATGTCTGTCCGGACCACGTAAGCTCCTAATGAACCTAATGAACCAAACCGAACCGATTTTCATGATTTTTTTAAGTAAAATAGTAAACAATACTGCAAACAGCTGATTTGATTTTGGGCGAAATCCATTATTACTAATGACATTTTTTCACAATAATTTATGTTATTATTTGAAACTTCCTCGGAGCTTTCGTTTCTAAGATATTTAGAAAAACGTGGAGTTCACCTAAAGTGTGCTAATGGGCTAGTAAGGTATCAGATCCATCATTAGGCCATTTAAGATTCACTTGTGGTACTTCATTAGAAAGCTTTTTAAGAAGAAAAACAATGGGATTATTTGTTTTTTATATGCATCAATTAAAATGTCAAAAAATAGTTTTTAAAAATGTTTTACTGTTTTTTTAAATATTCTTTTTTTTTCATAAACTTTTGTAACTTAACCACAAGAGGGACCATCCGATCTCAAAAAAAAATTGTATCTGTTTAGAACCCTTTCAGAAATTACGACAAAAATGTTGACGTATTTTTGTTTTTTTTTAACCAAATAATAACCCGCTAGACGCAGCATTCTATTCCAAGTCACCAGTCAGTAGGCGCCGTCGTCGTGTAGTGGTAGCAATGTTTGTTTCCCACTCCAGCTGTCCCGGTTCGATTCCTGGTTAGGTACTTGGTTGTTTGTGTTTGTTTAAAAACTGCTTTAACCTTGCTCGAACTTTGCTAAACTGGGCGATTGATCCTGATTGGATGGAAAATTCCAGAATAAATAAAAAAAGAAAAAAAAAAGCCACCAGTCTGCTAATATTGCAGAAACATAAGCCTGTCCATGGGTTGCAAATAAGTCGCTTTTTATTTTTATATTTGCTCTTTAAAAAGACACAAAATATTTTCCATATTTAAACAGTGTTATCTTAACAGCAAACAAACTAAAAACCTACCCCAACAAAATCTTTTGCCGCTTTGTTATACTTGTAAACCCAGCGAGGAACCCAATATTTATCTCACAGGAATACCTGTGCTGAGGAAAAAGAATAACGCACGCGAGAAGATGCTAAAGCTAAAAGGCAAGATGAAGAGCACTCGAGATCAAGGGAAGAAACAAACAAGCTAAATAAAGAGAACGATATATAAGAAATATTGTAATAAAAAAAGATAGAAAATATAAATTGGGAAAGAGATAATAGTAGGTAGTGAGTGTACGACAGAGAGCGGGAAGCGAGAAAACAAAGGCTGCCATAAATATAAGTCGCCCGCTTGGAGATTTTAACGATGGATCACGAAACAAACCCGTAAACATAAGTGTTAAAATCAAGAAGGCATTTTTTTACCAGTAAAAAAAAAAGAACACAAAATCGGGCGAGTCAGAAAACTTATTATAATTTAACTCACTTTTTGCACCACATTCTTAATTTCAGTTCAATTTTGTATTCTTTTCCTTCTTCCTTTGGTTTTTCCACGTTTAATCTAGATCATCTTTTAATGCTTTTTTTGACAATCTCTTATTTCCGAGTATTTATCACAGGACTAATGAGGTTTTTAATATAAAAGTACTTTTTTTTTGCTTTTAAAATATTGCTAGTAACCTTAGATGACCAGAAAACTGCTGGACGTCTATTCTTGAAATCAGTGCCTCGCCAAGTTCGCGCTGCTGTACCATATTTTCTTGAAACATTTCAGCCCATATTTGACTTATCTAAAACTTCACTTCGGCAAGAGCTACGAATCTCAGACTTTGCACAGTCGTAGATCTTCATAGATTTAACAACCCCTCCAAGTTTCATGGAATTCCATAAAGTAGTAAAGTAGTTACGAAATTTCAGAAAACGTCGAAATTGCCACTCACTCATTGACTCACTCACTCATGTATAGATCATCAAAATTCTACTGTACTTCCAGACATGCTAAAAAGCTGAAATTTAGAAGACTGATAGAATTTATGACCAAACCCCTGGAGAAAATTAAAAAACCCCAAAATTCTAATTTACTCCCCTCCCCAATACATGTAAAGTTATGTAAAAGTAACATTGCCCACTTCCAAAAATGCTAGAGAGCTGAGCTTTGGCAGACTGATAGGAACTATGATAAAACTATATAAAAATAAATGTAAAATAATGTAAAAGTAACATTGCCCACTTCCAGACACGCTAGATAGCTGAGCTTTGGAAGGCCGATAGTAATTATGATAAAGCTATAGAAAAAATTAAACCACCCCAAAATTTAAAGTGACTTCCCTCCCCTATAAATGTAAAATTATGTAAAATTAACACTGCCCACTTTCAGAAACGGTAGAGAGCTGAGCTTTTTAAGACTAAAAGGCGCTATGATAAAACTATAGGAACAAATTTAAAAACACCAAAATTTGAATTTGCTTTCCTCCCCCATAAATGTAAAGTTATGTAAAAGTAACATTGCCCACTTCCAGAAACGCTAGGGAGCTGACCTTTCCCTATAAATGTAAATTAATGTAAAAGTAACATTGCCCACTTCCAGAAATGCTAGAGAGCTGAGCTTTGGCAGACTGATAGGAACTATAATAAAACTATAGAAAAAAATTAAAACACCGCAAAATTCTAATTTACTTCCCTCCCCTATAAATGTAAAGTTATGTAAAACACTGCCCACTTCCAGAAACGCCAGAGAGCTGAGATTTTAAGACTGAAAAGCACTATGATAAAACTATAGGAAAAAATTTAAAAACACCAACATTTTAATTTACTTCCCTCTCCTATAAATGTAAATTTATATAAAAGTAACATTGCCTGCTTCCAGAAACGCTAGAGAGCTGAGCTTTGGAAGGCTGATAGGAACTACGATAAGACTATGGGAAAAAATTAAAAAACCCCAAAATGTTAATTTACTCTTCTCTTCTATAAATGTAAATTTATGTAAAAGTAACATTGCCCACTTCCAGAAACGCTGGAGAGCTAAGCTTGGAAGACTGATAGGAACTATAACAAAACTATAGAAAAAATTTAATTTACTTCCCTCCTCTATATATGTAAAGTTATGTAAAAGTAACATTGCCCACTTCCAGAAACGCTGGAGAGCTAAGCTTGGAAGACTGATAGGAACTATAACAAAACTATAGAAAAAATTTAATTTACTTCCCTCCTCTATATATGTAAAGTTATGTAAAAGTAACATTGTCTACTTCCAGAAACACTAGAGAGCTGAGCTTTGGAAGGCCGATAGTAACTATGATAAAACCATGGGAAAAAATAAAAACCTCAAAATTTTAAATAAGGCTTTGCAAAAGTTTTGAACAATTTGCCGCAACTTTTACTACTTTAAAAATTTAATTTCATCCAATTCGTTTAAAAAAGAAGTGAAATCATAATAAAAACATTTCATGTAAAAAAAAGCCAAGTACGCGAAAATGGTATTCAGTAAAAAGAATTGCGATAAAAGTAAAGCCAAGTTCTCCAATATAAATTTCAAAATGAAAGGTTCTTTCTAGTTTGAAAATGTTCTTCTAAACTTTGCTGAAGGCCTTTTTAATGTCCTTACAACCGTGAAAAAATTTCAAAAATTTATCCATTAGTTTTTGAGATAATTGCCTTCAAACTTTCAAATTTAACATAGACTGATAAAATAAAAATTTTATTAAAATTTTATTATTCATCGGATTTAATTTTTATTTTATCATTCCATGTTAAATTTCAAAATTTGAAAGCAAATATCTCAAAAACTAATCGATGGATTTTCGAAATTTTTACATGGTTGTAAAGATATTCAAGAGGGCTTTAAAACAAGGTATCACTAGATCTACTTTCCCTTTTCAAAATATCCGGGTAAAGTATATCCCTCGAAGGGTTCGTGCTACAAAAATTTCAAGATAGCCAAAAAGTGTCCCCCTCGCAAACAAAATCGACGTGTCCGAGCGTTTCTTCAAATTCGCACTCTATATACCCAAAAAGGCCTCTGTTTCGATGTTTGTGAAACACGGTGTATGCATTAAATTGAAAACCTTAGGATATCTAAGGTTACTGACTATAAGTATTGAACTAAACTTTTAAATAGTTTAAAAGGCGATCCAATATGACGGATTTTTCCATTTATTAACCAATATGTATTTAATTTGTAACTTTGAAGTGTTAAAGGTCGTTGGTTATGATTTTTAAATTAAATCTTAGGAAAATCAAATTGGCGGATCCAAAATGGTGGACTCTTACATTTATAAACCGATATGTATTAAATCATAAAATCATAATAGTCACCACAAAATTTCAAAATTAATACAAGTCGGCTCATAAATGGAAATTTTTGAACTCTCTATGTTAATTATTTTTAAGTCTATATTAAAAATCGAAATTAGCGAAAACTCCAAACTTTTAAATTTAATACATTAACTAATATGAAAATCGGCCATTTTTGATCCGTCATTTGGAATTCTTTTGTAACAAAAAATAACAAATTGCTTAGTTTTCTTAAACTGTTAAAATTGCAAACTCATGCTACGGCGCCCGGCGTCGAGTTAGGTCGGCGGCGAATCTGGTCAGCGCCGACACGAGTTGGCGTAGAGGCAAATTCCCCTGGTTACTATGCAAATCTTGAAAAATCGCCCCACCCCCCAACGAAAATCCTAGATCCGCCCTTGTCTGGACCAGCCATAAGAAAATGATAAATACTTCGAAACAAATATAACTAATCCTGTTTGTCGTTGACAGTTTAAATTATTAAATTAAAGCATGTTTTTAAACCAATTTATAGCAAAAACAGAACGTGTCTTGCTCGAAAGAAACTCAAAACCTTCTTAAGATTTTTTTTGCGGCAAGATTCTGCAACGAAATATGATCTTGGCAAGAGCAAAACTTGAGCAACACAATACTGCTATAAAGAAGAAAATAATAACAATTTTGATAGCGTTGGCAAATACTAAGAATCGGCTTACTACGAATATAATTTTTTTTTAAATTAGGTTTACCGACATAAGCAACAAACTTGGTATAACTATTCAGTAAAAATAATCAGTTTGTTTCCTATTACAAGCCTTTTTGGTCATGGCTAGCAATCTGTGGACGGGGCCGAAAAAAATTTCCATGTTTGTACTACTGTATAAGTGAGAGTGCAAAAATGGAAAACTGGTATTAAAACTGCAGGATTTTTGGTAGAAATTTAGTACTAAATCAACCACTGAATGCATCTTTTAAAACTAAGTCAGTCTTTAGTTGGTTAAATGTGATTTTTTTCTCAATGTAACTACGCCTTTTCTTTTTAAATGTTTGCCTATTTATGTATTATTTTTCAATACATTTTATAACGTGGTCAGTGCCTGTAAGATGTGTTAACCAATAAATAATGTATGCGGTAAAATAGTTTTCTTAGTTTTCGCGAGGTGTGTGTTCTGAGTATTGGTGAAATATGTCTGCACGTAGTACTTATGCGTGACAAAAGGGTAATAACAATAATAACATTCTGCCTTTAAACGACTTACAGTTTTCTGCGTTTTGCACAACCCCTTAGCCCACGAGAAATAAATGCCGCAAACATTGAATTTTTTTATTGTAAGTTGAAGTTACATCCGTTTTAACTTTGCCCTAACTTTGCGAAACTGGACAATTGATCCTAATTGGATGGAGAGTCCTAGTACAAAAAAAAAATAAGAAAAACATCCGTTTTGAAGACAGCGCTGGCATATAGAAATACTTTTTTTAAACTACGTTTTCTTAAGCCATTTTAATTTAGTTATAATAACGGCAAAGGCGTGGACTTGTATGGAAACAATTCTACAATATAATCTTTTGATAATGAATATTAAAAATAGTTTTTCTTCCAATTCCTCGAAACGGGGATATTAGTAGCTCGTATACTAGTTTCGGTCTTGTTGGACCTCCTCGGTACGAGCGTAACCAGTGTTAAGGGACCATGAATGCTGAGCTACTAATATCCCTGTTTTGAGGAATTGCCCGCAAGCTTTATCATTTTTTCATTAAGTATGTCCTCACAATATTCCTTTCAATAGTTTAAGATAGTTTTGAGTATTTTGGAGATTAGGTTGTCAGTCTTTAAAATAATATATTTTTGAAGTGTAAACTTCTTTAGGCGCGTTTAGCAGTTTTTGTGGGTACTGAATTGAACTGAGCCATTAGGTTCGGCTATGTAACGCTCATTCGGGTGAAGTCGGCTCGAGTCGACTAACTGTGAGAGGAACATTCAGCGAGCGATGTGATGATGCAGATGATTATTCTCTAATTTTTGAGTTTGCAGGCCTATTTATTGTGGTTGGTCATAACATATATTCATTTTAAGTGTAAGTTTTAATGCAAAATCACGTTGTAGTACAATGCTTAATTAGCAGGCCACTTTTCACAAACTCCCTCATTTCTAAAATCGTGCAATGTGTGTACGTCTGTCCGGATCAAAATAGCTCCTAAACCGCTGAACGGATGTTCATAAAAATTTTAGGTAAAATAGAGTTTTTAAAACAATACTGTTAAGAGCTAATACAATTTTGGTTAAAATCCATTAATGCCGATGCCAGCTTTTTGACAGTTAAATATTGACATTGACAAATATGTCATATGATTTTTATTTTAAAAGCTTCTAATTTTTCTAAAATATTCGTTTTAACTAAAATAAGTTTATCTTCGCTTCCGGCGCCCTTTTTTCTTTCTACAATAATTGTCATTATTCCGGAAAATTTTTGCCGCCATATATTTCAAGAATTATCTAACTTTTCCCAAATTTTTTTCTGCCTCGAAAAGTATTTAAATTTTATAACATTTCCGCCGAGATGCAATTTTCTTTTCGGTTTCCCTACAAATTATATTTTACGTACTTAATAATGTTCGCTTTTTCGTTTTGGTTTATTGGTTTTTTTTGTTTATTTTAATAAATACGTATTTTATTTTTAACTCTTTACTATTGCCCCTTCCTAGATTTGATACTGCGTGAGCCCATGGTACCATTGGGAATTTATCCTCTCAGAGTTCCTGGGAGTAGGTTTGCATAGCAGTAGCTCTCTCTTTGCTCTAGCACTGTCGCAGTTCGAAATCACTTCAAAATTTGAGAGTTGTTCTCTAACATCAAATCGAAAATCCATTTATTTGAATAAATTTAAAGGCTACACAGTCTTTTAATGATATTAAAATCAAATTTTTAATAATATTAACACCCGCTGCGATTTATAATTAACCCTCCAATAGCTAATTAACAACTTGTCAGAGTATCATAAAGCATATATTTTATTCTTATTTTTCGCCGAAACCTACACATGTAGCCGGTAGGTATATCAGGTAACCAAAAATACAAGTTTTTAATATTACCTATAAGAAGGTAGAAAATTAAAAATTATACAACCGAATAATGCGTTTTGTGGGCAAAGACTATTGCCCTAATGCAGTGGGGCGGACACCCTCTCTATTGGGGGTAGGAGCCAAATTTTTAGACCAAGGTTTAATCGAATAAAAATGAGTCAAACACTTTCAAGTTATGTTTTTTAAAATTACTTGTCAATCAAAAACTAGAAAATAATTGCGAACTGATTCTTAAATAAAATAGTAACAGGTGCAAAAATCGAATAAAAAACAACTAAAAATATTTAAAAGGAAAATGTTTTAAATGTCACTGGTTTAATATACCGCTCTTTGGAATTTCGCTGTTTTATTATATCGCTTTTTTGGACTATCGACATTTTGATATGTCGCTGTTTTAATTTTTAATTTTTTTCAGGGAATTAATAATTTTTAATACAACTTAAATTAAAAATCTAAAAAAAAAGCATAAAACATACTAACACACTCAAACTCACAAAAAAATCAAAATTCTTCTCCAAACCCTGGTTTTTCGAAATAGTTTCTAGAATGCCGGCGACGTTTTCTCGTTGGATGGCAAGGCTAATCCTCTGAGTGATGAAGCTTTTAGCCTTTTTTGAAAGTATTTTGTGACATATTTATGATATTAATTTTTTTGCTTCTCACTATAAAGCAGGTTTGCCAGTTTTTTAGAAGTCTGCCAACGTATCTCTACATGTGGCATCCCACAAAAGAGCTTTACCAGCTTGCCACGGGACCAAAGATATTCAATCGACAAAACAAATACCAGGTGACTGAAGGTGGGAAGGAATTCCAGCCAATCCCAAAGCTCCTCTGATAATTTGGTTGATCTGTCTCTGCCGAGACAACCGGTCTGCGCTTTTTATGCAGCAGAGCCCGCGCCATAACCATCTACTGTTTTCCCGCAGGAGCAATCCGAAAGGAGATGGAAATCCAGAACGATGATTCATCATCATCTAGCAGGTTCCCATGTGAGGAACCGGGCAAAGCTCTAAGCCACGCGTTGTTTTCCTTTTCCTGCAGAGCCAGCAGCAGAGCCTTACATATGAGGTCTTCTGACATCAACAAAATTTTGCCAAGAAAAACTTGGCACATTTTACTATCGAAATCTTTTTGATTTTTAAGATCGGATCACGGAACTGTAACAAAATCAATCGGATATATAAAAACTTTCGGTCAGACGCTGATAATTTGTAAGTGCTTTCAAATAGTCAATGTTTTGAGTGTCATAAATATATAATGGGAGAAGTGAAGACAGTAGATTTTTGACAACTGTTTACCGAACCTAGAAAAGCTGAAAAATGTCGGTCAAATGAGACCACCATTTTATTACCGAACCGAACCGAAGCCGCTTTGGAGAATGATATTAAACTAAGAAAGACTGACAGACAGGATGAATAAATAGCAAATTAAAAAGGAAAACGAAAATGACGATTAAAAACCACCATAATGATAAAAGAGCCAATTTTAAAAGTGATTATAAAGGAGAAAATCATGGCAATAGAGCCTTATTGCAATAAAGCCAGGCAGTAATTGTGCCGGGCACTATTCTGACAGTTTCACATTGAAAAGTGTCAGTTCATCTTTCAAAATTGATATACCAAAGTCGAATTTATAAATCCAGTAGTTTATTTTCCATTAATAGTGCCGGCACTCTTAATTCCGGCTCTTATAATACACAAAGGCCTAAAACTGTCAGAATAGTGCCTGGCTTTATTGCAATAAGTCCCTAATATTCATGTTTGCGCTATCGTTATATTTAGTCACTGGAACTTGGTCTATTTTAATCATAGTAAGAGGGTGGGCACCAAAAATCGTTCTCAAAAATGGTTTTTTATTACAAAGGTCAGACAGGCAATGATTTACAAGTCAAGGCAGATGATATTTAAATGTTTTTCCATAGAAAATATATAGATATTTTTTTGGTTAGGTAGAATTTTTGATAAATGGGTCAGGTGCCAGCAGACAAGGTAAAACAATGCTGGGAATGTTATAAATCTTTTAAAGGGTAATTAAAAATGCTTTTAAATTTTGACCGGCTATCTTAATAACTAATGGAAGGTTTTGACAACAAAATATGTTCTCAGGAAAAAACACATTATTTAAATAAGTTTCGGAAAACAGAATTATAAAAAGTGGTATGCTCGTCCAACAATCTAAGTTTGTTCCTTTTTTTGCGCTGTAGATTGCTAAAAAGTACTAACCCAAACTAACCCAAAAAAACAAAGATTTAAATAAAATGCATTGACTATAACTGTTAGGACTGAAGGTAAACAAAAAACATACCAACAACATATTCATTAGAAAAGTCTAATAATAAAAATAAAATATAAAAAATTAAGCAAAGAATAATATATTAACATCTAAATTAAACTTAACATTAGTAAATTATTAAAAAACTACCGGCTTAGACAGTGTCCCGTCATATTGGTAATGAATATGTAATGATTTCTTTGAATTTCATTTTAATGAGGTTTTATTATTGGTTTACATAAAAATGTACCAAGAAAATTTTGAACCTACAGGGTGATTCAAATTTTGAACTATTAAGTGGGAAAGGGTAATTTTGTGGGAGAAAAACTAACATTCCTCTGCGATACTCAAATTTTAAAACAAGATTTTTGGTAAAACTCGAATTTTGATATATCAACCCATTTTTGGGCTACGGGGGCTTTTTGAAAGTCTGAATTTTGGATTGGGGCCTATAACTTTTTTATTTCCCAAAATTTATTTTTGGTGTACATGTAGGTTTTTTAGAGCTCAATGCAGTTATCAAAGCAAATTTTATCTGACTGTTAGTTTCGGAGATATTATACAAAGATATATTTTGTTATAAAATGACCCTTTTTTATTTGAGTTTTAAAATCAGCCTGAAATTTCCTTTGAAACGATGTAGTACACTCGATGTTTTATTTTTGTTTATTTTTTATATATATTTTTAGCTTCCTAGCCCGCACAGCAATGGCTAGAGAAGGTATTGTTTTCGACAATTTTTTTTTTTTGAGAACAACGAAAATATTTTATTTGGGTGTATTTTGACCTACCCTGGCAGTATCGTCGTGATGTCTGTCTGTGTGTGTGTGTAACTCTGTCCGTAACACGATAGCTCCTAAACCGCCTAACCGATTTTCCTAAAATTTTTGGGTAAAATACATACATCATCATCAATGCTAATAACAGTTTTTTGACAGTTAAAAAGTTTAAAAAATGCTAACTTTTTAACGGAGCGTCGCATCAATATGCGGTTTTCGGAATAAAGTAGCGCACATTTTTCAAAAATTTATGTTATAACCAAACACTTGTTAGGAGCTTTCGTTTCGGAGATATTTACAAAAAACGGTTTTTAAGGTTGATATAGCATATCAGATCTGTCATGGATCTATTTATTTTATCCTTAGTATTAAATAAATAAAGGAAATATAAATAATACAAAAATATAAAAAAAAATGTATATTGTGTCACATCATTTTAAATCAAATTTTACGTCGATTTCGAAAATTAAGTAAAAATATAGTATTTAGTTTGACAATTGCATTAAGCGTTAAAACCCCTAAAAAACAAGCGATTTACATGAAAAATAAATTTCGAAAATGCAGGCTTTTAAAAGGCATCCGTTGCGCAAAAACGGGCTTGTTAAATGTTTAATTGTTATAATGTTTTAATAATATTTGTAATCAGAAGTTTTTAGTCAGTCAGATTGATGTCAGATCATTCGTCAAAGCTTGAGCTTAAATTCGTTTCAAATTAATCCGGATGATTTAAATTATGATCAATCAAATGCATCTCAAAACAACCCCGCCGAGGAAAGCAACCAAGAAGACGAAGATTCACTAATACACAGAGACTATGAAACAGATTGTAAAATTCTGAATCTTCTATTAATAGTAGTGAAGATCAGTTAATGCAAGATAAACAAACAACGGCAGACTATTCTGCCTATAGAGAGAGAATATTTGACATTATTCCAAAAAACTGGTTTGTTTCTGCCAGAAAAACTTTGGTCCAGTTAACTGACAATCAACAGGCTTGTTCCAGTCGACAAGTCATACTACACAAGTCAAATATAATCCAAGCTAAAGAAAATAGAGACGAAATTAAAAAACAAAATGAAACCGAGTTAAACATGATTGTCGATTACCTCTGTATTAAAGTTGAAACAAGTAATAAATTGTTTATTATTATACAAAGTGACGAAAACTTAATGTTCAAGAAATAAAAAAAAAAGGTGATGAATGTGATATACAAGTGTGTGAAAAAAAGTTTAATAAAAATAAACCAAAAAATGAAATACCGAATCAAAATGCGCCCGTTGCTCGTAAACCGAGAAGTTTTCTCTTCATTAAAGTTTTCTTACGTCCTGAATTTTAAGATTAGGAAGAAAAATGTTGCGTGTTATTACATTTTGAATTTTTTAAAGGGGAAGAAAAATGTTGCGTGTTTTTATGTCCTGAATGTTTTTGGAGGGGAAGATATGTTAAGTGTTACAATGTTTTGATAATAATTATGTCATGTGAAGTTTTTAGTCAGTCAGATTGATGTCAGATTTGAAATAAAAAAGTAAATAAAAAGTCAGACAGATCGTTTATTTTACAGGGTTAATATATCAAAATGCGAATTTTACCAAAAATTTTATCTTAAAATTAAAGGCTCGCAAAGAGGGGTTAGTTTTCTTCTATCCCTTCTGAAAATGCCCATTTCCAGTTAAAAGTACCTAATTTGAATCACCCTGTACACTCGCCTAATTTTTTACTGTCATGTTATTTTTCCCATACTTTCATATAAGTATCGTATTTCTGTAATCGATTTTCTTTAGTAGTTTTCAAAGTCCACTGAAATTCCAGGCTTTCGAGATAAGTTTAGGCAATTTTAAGTTGACATTAACAAAGTAGGCCACCGTAGGTCTCTGTATATTATATCCAAATATGTCCACATGCCGGGACTCTAGGAGACCGTTCAAAATCTGAGATTAAATTCTGAAAAATGCAAAACAACGTAACCTTTGAGGTTGAGAGGTTGAGAATGCAGCATTGCAGATAAGCCTTAAAGCTAAAACTTAATTTATCTGCATATAAGATCATGTATAAAAAATAAAAAATATATTTTTGCTCGCGTACAGGTCGCATATACACAAAGAAGAGAAAAGCAATGCAAGAGATTCCTACACCCCGCATGCAATTTAACTCGTGACACAGCTAAAACACGATTTTGTGTAGCGACGACCTTACTAAGGGCCCTATTCTCAAGAGTAGTTTGATTGGTTGATATTGTTTTCGACATCAACAAGCATTAATTACATGCAAGACTGACTAGGTTAAGAACAAGTCAAATATATGGCAACGCAGCGACTTGTTTTTCGGAATATTTTCAGGATCGCTGTATTTTAATCAATGTTGTATTAGGCCAATCTATCCTTTGAGCCACTACGATTGAAATAATTCATATTTTCTAACTAGAAACAAATTTAACAAACTATTTGCAATTTTTAAAAAACACAATGTGTAATTTTAATTTGTAGCGGTTTTGTAAGTCGACGCATCTCTAGGTTGCGCTGGTGTCTTTTCTCGTTGTCTAGAGCATTTCAAGCACAGTCTTTCTATCTTTGTGAACTGCTTTACCATTAGAGTTTGGACGAATCAACAGCGAGCTATGAGCACAGAGCAGGACAGTTTTTACAAAGGCCAGAAAATCGTTACAGAGCATTATTTAGTTGGTTTTTGTATACTTCACTTTGTTTGATTTAAGGGGGGGTATTTATTCAAATGGGGAAATGTTAAATCTGTCAATTATTTTAACTAAGATAAAACTATTACCTTTGTTATTCATAACTATTTTCGTATTTACTTTTAGACTTTATTTTAATTTTAAACCTTTTTATTATTGCTGATTCCAGTGTTTTAAAATATTGTTTCTTCGGTTTTCTGGTTCCTTAATATTAAATACAACCCATTCGTTATACTAAGTAAATTTAGAATGTTGCTAGATAAATATGTTTACAACAAACCTACAAAAAAATTCTAAAACCTAAAAGTTTAAAAAGTGTGAATATTAGAATACAAAAATTAATACGCTCAACCGGTTTTAAGTTTAGGCAGCAACACCCCAAAAAACTAAAAATGTGGTTTTGTAGGGAAAATTTCCTAGAACACAAAAATATAATTTTGAAAATCACAGCTGATCCTTTTTTCGAGTTTTTTTGATTTTTCCAAAAATGTATAAATATAATTTTATTATTTTAAATTACATAATTTATTTCCATCGTAAACAAATAAAAGTGGATTCAAACTATTTTAAAAAAATGTAGTGATAATTCTCAGGCCCGTCAACCCCTCTTGCCCCTTTTCTCTCATCACCAAATTGTGAGCCCTATAAAGCGAATTGTTGATAAAGTCGTTTTATGTTCTTTTTTGTTTTGTTTCTTTATCGTAAAAATGACCACAAACTATACAGATAAGAAATCAGAATAATAAATTAGCCAAAACTACATCAAACTTTTAGATCAAACGCTACAACAGTTCGGGTGATAATAGTGTTTTTTATCTTACATGATAAAAAGAGACAATAATAAGTGTAAGAATAAGTGTGTTACGAATTTTAAAAACAAATAGTTTTTATTCGATAACATCTTCTAAATAAAGAAAAATAGGTTAAAATATAGTTACTGTAATCATCTGAAACACACCAGTAACCGTCTGACATACCTAAAATGAATGTTTCGGATGGTTATATATTGTTTCGGTCAACTTTTTAGGTTGTTTTGGTTGTTACCCATTTGCTAATTGTAATTTAACGAATTTTTTGAGGTTTCATTAATTTGTTTGCCGAGAACTTTTGAGATGTCTAGGGAGAAATCGACTCGAGCGCCTCTGACAAAGTCACGCAAAGATTATAGATTATAATATATATAAGTCACGTTTGTATAAGGTTTTAGGGTTCGTTCACAAACTATAAGTAACTTTAAAAGGAGTGGTAGAAAATAGGCACTAATGTAAGTTTAAAATACGACACCAAGTGGCAAGGGCGTGGAACTAGCAATATTCCACACGGCCGTGGTGCGTTATTACTTAAAGAAGAAAGATAATAATTTGAAATGCGCCGTGCTGGCTTTTCTGCTGGCCAAACGTGATCATTGCCTTGTGATAATATGCAAAAGCTGGTTTTCGTTGGGTATCCGTTCTTAGGAAAGTACCACTAACGCTATTACAAAAAATTTTACTTTAATTCTCCATTTTGCCAAATGTTTAGGCATTCCTAATTTACCCAAACCCAGAACCGGGTTTTTCGCTAATTGTTCAAATTAAAAAAAAATGCGATTGGATCGCAAAATAAAAACAACTTTAAAATTAGATTATGCAAAATTTAGTCATGTTATTTTTAGAATGATGGACATTTTTAAGTCACAGGTTTAGCTTTGCATTTTTATATCATTGGCCATAATTAAAAGTTTTTGATAATCAAATCAAAAACCAAATATGATACGGTGCTGGTGTTAGATGGCGCCAAGCTCTATACCACGCTCCTATTTCACCGTAAGAAAACTAGGGATAGGAATTTGGGTCTAGTTACATACAAGCCTACTTTATGGCATGCTGCAGGGATGGGGATAAAGGGTCAGTTTCAATAATAAGGACATTTTGGGTCGCGTATTTTACTATAATGGTAATATAGTTATAACTATGTCTGCGCATTAGCATTACTCGCTCCTTTTTTGTTATTTACGGTAACGGTGTCCGGTACTTACGGTGGGCGTCCTTTAATGTTACCGTTATTTTTTAAGGTTAGTTTTGTATTATTTTTTTTTAATGCAGTCGAATTTTTGACTAAAATTCAGTAGTTTGGTTTGTAAAAAACCATAAATCTAATAAAAATATATAAACAAAAAGTTAAAAATATGTGAAACTAATAAATTAACGTTTGTGTTATGCTCACCTTTAGTGTTCAAAATCTATCTTTTATGCCGTGGATGTTACCGTTATTTTTAGAAACAATAATGGTAACATCTGTCAAATTTTCTGTTATTTCTAGTGACTCGAAATGTACATAATGTTACGATCGTTACCGTTATTGAAAACTAACGTTACCAAAAAACGTTATTCATGACAATTTACTTTAGGCGGAAATTTGCCCCCAAAAAAATTGATTATCAAAAAAAATACTCTGCCAATATATGGGCCCCTAAGCTCACACTAGGTACTATAGTTATAGTGTATGTGCGAGATAATAAAACTAAAACCTGAAATATGTGTGATATGTACATCTTATTCAACTCCAGACTAAATTACCTTTTGTTTGATACCACACAAGCCATGTTCTGACTTAAACTCAAATTTTTTAAATCTACCCCCACCCTTAAAACTAAAATGTATTTTGTTTAACTCCGGACTCAATTACCTTTCGTTTGATATCACACATGCCCTATTTTCACGTAAACTCTAATCTTTGAAATCTACCCCCACCCTTTTTGAAGAAAAAAAAACTAAAATGTATTTTGTTTAACTCCATACTCAATTAGCTTTCGTTTGATATCACACACGCCATAATTTCACATAAACTCTAATTTTTGAAATCTTCCCCCACCCTTTTATTTGGCTTGTGTTCGGTGGATTTTGTTCATTTTTAAATGGGACCATCTCGACCCAAGACCCAGCCTAGGTACCAAATTTCATTAAAATCGGCCAAGCAGTTTTTGAGTTATGCGCGTTGGTCGTTACAGACAGACACACAGACAGACAGACAGACAGACATACAGACAGACAGACAGACGGCGCGACAAAAAAGTTTCAAAATCAACTGAAACGCAAAGATATATAAAAAATTTTGAAATCGGAGCAACTTTTTTTTTCTCGAAAAAATTAGGATCACCATAGCTCACACTACTATAGTATAGTATATGTGTGAGCTAAAAAGGTCGTCCCGCACTATATACTAACACACGTATGTCAGCAACTTGAACCAAAACAATTTTCCGCGCATTACGTCATGTAGAAGACAAAATAGCAAAGTGGAATCCAGCTAATAGGCACCTTTTGAACGCACTTTACGAAAAATGTCTGCGCCGGCGCACTCTGTTGAGAATCACGTTCAAGAATTTTGTGGAAGAAAAAGTTAGGCGTCTCGTCAAATAAAGCTAATTATGAAAATCTATTCTGCTACTCATCTCAAATCAACCAATAATTTTGTTTTCTTCAATTTTTAAAAGATTTTATAACTTTTAGTTTTTACGTGTGTATGTTTGTGTATCATTTTTGCATACTTACAAGAAAAATACAAATCAAAGGTGAAAATGTTTTTTTTTGCTAGAACACTTTAAAAATAATATATATCATTTGTTAATTTCTAAATTAAAATAAAACACATATAGGGGGATAAAAAAACTGTGTTTATAAAGCTATTAGAGAATTATTAAAATACAGCCAGGCTATAATTGTACCAGGCACTATTCTGACACATTCACATTGAAAACTGACAGTTGATCCTGCAAAATTGACATACCAAAGTCGAATTTAAAACTTTCACGTTTATTTTCAATTAATAAAAGAAGGCACTATTTATTCCGGTTCATATAGTAAACAAAGGCCGTGTGTTGAAAGATCACAGCTGATATTACAATGTGAAGGTGGCAAAATTGTGCCTGGCACTATTATACCCTGGCTTTATTTCAATAATTATCTATTCAACAGTGTATTGTTCCTTAGTTACCTATTTTCTTTAATTTTTGGCCTTCTTAATTTACCTTAACACATTTCGATTTTTTCATGCGTTTCCCACGCTGCTCCTTTTAAAAAAACATATGTTCAAAACCCCCAAATGTCGTTTTACATGTCATTAAGTACAATTTTACCCAATTCAAATCCAACTATCGACCAATAAATTACAGAATCATTTAAATTTCTGTCTTTATATGCCATTGTAATATCGTCAGGATGCACATTTATCGAAAATATGTATCTTGAAGATCATGGGATATTGTGTAGTTTGGTTTATGGAAGTATGCAAAATGTTATGGTGATTTGACATGTAAATAGGCAGTGATGAGGTAGCTTTATAATAGAGATAATAGGTGACTATTAAGCTCGTTTCACATACAACCAATGGTTAGTACTTACTGTATCTATTGGTTTAAACCATATGTGATTAACCTAATGATATACACTGTCCCATTTAAAACTTTCCACCCGGGATTTCTCGAGAACTGCTGAAAATTTTTAAAAATGCCGAGACACGTCGATTTTATTTGTGAGCGGGATACTTTTTGGCTATCTTGAAATTTTTGTAGCACGCACCACCTTCGAGGGGTATACTTTACCTCTATATTTTGAATAGGGACAGTGGGACTAGTGATACCTTGTTGCGAATGTCTCTTGAATATCTTTACAACCGTGTAAAAATTTCGAAAATTCATCGATTAGTGTTTGAGATATTTGCTTTTAAATTTTAAAATTTAAGAGGGAATAATAAAATAAAAATTAAATCCATAAAATATAAAATTCTAATTAATTTTTTATTTTATCAGTCCATTTTAAATTTGAAAGTTTGAAGCCAATTATCTCAGAAACTAACAGATAGATTTTTGAAATTTTTACACGGTTGTAAGGACATTCAAAAGGCCTTCAAGACAAGGTATCACTAGACCCAGTTTCCCTATTCAAAATATAGGGGTAAAGTATACCCCTCGAAGGGGGTTCTTGCTACAAAAATTTAACAAAATCGACGTGTCTCAGCATTTTTAAAATTTTTCAGTTCTCGAGAAATCCCGAGTGGAAAGTTTTAAATGGGACACAGTGTATGCAAAAATGTTAGAAGTAGCAACACACAATCAATTTTATCACTACTTTCATATTAACAATATTAGATATTATTGAAAACCAGTCTGGGTTTAGAGCAAAACATTCGTGTGAAACTGCGTTACAACTAAATTTAGCTGACTGGTACCAGGCAACAGATAATAATCAATTTATAGTAGTAATCTTTTTGGGAATTCAAGAGAGCATTTAAAACTATATAGTTATAGATAGGGACATTCTTCTAAAAAAGTTAGATCGTTAGTGATTTGGCGGCAGTAGGTCTCAAACAAATGTGGTAAATACGTCAGAAGTAACATTGAGATATAAGGCACAAGGCGTTCCACAAGGAAGTATTTAGGGTCCGTTATTTTTTATTTTTTACATTTTTAATATAGCTTATCAATTGGACATCGACTTTTTTAATTAATTACTTATGATATATATCTTGGCGTTAAGGAAAATGACATTATTCTTGTAGTTGAAAAACTACATCAACAGTTAGCATTAATTTCAAAATACCTTAACGTCAATAAACTTAAGCTTAATGTATCTAAACCTAAAGCTATGATCATCTCAAGACAAAACATGTATGAAAAGCTTGATTTGGTTGAGATCAATATATCGCACACCCGCTGAAAAAGAGTCACAAGTCAAAAATCGCCCTTATTGAGATAAACCTGCCGCCACCATCGAAATAACTTGTACTTTCTTCCATAAAAGCGTCACATTTATGTTTCGACAATTCACCGCGAAATGGCGATGTGACTCTTTTATTTTGTCCAGTTTAGCTGAGGATGCGTTCCTTTACAGTGTCACTTTTGACTTTATAACAGCGTGAACGTGGAGTTTCATCCTGAAAAGAGTCACATTTCGAGTTGTGAAGGTTTTCGTGTGAACTATTGGTTAAATCTGACCCATATAACAAGTAAAATACTGTTCTTTTTTGTGTTGTGCCTGTTTTTTCGAATTGTTCAGTGTACTTAGAATTAAGGAGAATAAGAAAAAATCTTTTGAATTTCTTAGAGAATAATCACATTCCCAGTTGTTATTCAGCATTTTATAACTCGTTGTAAAAATAAATACAAAGTTTCTTCTTTTTTTGTTTTTTTTTTTTTTAATTATTTACCATCCTGCGTGACATCCTGATTTACAACGTCATGATACCTTGTTCTTAAAAAGTGTCACAATATCGGGTTTTTGTATTTTTTGAACTAAAAACGACAAAAATCATTTTTTCTGAGAAACGTACTTCATCAATTACATTGAATTAATAGGTTCCTGTTGATATAAAATAACATGTTAACTCGTAATTTGTCATGTAAGTGAAAAATGAATCTCTCTAATGAACTAAATTCTTTAACAGCGATTTTCTCAAAACAATGTTTTTTGAGTTGTTACTATTTTTTAGCGGGGGTGCGATAGTATGTATTATTAAATTATTAATTAAATACGTTTATTTCCACATTAAACTTACCGTTTTCTATAATAATAATAATAATGTATAGATGAAGAAAACATAGAAATAGTTGGTTAAATATCTAGACTTATGCTACATAGAACATTAAGACTCAAACTTCACTTTGAATATGTTTACAAAAAGATATTCATAAATTATGTATCCCCTCCAGAATTACAAAAAATCTAACCACACGTACATCAGCTATAGTATATAAAAAAATAAATGACCCGCATTTAGAAAACTTTTTTACTGTATTACAGTTTTTTGATAACACCTGTAAAGAATCACCTCAAAAGTTAGAAAATAGAGGGATGAGAATAATTCTATGATGTAGCAGGCTAATAGGGACTTGCGCCATTCAATTTTAACGGTTGTTTAACGATAAACGTCGTTTAATTTGTTAATTTAATTTGCACCATCTTTTAGCGGAAGTTTAAAGGGTTTTAAACGATGTTTTAAACGCCCCATTCATTTAGTTGAAGGTTTATCTATTTTTGAGGTTATGCTGAATTTGTGTTATGTTTTTCTTCCAATTTTTTTAAGGTTTCTTTTGATTAAAAAAAAAACATTTGGAGCAGCGGCAGCATGTCGGGAGCGAGAGGAGCCCGGCCCCTTACGGTTTAGGACCCATTTTATTTTTGAATATTACCCGACCGATCCATACCCACATTTTGGGCGCCCCACATCAATACAGCACACGCCGCCGTTGATTTGAAGATACTTATGTTTAACAAAAGTGCCGAACTAGCCAGAAAACACCACACTAGAAAAAAATAGCCATAAAAAAAACCAAAATGTATTTTGTTTAGCTACAGACTCAATTACCTTTCGTTTGATATCACGCACGCCATATTTTAACTTAAACTCTAATTTTTAAAATCTACCCCCACCCTTTTTTTAAAATAAACTAAAATGTATTTTGTTTAACTCCAGACCCAATCTAGGTACCAAATGTCATTTAAATCGGGCAAGCGGTTTTTGAGTTATGCGCATTGGTCCTTACAGACAGATATACAGACAGACAGACACACAGAGCGTCAAAAAAGTTTCAAAAATATATAAAAAATTTTAAAATCGGAGCAACTTTTTTATTCTCGAAAAAATTAGGTGTTTTTCTCGAAAAAATTAGGATCACCATAGCTCACACTACTATAGTATAGTAGTAGTGTGAGCTAATAAATGTGATACTACATTAGAACCAATTCTGTACATTAATTTTTAAAATAATTTGCACAGTTGTTATGTCGAATTACGAAACCTACTTACCTTTATCTTAGATTACAATACTTTAAGCTCCTTATTTTATTTTTTTAATGTTTATGCTCCTAAATCTTAAAATACAAAATGCAAACCTCATAATAATCTTTCACTGGCATCTCGCAATCCTGTTTTACAGATCGTTCTCTCTCTAGGAGGCACTCTACAAAAGGAACGGCTCTTGAGCTTTATTGTTTAGCACTCCATCTCAACAAAAGAACAAATTACATTGTTCTTTTTTACCTGAACTCAAAGCACCCGCTGCTATCTTGGGTTGCCTTGCCTTTTGGTGGTTGGTATTATACCATGGAAATGTTCAATTGGACGGCAAAAGGTGTCGTGTCATAGTACAGCTAGCAAAGACTAGATAGAAAGATCTAGAAGAAGTGAGGAGTACGGACACCCTGGGGATCTGTCAGTCGACCATATTGTGTTTACCTTCCTAAATTCTTTTCCGATACCAGCTCAATAAATAGACGACTCACAATAATAAATAAAATAAATTGGTAAAAAAATTTTTTTAAGTCACAAGCTTTTATAAAATGCACTAAAAATTAAAAAATAATTTTCTAAAATTCTAATATTATCATAATAATAAAAGCGATGGCCGACTGATGGAAATTTTGACGATGTTAGCACGATAAGATATCCGTATCAATTAAATATCACTATTTGCAAGAATTAATCTAGCAGAAAAATGCAGAGGTACCATTAACCATGCTTTGATTTGCGGCCATCGCTTTTATTATTATGATAATATTAGAATTTTAGACTTAAAAAATTTTTTTTACCAATTTATTTTCTACTTTTTAGTCTCAGCTATCTACTCTATTAAATGAAAATATTTCTTATTCTTAGATTATAATGAAATCGCTGATCGTGAGTTGTTTGGAAACTCATTTTTCTATTGGCAGAAGGAGAGGGTGGGGGTAGAGGTAGAAATATATTTTTTGTTAGAGCTGTATTGCCATCGGACCTTTATGCATATACCAAATTTTATAAAAGTCATTTGAAGTGAAATGTGTCAAAAACGCATTTGTTTTGGAAGGGGGTGGGGGTAGGGGTGGGAGGACATTTTTCATTATTGTTGTATTGTCATCGGACCACTATATGTATACCAAATTTCATCCAAATCGGATAATGGGAAGTGTGTCAAAAACGCATTTTTCTATAGATCGGGTGGGGGTAGGAGTAGTAGGATTTTTTTTTCAATGTTGTATTGTCGTCGGACCACTATATGTATACCAAACTTCATCTAAATCGCATAATGGGAAGGCTGTCAAAAACGCATTTTCTATAGAAAGGGGTGGGGGGTAGGGGTGGGAGGATATTTTTTTTTAATGTTGTATTGTCATCGGACCACTATGTGAATGCCAAATTTTATCCAAATCGGATAATGGGAAGTGTGTCAAAAACTCATTTTTCTATGAAAGGGGGTGGGGTAGGGGTGGGAGGATATTTTTTTCTAATTGTTGTATTATCATCGGACCACTATCTGTATACCAAATTTTATCCAAATCGGATAACGGGAAGTGTGTCACACATTTTTCTATAGAAGGGGTGGGGGTAGGGGTGGGAGGACATTTTTTTCTTAATGTTGTATTGTCATGGGATCACTATGCGTGTACCAAATTTCATCCAAATCGGATAATGGGAAGTGTGTCAAAAACGCTTCACAAGATTTGATAGATAGTTAGTTAGATAGTTAGATTGTTAGATAGTTAGACAGAACATCTTAAGCTAAATAAAAGCTTGTAAAAATCATTTACATTTTCCCCTACTGCAACATTTTAAAAGGATAGATACTTTTATTGTATTTAATATTTCGTTATTCAAAATATTAGAAGAAATAATCTTGAAACAATCGTTTTTTCAAATCTAAAATGAAGATGTGTTTCAATGACACGAATCAGTACTGTTTATTTAATCACACGACATGGCCCAGTCCCTAGTCTATTAAACTCGACCAAATGTTACGTATGGTTATAGTAGGCATCCACTACGCATGTCTTAAAAGAGTGGTTTTATTTTGGTCGGGCGCATTGTTTTATATTTTTTGGTGATATAGTTTTTGGGGGGTAGATGCATAATTTTCCTAAAAATATTATTTACTAAAACTGCAGAAACTGGCTCTGCCTACGTTCAGGGCCCCCGTAGTTTACCATAAAGCACAAAGAAAAATCGCCTAAGATCATAAATGAAAATGACATGTTAAAAACGGAATAATTAATAACTGGATATTATCAAAAGCCTCATCCCTTAAAACAAGACGAGAGCAAAACCGAAGTTCTGTATAACGTATTTTATCAAAACCGGACAAAATCATAAAAATGCGTCAGGCATAGCTTGTGACGTTCACCTAAAAAACAACGGTTATGATATTGCTATATTGAAGCGTCCTTCACTGCAATTTCTTTAGTGCCATGCCTAAAACAAACATTGCTATAGCACATACGGCATTTTCATTCTTTTATCAAAGCCGAACCTTAAAAAAAGGTCAGGTGTTCAACCCTAGGTTAGGATTCCTCTGCAATTAATTAACCAAGAGGTTTGGTTCGGTTAAGACCGATTTCGATCTCTCAAAAGAAGGGTAGCTAATTAAAGAAAAAAGACAGACAATTTTTTATGTATTTTTGGGTCCAAAAACAATAACAAAATTTGTTCCCGATTTAAATTTGCCGCCATGAGGCCAATTTGTATGAGAGGAAGAGAGACGGAACCAGCATATATGAAAAGAAAGGGGAGTTGCTCATGATAAGCCCGGCCCCTTTATATGATTTTGTCCTTTTGGATTTTGTCCGGTTTTGATAAAAGACTTTGATTTTGCTCTTGTCTTGTTTTGATGAAAGACGTATTTGTATAATGTCCCGTTATTAAGAATTCCGTTTTTGCCATTGGACTGTCATACCATTTTCATTTATGATCTTGGAAGATTTTCTTTTTTTCATTTACGACAATGGATAGGGCTTCACGTTCAGTGCTTTACGGAAAAATTCAGTGATAGAATATTTCAGTGACTCATCGTTTCTCAGTTTTAAATAAATCGGCTACAGACTTTCAGTTCGGTTCGGTTCGGTTTGGTTCGGTTTGGTTTGGTTGGTGACACTGACAGACGCAAAAATGGACCCCCAAGAAATCTAAACATTGGTGCAAGGAGGAAGAGTAAACTATTTCCCTCCCGCATGTCGCTGCTACAGAACAACTAATCATTTTTCAGAAAATGTTAAGGTTACTTTCGTAAATTCTTTTTGTTAGTGGTCTGCCACATCTAATCTTACTTAACCTAATGTGTCATTATATAAGATAAATTAATTTTTTTATTTCCCTTTTGGCATATAAAAATCCATTTTCATCGCCCAAACGACTATCAAAAGTGGTTCCTAGAATATAGGGATCATATTAGTGTCAGTGGCGGCGACGCCCGGTATATAATTTCTATGATTTTATGATCCAAATGCCTATGTTTATTATAATATTTATGACATAAAGATTTAAAGACGTGTAATTAGGTCTAGACTTACAGTCTTAGTTGATCTTTATAAAGATGCTACTGTATTATCTGCTAATTGCAATAATATAGACGATTTTTATACAGTAGGTATGTCTGCTAAGAATTGTACTATATTATATACCAAAAAAATTATAATTTTTAATTTTACGAACAAATATTTTTTCTATAAAAATTCTGCATACCTACCCTTAAATTAAACAGAATAGTCAGGCGTGACAATAGCAAAAACTGGGCCAAAATTTTCATTGTTTAAAAAATAATTGTTTTTTACTTAGGATACTGGACACTTCAGTTTGTCGTTACACATTTTACAACCATTTTTTCCTAGTTTAGTATCTTTTGGAAAACTTTATATAAGTTGTGTCAAATTTGAAATATGAATTTCGTTATAAATAAAAATCGATCAAACATTAGAACTAAATACCTTTGAATTTGCAAATAATTGTGGGCAGTCTTTTTTTACCCAACTGCAGCACGGCAAAAGGAAGGGTAATGTTTTTCGATTGTTGCATGTGTGTAAGTAAATATGTTTGTCACGCTAGCGGCTATTTTTTTGAACCGAAATCAACATGGCGGTCTTCAGGCGCCATTTTGTCAGATGACGTAGGCTTTTAGGCATACAAATTATCTAAATTTCAGGCGATTTTATTGAAATTCCTTTGATTACCCATTGCAAATGAACTCTAATTTGCTGTAGTTACTTTGTAGTCCTCCCTGCTCCCACCCATCTCCCCTCCTGTCATTCCTACCACCCTATTCAAAAACCAAATTCGAATAATTTGATCAAATATAGAGCTTTTTCAAAAAACAATTCTGCATACGCTTCAAGATTTTTTTTCCAACACCATTTTATTAGTTCCCCCCCGCCTCTCCCTCTTTGCTCCCAGCCATCCTTATTAGTAATAGTTATAGCTATAATTTTCACAAATATAAAGCGATTTCAAAAGTTCTTTCTGCACACGCTTGAAGACTTTTTTCCAACATCATTTTACTAGTTTCCCCCTTCCTCTCTTCTCCTCTCCCTCCTTATTAGTATTATTTGAAGCTATACCTTTCACAAATATAGAGCGATTTCAAAAATTCTTTCTGCACAAGCTTTAAGACTTTTTTGCAACATCATTTTACTAGTTTCCCCCTCCCTCTCTTTTCCCCTTCCCCTTTGACAAATTTAGAGCGATTTCAAAAATTCTTTCGGCACACGCTGTAAGATTTTTTTCGACACCATTTTACTAGTTCCCTCCTCCCTCTCTCCTCCCCCACCTTCACTCAATGAAAGGTAACACTGTTCGCGTCCGTGGAAAATCTACACGTACTTTTTAGGTAAAGCTTACTGAATTGCAAATGCATAGTGCTTTTTATAAGGCTAAATATGAATTAAACCTAAAAGTTGGAAATAAAAAAAATAATAAAAAAAACACCCAACTGCTAAATTTACTTGTAACTACTAGTCGCAGTTGGGTACAAAATTACCCAATAGCCTGATTCATGAAAATACAAAACTGTATAATTTCGTAAGTATAAAGCATGTCGTATATTATAGGTATACCTATCAATGTTGTACTCAACTGCGACTAGTAGTTACCAGTAAATTGAGCAGTTGGGTGTTTTTTTATGTAATTTTTTTTACTAGTGTAGTTTTGAGTAAAATTTATATTTTTTGTCAAACGTCGAATATCACTGAAAAAATTTGAAGATTTATTTTTAGGCTTAAGTTTATCCAGAACAATTGAGAAAAACATGAATTTTTAGGAAAATTACAGAAAAAATTATTTCACATTGTACCATTACCAGGTCCTGAGGTGCAAATAAAATGGAAGATAATAAAAACTTAAATAAACATATGCCTAAATATTTTTGATGGTTTGATCATTGTTTACAAAAATTTTTTTGACTCACCCCGCACCTCTAAGTCCCAAAGAATCTTCAAACATCTGAAACTAACCTGAAACAAAAATAAAAAAATTAGAAATATGCCAGCTTGTATTTTAAGAATAAGTGCCCAAAATATTTAATAAAATAGAAGTTTATAAGATATTTTTGGTGTGGACTTGGTCTTTTTCTTTCGGTATTTTGCATATTTTTCATAATTTGAATAAAAATAAAACAAACGCCATTTTAAGCAAGAACAATCCCGAGAAATCAGCTAAATTTTTTAGGATCGTAAATATTAATATGTTTTGGCTTTATGTTAGTTAATTTTTTTTAAAATATTCTCCACCGCTGGTTTTAATATATGCAGCAACTTTTGGATATGCATGCGTCCACGATACCCATAATAGCATTTGGAAGAAGCAACAAAAGAGCATCAAAAGAAACAAAACGAACAAAAGATTCTTCGGACTAACAACGTTTAGAAGGTTGTTAATTACTTGTTAGATGACTTGTTTTGTTTTATCCTTTTAAAATTATTAAACTGACCATAACAAAACGGCGGAATGTGCCTGCCTGTGGTTAGGGTTAATGAGAACTTAGATATGGTTGTAATTTTTTGATATGTGATTTATAAGATCGCATTAATTGGGTTTTAAAATTAGCATAGAATAAATAGCAGCACAGCACACACTAGAGAAAGACAAGTACAGGGTGTCCCAAACTGGGCACTTTTACAGGGTTTAAGGTACTTCTAGGGGAGACAGAGAAAATCTGACCACGCATTGCGAAGCTCAAATTTCAAGAGAAGACTTATAGTGAGAACCGCATTTTGAAATATCGTCTCGTCTTTGAGCTACGGGGGCTTTTTGAAAAGTTTGCATTTTGGAGGGGAATCTATAACTTCATTATTATTGGAAATATTGATTTAGAGCAAATTGCAATTTTATAGACTTTGTCACGAGGAATTCACCCGCTAAATTAAATTTTAACTGTCACTTTTAGTTTTTGAGATATGACATAAAGTTGCATTTTTTCTTATGGAATAGCCTATATTTTAATTAATTTTCGAATTCGTCATTGAATTCTTTTCAAAATGATGTATCATATGTCATAGTTTGATTGAGCGGTTTCGGAGATAATTAAAGTTTTTTATTTTTGTCTAGTGTGCGTTGAATGACGTCATGCGCCATTGACGTGAAAGCCTTGCGGTCAAATGCTACTTAATGCTCTTGTAGTTTTGTTGTCTTATACTATTCAAATCAAGTTGGCCTTGCGTCTTGGCGTTTTGTCGTTGTTTTCAATTGTTTAAACAATTTGAGATTACGCTTTGATATGTAATTATTTCGCACAAAAGCGTTTTAATTTTATTTTGAAATATGTATCATTTTTGTTCCTTTTTATAACTAGGCTTTGAGGGCCGTCAGCTGAATTATAACTTTTCCAAACCAGCCTTACTATATTTTTGACTGTGTAAAATAATAAAAATACTGGAGTGCCTTGACCTGCCTCAGCAGGAAATCATAGCGCACTAGAAATAAGTGAAAAAGCTGAATATCTCGTAAACCACTCAATGAAACTATAACATATGATACATCATTTTGAAAAGAATTCAATGACAAATTCGAAAATTTATTAAAATATAGGCCATTTCATAAGAAAAAATACAACTTTATGTCACATCTCAAAAACTAAAAGTGACAGTTAAAATATAATTTAGCGGGTGAATTCCTCGTGACAAAGTCTATGGTCGGTCGAGACGTCTTTCGCATGAAAAAGTCAACAAACCAACCGAACTGTAGCAATAGGGATCTCCAGTCCAATAGTTCCCACTCTTAGGTTACACTTTTGTGTTTTTAGTTAGGAATAGTAGCATAGGGAATAAGTAAAAACTGTAAAGAAACGCAGCTCAAAAACACTTTGACTTACCCTTGGATGAAAGGAACTTGGTACATGGACAACTGCACAGTCGAATCCAAATAATTCCAATCAAAGTAGTAGCAGTAGCACTTCAAAGCAATCCATAAATGTTTATACACGACCGCTGTCTTAAAAAAGCACGCATGTGATTTCACTTGGCGATCAATATATATCACTGGTATGGAGAGTACCCCAAATATTCGCATGAAGCTCCGTATAGCAAGACGGACGTTGGAGCACTGCTATATATGAGCAATACAGCAGTAAAAAGGTATGTATAAAAATTAGGGAAAACTTAAATTAAAAAAGGATGGAAAATGGATATACTCAAGGTAGAGAAAGCAAAAATAATAAAGTAAAGTCAATGCATTCTTGAGCATATAATTCACCGCGCAAATTCAAATTTTTACCCTTTTTGTAGGCAAGGCATATCTTAGTAACTAAATTAGTTTAAACCAAGAAATAAAAGTAACTTTAAGTATAAAGTTTGAGCATAACTCTAGCAAAAAAAAGAAAATAAAAAGCATTCTAATTTAGATAAATGTCTCTAAATTTTATATCTTAAAACTAAACGCCGGGACGAAGCATTCCGGCCCCCCTGAAAATACCCAGGGTATGGTATTTTCTGAACTAAGCATTAGGGAGAGGGCACAATTTCACCAAAGGCCTCTTGAATAAACCTTTGGAGGTTTTAACTGTAGCAACTCTTACTACATTATCAGTACCAGGGTGCAATCCTACTACTCGTCCCAATACCCAATTTAAGGGAGTGGTTTGATCATCTTTGATCAAAACCATCGTATCAATCGCAATGGGATCAATTTTGTCTTGATTCACTTTAGCGTGTTGTTGCAATGTATGTAAGTAATCTCTGTGCCATCTACGCCAAAAATCGCGATGCAGTTTTTGCAGCAACTGCCACCGAGAAAGCCTATTTAAAGGCACTTGGTCAAAATCGAGGTCTGGAACAGTCGTAAGTGGTTCCAGGCTAAGGAAATGACCGGGCGTCAGTGCAGTCAAATCATTTGGATCTGTGCTGACTGGACACAAAGGCCTAGAGTTGAGGATAGCTTCTACTTGAGTAACCACAGTATAAAGCTCCTCAAAAGTAAGCACCTGTTCTCCAATTACTCGTAGTAAATGAGACTTTGCACTTTTGATGTTACTTTCCCACAAACCGCCCATGTGGGGTGCGGATGGAGGGTTGAAGTGCCAACGAATTGATTCGCGATTAGCAACTTCAGCAAACATCTCGTTAAGCATTTTAGCAGAAAGCGTAAAATTCGACGCGTTATCCGAGTAGACTACTTCCACGCGTCCTCTTCTGGCCATAAAACGTCTGAATGCTGCCATAAAAGCGTCTGCCGATAAGTCTGACACAATTTCTAAGTGTACCGCCTTCGTACAACCGCAAATAAATAGAACGACATAAGCCTTAAGTCGTTTTGCACCGCGCATGCGGCTCATTGTAATAGCAAAACTTCCCGTAAGATCAACGCCAACGTGTTGAAAAGCTTTTGCTTGTGAAACGCGAAATTTTGGCAAATTACCAACAGGGGGTTGATAATTACTGGGGCGCGTGCGCCAGCATGTAGAACAACGCGAAATTATTTTTCTTATATGCCTTTTAGCTGCAAAAATCCAATAATTTTGAAAAAGTAAAAATAAAGTCGTGTTTATGCCGGTATGCATATGTTTCTCGTGAGTATGCGCAATCAATAACTTTGTAAATTGAGAATCACCGGGTAAAAGTATAGGAAATTTTTTGTCATAATCTAATTCCGAATTGCATAATCTTCCGCCAATGCGTAAAATATCATTTTGATCCAAAAACGGATTTAATTTTCTAAAAACCTTTGGCAACGGTTTATTATCGACAAGTAAAGAAATCTCGTTTTGAAAATATTTATTTTGCACGTGTTTTATAAGCACAAATATTGCATTTTGTAACTCATATTGTATTAACCACGTAGAATTAATAATAATTTTCTCATTATTAAATTTACGCGCGCGAAGATTGTGAATAAAACGTAGTATAAAAGCAACAAGTCTAATTAAACGCAAAAAATTTGAAAATTTGTTAAGCAGACAATCCAAAAAATTTGGTTCAATTGTTGCAGCAAACACCAATTTTCGCTCCTCTTCCAGAGCTTCTTTGGGTGTTGTAATATTATTTTTAGTAAAATCCCATGTCTCTTGTGGCTTACAAAGGAACTCGGGTCCTTGCCACCAAAGGGAACAATTAATTAAATCTGCAGGCAATAGACCACGTGACCCGGGGTCCGCGGCGTTTAATTCAGAAGGAACATGGTTCCAATCGCAAGGCTGAATTTTTTCTTGTATGTATGTGACTCGGTTGGATACAAAAGTGCGCCACGCATGTGGTGATCCTTTGATCCAAGAGAGCGCTACCATACTATCCGTAAAAGCAATAGTATTTTGAAAAGCAATTTTATTAGCAAAAGTATTTTGAATAAATTGAATGAGTTTAGCTAGCAAAACTGCCGCACAGAGCTCCAAACGGGGAATACTGATTCTTTTTATGGGAGCGACTTTCGATTTTGCGCACACAAAATACGTTTTAATATCTCCGTTTTGATAAACAATACGAAAATAAACCGCCGCACACATACCGCGCTCGGATGCATCGCTAAATCCAACAATTTGACAAAATTGAAAATTAGAGAGATCAATCATTCTTGGGATATAAAAATCAGAAAATAATTTGAGTTCTTCCTCGAATTTTTTCCACTTGGAAATTATTTCCGGGGGTGCTAACTGATCCCAATCTAACTTTATAAACCATAAGTACTGGATTAAATTTTTTGCAAAAAACGTAACCGGTGTAAGAAAACCTAAAGGGTCAAAGCATTTCGCAAGGGTACTAAGCAAATTACGCTTAGTGCAAATTTTTGTATTATAATTAAAAGAATAAAAAAAGTTATCACTTTGAGGGTTCCACCTCAAGCCTAAAATTTTTAGAGAGTTTGCATCCTCTCGATCCAAAGAAAAGTCTTTGGTTTGTATGTGGGTTGCAGGCAAGTCTGCAAGCAATTTGGGTTCGTTTGATGCCCATTTTTTCAGTTCAAATCCACCTCGCCCTAATAACTCAATTAATTGATTTTTCATAAGCATGATTTGATCAAAATCATTGCAACTTACTACGCAGTCGTCTATATAGACGCTGTCCTTTAAAATCGCAGAAGCGAACGGTAAGTCTTGATAATCATCGGCTGATTTAAGCAAGGTTCGAATTGCTAAATATGGAGAACAGTTTACCCCGAAAGTCAAAGTTTTTAATTCGTAATCTTGCACCGATTCTTCAGAATTAAAACGCCATAAAATTCGTTGGTATTTATGTTGATTTTCCTCCACATTTATCATTCTGTACATTTTAGAAATATCGCTAACAAAACAATATTTATGTAGCCGAAAATTAAGCAAAATTTTAACTAAATCTCCTTGTAATTTAGGACCCGTGTGAAGGGCTTGATTTAGGCTAGACTTATTTAAAGAATGACTCGATGCGTCAAAGACAGGACGAACAGGCGTGCTACTCGAGCTTTCTTTTATAACCGCATGGTGAGCAATATAAAAATATTCATGAATTTCTGAGTTATTAGGGGGTGAAACTGCACGCATGTGACCCATATCCAAGTATTCTTGCATTACTTGTGAGTAAGAAGTAAATAATTTTTTATCATTTAGTAAACGTTTTTCAAGCGAGTACAACCGACGCAAAGCAAGGGTTCGGGTATCGCCGAAATCAACGGGATTGATTTTAAAAGGCAACGAAACGGTGTATCTACCGTCCACATCGCGTATAGTAGTTTTTTCAAAATATTTTTCGCAAAAAATATCTGAAGGTGAATTTTTCTCCACCGTAGGAACCTCTTCCAACTCCCAGAATTTTTGCAAAGTATTATTTAAATCAGGAGTGGAAATAGTTGCCATAAAAGTAGAAATATTTTTTGATGCAAAAGCAGCATTTTGCAGAGGCATTTTTCCGAGCAAAGTCCATCCGAAGACTGTATTAATACAAGAGGGAGTGTCTGGACCAAAATAAAGTCTACCTTCTTCTAAAAGTGATCCATAAAGGTCCGCGCCAATAAGAAGCTGAATGCCAGCTTGATTATACCAACTGGGATCAGCTAATTTTAGACCAGTTAAGTAGTGCAAAGAATTTTGGTTAAAAGATACACTTGGCATTTTATCGCAAACTTGGTCTATTAATACAGGTTCTAGACTAAAAATTTTCGATTTATTATCGATAGCAGCAATTTTACAATGCACCGCATGGCGCGCCGTAGTAGACATATCTCCTAAACCGTTTACATTAAGCGAAATGTTGGATTTAGGAAGTCCGAGTGCATTCGCACATTTTTTCGTTATAAAGGAGCACATGGCGCCATTATCCAAGATGGCGCGTATTTCGTGCCAATTTCCGTATGCATCACGGATGTGCAGCAAAGCAGTGCAAAGCAACGTGTCATAGTCGCCAAGCACAGTACCCGCGTGAATAGATTTATTTTCAGTAATCTGATTTTCTACGGGGTTAGTTTGTGATCCACTAGACGTCACAGAAGAAGAAGCAATCACCGAAGCCGGGGAGTTATTTTTTAGGCATAAAAGACTGTGGTGATTTAAAAAACAAAATCTACATCTTTTTTGTGAAGTGCACGAGTTTACTTGATGAAAACTAGCCATACAGTTGGTGCATCCCTTATTATTTCTAATAAAATCAATGCGTTCTTGAATTGGTTTCACTAAAAAAGATTCACAGCTAAAAATCAGATGTGTATTTTTTGCTTTGCAGTAGAAACACGTGTTTTGTTTGGAATTTGGAGTTTTTTGTGACTGTCTGTTTGCAAGTAAAACTGTTTTATTTCGTGGATTACGGGGGGATCTCGAGAAGTTCCCTGGTCGTGAGTTTTGAACAATATCTTGTTTCATAGACAAAGATAAAGATTCAAGAGACGTGCAATGTTGCTCTAAAAATTTGTAAATATCTTCGTATTTTGGCATTAAATTAGAAGAGTGATTTTGTTCAAATAACTTACGCGTTCCGGGATCTAATCGATCCAAAAGCATGTTCGCAGTAATAAAGCACCAACTATGGGTCGCATATCCCATATTTTTTAAGCAATCAAGGTTTTCCTTGAACGTATCTAGCATTTTGCGCAATTCTAAAACGTCATCATTGGATAGCCGAGGTGAGTTTTCGATAGATTTCCAGTAAGAAACCGCACGCAAGCGCTTATTGTCATATCTGGAAATCAGCGTATCGTAGCAAAGTAAATAATTATTTCCTTCAAGAGGTATATTTTTAATTAAATTTAAAGCAGGGCCTCTTAAAATCGTACGTAAATATTTAAACTTCTCAATGTCCGAGCTCTTACGCGTATGTACAACCGCATTGTAAATCTCAATAAAGCTTGGAAACTCCTCAACATCGCCCGAAAAAGGAGGGACATTTAACTTGGGAAGAGAAAATTCTGGTTCCGGAAAAATAATTGTTTGATTATTTACCTCATTGTGGCTTCGATTTATTTCTTCAGCCTCCACCTCAAATAAATCATAGTGCAAAGCCTCAACCTCTACGCATCTATCCAAAAAATCTTTTTGTATTTTATTCTGAGCTTCCAGAGCTTCAGAATCGTCTGAAATCAAGATCAGTAAAGCATTATGATGCTTTTCAAAGCTCTTACAACAAGAAGATAGTTTTTTAAAGTTAACTTTAAACCTTGTGTGAGCAGCTGGATTTGTTTTCGCCTGATTGGCATAGTGTTCAAGCACACTCAACTGATTGATTGCAGTCTGACGCAAGGCCTTAGCCGAGCTTACTTTTTTTTCGGTATCGTTTACCATTTTAAAAGGTTAAAGTGCAAAGTAAAGCAATAGTTAATAAGGGAAGCAAATTTAAAAAATATATCGTACTACTTTTCAAATTCCCTCGTAAACCAAGATTCAAAGCAATATTAAAAGGCCAGCGGCTTTTAGCAAATATTGAGTAAAGAACAGCAAGTTTTTAGCAAAAAGTATAAATGCTACTAAATATGCACAAAAAATTTAGCAACTGATAAGAGTTTCTGAATTTGTGTAGGTACGCAAGGAAACGCAAGCCTTACATACATCGACAGCGCAATAATTTTTAATTTTAAAAAAAAATAAATTTTTCAAAATTTGTATGCAATTTGTATATTGCACAATTAAAAAATGCAATGCAAGTTGGTACGTGCAACGTACAATAGACACACCGTAGATAAAATGTAAAACCTAAGATATGCCTTGTCTCAAAAAGACGCAAAGTAAAGTCCTAAATTCAAACACAATTATGCAACTCTGAGAGCACCTATTACGCAGAACGGGAAATCCGGCTCGAAGGACCAAAAAATGGTCGGTCGAGACGTCTTTCGCATGAAAAAGTCAACAAACCAACCGAACTGTAGCAATAGGGATCTCCAGTCCAATAGTTCCCACTCTTAGGTTACACTTTTGTGTTTTTAGTTAGGAATAGTAGCATAGGGAATAAGTAAAAACTGTAAAGAAACGCAGCTCAAAAACACTTTGACTTACCCTTGGATGAAAGGAACTTGGTACATGGACAACTGCACAGTCGAATCCAAATAATTCCAATCAAAGTAGTAGCAGTAGCACTTCAAAGCAATCCATAAATGTTTATACACGACCGCTGTCTTAAAAAAGCACGCATGTGATTTCACTTGGCGATCAATATATATCACTGGTATGGAGAGTACCCCAAATATTCGCATGAAGCTCCGTATAGCAAGACGGACGTTGGAGCACTGCTATATATGAGCAATACAGCAGTAAAAAGGTATGTATAAAAATTAGGGAAAACTTAAATTAAAAAAGGATGGAAAATGGATATACTCAAGGTAGAGAAAGCAAAAATAATAAAGTAAAGTCAATGCATTCTTGAGCATATAATTCACCGCGCAAATTCAAATTTTTACCCTTTTTGTAGGCAAGGCATATCTTAGTAACTAAATTAGTTTAAACCAAGAAATAAAAGTAACTTTAAGTATAAAGTTTGAGCATAACTCTAGCAAAAAAAAGAAAATAAAAAGCATTCTAATTTAGATAAATGTCTCTAAATTTTATATCTTAAAACTAAACGCCGGGACGAAGCAGTCTATAAAACTGCAATTTACTCTAAATCCAAATTTCCACTAATAACGAAGTTATAGACCCCCTTCAAAAATGCAGACTTTTCAAAAAGCCCTCGTAGCTCAAAGATGAGACGATATTTCAAAATGCGGTTTTCACTCTAAGTCTTCCCTTGAAATTTGAGCCTCGCAGTGCGTGCTCAGTTTTTCTCTGTCTCCCCTAGAAGTACCTTAAACCCCCTAAAAGTGCCCAATTTGGGACACCCTGTACATGGGGACGCAATATGGGCAATACTATGGATATAGGATAAGAAAAATGCGATGATTAAATTTCAAGAAGTGTTTAAAATTGAAAACCGTATCTTGATACATCCTACCCCGTGGCGGCCCGGGAGTTGTAAAGCTGGGGGCGCCAATGGCTTAAGGGCGGGGGTAACGGATTTTTCAAGCAGAACTTAATTGAGTTTAAATATTCGTTTTACCTAACAATACAAATCCAGTGCAAGAGTTCATAATATGCTTTCGGGAAGATTTATGTTTTCTTATAACACACTTGTTCGGGCCCAATTAAGGTCAATTTTTAATGCCGCATTATAAACAACACATGGGAAGCAGTACTACAACAGGTTGGTTAAATCACACCCGCAAATCCAGTTATTTTTTTATCGATGTCTCTAAAAAAATGACGCGTGAAAGATCTGTTTTGTGCCCTTCTTTGACTAACTTGATTTAGGTTTGGATATGGTAAGGGCCTACCCAGTTCTTTAATTTTGACCTTAAAGAGACCCTGTCAAACCGTTTTTAAGCTGCCTACAATTTTTCAAATGTTTATGTTTTGGAAGGGGGTGTAGATATAACTTTTTGTGTGAATCCAACTGCTCGACTGAATTTCATCTGTCACTTCTAGTTTTCGAGATATTACATAAAACTTGTATTTTTTAAGGAATGACAGTCTTTTCATTCAGTCAGCGTGATTTCTTTTAATGTGGCGTATCATTTTAAAGAAAATTTTGTATTAAGTTACATTTAATTTAATAAAGCCGATCGTGTTGGGACGGCGCGGCGCAACCGAGACTGAACCGAAAAGTAACTGAATCAATGCACGTAGACCTTAATTGATTTTTATATCCTAAAACGAAAAACATAATCAAATCGATCCCAGACAGCCGTACACTAGGTACGTACATAGTACGTGCAAGTATGTACGTACACAGTACAAACACTAGGTACTTACACGCAGCACGTACATTTTACGTTGATTTTAAAGATGCACTTCCGAACATTCAACAACGGATTTTGCTAATAGATGACGTACACTAAACGGCATTGTTAGGGATATATTACTTAAATCAAGTAAAACCAACTTCAAACCTATCGAGACTTTGAACCTCGAGGTAAAACTAAATGATCCACTCTAAATTAGGAATGTTCAGGAAGCCAGAATAGTTCAAATGGTACCTAGTACTATTCCTAAATTTTCTTTATTTTAATTTGATGTTCTATGTACGTACCATGTCCGTCTGAAGTTCGTTCATTTTACGTTTAATCGGACCTACCATGTACATAACTAAAACGAGTTTTTTATGTACATAGTAAGTACATTCGGTCAAAATACGTCGAATCTACATACATATTTCGTACTTTAGTACGTTTATTGTACTTACAAATCAAAGGAAAATAATGGCTAAAGTTACGTCTCTACGACGTACATATGTGGACGTAATACCAAAAATATACATACTATATACGTACACTACGTCGCAGAGTTACATAGTACGTACGTGCGCTGTCTGGGATATCTCGAAATATAGAAATACGTAATTTAATTTGGGGGAATGAACTCGGTATTCTTGTTTGGCCATATTAAAACCAAAAGTAACTAACACAAGATATTGGTGGCAAAGCCATTAGTAAAATAGGCTTGCCGTTCTCCATCGATGTAATTTAACTTGGTAATTAATTTTGATTGGAATTGCTTCAAGTTGTTTTTAAAATTCGTTTAATGTAACAGCGGGAGTTAGGATTTAAAAATCGGCTGTTATTGATAGTTGTGTGTCAAAAACCACCTGTGTGTTATACCATGCTATACGATAAAAATCTAAACGGATATTTGTCCAAGAGATTTCTTGGTTTAACTAAAACATCCCATACGTGTTTTATTACAGTTTGAGATTCGCTTTTTCTAATTTGACAATATACAATGCTGTGCCAATGCTCCGTAAAAAGAATTAAGAAAAAAGTAAAGCCAAATTCTCCAATATAAATTTCAAAATGAAAGATTCTTACTTGTTTGGAAATGTTTTTTTTAACTTTGCTATACAGGCAAACTTCTTTATGTTCAATTTAGCAGTGTACCTAAGAGTCATTTACAGTCGTAATAGCCAAGTTTAGAAAAATATTTCCAAACTAGTAAGAACCTTTAATTTTAAAAATTGTATTGGAGAACTTGGCTTTATTTTTATCTCAATCCTTTTTACGGAATACCATTTCCTTGTATTTGGCTTTTTTTTACATCAAATTTTTTTTCTATGATTTCACTCCTTTTTAAAAGGATTTGAATACTATGAAGTCTTAAAATAGTAAAATAGGCGGAATATTTGTTCAAAATTTTGCAATGCCTTAATAACAATTTTGAGTTTTTTTTTATTATTTTCTATAATTTTATTATAATTCCTATCAGCCCTTTAAATCTCTGCTCTCTGACGTTCTGGGAAATGGGCAATGTTACTTTTATATAACTTTACATTTACAGGGGAGGGCAGCAAATTGAAATTTTGAGGTTTTTAATTTTTTTCCTATAGTATTATCATATTTCCTATTAGTCTGCTGAAGCTCAGCTCTCTAGCGTTTCTGGAGGTGGGCAATGTTACTTTTATATAATTTTTTTTGTATAGGGGCCAGGAGTAAATTAGAATTTTTGGGGTTTTTTGATTTTGTCTAAGGGTGTGGTCATAATTTATATTAGTCTGCCTAGTTTAAGCTTTGTAGCATGTCTGGAAGCACAGTAGAATTTTGATTATCTGGATGTTCGGCACATGAACCGTCAAAATTTTTTGGGCTATTGTTGGGATGATTTGCTACCTTTTCAACCTTGGAACTTGGGTCCTAAGAGTCACGGCTAAAGAGATATAAATTTTTTAATTTTTTTTCTCAAATTACCCAAAATCCCACCTTTAAACCCTCGTCAGCTTTTTATTAATGCCTGGAAAAGCACCATTTTTTTGCATCTTATGCTTCTTCAATTTTAAAATTGATGTACCAAAGGGATATACGAGTTTTTTTATTGAAGAACATTAGTGATTTTGTGAAAGAAAATCAATTTCAAAATTAAAAATTAAAAAAAGTATCGACAATTGAGAACTTCATTTTCTTTTAAAAACTTCTCTAGATGATTACCTTTCTCACGGTATGGTACACATTGATAAAAAAAAAACATTTCTGCTTTAAAATACGGATATTCCATGAGAAGGGCGAGACTCGTTCGGAATTGGTTAAAAAAAATACTAAGCTGTAGTTAAAACTCGACTGCGGTTCGTATTTACTGTTTTTTGTAATATCACAAATGTTAATTTTTATTAAAAAAAACGATCATTAACATCAATTTTTTTTTCTTATCAAGTCCGAACGATTATCCCCTGTCTCACGGAACATCCGTATTCTAAAGCAGAATTATTTTTTTTTAATAATGCGTAGCATACCGTTAGAAAGGTAATCAACTAGAGAGGTTTTTAAAAGAAAATGAAGTTCTCAATTGTCGATACTATTTTTAATTTTGAAATTGAATTTCTTTCACAAAATCACTAATGTTCTTCAATAAAAAACCTCGTATGTTCCTTTCGTATATCAATTTTAACAAATCTATTAATTAGTTGAACAAGCATAATACAGAAATATAATAAAAATGGTGCGTTTCCAGACATTAATAAAAACTTTAAAGGAGGTATTTTGGGTAATTTGAGAAAAAAAATAAAAAAATTCATATCTCTTTAGCCGTGTCTCTTAGGATCCAAGTTCTAAGGTTGAAAAGGTAGCAAATGACCCCAACAATATCCCAAAAAATTTTGACGTTTCATGTGCCGAACACCCTGTATGCATGAGTGAGTGATTGAGTGGCAAATTCGACGTTTTTTGAAATTTGCAAAGCTTGAGTTTCGTAGTTGATTCCGAAGTGGAGTTTTAGAGAGGTCAAATATGGGTTGAAATGTTCCAAGAAAAAATGCTACAGCAGCTTACGCGAACTTGGCAGGGCAAATACTTTTTGAGATACATCGTTTAAGTTTTCTTGCTGGATGGGTAATTAAATTAGTTTAAATAAGTTCAAAATATCTATATACAAATGTAAAAGACCTTAGTGAGTTAATATAAGGCTTTACATAAATCTCAGGAAATTTTGGTAGCAGCTGGACAAAATTTTTTTGTTATAACATTCGAACTATAACACGGATTTTAATAAAACAACACTGCGAATAACTGATCAGGATTTTAAGCAGAAATATTTCTTGAACCAAACTTAAGATCCAAGATGGCAGATAAAATTGATTTAAAGAAGTTTGGTTATTCTTAAGTTCAAACCATTTTTTACGTTTGTTTTTGAATTTGTAGAAAAGCCAAATATTCGTGAAATTTAAGGAGGTACGGTCATTATCGAAATATTCATTTTTGTTTCAATAATTGGTTTACAGATTACACGATTGTCTTAACAATTCTGTCTGCATTTATTTACTTATGAATTAGTTTTTAGTTAACCGATTTTAATGAAATCAAAAGCGCCATGCATGGTTAGGATGGATTACCCTTTAAAATCCTTATTAAAAACATGATGGCGGACAAAATGAAACTTAATCCTTTAGTGAGGCTCATTGATTCTTGTGTCTCAAGAAACTTATTCACTTTTTTAAATTTCGCGCACAACGAGGTATAAATAACTATAATCCGTTTATTGGCTAACGAAATATAAATTTTGGTTTCAACCAATGTTTTACAGATTAAAAGATTTTCTTGCCAATTCTGTCTGCATTCATGCCCTCATAAATTCTAAATTACTAGATTGATCTTAAGAGTATATAATTTTTGAGGAAATTTTTCGATCCTCGTTTAAATTTCTGGAAATTATGTATGTCTGCTTTGCAGAACAAGGCACTAGTCATTCGAATCGCTTCAGCAGTTCTCAAAATATTTAGTTTGTAATAAACTTACAAGGATTATACGGACAAATAAATGTAAAACAATGGTTGAAACAAAAATTATCTTTTGTTTGTAGTATCTGGGAACCATTAAATTGATTATGTATGATTATTTGTATATAACACAATTATAATATAATCTGTAAAACAATAGCTGAAACAAAAAATAATTTTTCGGGACCGACTAAATCGATTTTAATGAAACACATCGTTGTACGTGGCGAAAGTAAGGATTCTCCACCAACTCAAAACAGCTTCCTTGACCGGTCAGGTTTGATTCTATCGGCCATGTTGAATTTCAAGATAGTGGACAAAAAGTATATCTGTTAAAAAGCCTGATCAATTCCTTACATCCTGCAGTTTTTACTATTAAAATCGGTGGCTTAGTGCAAAATTTAATATAATTTTTTGGGATATTGATAAAATAATTTTTGTTCGGTGTTTTTGCCCACCCAGTAAGTATAAATATTAAATTTCATATTTTGGAAATAAAAAAAAAGAAAGATTCAAAAATGCAATAAAATTCCATTTATGTTTCATACAAAATAAGGAAATATTTATAAAAATTTGACAACATCTTTTTGTAACCTTTAGATTAACATAGAAAAGAAGTGTTGACATTTATGGTAGAATAGAATGTGTATCTTGAAGGTTCTGCAAAAGATTCGTTATTAAAAATATCATACAATTTCGTGGTGTAAAAGGATTTCTTAATATCGTTCTTGCAACAGCTGGAAATTTTCATTCATAACTTTGGTTAGAGTAAAAATTTTACGTAGGTCGGTACATACAAGAAAATTTGAATGAATAAATTATATTAGATTTTTATTTTGTTAAGGTCGCTAATAAAATTATTACATATCTAGAACGCGTAGGTGAGAATTAAAAGACAAGTTGCTCTTTAAATAAATAACAAGTATAAAGTATAAACATATTTAACACTTTATTGCATTTTTTTTCTGATTTCCTGTTTAAATTGGTTCCCACATGATTTTTGCGTTACTCCTCTTGCTTTGATGTATGTATCTATTTCTTCTCTGCAGCTTTTCTTTCTTTTTTTTTCTTGTGGTGTCGTTTAGTTATATTTTTTAAAAAATTTTGTCTCCATCAATTTTTTATAGGTGTCCTTACGATCTCAGTTGCATTTTCTATTATCTTGTGCCCAAATTTTTTTAAATATAGGACGTAGTGAAGAACACGCTTAACATTTTATAGAGCCGCTGGTTAAAAAAGATGAAAGTTAAAAATTTCATAAACTTATCAAAAGTATCCCAAATAATACACTCGGATTACTCTTAATAAAATAATTTCAAATATTCAATAGTTATTTACTTAACAAGTGCGGAAAGCAATACTTTACGGCACGCGACGGCAATTGGCCGAACAACTCGTAGCGGAGTTCGGTCAAACAGTCAAGGACGGTAAAGACACTTTCCACTTTCCGCATGTGTTAGGTACAATATTTTACCTATGAGTACCTTTTTTTTTTTTTCAAAATATTGAATGTAATTTATAAATAAACATGTCAAATTATATGGAATTGAAATCTAAATAAATATTGAAGCTGTCTTATTAACGCGTTGCTTAGGTTTCTTAGTGGTGCGCGAGTGGTAAAGTAACTTTACCGCACGCAAGTAGGTAAATGTATTTTTTTTTGTCAGCACTTATATTATAATGCAACGATGATATGCGTATGTTATTAAGTATCATACACTCAACCTACGTGAAATATTTTTTCAATTTTATAAATTACGGAACGTAAAATCGACATCGTGATTTTTCGAAATTATTTTAAATTGCACTCCTATATCTTTTCCATGTGGGATTTAAAAACCAATTTGTTTCTTGTTTACTTTTGCTTTATTCTAAGTAGGGTTACCATCCATATTGGGACTTTCATCGCCGTTGAACTGTCTGTCTCAATGTCCTGGTTAAAATTGCGCAATATACACTGTGTCTCATTTAAAACTTTCCACCCAGGAATTTCATGGTTAATAGATGGTCAACTGTACTGAAACCTTTTCTATGGCAATAATCTTTGTAAAATTTGACTCTTTTTTAACAATTCTTTGAATCATTTAACATATTTGCAAACTCCTGTAATTAATATTAAAGTCATAGCAGCATATACACTGTGTCCCATTTAAAACTTTCCACCCAGGATTTCTCGAGAACTGCTGAAAATTTTTAAAAGTGCCGAGACACGTCGATTTTGTTTGCGAGGGGGACACTTTTTGGCTATCTTGAAATTTTTGTAGCACACACAACTTTCGAGGGGTATACTTTACCCCTATATTTTAAATAGGGAAAGTGGGTCTAGTGATACCTTGTTTTGAAGCTCTCTTGAATATCTTTACAACCGTGTAAAAATTTCGAAAATCCATCGATTAGTTTTTTTGAGTTGCTTTTAAATTTGCAAATTTAACATGGAATGATGAAATAAAAATTAAATCAAAAAAATGTAAAATTCTAATTTAATTTTTATTTTATCAGTCCATGTTAAATTTGAAAGTTTGAAGGCAATTACCTCAAAAACTAATGGATAGATTTTTGAAATTTTTACACGGTTGTAAGGACACTCAAAAGGCCTTCAAAACAAGGTATGACTGGAACCAATTTCCTAATTCAAAATATAGAGGTAAAGTATACCCCTCAAAGGTGGTACGTGCTTCAAAAATTTCCAGATAGCCAAAAAGTCTCCCTCTCGCAAACTAAATCGACGTGCCTCCGCATTTTTAAAAATTTTCAGCCGTTCTCGACAAATCCTGGGTGGAAATTTTTAATGGGACACAGTGTATATGCTGTTATGACTTTAATATTAATTACAGTGCAAATATGTTAAATGATTCAAAGAATTGTTTTAAAAAAAGCAACATTTTACAAAGAGGATAGCCATAAAAAAGGTTTGAGTACATTTGACCAACTATTAACCATAAAAATCCTATAAGAATGAGCCAACGAATTTAACATTACAATATATATTGCGTTTATAGACTTTGAAAAAGTTTTGATAGCATTGAGCACTGGGCATTGAAAGCATCTTTAATTAATAGCCGAATAGATCACAGATCCACAGACTAAATAGGGAAATAGGGGCCATAGTGCAGCAGGTGATAGAGGAGGTTATTTCCGAGAAAAAAGTTTATATAACATAGGGCTTAACACACATCTGTTTTTAGGCTATAGGATTTCTAAAGATAGAAGAGTAGGGGGGAAAAGGGTTTTACAAAAAAATAAAATCTATCACAGCCGACTGAATACTCAGCTAATTCTGATTCAAAAACCTGGTATTTTTTTAAAATAAACTTACAAGTTAAAGAAATACAGGCTGTCAAAATAACCTCCAAAAATGTATTTAAAAAAAATTAAAAAAATTAAAAAATTTTTGCTTACTTATTCTTTTAAAAAATATCAATAATATTTTATTATTAAGTTATGGCCAGATACCTGTTTTTATTAACAAAAAAATATAAAAAAACTGCGTAATATGGCATTTATAACAGTTCATACCAAAAAAATGCTTTTTTCTCAAAAAAATTGACTGACTAATTTTTTTCAAAATAATTTTTATTTCAGTTTATTGCTCTTGTTCTAATACACGACTGTACCCAATTTCATATTTTTACTGCGTTTTTTTAAAAAGTTATTATAAAAAAGTTAAAAAAATTGCCAACTTTGATGCTCTGTATCTGGACAAAGAAAGAGTTTTGACCCATGCGTCATAGGAACTTTTTTATCAGACATGACCTTCTCTATCATCTGTTGGCGTATGGCCCCTAAGTGATGGGTCACCCTTTATATAGCGAAGCAACAACATCAATCAAAGTCCATGAAGGAACCAAGCCAATCATCATAAGAAGAGGTGTCAGAGAAGGTGACACAATATCCCCTAAACTATTTAACCAGGCACTGGAAGATGTTTTTAAAACTTAGATTGGGAAGAAATAGGCATCAAAGTAAACGGACAATACTTGAACCACTTAAAATCTGCTGACGATATCGCCTTAATAACAGATAAGATAGATAAATAAATAGCTGGCATTTGCGCTATGTGTAGAAAATTATTCTTGCGTTGAGACGAGCCATCCTGTTTGAGAAATGTATGAATATAGTTCAACCAGCCCCTGAGCAAAGTGTGAGTAATTTTTGTTAATTAATTATCTGTTTGTTTCAGAACGTTTATTGTATTTCAAGCAATTATCTTTTCTATTCACTGGCAAATTTAGGCCATATGTCTTTTATTTAGGGTTTTTCGTCTAAGTCTTTCTCAAATTTTCCTCACTTAGAGAGCCGCATGGTCGCCGTCAGAAGCTGCCTTTAGTAGGCCTTTTCCACGCCTAGTTGTCTTGGATGTCTTCGCCTCTGGTACTTTTTTCGACAAAGATGGTTTGCAGACTACACGTCCGGCAGATGCCTGAATTTGCCCTACGGAGCCCTAACTTACCTCACCTACCTTGGAGCGCAAGGGCATTTATGGTGGAAGCAGCATTCAGTTTTTGGGTTTATTATTAGCGTAATTGAGATGTGATCATAAATTTTTTATTCAAAGATAAAATTCTCAGAAAAAATAATTCCTATAACTATTAATATTATAAATGTTAACATTGTAACTGCGCTGGCTATGTGGCCACCTATCGGGTAAAGAAACAGGGACTAGAAATTATTTTTATAATTAATTTACAATTGTTATAATTAGAAATATTAAGGTGAATAATGAATATAAGTTTTCTTCAGGTGTTTTTCTTTCAAATAACAAATAGGTTGGAGTTTTCTCAAAATAACACTTGGTATTTATTAAAACTACACTCCAAGTTTCACAGCCCATTGCTTCCATACGAAGAGCAGCCGCACGCACTATGTGTAGTATTGTTGATTCATTCTGGAAACAATATGAAGAAATAATGCTGTACGGTTCTGATTTTAGCCCAACCACAACGATAAATTAGTTTTTTTTATAATAATACAAAGATGGCCTACTACTGGAGATAAAGTAAGCATAAGTTACTGCAGTCAGTCGCCTACCCGATTTTGAATATTTTGTAACGATTTCATTCAAGGATCACAATAATCGTAGGTAGATCGTAGATGTAAATTTTGCCTCTATAATAAGCCATTTTAATGTCGAGTTGTGGTTAATGAAATGCTGCAATTAAGGTAAAATTTTTTCATGTTAGTGTCTACCTACACGTAACACCAATTAAATTAGAGAACCAAGAGAATATGCCAAAAGAGTCCTAAAATTAACAAAGTTACACAATCCGTAAGGCATTAAGATCAAAAATAAAATATATAAAAAAAAACGAAAACAAATAATCAAACGACAAAATATGGATGGAATTAAAGGTAGGAGCGAAAGTTATTGCTGATATTACTTAAACAAAGATTAAATACTGTGCCTCCATAAAGTCTGGAATCACAAAGTTTTTGAGAAAATTACACATTCTTAAGGAAAACTTCGATTCTTATTCTAAAACACAACATAGGTAGCTTTTTTACGTGGCAATGCCTAGAGAATGTATTATTTTTGAGGAAAAATTTATTTTTGAGATAAAGCCGAAAATGTGTTATTTGGTTGTGTTTTGACCTATCTTAGCAATATCTTCCTGATGTCTATCTGCGTGTGTGTGTGTGTTTGTAGCACTATACTTGTAGCAACTTGTATCTGCATATTCCCGTGATGTGGCAACTTACACACTTTGTCACAAATTTATTTTGCTTTTTCTTGGTGTTCTACTGTGCCTGATGTCCAAAATCAGAAGTAGAATGAAGCCTATTGGCCATTTTTCCAGATAAATCAAAAGAATTTATAATACGGCTATTATCTTGCAAGATATTTCGATAAGTAGCGAAAAAGTGTGTAAGATGCTAATTGGTTCTTGCATGTACACACAGAACTGTGGCTTGAATTTATTTTTTACCTGTGCTGCCCTTTGGAAAAATATGGACAAAATATTGCGACGTTGCCGTTTCTCTATTCTTTTGATGTTTACCGGCTCGGCTTTTATATTTCTGCATTTTTAGAGGGATTTTATTTCAGTTTTCTCGCGCAGTGTTCGTGGAAGTGCCGTAATATTGTGAACTGTGTAAGATTAATATAGTTTGAGATATTGCATAAAGTTATAGTTTTTTTAACAGAATGACCTTTTCCTCGTTCGATTTTTAAAATCAGTGTAAAATGTCTTTTAGAATGACACACTCAATATTTATTTTTTTTGTTTTTTTCAATATATTTTTTTATTTTTAATTATTTTTTAATTTAATTACATTTTAAAATATTTTTAACCTAGTCTTCCAATTAAATTATAAAAAAAATTAAAAAAAAAGTACTTATAAAAACAATAAAAAATAAATGGATCCATGGCGGATTTGACACCTTCCTAGCTAGCCTATTATCACACTTAAAGTGAAGCCATGATAATATATTAGCCTTAAAAAACAGTTTTTTGTAAATATCTCAGAAAGTAAAGCTCCCACGAAGTTTTTGGTTATAACACGAATTATTAAGCAAAATATAGTCTAGTATATTCCGAAAACAGTGTATTGATACAATGCTCCGTTAAAAAGTTAGCATTTTTTAAAATTTTTAACTGTCAAAAAGCTGTCATTAGCATTAATGGATTTTGGCCAAGATCTAGTCAGCTCGTAAGTGTCGAACATTATTTTATCTGAAATATTTATGAAAATCGGTTCAGGAAAAAAATTTTTTTTCGAAAATAATCTTTTCTAGCTATTGTGTGGTACGTCATTTTAAAGAAAATTTTGCGCTCATTTCAAAAATCGAATAAAAAGACGGTAATTTCCTAAGAAAAAAAAACAACTTTCTGCAATATCTAAGAAACTAAAAGAGATAGATAAAGACCGTTTAAATCAGTCAATTCTCCAAGAAAAGATCTATAAGAGAGCTCTTTACTCAAACAAAATTTTCATAAATAAAAAAGTTATAGACCCCTTCCCAAAATGCAGGCTTTTCAAAAACACCCCATAACTAAAAAACGGCTAGTTATATCAAGTTGCGGATTTCAACTTTAAGCTTCTCTTGAAATTTCAGAGTCGAAAGGGAGGGTCAGTTTTTTCTATCACCGCTAAAAATCCTGATAACAAATCAAATTTGGGACACCCTGTACAGGCGCCAATGGAGCAGAAATTAAACTTTGCCTTAAAACTGTATCCTTCTTTAGTACATGAATGCAACATTCGTTAAAATCGGGCAAGAACTAAACCAATTCTCATACCAAATTCAGAAAAGCCAAAAAACATATAATTTTTTTGGCAAAACTGGTAAAAATACTGTTAAAGCAATTATCTGATTGCCTGTCAAAAGCGGGGTTTTCTATAAATAAATATCTACATCAAAAACCAATAATTTTATATATCCTTACTTCTATAAATTTTCAAATGCTGTTAAACCACTTTGTTTAATGATCAGTTTGAGTTAAAAGCATAATCGTTGCCTTTTAAGGAACCACTTTTCTAGCACGAAAAACAGACCCGACTAGAACCACTTATTTATTAAATTGTTTACCAGTTTTTGGGCTGTTTCTTGAAATAAAAATAATTAAAAAAGATAAGTTTAAATTTTAGGAGAACGTGGAAGAAAAGTACTACTATTCCTATGTTGGTTTAGAACGTTTTTCTACGGCTATTCTCCACTTCCTTCGACCCTTACAATCATCTTCTATCAGGTTTTTTGACCCTCTGATCTTTGGAGTGACTGTTGCCATTCCAGTTTAGGACGCCCTATCTTTCTGCGCCCTATTGGTTGCCATTCTAGGACCTGCTTTGGTCTCAAGCAGGTCATATTACTTATTATAATAGACCATTTGCTGGTAGACAAGGATAATAACAATGGGTTGCAAGCAAAAAATGCCTTTAACTTGGATATTTATAAACTCTCGGAAGAATAGCAATAATAATATGTCATTTTCATACAGAAATCTGAAATTCTTTTTTCATTAATTCTTTTCTGTATAAAACAATAAAAAACGATGCAAAAAATCAACAAAAATCTGTATTAAAACACCTTCCCAAATGAAAACAAACATAGAGTTCTGCTTACTTTCAGCAAACCGTCAAAATAAGGTCAAGTTACATAAATACTGCATAACTTTATTTTTTCACTAATAAACTCTATTACAAACAGTTTGATTATCTACGTTACGTTAACGCTTTTCCTCTCAATGAACCCATTGATGCTAAATATGTTCAGATATAATAAATGTATAATAATTATATAATTTCTAAAATAACTAAACTAATAGAAATTTTGTGAAAAATTATTTCTGAATTAAAGGTAAGTACCAGCTTCGTTGTTTTCTGTCGTCCTGTGTGGCCAATCAGTAATAAAGCAGACTAATTGCAAGACTCCCAGTGAAATCACGATGTAAATTTTCAAATTCAGCAACCTAGGGCTACAAAACTAGATACAGTGCCGTATCATTTTGCATAAAACTACTTATTTTGTGTAATCTGAGGGCACGGCAGTGCCTCGCCAAGTTCGCGCGCCGTAACCATCTTTTCTTGAAACATTTCAGCCGATATTTGACCTACCTAAAACTCTACTTCGGAAGGAGCTACGAATCTCAAACTTTGCACAGTCGTAGATCTTCATGGAGTTAACAACCCCTCCAAGTTTCATGGAATTCCATGAAGTAGTAAAGTAGTTACGAAATTTTAAAAAACGTCGAAATTTCCACTCACTTACTCACTCACTCATGTATAGATCATCAATATTTTACTGTACTTCCAGACATGCTACAAAGCTGAAATTTGGCAGACTGATAGAAATTATGACCAAACCCCTGGAAAAAATAAAAAAACCTTAAAATTTTAATTTACTCTCCTCCCCTATACATTTCAAGTTTTGTAAAAGTAGCATTGCCCACTTCCAGAAATCCTAGAGAGTTGAGCTTTGGCAGGCTGATAGGAACTATGATAAAACTATAGGAAAAAATTAAAACACCCCAAAATTCTAATTTACTTCCCTCCCCTATAAATGTAAAGTTAAGTAAAAGTAAAATTGCCTACTTCCAGATATGCTAGAGAGTTGAGCTTTGGAAAACCGATAGTAACTATGATAAAGTTATAGAAAAAAATTAAAACACCCCAAAATTCTAATTTATCCTTTCCCTATAAATGTAAAGTTATGTAAAAGTAACACTGCCCACTTTCAGAAACGCTAGAGAGCTGAACTTTTTAAGACTGAAAGACAATATGATAAAACTATATGAAAAAATTTAAAAACACCAACATTTTAATTTACTTCCCTCTCCTAATAATGTAAATTTATATAAAACTAACATTGCCCACTTCCAGAAACGCTAGAGAGCTGAGCATTGGAATGCTGATAGAAATTATGATAAAACTATGGGAAAAAATTTAAAAAGTCCAATATTTTCATTTACTCTCCTCCCCTATAAATGTAAAGTTATGTAAAAATAACATTACCCACTTCCAGAAACGCTAGAGAGCTGAGCATTGGAACTATGATAAAACTATAGGACAAAATTTAAAAACACGACAATTTTAATTTATTTCCCTCCCCTATACATGTAAAGTTATGTAAAAGTAACATTGTGCACTTTCAGAAATGCTAGAGAGCTGAGCTTTGGAAGACTGATAGGAACTACGATAAAACCATGAAAAAAAATTAAAAAACCTCAAACATTTAAGTAAGGCATTGCAAAAGTTTTGAAAAATATTCCGCATATTTTAGTACTTTAAAAATTAAGTATTATCCAATTCCTTTAAAAAGAAGTGAAATCATAACAAAAATATTTCATGTAAAAAAAAGCCAAGTACACGAAAATGACATTCCGTAAAAAGAATTGAGATAAAAGTAAAGCCAAGTTCTCCAATACAAATTTCAAAATGAAGGGTTCTTACTAGTTTGGAAATATTTTTCTAAACTTGGCTATTATGGCTGTAAATGACTCTTAGGCACAGTGCTAAATTGAACATAAAGAAGTTTGGCTGTAATAGCAAAGTTTAAAAAAACATTTCCCAACTAGTAAGAACCTTTTATTTTGAAATTTGTATTGGAGAACTTGGCTTTACTTTTATCTCAATTCTTTTTACGGAATGTAATTTTCGCGTACTTGGCTTTTTTTACATGAAATGTTTTTGTTATAATAGACCTTTCCATAAAACCAGCCCAGGTAAGCAGGCAGTGACTCTTGAATTTTGTATGAAAACAAAGTTTAACAAAGAGCAGAGTGAAACGCTGTCACATTCACCGGCTCCGAACGTACTCGAATTCATAGCGAAATCGGCCGAAGCTTATTGCTACTTAAAGTGAAAGCTCAAGCTTAATTCGCCACGCAATCGGATATGCTCGCCTGTTCACGTGACAGCATTTTACGTTGTTATTGGTCAAAGGAAAGTTGTCCTGCGAACTTTCCTACGATATTCAATAATGTACCCATGTGCAATATATAGAAACTCCCCCACTTTTTACGAGTAAAACAAAAAAATCGAAGGTGTAAAAAGTTTAACTGCTTTTTGATGGCGCATTGACTTTTTTTAACTCGCTGAATTTAAAGGCATTTTGTCGCCCCATAAATTTTAAAAAGTGCTTTTTAATGGTGAATTCACACAGTAAGTTTAATGTTGCCTAGCGTCCAAAAACAGAGATTTTGTATATTTCTTTGGCGAAAAATCTTATCGCCACTGAATATCAAAAGAAGTCGAAAATGATCAAAGCGAAATACCGAATACATTACTGTACATGCGCAGATGTTTACGATGTTCACAGGGCAAAGCGATTTCATGTTTATTGTTGTTTTCGTATAATTTGACGATTTCAACGATCGATGTAAGTGCCGATAGTATTGTTTTCGGGGCCTCAAAACCGATCTATATTAAACAGTTCTGAAAGCCTTGTGACAGCCAATTTTGAATAAATAGTACGATTCGCCGCCGCAGTTTTACCACCAATCTGAAAATTCTTTGGTCATTAAAAAATACCATTAAAAAATAACTTGGCGATTACAGTCGTTCTTATAAAAGTGTCCTACAGAATCAAAATGGTTTTTATTTCTACAGATTTCTACTAAATTACAAATGTTTTTAAAATCTGAGAAACAGGTGCAAGTCCAGTTCACTTATAAATCAAAATTTCAAGAAAAATCAAGCCCAAAAGAGCACACACTTAAAAAAAGTACAAAGAACAATATCAAAAAAGTCAAACAACACTTAATTTACATGAAACACAGGTTAAAACACACTTATAAAGGTTAGGCACCGATGGCAACTTTTTTTCTACTCTCTATTTAAAAACTCATTTAAATTGTATGGTTCCAGATCAAACAAAATTTTTTTTGCAGCACTACCAAAAGTTTATCATTGTGTTTAAGCATTTTTATATGTTCAGGCAAATGATTGAAAAATTTTAAGCTTCTGTAGGTTGTGTTCTTTTCAAAAGTTGTTGTTCTATGAATGAGATAATCATAATCGTAATTGTTTCTGGTGTTAAAATTATGGTTTCGTTGAAACTGAACAAAATTTTGAGGATTTTTTGGTATTAATTTGAGCCACTCCAGAATGTAAAGACCATATACATAGAAATTTGTTTCTTTTAAAAACCCTCCTGCAAGACTCATGGTATCCCATTTCAAACATGATTCTCATGATTTTTTTTTGCCAAATAAAAATGCTATCTATTCATTTGGATCCTCCCCATACCTCAATATAATACTTTACCAAGGACCAAAAATTTCCATAGTAGACCGCAGCCAGCGCTTACCTATAGACATTCTTCGCTAGAACTCTCATTGCATAGCAAATAGAAGATATTCTTCCACACAAACTACCTATGTGAGGCGACCAATCTAGTGAACTAGATATGTGTACACCTAAACATTTAACTCTTGAGCTGTGGCTGTAGGTTATATTTTGGTCATCTGCAAAGAAATTCAAGGAACCCTAGAAGACGCATCCCCATTATTTAATACGCAAATTCATTCATCATGCATGAAATCTCAGAAAATTTCGCCGAATCCTCGCAGGCAACACTGTAAGAGGTATAAAAGAATCAATCAATGAAAAACCATGGGCGTGCAGATTTTGTTGAATATAAAATAAATATATTATAGACATTTTCCTATAAAATTTTTGCACCCAAAATTATAAAATTTAAATAAGTGTAAAATATTACCGGAGAGCTTTGACAGCCATTCTATTTAAATGACTCTTTTTACAGAATTAATTTTTTTATCGATTTATAATATTAGAAACCAATAACTTATTTACAGCTGGTAATATCCGTAGTTTTGATTTTTATTATTTTTCCCTAAAGCTAGGAAATCTACTTTATATTATTTTTTCTGGATATAGAAAAGTGTTACTTTAATCCCTAAAATTTAAAACACACGTAAAAGTGTTTCTTTTTATTTCAAATTGTCAATGTCAAAAGATGTTTTTTTTAGCTTTTTACTCTTTCACCTTGGTGTAGTAAATTTGTTCTCTTAAAAAAAGTCAAAAACTTCGAATTATATACTCAGACCTTGAGATATTTATCAAAATTTTTGCATCAGGATATTTGATCCCCTAGTGTACAGGGTGCATTTTTGACACTTTTGGGTGTTTTCGGTTTCAATGTTTATAATATTGATATGCGATGTTTACTATCATTATTCTCTTCAAATTAAAGCACACTAAGGTGTAGTCGTTTTTTCTTCAATTTTCTCTAGAAGTTTCCGAAACCACCCAAATGATAAAAATGGGACAGCCTATACTTATAATATAGATTTTTTGTTATATTTTATCACCAAAACTCTTGCCTCGAAATAAAAAGCACTCATTGGTTTATTTTACCAAAATCCATTCTTAGTTTATTAAACTCTAGAAATTAGTTTTTTTAGAAAATATTTGGTATGAGTCTGTGTTTTTTTACATTTGCAAATGTTAAAAAATATGACTTATTCAGTTTTATCAACAAAATACTTTTGATTTCCATAAAAAAATCTATTTAATTTTTATTTACCAAATAAAATAAAAATGAAAAAATATTATTTATAATTAAGTGATTATTATACAGGGTGTCCCATAACTTAGGCGCCATTTATTATATTCAAGAAAAAAGTTTATATAACATGGGGTCAACATTCATCTGTTTTTAAGATATAGGATTTTTAAAGAGGAGTGGGTAAAAACGGGTTATACAAAAAAAAATCTGTCACAGCCAGCTGAATACTCAGCTAATTGTGATTAAAAAATGTGGTACTCCTTTTTTGATAATATTACAAGTGGAGGAGGTACGGGCTGTCAAAATTACCTCGAAAATGTATAAAAAATAATTTTTTTTAAATTAATTTTTGCTTTCTCTTTTAAAATATATCAATAATATTTCATTATTATGTCTCGCTAGAGACTTGTTTTTATTAACAAAAAATATTTAAAAAACATTGCATTTAATATGGCATTCATAAAAGTTCATACCAGAAAAATAGTATTTTCTAAAAAAATTGACTGACTAACTTTTTTCAAATTAATTTTTTTAAATTAATTTCAATTTACTGCTTTTGTTCTAATACAAGACTACGCAATTTCATATTTTTACTGCGTTTTTTTAAAAAGGTATTATCACAAAAGTTAAAAAAACAACAAGTTTTTGATCAGACATGACCTCCTCTATCACTTGTTGGCCTATAGCCTCTAAGTTATGGGACACCCTGTATATACAAACATTATTAAATTTGACAAATATAAGAATTAAGAACAATATTTTAATCCATTTGACTCAAGGCTCTCTTTTAATTAATCACCAGGGACTATGCAGTAAGTAAGTGAAAAGGAAGTTAAAACTCTTTTTTTTCTGTGTAAAAGTAGGTACTACCTTTTTTCTTCTTATAGTTATATTTGTTAATTCTAACTAATTTTTTATATCATTGCATGATGATCGAACATCAAAAACAACCAGTGATAATACATTATGTATACTTTATAATAAAAAGAGATAGTTGAATATTTAACTACTAACCACTAGTAGTAAGTAGTTTTCTTAATTTGAACTAGTCTTTAACACCTGACCTTGGGCAAGGCATTTGGTACAAGATAGTGCCTACTAGGTGCTAAACGAACATATTGAGGATCAAAGTGGTCAGAACAAAGACATGCCCATTTTGACAGAATTTTTTCCTTATTAAGGCCAATAATCTCCCTCCAAAGCTCTCTCTTGTTTGGATCAGTGGGGAACCTAGTAAACTCATAAATTTGAATATTTTTAAAATGTTTAATAACTGTACAGTAGCATGACAAGCGAACATAACATCACAGAGTGAAAATGGTTGTTTACATAAGAAATATATTTTTTAGAGATATATTATTGCCAGAATAAATTAAGAAACTTCTCCAAAAAAACCCAAACACTAGAGATGGGCACTAATATTTTGTAAAAAAAGTTATAAACCACACCACTGTCTTACCAAATCGTAAACAATATGACGGTTTCTGGAAGAGATTCAAACTTACCGGTGAAATGATAAATCCAGCCACTTCTCGTCACTTTTGTCGCACAGAATGCACTTCTTAGGCATTTTTAAAGTTATTTAATAAAAAAAATCTTTATTTTGTGATAAATATTGCAAAAAAACAACGAAAACGCACGTTTATTCGGATAACCTCTCAAAGGCAACGATAAATGATGCAAGGGTGACGTTTGGTCTACATGGTTGCCGCTATTAATTTTTTTTCTGAAAAATAGCGAACAAAAATCAGTTTTTTGCATTTTACGCGGAACGATAAGTCGTAGGGCAAAATTTAATGTATGAGAAATATTACCCATAGGATTCCCTACAATCGGTCTTCATAGTCTATAGGTCTACAACCACACGTTTAGGAGAAAATTTCAAAAAATTATGTTTTTTGCAATTTATGCAAAAACGGTAAGTCATAAAAAAAAACTTTATTGACATAAAATGATCAAGACACAATTCTCTACAATGCGACAATGACAATTTACAGCTCTACAACCACATGTGTTGAAGACAGAGGGTGCCGAAAATGCCCATTATATACTTTTTTGCGTTTTACGCAAAAACCATAAGTCATAGAGCTGTGACTCACATAGGTGAATTGTAGAGAATGGCGTCCTGGAGATTTCTTGTCTATAGTGTGTTTTTCTAGGACCTACCGTTTTTGCATAAAATAAAATAATAATTTTTGCAAATTTGGCGCCCTATATGTTCTACACGTAGTTGTAAACCTGTGGCCCAAAAGGAAAGAATGTAGAAAATTGTGTCCTTTAACATTTTATGTTTATAAAGTTTCTTTCTACGACTAAAAAAAAACACATTTTTTGACAACTTAGCTGCCATCTACCTTCTAAACATGTTGTTGTAGACCTATAGACTATGGAGATTGATTGTAAAGACTCGTATGGGTAATATTTCTCTAAAATAAAATTCTTCTCTACGACTTACCGTTTTTGCGTAAAATGCAAAAAACTGATTTTTGTCAATTTTGGTGCCCTCTATCTTCTATACATGTAAGTCTAGAGCTATAACCTTTAAGAAAAATTGTAAAGGAATTTTTGAAGTGTAAACTTCTTTAGGCGCGTTTAGTAGTTTTTGTGGGTACTGAATTGAACTGAGCCGTCAGACTCGGCTATGTAACGCTCATTCGGGTGAAGTCGGCTCGAGTCGACTAACTGTGAGAGGAACATTCAGCGAGCAATATGATGATGCAGATGAAGGCCAGTATTATTAATTTCGCCTTGTTAAAGTTTACACTTCACACAATTTTTTTTGTCAACAAAGGTTTTCTCTGCGACGTTCCATTTTCGCGTTAAATCAAATCAAAAAGCTTTTTGAGTTTTCCAGAGTTGCCCAGGGGAGTTTTGTAGACTATTTTTTTTAAGCTATATATATATATATATATATATATATATATATATATAAGAAAAGGTTTTTTTAACTTTCGTGATCAAAACATTTAAATTAAATTTATTTGGACTAAAAGCAAGAGTTATTTTTATACCGAAAACATTTGTAGTGAGAACAATAATTAATAGTTAAAAGTGCAGTTTAATAATCTCGTTTTAATAACTTTTGAAATACCACCTAGGAATACAAAACTAATAAACTATTTATGAACTCTAACCTCACACCAAAGAAATTTAATTAAACTTACTTTCAGTTGAACGTTTTTCACACTTAAATGGAGTCTCGTTTTTTTTCAGAAAACCGAAAACCAAATCAATATTTTAAACTGCGCATTCGCTACCGTACTTTTTCTTCTCACATAAAATATCTCCCTCTCAGCTGTGGTCGAGCATATGTGAAGTTAGTAAGAGGAAGATAATTTTATGTGATCAGAAAGAGAGAGGTGCGCATGTGCAGTAAAAAAAAATGGTTTGCATTACAGGATATCGCCGCTAGTTATTTTGTGTTCCTGCAAAAAACAAGCTCAAGTTGGTTGACTGCACAAAAATTGCAATTTGGTGCTAATCGTTGTACGTTCTATAAAAATCGACAATCAACAATCTTCGAAAAAAACCAACTTTAGCTGATTATTTCTAATTTATACTTTCCTTTTAATTCAAAATAGATAAGGATTTAAACGGCCACATAGATCTATAAAAACAGGGACTTAAAAGCAAATGTTTTATGATTGTTGTTAAGTTTAGGTACCTATGTAAACAAAAATTTACCGATTGATTATTGGATAACATATTCTAACTTAAAAAAAAACTTTTTTCAAACATTTATATATATATATATATATATATATATATATATATATATATATATGTGCATATAGGCACACAGACAGACATGCATACATACATATCTAGAGGTTATACTTACAACCTAGAATTAAATTGTATAGAAAAACATTATTAATGATAAGATCTCAAAAAAAAAATCAATCAAAACAATCCTTTTCTCACATAGGATGGTAAACATATTCTATTACAGGTACATGTATAGCAATCCAAAACGTAAGCCGAATTCAAAAACAAAATAATCTTTTGATTTTTATTAGTTACCATTTTACTTATGTACCTACATCAAAATTACAAGTTATAAAAGTACTGGCAACATTGTTGCGAATTTGAAAGAAATCCCCAGTATAATACTTTTTGTGTCTGATGAAGTTTAGGATTTCTATACGGGGTCTACCTTTAGTTGAATGTTTTTGGTCATCTGTAAGTTTTCTGGTTGAGAGAAACTAGGGTTTGCCGAGAAGAAAGTGCCAGCTGTCTTATCATTATTTAAAACTAATTTGTTTTCATTAAAATAGTCCTGTGTTCGACTCAAAATGAATGTGAAAATTCGTATCATCCGCGAAATTAAGAATGAATTCACTTCCTTGATTCAGAAGAATACAGGCGATATTGTTTATGTATGTGATAAAAAACAATGGCCCAAGGATGCTCCCCTGCGGTACTCCCACCGACAGACCAAGGACTTCCGACCGCACCGGCCCATTAGGCCCTGAAATTTCAACTAGCTGACTTCGATCCTTGAACTATGAGGCAAACCAATTCAGGGCTAAGCCTCTTACGCCGAATTTATCAATTTTCTTTAAGAGTAATTCGTGGTCGATACAGTCGAAAGCCTTGCTTAAGTCAACGAAAAACCTACACGACAGATCCGAGCCTTCAATTGTCTCCAGAACCTTATTTGTGAAGTGAAACAAAGCAGTATTTGTGGATTTTTTCTTTACAGGAAATTGCACCAATTCTAAATAAACAGTTCGTTACGTAAACTTCCGTTGTTTTTTAAGCAAAGTTTAAATTTTCGGCCGTTGCTGTTTGCTGATAAACTTTTATTCCTAAATAAAAATTATTGAGTTGTATTTAAAGTTCTGTAAAGGACCCAGCAAAGGAAGCTAAATTTTAGAAAAAAGATTCTTTGGTTTGGTTCGTTTACGTTTACATCATATTCCAGAGCTTTATCTATCTTCTCAAGAACTAGAACCGCGTTCGGTATGTGATATATTTTTAAAAAATTTAAAAATTTTTAGGTTGGTGTTTTCCCGGTAGGCCAGCAATTTACTAGTACTTCCAAATCAGCGGCGGCGCGTACTTTATTGAAGTTGGGAGGAACCAAAGGTATGTAGCTCGGTCGGGTCATATTTAATGTAAAAGAAAAATCTGGGTCGTAAAAGTGGGGGGCGTGGGAGGGACGCTATAAAAAAATATAACAATCCCTTGAGTGTGATCTTTTGTACAGGATTGTCAACATGGTTAAACTTTATGAGAGGCTCTATTCTAGTACTTGAACGATGTTACCGTCCACATCAGATGCTCTGGTCATTAGTAAACTCTGAGTGGTCCCGTGTTATGCGGAATGACTTGCCTTGACCAATGACATATTCGCTCGCTCTTCACGGTTAGTGAACCATCACATCGTTTAAGTGCGGGAATAGGTAGCCAGGTAGGTACACATATTTAGGGATAGCAAGAGACAAATGTAACTCACAGAAGAAAAACATTGTTTCGATCTATATTTGTTACAAATTTCCTAGTGTTTAAGTCCTATTCAAGCAGTCCAGCCTGCAAATACCCCGCTTCTAATTTTAGTTAGCCCCTTCTTACTCTTGAAATCAGCTGAATGCTAAAACTTAACTTAACTAAAAAATTTAATTTGTCATGTCTATAAACAACTGTTCCTGGGTATTTTCCAGTTAGCAGTAATTAAGTCATTTGATGTCAGAGGCTTCAAACATAAACGCTTTGATAGAGTTGGTAATAGCTAACTTAGGTATGTGTTTTTTTTACTTTTCCTCATTTTAAGAATAAAAGTGTCACATTTTATCCCTGTGATGACAACTGATTATTCATGGATATAAAATAAGGTAATTAAGAGTGGTATATCAGGGATTAAACGTAAATATCATTAAAATTAACAAGTTAGGGAGAAAAAGTCAAATTCTAAAAAGAAAAACGTAAAAACCTAAGAATTTAAAAAAGTCCAAAAGAAATCAAGTCCAAAAATTGCCTGCATAAACATCGCAATTTAATTTTATTTTTCTCCCTCGACACACCTCTTGCCACAGGATAAAAAGTAAAACTTTTATCCCTCAGTATATATCCGAAGCATTTAGAGATTAATTTCAGCCTTCTAAAAAACCAAATTAATTATACAACGTGGTAGATATCCTAAAAAGTAAACTATTCTTGAAATATGGCAATGAATATTCTCAAAATTTAGTAAACAGTGGACTCTTCTGCCTAAAATGAAAAAAGTTTTTGCGAATAAACAAATTGGTAACAGGATCATTTTTTAAAAATTGATAAGGTTCGGTTCGGTTCGGTTTGGTTCGTTTTATTAGCGGTCAAGCGAACGCGCCTAAATGATGACCAACTAAAAAATGTCTCGGACTTCACTTTGAAAAACGTGTTCTCTTTATTGTTTAAGCAAATAATTACAAGAAAAGTTCATCGTGACAAAAATTGTTGGAAGACGGAATGTTAAGAGATTTTGTAAACATTGGCTACGTGTCTACAGGTGACTGCACTCAAATTATGCTATATTAGTATTAATGCTTTGGTTTATAATAAATACATGCTTTGACACAAAAATCACAACATGCCTACTAGAATAGAGTAATTTATTAGGTATTATAACTAATACCCGAGAAGAGCGAATCTCAGCTAGAGTTCATATCATCATTTTTGAGACAACTTTTTACAACTTTTTTTCGTTGGCCTATGCTATGGTAGACAGCTGATAACTGTCAAAAAGTTATCTCAAAAATTATGATATTAAGTATTCTACTCTATTCCCTTAGAGCCCTTCATGCACTTTTCGTGTCATTGCAAAGTTGACTCCAGGGGTTGAAAGCCCTTACCTTTGGGAACACAATTTCACTTATTGGATATCTGTCAAACTCATCTCTCAAACAGAAGAGGTTTGGAAAATTAACAACTATTTTTTACTTAACCGATATTTTTCAAATTAATTTTATTTTATTGCGATAGAAAAACTATTAATCACTTGCATTCTTAAGATTTTTGTGTCTCAAAAAAATATTTTTCTCGTAAAAAAAACACAAGATACAAAAAAGAGTACTATTGATAAGTTGTATCCATAGGGGTCTCATTTTTACCATAAGTTTAAAAGTTTTTGAGTAGACACCAAAATTTCACTTTTTCATGAAAGTTTCAAAAGTGGAAAATAAATACCGTAAGCTAATTTTTTCTTTTTAGTCTACATTTCGCGATATATGACGGTTTAAATATGTCCGACCTACCATTCTGCACCAATGTTTTCCCAACTACTTTTTATACCTTAGGGCAACGTCTAGGAACTTAAAAGGTACATTGGTGGAAAGACAATTTTAAGCTTTACAAAAACACTACCAATCCATTTTCTCTTTAAATCACACCTTCCGTCAAAAATCTAAAAAACCTTTAATATTATCAAACGTGGAATTTCGTACCCGCGAATTTAAAAATCAAACAAGTTTCGTGGCTAATCGGGCAAAAAGGAGTTTTTGTTTCTCTCATATCTTGGACCCCCGTGAGGTTAAACTTTTAGGCTACCCACGGAAAAATATGAGAGAAACAAAAACTCCTTTATGCTCGATTAGCCACAAAACTTGTTTGATTTTTAAATTCACGGGTACGAAATTCCACGTTTGTTAGTATTATTTGGCTTAAAATTCCGTTGGTTGACGCTCACGTGTCTTGATGACGGGTAAAAATGCAATATGCGTTGATCCGGCCTGAAAGACAAAGTGCTGTCGTAGTTCACGGACTATAGTTTGTTTTCTTTTATTTGTATTCGATCTTTTCATTGATCGATAGGTATAGCAAATTTTCGCCTGCTTTAGTTTTTTGTTTCTCTCGTATCTCGGTAGATGGCGCTTCTTGCGATAGTTTTCTCACTATTTACTTATGATTAGAGACAAAACCGTCTAATTAACTTCGCAAGAATTGTCACATCGACCAGCAGTGTTCTGAGGAGTCCCATAAGGACGAAACAGTTAACTGTCAACACTTATTAGGTGTCCATTAGATCTTGGACCTCCGTGAGGTTAAGCTTTCAGGCTACCCACGGAAAAATATGAGAGAAACAAAAACTTCTTTTTGCCTGATTAGCCACGAAACTTGTTTGACTTTATTATTATATCATATATTACTCAAATTTTACGTCAGAGGCTGAAAGCCCTTGCCTTTTGGAACACAGTTCGACTTTGTCATTTGTGAAGAGATTTTTTAGATTTTTGACGAAAGGTGTAATCTTATAAGAAAAATGGTTTAGTAGTTTTTTGTCGAACTTTAAATTACCTTTCCATTGATGTGCCCTTTAGATTTCTAGAGGTGTCTCTAAAGTACAAAAAATACCGGGAAATCATAATAACAATATAGACCACGAAAAATAAAAACTTAGCTCACGTTATTTAGAATGGTTGAGGCTTTTAATTTTTGAAGCATTTTCTCCACTTTTAAAACCTTAAAGAAAACATTTTTTAGGAGAATCCTCATTCTAATTTCACAGTTTTTTGAGCCCAACTCGAAAACTTTTTAACTTATGGTGAGAACAAAACACACTATGGATACAACTTGTCACTACACATCTTTTTTGTATCCAGTGATTTTTCTCTATACGACGCAAAAAATACGAATAAAAAAACACAACATTTAGGAATAAAAAAATTTTGACACACAGAAATATTAAACATGTAAGTGTACGAAAGCGCGCCGTAGCTTACTGCTGACTACTACGAAATGTCAAGCGTTACACAAACTCTCTATTAACCAATTTTTATTCTAGCAAGAAAAATGATCTTCACTTTTCTTAGTTGAAAATGTTGTTCCATTTCTATAATGATAAATTTAAAAAAAGTTATTGATATACATAGTTATTACTTTCTGCTTTCTCTTAGGTAACTAATGTCAATGATCTGATTTAATTACTTATATTCTTTTATCTTTTGCAATTTTTCCTTAAACAAAACTTGTTCTACTCCTAAGCAAACTCAACTTAATTATGTTAAATAGAAGTGAATTCGTCTTAAAATATTCAAACATTTTAAACTATCTTCATGCTTGAAAATGGTCATGTCTTCCAAATGTTTAACATCGAGATGCGTATCTTCTAAAAGCCAACAGACAGGTGCTTATTAAGAACATCTAAAGAGACGTCACTAAAAATATTCAGTCAGAAAGCCAAATTTTTTTAACAACGTAGATTTCGAGATAGCTTTTCTATATTATTTTATAATAGTTGCTTTAACCTAAACTATAGAATGCAGTTGATCGTATCAATATCGGAGTAATAGTGACTTTTAGTCAAATATTGCGACCAATCAAACTTTATTTCCTTATCTATAGATATATAATGCGTTCCGAGGTACTACGAACATGGGGACTATCTGTTTCTCGGACAAGGCAAATAAAAAAAAAACGATAACAAAATAAGTACCTACCTAGGTAAATAATAAAATATAACAAACGCGTGCAGTTATTTCCCTCTTGCGCGGGAGAACGGAGACAAGTCGAAAAATGTGCATTTTGAGTTAACTAGCTTTTGGGGGTTTTCGAGGCAGAAATTTTTACTGGGCACATTAGGATTAGTAGATTTCTCTATCCTAACCTAAGTTTTTGTTTTGTGTTTTTTTTTGGTCAGGAAATGAACTATGAAATGTGCGAAAAACTTTAACTGGCAATTTCTCAAAAATGTGTTTTTCGACTTATCTCCGTTCTCCCGCGCAAGGGGGCTTTATGTTTTTATAATTTATAAATATTTAATAATATAATTTATTTAATAATATTTATAAATTATTATAACATTTATAAATGTTTAACTTAAATCCTGGGTAGTACGTTTTAAATGGGACAAACTGTATAAGGCGATGCCTGCAAAGTTTAAATATACAAATAAGTGCAACAACTTCAAAAGATGCACGCGTGATAGATCATCTTGACCAAACTACCATAACCACCGTTTTAATTCCATCAAAAAGCATTTAACCAATTCAAAATTAATAAGGGACCCAAATCAATCCGTGCGTAAAATATAGTAGTTTAACCCAGGGGACCCCGGGGTATAACGGGCATGCTTTTAAAACTTACTCTAAAAATACATAGGGTAGTGCCAGAATTTTGATAGTCCGTAAAAAAAAATCGGAGTGCGTCAGTCTTGCCCGAAATTCGTTAAAAAACATGCCTGGATCAATTTTTTGTAATGGCGCAAAACCAAGGGCGCAGACTTTTGTATTATATGTTTACTGTTTTTAGGATTTATAACCCTAGTTTTTTTAAAGAAACTAACCCAGACCTACCCAAATTAAACCATAACTGACTAAAAAAACAACGCGATTTTTGTCCACTTCCACTTTGTTTTCAATTTTTAAATCAGGTAGTGGCCGGCCTAGTTCTTTAATTTTTCCTTTAGCGAAAAACCACTAAAAGAGTTGTTTAAGACGCTAATTTTATTCATTTTCACTGAAAAAATAGAACAATGTGCAGAGTATACTGGCTGGCCAAAAAAGGGCAGCATAGAGAAAGAAGCTGGGAGGCTGATGGCGTGCCGGGCACATCTTCGTTGATTCACTTCATTAAAGGAACGTAAAAGTTGCCCAACTCTGTCGCTCATATAGGCCACTCCTAAAAATCTCTCTCTGATCGACGGCGCCTGCAGACAAGCGGCACATATTCCACCACCACACACTCTTCGTTTCAAAGGCAGCCAACGGGCCCGGCCAGACATTCGTCGCGATTCGGAGTGTGATCCACCGCATTGCATATGGTTTACCATATTTCATATTTCATATAACATATTAAGATGTTTTAAAAATAAAAAGATGTGTTTTTGTAGAAAACTAACTTTTGACATTTTTGACTCATACTAGGAGAAATAGCCTTATGTTATTTTAAATAACCGAAGGTGAGACAGGTATCAAACAAAAAAGTTCAAAATCATCTGAAACACAAAGATATATAATAACAAATACATTTCATGTAAAAAAAAGCCAAGTACGCGAAAATGGCATTCTGGAAAATGAATTGAGATAAAAGTAAAGCCACGTTCTCCAATACAAATTTCAAAATGAAAGGTTCTTACTAGTTTGGAAATATTTTTTTAAACCTTGCTATTACAATCAAACTTCTTTATGATCAATTTAGCACTGTGCTTAAGAGTCATTTACAGCCGTAATAGCCAAGTTTAGAAAAATATTTCCAAACTAGTAAGAACCTTTCATTTTGAAATTTGTATTGGAGAACGTGGCTTTACTTTTATCTCAATTCTTTTTACGGAATGCCATTTTCGCGTACTTGGCCTTTTTTACATGAAATGTTTTTGTTATGATTTCACTTCTTTTTTAAAGGAATTGGATAATACTTAATTTTTAAAGTAGTAAAATATGCGGATATTGTTCAAAACTTTTGCAATGCCTTACTTAAATTTTTGAGGTTTTTTAATTTTTTTCCATGGTTTTATCGTAGTTCCTATTAGCCTTCCAAAGCACAGCTCTCTAGCGTTTCTGAAAGTGCACAATGTTACTTTTACATAACTTTATATGTATAGGGGAGGAGAGTAAAAGAAAATATTGGACTTTTTAAATTTTTTCCCATGGTTTTATCATAATTTCTATCAGCATTCCAATGCTTAGCTCTCTAGCGTTTCCGGAAGTGTGCAATGTTAGTTTTATATAAATTTACATTTATAGGAGAGGTAAGTAAATTAAAATGTTGGTGTTTTTAAATTTCTTCATATAGTTTTATCATATTGTCGTTCAGTCTTAAAAAGTTCAGCTCTCTAGCGTTTCTGGAAGTGGCCAGTGTTACTTTTACATAACTTTACATTTATAGGGGAAGGAAGTAAATTAGAATTTTGGGGTGTTTTAATTTTTTTCTATAACTTTATCATAGTTACCATCGGTCTTCCAAAGCTCAGCTCTCTAGCATGTCAGGAAGTAGGCAATGTTAATTTTACTTAACTTTACATTTATAGAGGAGGGAAGTAAATTAGAATTTTGGGGTGTTTTGATTTTTTCCTATAGTTTTATCATAGTTCCTATCAGTCTACCAAAGCTCAACTCTCTAGCATTTCTGGAAGTGGGCAATGCTACTTTAACATAACTTTAAATATATGGGGGAGGGGAGTAAATTAAAATTTTGGGGTTTTTTGATTTTTTCCTATAGTTTTATCATAGTTCCTATCAGTCTGCCAAAGCTCAACTCTCTAGCAATTCTGGAAGTGGGCGATGCTACTTTTATATAAATTTAAATGTATAGGGGAGGGGAGTAAATTAAAATTTTGGGGTTTTTTGATTTTTTCCAGGGGTTTGGTCATAATTTCTATCAGTCTGCCAAATTTAAGCTTTGTAGCATGTCTGGAAGTACAGTAGAATATTGATGATCTATACATGAGTGAGTGAGTGAGTCAGTGAGTGAGTCGCAATTTCGACGTTTTTTGAAATTTCGTAACTAGTTTACTACTTTATGGAATTCCATGAAACTTGGAGGCTTTGTTAATTCCATGGAGATCTACGACGGTGCAAAGTTTGAGATTCGTAGCTCATTCCGAAGTAGAGTTTTAGGTAGGTCAAATATCGGCTGAAATGTTTCCAGAAAAGATGGTTACGGCGCGCGAACTTGGCGAGGCACTGCCGTGCCCTCAGATAAAAATGTTTGAAATTGGAGGGACTTTTTTTTCTCAAAAAAAATTAGGATCACCATAGCTCACACTACTATAATAGTAGTAGTGTGAGCTAAAAAAACAGTTTAGTTATAGTTTTACCAAGGAGGATTATATGAACTACCTGTCCTTGCTTTTACGTTGATGTTTTCACTAGTTGCATATTTTTTTATTTTTGGTTTATATTTAACTAATAATTAATATAATAGGTAACTAGATAACTTCCCTAAAATGTCTTTCTTAGATATTGCTTTGTGCAAGAAATATTCAATTGAGCTTTTTATACACCGATGTCAAGGATTCGGAATATTTAGGGTAGTAAAATTTTAAAACCATTGTAAACGTAGTTTGGGCACTCGCTGATTTCTTTTCAATGGGACGAAAAATATCAATTTAGCGGCGTTGAAAATTGGAGTAATCAATAAGAAAATATGCAATTTGAATAATTACTGGTTATTACGAATATTTAATTTTACTTTGCGTTTATTTACAAAAATAAATGGATACATGACGGATCTGATACTTTCCTAGTCCATTAGCACATTCCATTCTTGAAAAGAGTTTTTTATAAATATCTCCGAAACGAAAGTTCTTACGAAGTTTTTGGTTATAAAACGAATTATTAAGAAAAATGAGTTACAATATCCCGAAAACCGTATATTGATGTGATGTTTCGTTAAAAAGTTACCATTTTTTCAATTCTTTAACTGTCAATAAACTGTCATTAACAATAATGGATTTTATTCAAACTTCTTTCTGATAGTAACAGTATCAAACGCTATTTTCCTGAAAGTCGCATTAAAATCGGTTTGGCGGTTCTAGAGCTACCGTGGGCCGGACAGCACACACACACACACACGGACAGCCGTCTCCTCACGCAACAGCACCCCTCGCACTAGATTAGAACTAAATTAAGTAAATCAAAATGTTAGTTTTTTTAAATAAATGTTTTTTGTAGTGCAAATATCTTTTTTTTTCTTTCTTCAGAGAAAGGGGGACGTGACCAATTCAAGATTTCAAAAAGGGGGCGCCATAGAAAATAGTTTGGGAACCACTGCTCTAGATGAACATTCGCATATTATTGCGTTATGTCAACTAAATAAATATCACGTTCAAGTATGTGGATCTTGGGTGACAACACTATGCGTCTCGTTACATACTAGTCACTAGAAAAACTAGTTTTCTATCTGTTGTTTGTTTTAATGGTATAACGGCTTTTAGGCGCGTGCAGTGTGGTAAAGGTAAAAGCTTTTGAACAAAAATAAATTTAAATAAATTTTAAATTAAACACTTTTGTAACGATCAAAGAAAGTTTTCGCATTTTAAAAACAATTGTATCACAAAAGTTCAATCAGAAAACCTTATCACCATCTTTAAATACGTATTATACTTAAATAATGGTTCAAAGTGTCACTTCTTGCCGCTTTGGAGAAAAAAAAATTCTGCTCTACATTCGACCAATTTAGTAAAACAAAACAGAAAGCGCTATAAATCTTTGTATAAAAGCTGGTACCCAAAGGGTTTTTTAGTAGGGAACCCAGTACAGACAGTCTTGATATTTTTTAAACCCATTTCACAAAAAACGAGCTTATAAATTCAAAAACATGTCATTTCTTAAAAGAGTTACTTAGTAACAGCGTAATTTTACTTCATGAACATTGATTTTTGAAATAAAAATCTAGTAAAATAAATCTGGCTGAAAAAAGTAGTTGATTTGGAAAAAATAATATTTTTTTGTTATATCGATTAATCGATAGATTAGTTTTGTCGTCGCCCACACCTTTAAGCGATTTTGGAAAACCCAAAATGATTTTGGGTTTCATTTTACGCGAAAAGGCTCAGTTGCAGAGACATTTTTTTTACCAAAAAATGAAAAAGGTCTCTACAATTTTGTGTTGTAGGTTACAGCTCTGCAACGAAATTTGTTTTTGGCAAAAATATATTTTTTTGCATTTTACGCATAAACGATAAGACTTTATCTACGAGAAATGTTAACCACGCAATTTTAGTTTTTGGTGTAAAATAAAAACAAAAACTACATCAAACATGAAACAATCTTAAAAGTATTAACATTGGTTGAAGGTTTGGTTGTCCTATAGCCAAAATGGCCACGATGTTGTGACGTCATATGAAAGTGATCTGCGAAAAACTAGCGAAACTAACCAACGTTAGCTAAACAAAATGTTAGATTATGTCAAACATAGTCTCCCACCACTACTCGCTGGCAGGGCTGTGTTTTAGGTTTCTTGTTTTCAACCACTCATATGTTTTTTTTATTAGGACAAAATAAATTATTAACCTAGGCAACGCTTAAGTTTCCACATGGTTAAATAAAAGGGAAGATTTTCCTTTATAGTTGAACAATGCGTTTTAGGTCGTACTTATTGGTTAAAAATTGTATTTTTAAACCTGTAACTTAACAAAACACGGCTCTGCCTTAAAGGAATTAATTCAACTAAAAAATAAGTAACTCTAACTTACGTAGCAAACCAAAAGATTTCCTAAATTTCAAGAAGATTTTAGTGTCAAGATTAACACTGTTTTACAAGCTATGTTGTCTTAAAAATGCCCACGGCAATCATGAACCTAAAAGCAGAATACTTTGTCAGGATTAGCACAAATTGTCTCCTTTCTTTGCCTTTATAGCTGAAACGAGTTTGAAGACTTACAAAATTAGTTTTTCCTAACAGAATTCTTTAAAATTTCCTATCTAAACAGGGTGTCCCATAACTTAGGGGACATAGGTCAACAGGTGATAGAGGAGGGCATGCTTGATAAAAAAGTTCCTATAATGCATGGGTCAAAACTCTTTCTTTGTCGAGATACAGAGCATCAAAGTTGGCGATTTTTTAAACTTTTTTGAAAATAACTTTTTTAAAAAACGCAGTAAAATATGAATTTGGGTAAAGTCGTGTAGTAGAACAAGAGCAATAATTTGAAATTAAAATAATAAAAAAAAAATTTTTTTTTTTTAGAAAAAACTGTTTTTTTGGTATTAACTTTTAGGAATGCCATATTAAACGTAAGGTTTTTTAAATATTTTTTATTAATAAAAGCAAGTCTCTAGCGAGGCATATTAATAAAATATTATTCATATTTTTTAAAAGAATAAGTAGGCAAAAATTAACATTTTTTTAAATAATTATTTCTTATACATTCGTGGAGGTTACTTTGACAGCCTGCATCTCCTCCACTTGTAATTTTATCAAAAAAAAGGAATATCACATTTTTGAATCACAATTAGCTGAGTATTCAGATGGCTATGACAGATTTTCCCTTTTTTGTAAAACCCTTTTTTCCCCCACTCCTCGAACTTTAAAAATGCTATATCTTAAAAACAGATGTGTGTTTACGCTCATGTTTTATAAACTTATTTTTCGGAAATAACCTCCTCTGTCACCTGCTGCACTATGGCCCCTACGTTATGGGACACCCTGTATATAACGATTTCTTGGGTTATTTGTTCCAGTTTATGACATAACCTACAAACCTTTAACTTCGATGTAATTTTTACCTTCCTAGCCCGCGCAGCAATAGACAAGGTATTATTTTCGACGAAAGAAATTTGTTTGGGATAATACCAAAAATGTGTTATTTGGATGTATTTTGACTTATCCTAGCAATATCGTCGTGATGTGTGTCTGTGTGTAGGTTTATTATTTCTGTCCGTAACACGATAGCTCCTAAACCGCTGAACCGATTCTCATAGAATATTCGGGTAAAATAGTGTTCGACACTCTTACGAGCTGATTAGATTTTGGTCAAAATCCATTAATTCTAATGACAGTTTTTTGACATATAAAAGCTTTAAAAATGCTTCACTTGAATTGTGATAATAGGCTAGCTGGGAAGGTGTCAAATCAAACCTCAACTTAAACTAATTCTTATTTACAAGACGTAGACCGCCAAATCAAATGCTAAAATACAGTTTTAGTTACTTACGAATACGTAGCACAATTTTAACTTGATCTGATGTTTTCAAATCCTTTATGGTTTTAGAGTAAAAAAGATATTTCAAAATAATTACCTAGGGTCTTAAACTGCTGTAAGATAAGTCAGAAAACAGTTTTTATCCTGGCTTCTATACTAATAAGGCATCACTGCAGCATGAAGTCAGGTTGCAGATAGTGGTATAGGAAAAACGCCTCGAATTCCGGCGTAATGACACTGCCCTCTTGCGACCGATGCCGCGCACTAAAAAGCGCAGATTCCAAAGCGAGAAAACAGCGCAAGCAGCTCAAACTCGCGCAGCATTTTGCAGGGTAATTGCGGAAAATAAATATAATTGCGCCAAATATATGCAGCAGTAAAAGTACGAGATGTTTCTACATAACTTACGAGAAAATCAGGCCTCTTTTTTAACTACCTATACATTTAACTGGTAGACTTATTACCCCTCTACCACAGGTGTTAATAGAGACTTATTGGAATAAAACCTGACTTTATTTTAGAGTCGTCTTTTTTTTATTATTTTTAATTTTTTATTTAAAAAAAGTTATTGCATCCAAAAAAAGTGGAGGACCAAAAAAAAGCCCTCGCCAAATTTCCCTCAGATATCTTGAGTCCTGTTGGTCTACACGTGGCCTGTTAAGTTCTGTCAGGTCATGTTGTCAAATTTTTGCCTGCTGCGTACGTCAACTTTTTTTCAACATAACCTTATTGTCCAAAAATTGTCAGCGCACTTTTGTGACAAGTTATATTAAAAACAGCAGAAATATAATTTTGACTTTTGCTATCTCTTGGGCCCATTCCCTCCATAAATCCGATAGCTACTGACAGAGTCAAAAGCTATTTCAATAAAATTCACAACTTTTGAAGTGCTAAGAATGTTGCCAGAGCCTAATTTTTTGAAAAAATTCACTAATAAAGAAATGGATCCCTGGAACTTATTCCTTTATTAGCCCGTCAGTACACTTTCAAGTGAACTCTACACTATATCAGCCTTGAAAACAGTCTCTTGAGAATATCTCAGAAACGAAAGCTCCTTCAAAGTTTTTGTTTATATCCAGTGGCAGCGCGTGATAAAAAGCTTTGGGGGTGCACACCAAAAAAAATGCAGCGCAGGCGAAAATCTTTTTTGAGTGCCACGCTAACTTTTTGGTCCTTCGAGTGTGCCGTCATATCATATAATTTAGAGCAAATAATTAAAAAATTAGATATTGAGTTAGATATTAGTTACCTACCTATTATTATTATTTTTATAAATAAATCATCAATTATCACACCGAGTTTATTTGCCCTTCTAATGGCAAAGATGAAACTTTAATTTTCTTTAAATATTGCATGCTAATGCTATTAGAAACTTCCGCCATTGTCGTAAATACCAAATCGTCGAAATTAAAACAAACCGCCCGCGCCCGACCGATAATGCCGAGCTGTCTAAGTGGTGTGCAAATACTATCTACTCGATACTTTAATAATATCTGATATACATGGACGGATTCGAAGTAATCGAATCCTTCGACGCCAAATACCCGTTACTCGAATCACGAATGGGACCGAAGTGTTACTTTCGTATCAATCATATCGGCAACGGTCATATGAGTAACAAACATGTAAAACATCAATATTTTTATTTTTTGCATACTTAGTAGGTATTTCAACTCTACTCAGTATTTATTGGATATACTGATAATATAATGATTACTTAGTACCGAATACAAAATATCTGATACTCGAATAGGAAGTATCAGTATCTACTCGATACTTGGAAAAGTAATCGTTGCACACACAACTACGAAGTGCACGGATTAAAAGTGCCCATGATCTGATCTAACATGCAACGCGAACCGATGACGCAGGGGGTGCGGGCGGCATCGAGGCTGGTTTTTGTATACGCGCTGTGCTAAAGGAAGGTTCAGATTCTATATACTGTAAAATTCTATTGGGTCATGTCGTCCTCTCTTTCTATATTTCGTAATTAGCATGCGACATAACATCTAGGGTGCATAGAATTTGGATCCAGTAAATAAAAGCGTTGTTTGATGGAGAGTTTGAACACAAATACAAACACATACATACCAGGTATTAATTCCTAGATTATATTCCAGTCTTTAGTGAATTTCTTTTGGGGTAATTATGAATTAAATTAAGGAATGATCAAAGTTTAATATTTTTTTAAGTAAAATTTGGGAGTGCACGTGCACATGTGCACTTATGGAGTAATCGCCACTGTTTATATCACAACCCATTGAGAAATATTGATGAATCGAACCGAACTTTTAAAGGGTAGCATTTTTTTAATTTTTTAACTTTCAAATTGGTCGAGCGGTTTAAGAGCTATCGTTAGCTGGGCACACACACACGATTGCTAAGATAGGTCCAAATATTCCTAAATAACACGTTTTCGGTATTTCAGTTTTTTTCATCGAAAGCAATCACTTCTCTAGTCATTGCTGCGCGGTCTAGGAAGTTAAAAAGGCCTTTTTGATTGGAATAGTATTATTTAAGTTTTGGCTATTTAATGCCTTCTTTTTTGGTAGGCAATAGTTACTCCAGTACCTACCTATGGTTGATATTCGCACGTTTCCATAAGAAAAATTACAGAAAAAGTTATAAAATGTCGCTTTAATAAGCAGCCACTTTACTGCATATTGTGTGACTGTCATTTTGGCCAATTTGGAATATGATAACGGTTTATTTTTAATAATCCTACGTTGCAATAAATTTCTCAGTATTTTAGTAAGATAAAATAAATTTGAAAAAGTGTTTTCTATTAACTCATTTATGTTTTTCTAATCAGAATATTTTTCTGTTCCGCATGCGTTGGACGTTGTGGATCATATTTCTGATGGCAACACTGATTGTCACGCTTATACTGTAGCTTCGTTCGGTATTTGGATCTCAGACGTGACGGATTTTTATTTTATTTTTAATACCCAACATACGTCACAATCTCAGATTAATCTGTTTCGTCGATCAAAATGTACGGAGCAACCAGATTTACGTCCGACTAGTCTGAGCAGAATTACCGAACGATTCAGATCTACCTCCCCTAGATCTACATAAAATTAACGAAAGATTTCGATCAATCAGATTAGTCCGACGTAAATACCGAACGCAGCTAGTTATTTGAGATTGAGTGAGAGTAAAATCCATAAAAATGACAGTTAAAAAGACGAAAAAAAAAACTCCAGAAAATACGAAACAATCAGCTGATTCATACAGAACACGGTGGATCTTATCAGAAAAAGAAAGTGGCGCCTCAGTAATGAACATTGGACCAAAGCTCAACGGTTCAAACTCTATACAACGTAAGTCAATCTTGTCAAAAAACGACGCGCTATAAAATTTTAATTTATTTTCCTCCCCTATAAATGTATTGTTATGTAAAAGTAACATTGCTCACTTCCAGGAACGGTCTAGGACAACTGGGCGCCGGGCCAACTCGGCGCCGCCAACTGGGCGCCGGCCAACTCGGCGCCGGACTAAAAAAATTTTTTTTGATAAAATGTGTAGATGAAAAATAAAGTATAATATTTATATAAAAACATCTTTAAAAAATCCTTTACGCATTTTTTTACAAGCTTCTATTTAGCTTCAGATGTTCTGTCTAACTATCTATCAAATCTTGTGAAGCGTTTTTGACACACTTCCCATTATCCGATTTGGATGAAATTTGGTACACACGTAGTGGTCCCATGACAATACAACATTAAAAAAAGTATCCTCCCACCCCTACCCCCACCCCTTCTATAGAAAAATGTGTTTTTGACACACTTCCCGTTATCCGATTTGGATGAAATTTGGTATACATATAGTGAGCCGATGACAATATAATATTAATAAAAAAAATATCCTCCCACCTCTACCCCCACCCCCTTTCATAGAAAAATGAGTTTTTGACACACTTCCCATTATCCGATTTGAATGAAATTTGGTATAAACATAGTGGTCCGATGATAATACAACAATAAGAAAAAAACATCCTCCCACCCCTACCCCCACCCCATTCCATAGAAAATGCGTTTTTGACACCCTTCCCATTATCCGATTTGGATGAAATTTGGTATAAATTATAGTGGTCCGATGACAATACAACATTGAAAAAAAAAATCCTCTCACCTCTACCCCCACCCCCTCTCATAGAAAAATGAGTTTTTGACACACTTCCCATTATCCGATTTGGATGAAATTTGGTATTCACATAGTGGTCCGATGACAATACAACATTAAAAAAAAAATATCCTCCCACCCATACCCCCACCCCCTTCCATAGAAAATGCGTTTTTGACACCCTTCCCATTATCCGATTTGGATGAAATTTGGTATACATATAGTGGTCCGATGACAATACAACATTGAAAAAAAAAATCCTACCACTCCTACCCCCACCCTCATCTATAGAAAAATGCGTTTTTGACATACTTCCCATTATCCGATTTGGATGAAATTTGGTATATATATAGTGGTCCGATAACAATACAACAATAATGAAAAAATGTCCTCCCACCCCTACCCCCCACCCCTTCCATAAAAAATGCGTTTTTGACACACTTCACTTCAAATGACTTTTATAAAATTTGGTACATGCATAAAGGTCCGATGGCAATACAGCCCAAACAAAAAATATATTTCTACCTCTACCCCCACCCTCTCCTTCCCCCAATAGAAAAATGAGTTTCCAAACAACTCACGATCAGCGATTTCATTATAATCTAGAATATTATTATGATAATATTAGAATGTTAGAAAATTATTTTTTAATTTTTAGTGCATTTTATAAAAGCTTGTGACTTAAAAAAAAATTTTTACTAATTTATTTGAAATTTGTTTTTGTTAAGTAAAGTTAAATCCAGTTGATTCTTGGTAGTTGTAGTGTTTGGTAACCTGGTAATACTACAATTTACGTTTTTTATTACAACAATGGCGGATCCAAAAATCAAAATGGCGGATCCAAAATGGCGGATTTTCTTATTTACTAACCGATTTGTCTCAAACTTGAAATATTACATTGCTTGAGGTCATTTAACAAAAGTTTTTACTTAAACTTAAAAAAATCAAAATGGCGGATCCAAAATGGCGGATTTTCTTATTTACCAACCGATTTGTCTTAAACTTGAAATATTACATTGCTTGAGGTCATTTAACAAAATTTTTTACTCAATCTTAAAAAAATCAAAATGGCGGATCCAAAATGGTGGATTTTCTTATTTACCAACCGATTTGTCTCAAGCTTGAAATATTACATTGCTTGAGGTCATTTAACAAAATTTTTTACTCAAACTTAAAAAAATCAAATGGCCGATCCAAAATGGCGGATTTTCTTATTTACTAACAGTTTGTTTTTAAGATTGAGTAAAAAATTTTGTTAAATGACCTCAAGCAATGTAATATTTGAAATTTGAGACAAATCGGTTGGTAAATAAGAAAACCCGCCATTTTGGATCCGCCATTTTGATTTTTTAAGTTTGAGTAAAAATTTTTGTTAAATGACCTCAACCAACGTAATATTTGAAGTTTCAGACAAATCGGTTGGTAAATAAGAAAATCCCCCATTTTGGATCCGCCATTTTGATTTTTTTAAGTTTGAGTAAAAAATTTTGTTAAATGACCTCAAGCAATGTAATATTTCAAGTTTGAGACAAATCGGTTGGTAAATAAGAAAATCCGCCATTTTGGATCCGCCATTGTTGTAATAAAAAACGTAAATTGTAGTATTACCAGGTTACCAAACACTACAACTACCAAGATTCAACAGTCGACTTAATGGATTTAACTTTACATAACAAAAAGAAATTTCAAATAAAGTCACAAGCTTTTATAAAATGCACTAAAAATTAAAAAATAATTTTCTAACATTCTAATATTATCATAATAATAATATAATAATATTCTAGATTATAATGAAATCGCTGATCGTGAGTTGTTTGGAAACTCATTTGTTTATTGGGGGAAGGAGAGGGTGGGGGTAGAGGTAGAAATATATTTTTTGTTTGGGCTGTATTGCCATCGGACCTTTATGCATATACCAAATTTTATAAAAATCACTTGAAGTGAAGTGTGTCAAAAACGCATTTTTTATGGAAGGGGGTGGGGGGTAGGGGTGGGAGGACATTTTTTCATTATTGTTGTATTGTTATCGAACCCCTATATGTATACCAAATTTCATCCAAATCGGATAATGGGAAGTATGTCAAAAACGTATTTTTCTATAGATGAGGGTGGAGGTAGGAGTGGTAGGATTTTTTTTTCAATGTTGTATTGTCATCGGACCACTATATGTATACCAAATTTCATCCAAATCGGATAATGGGAAGGGTGTCAAAAACGCATTTTCTATGGAAGGGGGTGGGGGTAGAGGTGGGAGGACATTTTTTTCTTAATATGGTATTGTCATCGGATCACTATATGTATACCAAATTTCATCCAAATCGGATAACGGGATGTGTGTCAAAAAAAAATTTTTCTATGGAAGGGGGTGGGGGTAGGGGTGGGAGGATATTTTTTTCTTATTGTTGTATTATCATCGGACCACTATGTGTATACCAAATTTTATGCAAATCGGATAACGGGAAGTGTGTCAAAAACACATTTTTCTATAGATGGGGTGGGGGTAGGGGTGGGAGGATATTTTTTTCTTGATGTTGTATTGTCATGGGACCACTACGTGTGTACCAAATTTCATCTAAATCGGATAATGGGAAGTGTGTCAAAAACGCTTCACAAGATTTGATAGATAGTTAGACAGAACATCTGAAGCTAAATAAAAGCTTGAAAAAAATTGCGTAAAGGATTTTTTAAAGATGTTTTTATATAAATAATATATTTTATTTTCCATCTACACATTTTATCAAAAAAAAAATTTTTAGTCCGGCGTCGAGTTGGCCGGCGCCCAGTTGGCGGCGACGAGTTGGCCCGGCGCCCAGTTGGCCCGGCGCCCAGTTGGCCCGGCGCCCAGTTGGCGGCGCCGAGTTGGCGGCGCCCAGTTGGCGGCGCCGAGTTGGCGGCGCCCAGTTGTCCCATTCCGTCCAGGAACGCTAGAGAGCTGAGCTTTAGAAGGCTGATAGGAAGCCTCAAAATTTTTAATAAAGCATTGCAAAAGTTTTGAGCAATATTTGGCATATTTTATTACTTTTAAACTTAAATATTATCCAAGCCTTTCAAAAAGGAGTGAAATTATATCAAAAACATTTTATGTAAAAAAATGCCAAATACGCGAAATGGTATTTTGTAAAAAGAATTGAGATAAAAGTAAAGCCAAGTTCTCCAGTACAAATTTCAAAATGAGCGGTTCTTACTAGGTTGGAAATGTTTTTCTAAATTTGGCTATTACGGCTGCAAATGACTCCTAAGCACAGTGCTAAAGTGAACACAAAAAAGTTTGGCTGTAATGTAGCAAAGTTTTAAAAAAATATTTCCAAACTAGTAAAAACGTTTCGTTTTGAAACTTGGCTTTTTTTGCATGCAATGTTTTTGTTATGATACATTTATTTTACATTATTTTAACGAATATTCTGCTCTATTCCCTATATTTAAAACACCAAGCAGCTTGATAATCGTCTGCTATTGCCTAAAGTGTCGTTTTATCTCTTTATAATAATTCTATGGTACCGATGTTAAAATGCATTGCGACTCTGCGCGGCGCCCAAAGGTGGTTATAAAATAAGATTAAAAGTTTTGGTTCAAATTATACCTTTGTAATTTCATGCCTGAAATCGAAAGCTTTTTTGGCTATCGGCTAAAATAATTTTGTTTTTCTTACATTTTTTCAGTGTGTTTCTCAGGAGCTTTGCAACCACGGGGTTCCAGGATCTATTTATATATATTCTCAAGACCAGCTCTCGAAAAAGTATTTCTGTTGGTATTTCTTTAATAGCTCTCGAAAAAGTATTTCTGTTGGTATTTCTTTAATATTGACACGCAGCCTAATATTTTTCGTAAGAGAGACATTTTTATACGTTCTTTTTAATATAGGCCATCTTGTTTTCTAAAATTTTACAATTTTAAAAAAAATTACGCCTATTTAGTCTACATTCAGTACTGAAAGATTGATAAAAGTACCAAGTTTCGTTACTATGGCATAAACCTTTAGGAATTAAGAAAAAATTGATATTGTGGGGACTATTAGTCGATCAAAAGAGGTGTTATAAAACCTTCATCAAAAAGCCACAGAAGCTAAACTTTGACGCTATGGCTACTGACCAATATGTATCTGAGGGCACGGCAGTGCCTCGCCAAGTTCGCGCGCCGTAACCATCTTTTCTTGAAACATTTCAGCCGATATTTGACCTACCTAAAACTCTACTTTAGAATGAGCTACGAATCTCAAACTTTGCATAGTCGTAAATCTCCATGGAGTTAACAACCCCTCCAAGTTTCATGGAATTCCATAAAGTAGTTACGAAATTTCAAAAAACGTCGAAATTGCCACTCACTCATGTATAGATCATCAATATTCTACTGTACTTCCAGACATGCTACAAAGCTGAAATTTGGCAGACTGATAGCAACCATGATAAAGCCCCAAAATTTTAATTTACTTCCCGCCCCTATACATTTAGAGTTATGTAAAATTATTGCCCACTTCCAGAAATGCTAGAGAGTTGAGCTTTGGCAGACTGATAAAAGTAACACTGCCCACTTCCAGAAACGCTAGAGAGCTGAACTTTTTAAGATTGAAAGACAATATGATAAAACTATATGAAAAAAATTTAAAACACCAACATTTTAATTTACTTCCCTCTCCTATAAATGTAAATTTATATAAAACTAACATTGCCCACTTCCAGAAACGCTAGAGAGCTGAGCATTGGAATGCTGATAGAAATTATGATAAAACCATTGGAAAAAATTTAAAAAGTCCAATATTTTCATTTACTCTCCTCCCCTATAAATGTAAAGTTATGTAAAACTAACATTACCCACTTCCAGAAACGCTAGAGAGCTGAGCATTGGAAGACTGATAGGAACTTTGATAAAACTATAGGACAAAATTTAAAAACACGACAATTTTAATTTATTTCCCTCCCCTATACATGTAAAGTTATGTAAAAGTAACATTGTGCACTTTCAGAAACGCTAGAGAGCTGAGCTTTGGAAGGCTGATAGGAACTACGATAAAACCATGGAAAAAAATTAAAAAACCTCAAAAATTTAAGTAAGGCATTGCAAAAGTTTTGAACAATATTCCGCATATTTTACTACTTTAAAAATTAAGTATTATCCAATTCCTTTAAAAAAGAATTGAAATCATAACAAAAACATTTCATCTAAAAAAAGCCAAGTACGCGAAAATGGCATTCCGTAAAAAGAATTGAGATAAAAGTACAGCCAAGTTCTCCAATACAAATTTCAAAATGAAAGGTTCTTACTAGTTTGGAAATATTTTTCTAAACTTGGCTATGTAACTTGGCTGTAAATGACTCTTAGGCACAGTGCTAAATTGAACATAAAGAAGTTTGGCTGTAATAGCAAAGTTTAAAAAAACATTTCCAAACTAGTAAGAACCTTTCATTTTGAAATTTGTATTGGAGAACTTGGCTTTACTTTTATCTCAATTCTTTTTACGGAATGCCATTTTCGCGTACTTGGCTTTTTTTACATGAAATGTTTTTGTTATGATATATAAATATCTTTATCACCCAACTGCTAAATTTACTTGTAAGGACTAGTCGCAGTTGAGTACAAAATTGATAGGTATATCTACAATGGTTCGAATTATATAAATTATACAATTTTGTATCTTCATGAATCAGGTTATTGAGTAATTTGGTACCCAACTGCGACTAGTAGTTACAAGTAAATTTAGCAGTTGGGTGGTTTTTTTATTTATTTTTTTTTATTTCCAACTTTTAGGTTTAATTCTTATTCAGCCTTATAAAAAGCACTATGCATTTACAATGCATTTAGCTTTACCCAAAAAGTACGTGTAGTTTTTCTACGGGCACGAACAGTATTACCTTCCATTGAGTGAAGCTGGGAGAGGAGAGAAGTAGGAGGGAACTAGTAAAACGGTGTCAAAAAAAATCTTGAAGCGTGTGCCGAAAGAATTTTTGAAATCGCTATAAATTTGTGAAAGGTATAGCTACTATTACTAATAAGGAGGGTGGGAAGAAGAAAGAGAGAGGAAGGGAGAAACTAGTAAAATGATTTTGGAAAAAATGTCTTAAAGCGTCTGCAGAAAGAATTTTTGAAATCGCTTTATATTTGTAAAAGATATAGCTACAACTATTACTAATAAGGAGGGAGGGGAAAAGAGAGGGAATGCGAAACTAGTAAATTGATGTTGGAAAAAAGTCTTCAAGCGTGTGCAGAAAGAACTTTTAAAATCGCTTTATAATTGTGAAAGTTATAGCTATAACTATTACTAATAAGGATAGTGGGGAATAGAAAGAGAGATGCGGGTGTGGGGGGGGATGAACTAGTAACATGGTGTTGGAAAAAAATCTGAAAGCGTATGCAGAAATAATTTTTGAAATCGCTTTATATTTTATAAACTTATACGAATATGGTTTTTGAATATGGTGGGGGGAATGACAGGAGAGGAGATGGGTGGGAGCATGGAGGACTACAAAGTAACTACAAATTAGAGGACATTTGCTAGGTAATCAAAGGAATTTTAATAAAATCGCCTGAAATTTAGATAATTTGTATGCCTTAAAGCCTACATCATATGACAAAATGGCGTCTGAAGACCGCCATGTAGATTCCTGTTTAAAAAATATAGTGAATGTGGATTTAACACTTTAGAATAGTACATTGTTTAAAAGATTTTTATACACGAAACAAATAAACAGAAACATAAATTTAAACCATAAACAATAAAATAAAAAATCCGAAACTTAGAGGCACTATTTTAAAATCGGATTGAAGCCAACTCAATTACCTACAAATTATTTTACTATGAATTTTTTCTATGATAATTAGTTTTGTCGGTACGTGGCTTGAAAAATGACCGTACCGATAAAATTTTACTTTTTGGAAAAAATTAATCATCTTTTACTAGAGGTTTCCCTGCAACGAATATACTTGTGAGCTGTTACCCTTAAATTGTAGAAAATTTTTCTGGCGTAAAATAAATATACGTCAGTTCCTGAAAAATGCTTCCTTGAGGTGTTTTTTTTTGAAAAAACTGAAAAAAGTACTAATTTTTCGAGTCCCACCAGAATAGAACAGGGATTTCAGGGTTGCAAACTTGGGGATGACCTACTCTCAAGGAGTCTAACAATATATAAAATACTCTGCCAATATATGGGCCCCTAAGCTCACACTAGGTACTATAGTTATAGTGTACGTGTGAGCTAATATAACTAAAAACTGAAATATACTTTATTCAACTCCAGAATAAATTACCTTTTGTTTGATACCACACAAGCCATGTTTTGACTTAAACTCAAATTTTTGAAATCTACCCCCATCCTTAAAAAAACAAAAAACTAAAATGTATTTTGTTAAAGTCCGGACTCAATTACCTTTCGTTTGATATCACACACGCCATATTTTCACTTAAACTCTAATTTTTAAAATATACCCCCACCCTTTTTTTTAAATTAATTAAGATATATTTTGTTTAACTGCAGACTCAATTACCTTTCGTTTGATATCACACACGCCATATTTTCACATAAACTCTAATTTTTGAAATCTACCCCCACCCTTTTATTTAGTTTGTGTTCGGTTCATCAGACAGACAGACAGACAGACAGACAGACAGACAGACAGACAGACAGACAGACAGACAGACAGACAGACAGACAGACAGACAGACAGACAGACAGACAGACAGACAGACAGACAGACAGACAGACAGACAGACAGACAGACAGACAGACAGACAGACAGACAGACAGACAGACAGACAGACAGACAGACAGACAGACAGACAGACAGACAGACAGACAGACAGACAGACAGACAGACAGACAGACAGACAGACAGACAGACAGACAGACAGACAGACAGACAGACAGACAGACAGACAGACAGACAGACAGACAGACAGACAGACAGACAGACAGACAGACAGACAGACAGACAGACAGACAGACAGACAGACAGACAGACAGACAGACAGACAGACAGACAGACAGACAGACAGACAGACAGACAGACAGACAGACAGACAGACAGACAGACAGACAGACAGACAGACAGACAGACAGACAGACAGACAGACAGACAGACAGACAGACAGACAGACAGACAGACAGACAGACAGACAGACAGACAGACAGACAGACAGACAGACAGACAGACAGACAGACAGACAGACAGACAGACAGACAGACAGACAGACAGACAGACAGACAGACAGACAGACAGACAGACAGACAGACAGACAGACAGACAGACAGACAGACAGACAGACAGACAGACAGACAGACAGACAGACAGACAGACAGACAGACAGACAGACAGACAGACAGACAGACAGACAGACAGACAGACAGACAGACAGACAGACAGACAGACAGACAGACAGACAGACAGACAGACAGACAGACAGACAGACAGACAGACAGACAGACAGACAGACAGACAGACAGACAGACAGACAGACAGACAGACAGACAGACAGACAGACAGACAGACAGACAGACAGACAGACAGACAGACAGACAGACAGACAGACAGACAGACAGACAGACAGACAGACAGACAGACAGACAGACAGACAGACAGACAGACAGACAGACAGACAGACAGACAGACAGACAGACAGACAGACAGACAGACAGACAGACAGACAGACAGACAGACAGACAGACAGACAGACAGACAGACAGACAGACAGACAGACAGACAGACAGACAGACAGACAGACAGACAGACAGACAGACAGACAGACAGACAGACAGACAGACAGACAGACAGACAGACAGACAGACAGACAGACAGACAGACAGACAGACAGACAGACAGACAGACAGACAGACAGACAGACAGACAGACAGACAGACAGACAGACAGACAGACAGACAGACAGACAGACAGACAGACAGACAGACAGACAGACAGACAGACAGACAGACAGACAGACAGACAGACAGACAGACAGACAGACAGACAGACAGACAGACAGACAGACAGACAGACAGACAGACAGACAGACAGACAGACAGACAGACAGACAGACAGACAGACAGACAGACAGACAGACAGACAGACAGACAGACAGACAGACAGACAGACAGACAGACAGACAGACAGACAGACAGACAGACAGACAGACAGACAGACAGACAGACAGACAGACAGACAGACAGACAGACAGACAGACAGACAGACAGACAGACAGACAGACAGACAGACAGACAGACAGACAGACAGACAGACAGACAGACAGACAGACAGACAGACAGACAGACAGACAGACAGACAGACAGACAGACAGACAGACAGACAGACAGACAGACAGACAGACAGACAGACAGACAGACAGACAGACAGACAGACAGACAGACAGACAGACAGACAGACAGACAGACAGACAGACAGACAGACAGACAGACAGACAGACAGACAGACAGACAGACAGACAGACAGACAGACAGACAGACAGACAGACAGACAGACAGACAGACAGACAGACAGACAGACAGACAGACAGACAGACAGACAGACAGACAGACAGACAGACAGACAGACAGACAGACAGACAGACAGACAGACAGACAGACAGACAGACAGACAGACAGACAGACAGACAGACAGACAGACAGACAGACAGACAGACAGACAGACAGACAGACAGACAGACAGACAGACAGACAGACAGACAGACAGACAGACAGACAGACAGACAGACAGACAGACAGACAGACAGACAGACAGACAGACAGACAGACAGACGCAACAAAAAAGTTTCAAAATCATCTGAAACGCAAAGATATATAAAAAAAATTGAAATCGGAGCAACTTTTTTTTTCTCGAAAAAATTAGGATCACCATAGCTCACACTACTATAGTATAATATATGTGTGAGCTAAAAATTGTAAATACATTGCAATGTATGCCTTTGTTATATCGATATTAAATGGCGTATTAATTTTAAAAATATACATAAATTGTCTAAAAATTGTTCTCATCTTAAAACATTTTGATTTATATTATGTTCGTTCTCTGTGTATTATTATTCTTCCTATATGCAAGGCAAAAAACTTGATGCAGATGGTCAAGTTTTTACTACGCAGATGATATAAAAAACTTTCTTTGTTACTCTTACAACTTGAAGCCTACACGTCGGCGTCGATCGTCCTCCTATACAACACTAAATTATTGTTGAAAAGTATGCTTTATGATGTAAAACTGAAAAATAGAAAAAGCCTAGCGGGTTTCCTAAAATTGGTCAAGAAAAAGTAATAAAAAAACCATTAAAAAAACATTTCTTTAGTAGTGGGTAGGTATAATATTATAAGTAGCTTTGTTTCCCTGATTTCTCTACGGGATACTGAACTTAAAGGTACAAATATTCTGGATTTCTGTTAAGACGGTTAAACACTACTAGAGGTCGCTGACGTTTTCGCAATTATTACGTTGACTAGCGCAGGGGCCCTCTAAAACTGTTTTGATTTTTGTCTCTGAACACATCTTATATAGGTGTAAAAAAAAAGGCGCTGGGTATCAAGGATCACTGATTCCCAGATAGACGAAAGATTAGCGGCCATCCGGAATTATCCATTCTTAATTGGTGAACACATTTTGAAGCATGTGATGTTCTAGATAGCGTCATTACATTTAAGGTAAATACCCAGGCCTCGAGCTGATTTCTAATTTCAGTTATGTCCACAACTGAAAATAGTATGGTTAAAGGTTATGTCGGTTGCGATTTAATTCATTACGTCTTTTTTTTTATATACCACTGATTTTTTAGATTTATTTATTTGAATAATGAATGCAAAATTGTAATTGTTTATTTTTTTAAAACCATGAAGACATTTTAATTTGTCATCGTTGTAAGCGCGCGCTCCAGACGCCATCTTTAAAACAATAAACCACATGACCAAACATTTTCAAATCCAAACAGTGGTTTATCGATTCTTTTTTTTAATTAACCGTTTCTTATACCTACCAAATTTTAAAAGGAGTTTTTGGTTGGTTTTAACAATCAGCTGATTTCAAGGTTAAAGAGAACTTACCCAAAAATACCGGGATATTTACGGCTATATTGGATAGAACTCTTAAGACCAGTGTCGTGGTAGATATTATTCAAATGTTTAAATAATTCAATAGATTTTCGTTTTTTTCATTGAAAGAAAAATATATTAGAGGCAATAATTTAACATTAGTATTAAATAGTAGGTATAAGTAGTATATGGGTATTGGGTATGATGGTATTCAGAATATATTTCTAGTTAAGTTTTTACTAGATTCATCATACATCGCAATAAAGTAAAGTTTTTAGAAATTTTCTCTGTTTACGGTTATTTTCTTTATTTGAATGCCAATTGCCGGGATGAATAGGTTTAAGTGATAAAAAAATAACATTAAAGTTATATAATTTATTTGTTTATCATTTGGAAAATGTAAAAAATATGAAATTTTATTCCTTGTGTCAAGTTTTTGAGGCAAACTGAAAATTATTTCTACAATTTTTGTGCGTAATTTAATTAAATGTTTAAAACAAATTTCAACAACTCTTTTAATAACAAACTAATCCTATGAATAACATTTTGTGTTGGCGCTAATATGATTTCGTAAACCATATTATTATTTAAAAAAACTTTCAACAGTGTAGGTCGACAAGTAAATACGAAAAAATGCCCACCCACTTCTGCCAGCTGGTTTCTTATATTTGATGAAATTTATTGTGCTATACCAAATTTGTCACAAAAGGCTTTTGTAGATCTATCTTTATTAAAACTTATGTAGAAATAAAAATAATTTTTTTGTTTAGGAAAAAAATATTTAATTGTTTTTTGTCTTAAGCAAGTAATTAAGGAAAGGAGTGCCAGAAATATAGAGACTCATGTTACCTTTGTGGACCTACAAAAAGCATATGATACCGTTCCAGTAGAAAACTTATGGACAGTGTTAGAGCAAACTAATATCAATCATACATACATAATAGCGATAAAACAACTATACAAAGGGTCAAAATCTAAAACTAAAATACGAAATCCACTTTCAAAAGAATTCCTGGTAACGAAATGCTTTAGACAGGGATGTTGTATCTTTCTCTTTTTAAAATATAGATCGCAGCAGCTCTAAAAAACTGGAAACGGCATGGGAATACAACTTAAGGACCATGTTACCATAAACACTCTACAGTTTGTTGACGACCAAGTAATTGTTAACTAATGATAAAGCAGACATAAAATATATGGTGAGAAAGCTAACGGAAAAATACCAAAAGTGAACATGGACAAGTCAGTTAGAATTAGACGATGGACAAACAATATCTGTGTCACATTTGATAAGACAGGAAAAAGACTGCAAAGAACTGGAGAAAAAAATAGGAAGAGAAAAAAAGGTTATTGGATGTCTTAACAGTATTTTATGGAGTTAATAGATAAAAAATAATGTAAAATTTAACGTAACCATATGAAATACTCTGCCAATATATGGGCCCCTAAGCTCACACTAGGTACTATAGTTATAGTGTACGTGTGAGCTAATATAACTAAAAACTGAAATATATTTTATTTAACTCCAGACTAAATTACCTTTTGTTTGATACCACACAAGCCATGTTTTGACTTAAACTCAAATTTTTGAAATCTACCCCCACCCTTAAAAAAAAACAAAAAACTAAAATGTATTTTGTTAAACTCCGGACTCAATTACCTTTCGTTTGATACCACACAAGCCATGTTTCGACTTAAACTCAAATTTTTGAAATCTACCCCCACCCTTAAAAAAAAACAAAAAACTAAAATGTATTTTGTTAAACTCCGGACTCAATTACCTTTTGTTTGATATCACACACGCCATATTTTCACATAAACTCTAATTTTTGAAATCTACCCCCACCCTTTTATTTGGTTTCTGTTCGGTGGATTTTCTTCATTTTTAAATGGGACCATTTCGACCCAAGACCCAGCCTAGGTACCAAATTTCAATAAAATCGGCCAAGCGGTTTTTGAGTTATGCGCGTTGGTCGTTACAGACATATAGACAGACAGACAGACAGACGGCGCAACAAAAAAGTTTCAAAATCATTGGAACGCAAAGATATATAAAAATTTTTGAAATCGGAGCAACTTTTTTTTTCTCGAAAAAATTAGGATCACCATAGCTCACACTACTATAGTATAGTATATGTGTGAGCTAATAACACTGAAAAGCACGCTGTTGAATGGAATAGTGACTTGTCGCGTAACAGAAATATACAAAACAAAAATGGAAAGTGTCGAAATGGATGGAATTCGAAGATCAATGAGAATATCTAGAACAGATCATACAAGAAGTGAGACCATAAAAGAAAGAATGGGGATCGAGGGAATCATAACGGATGACATAATTAAAAGACAACTGATATGGTACGGCCATGTACAACGGATAAACGACGAAAGATTACCAAAGCAGTTGCTAGAATGGCAACTACTAGGGCGCAGAAAAAGAAGGCGTCCTAACCTGGAATGGCAATAGTCAATCCAGAGATCAATGAGTCCAAAAAACCTGACAGAAGGTGATTGTTAGGATCGAAAAAGGTGGAGAATAGGCGTCGGACAACGTAGAAAAACGTTCTAAACCGATATAGTAGCGGTACAAATATTTATGAAATTACGAAGTAGGTACAATGGGCCCCTCGAAATCGGAAATCAAAAGACAATTTTTTTTAATTAGTTATTGAAGGTTAGCTAAACCCACTGTATATTTTACAATTTAATTAAAGACAAACAAGTAGAACTTTTTCTGATAAAAAGAATAATAGAAAAATCATCCATATATTTTATTTTCTAAACCTAGCCTGACCACGCCGGTCGTTTTGACTTTCCCTAACAACTCTTAAATAGAGGCAGGTTTTTAATAACATCCCAATCATAAATTTTACACAACCGTATAAAATTGAGATCGACCTAATTTTCTAAAAGATATTAAAATTGTTATCTTAACAAGACTGTTAGTTTGGGATTTTGATATCAAAATATTTTGAAAAATGTATTTAAGCATCTTAGACGTGGGTAAATAAAAGATTTTTGTTTATTTAAGATCTATAGGTATAAGAACACTGCTGAAGCCTAAGGGAAATGGTTTTCGGTGGCTATTTTTGAACCCGGCAAAAATTTTACTAATTTGCCAATTTAACCTTTTTTCTATCTTTAATGATAACAAAGTTAGCAATGGTGGACACTTAACTTGGAACACCCTGTATATATGCCAGTACGAAAATATCTGTAGCCACCTATTTTTTTTTGTAATTTGACCTACAATTACAAGTTTTATAAGATTAAACAAGAAAAGGTTTGCAATAGTGGGTCACCCTGTACATTATTTATAGTACCTTTTGGTGTTTTGTGAATATGTACCTTATAGGTGACCTAAATAGAAGGTAGACATTTGAGACCTGTAAACTTAATATCCTAGTTATATTTTATTAAATTAAAAAAAAGACAAGTGTAAATTAAGTTTAAGTATGTTTTTAATTGAAAATGGGTATGAAACTTTACCTTTCTAGATTCTAGAGCAATTGTAGAAACTTCTTTATATTCAGTAAAGTAATTTTTCTAACTCAACGCTTTGAATTAATTCAAAAAAGAGGTCTTTCTCATAAAATATTATTTGTTTTTATCCGAGCTTTACCCTCACTAGGCCCATCTCACTCTGGAATCAATTTTATTTTATTAAATTTTATGGTTTTCTGACGCTCGTAGAACACTAGCGGTTACAGAAATCAATTTTTCGCACAGAATTTACGTGTGAAATAGTCGATTTACTACACTTGTTAGAAAAATAGCAATAGTAGATGATTTTTACTAAAATCCCACAAAAACCAAAACTTAAACTTTGGAACTTTGTACATCAGACTTTAAAGCCTGGGGCGATAAAATCACCCTTCCCGTTATTTTATCCTGGCGTTAAGTTACTTTACAAAAATCATTTTTTTAAACTTCTTTATCAAAAATCTTTGATAATGTAGATTTTATTTCCTAGTTTTTGGGAGAACTTTTTGAAATTTATCATATCAACTAGCATGCAGTGAAAATAAGATGTCTCAAAAATGAAATGAACTGTAAATGAAGGCCAAAATTTAAAAGAAATCCCACCAGAAGCCATTCTTGATAACTTCCGAGCAGCGTCTTTTAATAAATTTTTAAGGATTTTTCCGTTATTAATTATGTTTTAAAAAGTAAATAAAAATTTATAATCGATTTCAAAGCGTGCTTCACTTATATCTGTTTAATTTATTACTTGGCACCTATCTATAAAATGTTATCTGCTATAAAAATATGGATTGGGATCAGTATAACAAAAATTTTACCTTCTTAAAAGGTGCATTTTATTCTAATAATAGGGACTTATTGAAATAAAGCCAGGCAGTAATAGTGCCGGGCACTATTCTGACAGTTTTTCATTGAAAACTGGCAGTTCATTTTTCAAAAATGATTTATAAATTCAGTTGTTTATTTTCCATTGATAAATTCCGAATTAATTTCGGTCCTTATATTACACAAAGACCTAATTTTGAAAGAAGACAAGAAGACAGCTGTTCTTATAATGCAAAACTGTCAGAATAGTGCCCGGCATAATTAATTATATGAATTGCAATAAGTCCCTATTAAAAGGTCAATAAATAGCAATATCAATAAAAGCAACTTTTTCACAAGCATAGCTAACCTGAAGCATAATGGGGTTACACGCACCCAGGCAGACATATAAGTTCTGTTCCATCAAACAGTTCTACGGTCATAGAACCGTCCAAAAAATCCCAATGCGCGCGCAATGCAGTACAAGGAGTACGAGGACTCTTTTAAAACGGTTCGGGTTAGATGGAACGACCAAATAACTGTCCAAAAACCGAATGCTGTTCGATTTACTTCAGGCACGTGATCATATGCGAGAGAGTTAAATTCAAAATCACGTGACTAAAAGAAAGGGTAGGTTTGGCGTCTCGCTTAAAGATGAATCGAAGGCAACGGATGAATTCGAGAGCACGAAATTAAAGTTGCACACAGAAAGGATTACACAATTACATAGGATTATCATAATATATTTTTAATTTTAGTTCTCTAAAATTCAGATAAAATTACATCAATTTAATTTATACAGGGTGTAACTAAATAAGTGTAAAACATTTAAGGGGATGATTCCTCATCGACAAAATAGGATCTTTCATATAAAGAAACTTTATTGGAGCATCCCTTGTTAAGATACCGCCCCTTAGATGGGGTCATACCATTTATGACGATGTATCTCTGTAGTTGTTCGTGAAATAATTTTTTGCTGCGAACTGGTTTATTTTGAGCAAAAATGAAACAGTCTATCGGAAATACATTTTTAATTGGAAAACAAATAATAAGACAAAAAATTACATTGGAAATAAATTTTACGGGTTGCGTTTTCCACCCCTTACAACCATGGGGTAAACCAAATTCATTACCGGCTTTTTTGGTAGTAGAACATTTTATGTACCCCCTTTAAGGGGCTGTATCTTAACAAGGGATGCTCCAATGAAGTTTCTTTATATGAAAGATCCTATCTTTTTTTTAGTTACACCCTGTATTCACAAACTATAAACCACTACAGACTGCCTAATAAACTAAATATACCAAAAATTAAAACGAACTTGCATTAGCACATATTTTTGGGCGAAACTTGTGAAAATATATTTATTTTTTCTAATATCACAAGTTTTATGTGAAATTTATATATTTATTTATTTGTATTTTCTAATTTGATATACATATTATAGAAAGCCTTAATATTCACAAGGTTTTCGTGATACTTCTAAAAAGTTAGGTAAATCACATTTTGTAGCTTGTACTTTAGTAATGAATGTTTTTCTTTTTCTAAGCAAGCTACCCTATGGTCAGTATAGCTTTTTTTCATGTGGTATACCTACACGATCCGCAGTCCCGTAGTAATAAAAATTAAGAGGCTCTTGCAAAAAAATCAACAGATGCTGCAGATGTTGGAAAAATTTTTTTTGGAAATTTAAATAATATTTGTATATTTACGTGGCTTCCCCGGTATTTTGTCATGTGTTAAAATTGGTTGTAAAACTCATTTTTTTTTGACAAAAATTTTAGTTTTTTGGGTTATTCACTGTTTTTTGAATGTTCTCAGATAAATGTAAGTTTAATGTAATTTTATGGTATATTATTATCTCAGGTGATGTAAACTAGAAATGTGTGTGTTTTACATACAATTTTTCCGCGCCATCTAATGCGCCTGTGTGCAATTCTTGTCTTTCAGAGGAGTCCGAAACCAGTTTAGGTTGCTTGATGGAACGGAAAACTGACTGTCCCATAACAGTACAACGTCGACCTGGAACGCAAACAGGATTTTTGGTACCGTTCTGTAACCGTCCCACGCTTTGATGGAACGAAACTATATAACGACTTTATCTTGTCATACATCTATCTTGATTTTAGTGGTAGATATCGATTGTTTGTTGATCACCTCTAAACTGTAAGGACTTGAAAGTTCTAGTTTTTACATTGTAAAACTTCAGTTAGTTGATCAGAAAGAGCTTTTTTAAAGCTTTTGATTAACATCTAAATACGAATAGTGATTCTGTTGTACAGGGCGAGTTCTTAAACTCACCGATGAAGTAATTGATGCAATTAAACCGCCAACTGCCAACAATTGACATCGGCTCATGGAGTCGATGGCTGTTGATGGACGGAGTTTTATCATAACCTCAAATATTGTTTTTTTTTAGTTTAGTTACAAATTAAAAATTTTTTTAAGGAATTAAGATAAATGGATTATAATTCATTTAGCAATTTTCAGAGTTCCATGGCGGAAAAATTGCGAGAATGTACTTAACTTATATAGTTTGAAATGCGTTTTTTTTACTAAAATAAGATTAAAACATTTATATTTTGATTTTGTTTTGCCGCCCCAGTCCCCCTTAAAATTCGATTACAGTCATTCAGTCAGTCAGTACAACATTGGCCCAGTTGGTGCAGTTCTCTAATGAATCGGGTTGTTCTCATTTTTGTTGGGCTCATCACTGATGGCTGTCATCATGTTCCATCGACCGAGGGCATCGATGGCAACAATCAGATAGATTTTCAGATTTATTTGCCCACACTCGGTTTCATGAATAATGACGCAAAAATTTCTCTAGATTTGACGAATTTTTAACGATTTTGCAACATGGCTGATTTCTTGCCCATTTTGAATTAAAACCTTTAAAGAAAGGGGTATTGGGCGGGTTTACTCTTTGCCTTTTATGGCTTGTAACGTAGGCGGCTTTTGTAAAGATGTTATCCTTCATACCTTTTTAGCATCACCTCAATTTGGAAAAACCGATCCAAGCGCGGATTTGAGGGAGGAGGGTAACGTGGTAATTACCACCCCCATCCCTAAAAAAATAATGGCACAAATAATTCCTCCGTCGACCATAACCCTCATTCGATTTTGACCCAACGTCGCGCTTGAACCCATACACCAGTATTTACTAAAGGATCTAAAATACTAAAGTACTAAAGTCTATAACACTCGGTCTAGATTTTGGTTAAAGGTTTTACTCATTTTTTTGCCTAGAATGTAATAGTTTTTAATATTTATATATGTTAATAAATTCCTCACGATATAGGCCACTTTTTTCCTTGTTACAATGTCATCGTATCCGCAAAAAACTTAAAAATAAATAAAGAAAAAATAATATTTTGGTTTAAAATTAGCAGCCATATTTAAACTTTCATACGTCAATAGGAGATGCCCAATAAAAACGGTGTAACTCAGTGTCAGCTGTCCGCTATATTTTACATGTTATTTATTTAGACAAGTTAGATGTGATTAAACTGTTTTTCAATTGTTTTTGTGAATGTGTTGCTGGAGACGGATTCTAATATATCTTTTGTTTTTTACAATATTTATTACAGAAAGTATTAAAAATTACACTTAAACCAGGCGGTATCAATTTCATAAAAGCTTCGGTCGAGCTTGGCTTGATGGGCTTTTACTTGATTTTGTTCAATAATAGAAGCATTATAAACAACAAGTGACATTAGAGAAAGAAAAATAAGAAAAATTTTTTTGCTTCGGCCGGGACCCGAACCCGGGATCTCTTGCTTTGTACGCAAACATTCTAAACATTGAACTACCGAAGCCATACATAAATTTTCGGAAAACTTTCATCTATGCAGGCCGCGGTGTCTCAAGACAAGAACGAGAAATTCTCAGGGTATTAACTCGACCAAGTCATCCAACTGAAGGCTTCGGTAGTTCAATGGTTAGAATGTTTGCGTACAGAGTAAGACATCCCGGGTTCGAGTCCCGGCCAAAGCAAAAACTTATTTCTTATTTTTCTTTCTTTAATTTACTTGTTGTTTATAGTTTTAGGTCCTTGCATTATTTGCAATTTGGTATTTGATAATTATATTGGCAATCGCCCATTTGCGATCAGAAATTTTAACACACGAAAAGGTGATCTCATGCTTTCAGGCGTTGATTCTTTATGTCTAATTTGAGTTATCATACCTTTGACAGTGGGAAAGAAAAATTAAAGAGATCAGTTGGATGACTTGGTCGAGTTAATACCCTGAGAATTTCTCGTTCTTGTATTGAGACACCGCAGCCTGCATAGATGAAAGTTTCCCGAGAATTTATGTATGGCTTCGGTAGTTCAATGTTTAGAATGTTTGCGTACAGAGCAAGAGATCCCGGGTTCGAGTCCCGGCCGAAGCAAAAACTTCTTTCTTATTTTTCTTTCTTTAATTTCACTTGTTATTTATAGTTTTAGGTCCTTGCATTATTTGCAATTTGGTATTTGACTGGAACATTGTTGTCAAATTTGCTGTCTCCCAAAAAAGTTTTGGTTGCGAAATTATTCTAGAGACCGAATAATCCTTTACAAAAACCAAACTGACTAAAATAATGATATAATTCTTTCAAATGACTACATAACTGTTGTTTAATATGTGTTTCGAAGAAGGTTATTAAACATTTACTTTTAACAAGATTTTTCCATTATTGCTAATTAAGCTAGATCTGATCAAATAATTCCAAACAACATTTTTGACACTTAAAGCAATAATTTTTTGTCTTGTTAGGTCGGTAATTTAATTACACGATTTCGTAGTTGTTAACTATTAGTTAACGGAAGAGTTGTTTTTTATACAAAGTGTTTCAAAATTTAATATCATAATTTTAGTGTTAACTTCTTTAAATGATTTCAAGGCAAACAGTTTATATGAACATAGGTCCGCAAACGCCTATACTTTTCGAGATACAGAGTGTCAATTTTTGTTGTTATAGCTCGTGCAGTTTTTGAGATATCTAGCTCAAATTTGGAGGATATATTTACCGATAAGTACTACACTGTTATATATTTACATGGGAATTGACAATAAAAATCTACAAGGTGATACGTATTCAGGGCTAATATTTTTTTCCTCCGGATTTTTTTTGTTGTAAGCCACCGATAGATTTTAAAACAACATTTAAAATTCTCGTTTAATTTGCAAACTTTTTAAACATTTGTGATTTTTTCACATCTTCAACCGTAATAGAGAAAATCGCTGCTGCACGAAAGGCTGCTATCATTAAACAATTAAAAAATTCTCCAGTATGGTATATGGCGCATATATTAAAATAAATAAAAAATATTATTAATATATAAAAAATGCTCCATTATGGTATATGGTGTATCACAAAAAAATATTATCTCAAAAGTTTAAAATTAAAATTATGTCATTGAAATTTGAGACACCCTGTAACCATAAATATCTATATCTTAAGTACTTACCTCGTCCAAAAGCTAAGGTAACTGATAATGTGTGTTTCTTATAGCACAGAACTCATTACCACCCACCTTACAAAAAACTCCCATCCTAAAAGTTTATACTCTATTTGCTTAAAGGCGTCCGAGGGGTGGGACACTCATAAAAATTTGTAAACCTATTTAAGTATTTAAGTTAAATACTGTATTTATTTGGGATTTAAAGGTATTTAATTGTAGTTTGAAGTATTTAAAGGTATTTAAGTGTATTTAATAGTATTTAAATGTATTTAAAAGTATTTAAAAGTATTTAAAAGTATTTAAAAGTATTTAAAAGTATTTAAAAGTATTTAAAAGTATTTAAAGTTATTTAAAAGTATTTAAAGTTATTTAAATGTATTTAATTGTATTTAGAAGTATTTAGAAGTATTTAAAAGTATTTAAAAGCTATTTAAATGTATTTATTAAATACTTTTACCAAATTTGTACACCTATTTAAGGAGTGTCCCACCCCTCGAAGGCGTCCATACACTTTTCATGTTAATGCAAAGTTGACTCCAGGGGTTGAAAGCCCTTACCCTTTATGAAAATAATAATTCCACTTATTGTACATCTGTCAAACTCATGCCAAATACAATATGGCGGCTCAAAAATAAAAACGAGAAGAAATTTGAAAAATTCACAATTTTTTTATTTCTCAACCGATTTTTTTAAAATTAATTCGGTTTTATTTGAATTATAGTGCACCTTTATATATAAACTTGTTTAGTTTTCGTATCCCTGTGAAATAACTTACTTTTGGTTTCATGGGTTGTGGGATAGGCTTTGTTGAAGAAAAAAAAGACAATTTTTCCTTGGGACGTTCTGGCCAATTAGAAATAAATATGCGGACAGCCAATAATAAAAAATCAACCAACCATATCAATATGAAATGCCACATAACCCAACTTTTTTATGCAAATCATTGCCACTAAAATTCCAAAAGAAAAAAGTTTTTGAAGGGATTAATTATTATTAAGATATTGTTAACCAAGTCGTGAGAGTGATCGACCACTGACCATATTTTCCAGGCATCATTGACAGATTCCAAAGTAAGTTGCATGCCATTTATATGTTTATTTATAATTATAATTATAAGTTTATGTTTATGTAATTATAATTTATAAGTTTTTGTTGTGAAAAACAATTTTTAAAATAATTTAAGCCCCCTGTTTATACACGGTTAAAAAAGCTAGAATACACTGACGAAACGTCCCAAGGAAAAATTGTCTTTTTTCTCTTTAACAAAGCCAGCCCACAACCCACGAAACCAAAACTAATTTATATAAACTATTAATCGCTTGCATTTTTAATGTTTTTGTGTTTGCGTTTTATAGAAAAACTGTGGATTTTACAAAAAAATCACAATATACAAAAAACATGTGTATCCATGGTGTCTTTTATTTTCAACATAAGTTAAAAAGTTTTCGAGTTATGCTCAAAACACTACGAAATTGGACTGAGAGTACCCCTAGACCGAGGGGTGGCTTGATCACCGATGTTTGTACACCAAAAGGAAATACCTACGGTATTTTCTGAGGTATTTCCTGATATTTTCTCAAATTTTAATGGTAATTCCCAAGCACTTCCTGGTATTTCCTAGTATATTTCCCAGTAGTTCCCAAGTATTTTCTGGTATTTCCCCTAACCTGTACACCAAAGGGAAATACCGAGCCACCCCTCGTCCTAGACACCAAAATTTCACTTTTTCATAAAAGTTTTAAAAGTGGAAAAAATGCTTCAAAAATTAAAAGGCTCTCCCATTTTAAATAACGTATGGCATCGCATGGCAATGGTTCTCCTCCCTCGTTAGCAAAGGTATAGCAGTGATAGCAAATGAAAAACAATATATCTTCAAGGATTGCTTGGCAGTTATGTATGACATTATCAAAGTCTATGAACGTTGTTTTGATAGCCCTGGTAAATTTTGAACGATGTAAAAGATGAAAAGTTCGTGCATTTTCGCTTAATCACGTTTATAATTTTTTCGATTGTCGCTTGTAGGTACTTATACCCGCATTCTTGGCAAATCGTTAGGCCTAGATAGAACCAAAGCCATTGAATCAAACTTTTTTGTACGGTAGAAAAATCAAGCTAAGTTGCTTTCCGAAGATATTAATTTCTTAAAAAAACTTTTCAATTTAAAAATTGAGACTAAATTAGGTTAGGTATCCATGACATCCATTAAAAAAGATATCTAAGACGGTACATATCATAACAAAAACATTTCATGTAAAAAAAATCCAAGTACGCGAATATGATATTCCGTAAAAAGAATTGAGATAAAAGTATAGCCAAGTTCTCCAATACAAATTTCAAAATGAAAGGTTCTTACTAGTTTTATATTATTTTTACTTATAATACCATTTTCGCGTACTTGGCTTTTTTCTACATAAAATGTTTTTGTTATGATTTCATTCCTTTTTTAAAGAATTTGGATAATATTTAAGTTTTAAAATAGTAAAATATACGGAATATTGTTCAAAACTTTTGCAATGCCTTATTAAAAATTTTGAGGTTTTTGAATTTTTTCCTATGGTTTTATCATAGTTTCTGTCAGCTTTGTAAAGCTCAGCTCTCTAGCGTTCCTGCAAGTGTGCAATGTTACTTTTACATAATTCTACATGTATAGGGGGGGGGGGGAGTAAATTAGAATTTTTGGATGTTTCGATTTTTTCCAAGGGTCTGGTCACAATTTCTATCAGTCTGCCAAATTTCAGCTTTGTAGCATGATTGGAAGTACAGTAGAATTTTGATGATCTATACATGAGTGAGTGAGTGGCATTTATAGGGGAGAGAAGTAAATTAAAATTTTGGTGTTTTTAAATTTTTTTCTAAATTCTTATCATAGTTCCTATCAGCCTTCCAAAGCTCAGCTTTCTAGCGTTTCTGGAAGTGGGCAGTGTTACTTTTACATAACTTTACATTTATAGAGGAGGAAAGCAAATGAAAATTTTGGGGTTTTCAAATTTTTTCCTATTGTTTTATAATATATTCAGTCTGCCAAAGCTCAGCTCTCTAGCACTTCTGGAAGTGGGCAATGTTACTTTTACATAATTTTACATGTATAGGGGGGGGGGGGGGAGTAAATTAGAATTTTTGGATGTTTCGATTTTTTCCAAGGGTCTGGTCACAATTTCTATCAGTCTGCCAAATTTCAGCTTTGTAGCATGTTTGAAAGTACAGTAAAATTTTGATGATCTATACATGAGTGAGTGAGTGGCAATTTTGACGTTTTTGAAATTTCGTAACTAATTTACTACTTTATGGAAGCCCTGGAGTGGTTGTTAAATCTATGAAGATCTACGACTGTACAAAGTTTGAGTTTCGTAGCTCATTCCGAAGTAGAGTATTAGATAGGTCAAATATGGGCTGAAATATTTTAAGAAAAGATGGTACAGCAGTTTATGCGAACTTGGCGGGGACTGCCGTGCCTCCAGATAGTTCTCTAGTAGTAGTGGTGTTTGCCCAGTAGGTCTGGTAAGTTGACCAGAATAGCCGTCATCATCATCTAATTCATCATTGTCGTAGTATATTGTGCGCTCCTTGATGGCTATATAAGCCAATTCTGGAGGCACACACTCTTCCGAAGTCCTGGCATGCCCAGTTTCCTGCGATAGTTTGACCGTTCCTTTTTCGATTTTCTCGTTCCCTTTTGCGTTCCCTCCTCTGTACCTCCAGCCTTCAACGCTCCACGCATCTTTTTCATTTGCCACCGTCTCAAAGTTGTTGGTGTCTATTTGAGATTTTATCATTTTGCTCTTGAGACAGTCCTTGTATCTCTCCTTCCTGATGTCTTCTTCCATCCATTCCATCAGTTGTCCATAGAATATCTTTTTCGGAAGATGTGATTCGGGCATACCTTCGGTTCGTGAGAGTCGGTATTATAAACGAGCAGTTGGTCTTAGCGTTGACGTCGTGGTTGTTGAAGACCCTATCGTCAAGTCGTCCGAATGCTGCGCTGGCGCATTTCAAGTGAGGCTGAATCTCGCTGTCAATGGTTGCATTTGCTGGTATATGGCTTCCAAGGTGTGCGTAGCGGTCTACATTCTGTAAAAGATGGAGGGCTTGGGGGTTCGTACTCTGGTTGATGAGGAGGTAGTACCATTGCTACATTTGTTGTGTGAAATGAAACAGTTAATCACGAAAGAGACTAGATGCAGGAGGCCTTGAGTAGGACGTAAACGCAGTGAAGCTAACAACTTGGAGAAGGAAGGTCGGAAAGAAAAATAAAATATTATGCGAGGCAAGAATCAATAGAGGATTGGGAATAAGTCAATAATAAAGATGAAGAGATATTCTTTTCTGTTCGATTTAACTTCAATGCTTAAATCCATGAAGAAGAGCAACCCAGGCATAAAAGAGCAAAACGCTTTTTCGATCACGACAATCCATTCCAAAAGATAATCGACAAGCAAAGCGTTCTTCGCATCCACCCCCATAAGCATTTCTCTTTGGAACTACCGCCGCCTTAGCAGTGACTTATATAAGTATTACTTTGAATAAGGGCAACTCAAAACTACATACATACATACATTACATAATTTAAAATTCTAAGATTGAGCCCTGCATCACTCGCCAAATGAGCAATTTTCTCACCATTTTTGACAACGACAATCATTGGGTATCTCCTGTCCTATACTTTATACCTTTGCTCTTGAAAATGTGACAATGCGGGACTTAGTCACTCGGCCTTGTTACGTGCCACAAGACGTTTGCTAAATGGCCGCAATAAAGGTGAGAACTTTACGAGTAGTCGATATTTAGTTTTTTGAAAATTTGGAAAAACTGACTGTTTTATCATTAAATAAATCAGACAGATATGTGCTTTATTTAGAGAATGAACCTGTGAAACTACCTTGAACATCACTTAATCAAACTGTCCACCATATGTGAGCATCTATTAGCGCGAGTGATGCTGATGGCTCTCCCGGACTTTCTCTTCGAAAATCATTAGCAGCAGCTCACCTAGGTAAGTTTAAATCTTAAAACCAAAAAATCAGAGTATGCCAGTATCTTTCGGCAATCCCAGGCTGTGCAATGGTACTCTTATCCAAAAGTCTCCCATTTAAGACCAAGTTACGGCATGTGAAACTCACTAGTCCCGTCGGAAAAGTTAGTTTGGTTTGGTTTTGGTTAGTTGGTTAGTTTAGCCAAAATACATGCCGTATTAATATCTTAATATGGATATCGTATAATTTTCAAATGGCCAAGCAGCAATCAAAGCTCCAGCAAGCCAATAAATAAACTCAAAAGTTGTGAAACTACTTACAATCCCTTCTAACTCTGACGAAAAACAACCAGGTTGTTACCCTTATATGTGTGTCGTTATACACGTGTGTACCAACACGCAGATTCTCGAAAAAAGAGAGGATCTAAAAAAACCATTTGTAGGCCGGGAGCTTCAAAAACCTCGACATTATACCGTACCATATAAACCAATCTATTGGCATTAAACACCGAGTCAAAACCACAGCAAGAGAATGATGAGGTCCCCCTCAATATTAATCACTTGTGACCTGGTTATGCTAAATAGGAAACAAATCAGACATGTAACCAACCACTGCACATTAAGGCCAGGGAATCAGCCCAGCTTATCATATCCGAGTTCCCAGTAACAACCCGCAGGACCAGAAACCTCCTGGAGAAAGTCCCCTCCGAGCTCGCAGATTGTCAGAAAAACCTAATAAAGGGACAACTAAACCTTGGGAAGACGTCAAAGTTCTTGGAGGCTAGTTCTGGAAAGTTTGTCCGGTAATGTTGGAAAGTATCTGCAATTCATCTTAAAGCGGTTGTCATTGCAACGTTGTATGTAATTATCTAGCAAGCTTTTAAGTAGACACATTACCCTGCTAACCAAAGTGAATTGGTCCTCATGTCAGTGACACTTTGTTTGCTCTTTCCAGTGAATTTAGTGAATTTATGCGCGGCTCCTAGCCGTTCTCGAAGAAAACGTATAAGATTCAAGCGCCTTTATTTAAAGCTGTCTGACTGTCAGAAAAGAATTTAGGTCCTGATTTTTGGCTTGCCAGGTCTGCCTGGAATTCAGTAGCAGAGTTGTCCACAGTATACTATTTGGCAAAAAACTTAAAATCCGGGAAACTAGAAGACCTGCATTCATTTGACTTGTATGTATATGGGTTCTACCGACTGTGTATCAAGATGACGCGGTCACGAGTACACGCTGCCGCGTGATCTGATGGTACCGAAAGGTTGTACACGATTTTTGTAATGCGGGTAAATAGTTTTTTAAGTAATGTCGAAAATTCGCAAATATGTTATACTGCTGTAAGTTGTAAAGTAAAAACCCAAACAAAAAAAAGAACTATTTTTCAAAATGAGCAATTTTTGTTGTATTTTTTTCCGCCTTTAGGTAGGTATTTTTGTCGTGGTAACGTAAATGTTTCCTTTTTTTAGCCAGCTTTAAGCGGTAGTATTTCTTTCTATTGTTTTAAAAGTCCGATTGGTATTTCGCCTTTGTTTTCTTTTGGCGGTGCGAAGATATCTTTGGTAGCCCGTCGCCTTATCTTTTAAAAATTAATCCTTTGTTTTTTCCTTTTATAGTGGTATAGATTCTCGAATAGTTCGACCTGCCAATTTCTTCTTTTTTTATCGACGTTTAACCCCGATTAACGATTTTTCTACATGATCTACGTTTATTACATTTAGATCTTGCTTAAAATTGTTTTCTCGTCTCTTATTAGGTTACCTATTCTTCTCTTTTACATAGTAATAAATATTTTTTTTTTATTTTGCTGTTAAGAATTCTCAAATTTCGGTGGTATTTTTCAAACAGAAATAATCATATTTCCTCTACGAGTTTTTGGTTGACCTACGTACGTTGTTTTGGATCAAAAAGATTGTCGTCGTCTTATACATTTAATAGCAAATATAAAAGAACAAAAGAAACAAAAACAAACCAATCAAAAGTATCAAACCAAAATCGTCAAGTCGAATGCGATAAGATCTGTGCGCCAACAACAAAAACATAAGTATTATTTTAAATTAATTTAAAGATCAAAATATCTCCGGCATTGATTTGCAATTTCAATCAATTAGAACAAAAAAATCTCAGTTAGAAGTTGTAAAAGGCATGAAGCTAAAAGTTGATGCAAATAGAGTAGTAGAAACAGATAGCGCAATTAAGTGTACAGTGAAACACTAAAAGTAGGTGATACATAAAATAAGGATTTTAGTTATTGAACCAGAAAATTGAACTTTACAGACGAGTAAGGCTCAATCCGAGAACCTCTTGGGACAATCTCGAAATTTACATACGCAGTAACATTTTCGCCAGCAAAAAAAAACACTATGTTAAACAAATATTTATTTCAAAACCTACCGATAAAGTTAAAGTAAAACATATTATAAAACATTTAAAAAATGGAAAAGCACTTTGGGTAGATAAAATAAAAATTGAAATAATAAAAAACATAACTGATTACATTGCGGAACCCTTGGCACCTATAATAAATACTTCTTTTAAAGTCGTACCTGGCCTATTTAAAATAACAACCATAAAACCAGTATCTAAAAATAAACATAAAAATTTTATGTCAGACTATAGGCCAATCTCCTTAATAATTCAATTTACCAAAATATATAAAACATTTGTAAATGAAAGGCTGCAAAAATATTTGGCGCAACATTTTATTATTTCAAAAAACCAATATTGTTTACAAAAGGGTAAAAATACACAAGATGCAATAACGGCTCTAACTGAAAAAATATAGGTGCTTTGTACAAAGGAAAACCATCCCTGTGTGTGTTCTTGGATCTTGTAAAGGCCTTCGGCACAGTGAGTCACTATGATGTTGGTGACTTTGCAGGATGTGCGAGTACAAGGTATGCCGTTTAGAAGCAGTATACTTGAATTAAAAACCAAACAAGTAAAGAAGAGACCATTGTCTTTGGCATACCTTAAGGTACAATGACTGGTCCTACTCTTTTCACCCTCTAAATAAATAATATTCTCGAACATCAACCTCAAGAAACGATCTTGAATTTCTTTGACGATACCGTTATCTTCTTTGTGGCAGACTCTTAGCAGAAATTAAAAATTATTACGAATAAAATCTAACATCTGTAATTAAAATTAACTAACAATAAATTTTGATAAGACATATTTTATGCCATCTTCTTGCAGTAAAAGAAATTTTCCAAATTATTTAATTAAAATAACAATAAATTCTACAGATTCTTTGATATACTACAGCTTTCAAATCGTCTTGTAATTTGGACTGCATATGTTTTTGTGTTGTCAGCAAACATTGATATCCAACATTTAACAAGTGCAGGAAGTTTGGCTGTGTAGGCAAGAAACAAGAGAGGTCCGATAACGGCGCCCTGTAGAACTCCACCAGTGACTGGATAGAAATCAGATCCACAATGGCCCACCGATACACAGAACTTTGTGTCATCTAAGAAATGGCCAATCCATAAATAAAACTTGATAGACAGACAGCCAGGCTCTGTGTAGTTAAATAAAATTTCTGTAGTATATTGCTGAAATCAAACTCAGACTTTTAGAGCATATAGGAAGTTTTCAGCGTATTTATTTCTTTTGCTAAATAACCTAAAAAATATTTCTATAGTTTTGCGGGCTACGTAGACGTAGAGAACTGTTAGAATAGGGGGTACAATAAACGTGGACTAGTTTTTCTATGATCTGAAAGTTTTGACTTTCACTGTATACAACTCAACAATTAGCGAAGTAAAAGTTGACAATTTAAGAATCAAAAATATTCCATATCATGCTGTGATCAGACCAGAATCTGGTCGTTTCTTTAATGTTAAGTCGTTGCGAAGTTAAATTCGCGGGCAGTTATCGATAATTTTTTTTAATCGTAAATCGAAATCGATATAAATTTCGATCGATGGAGATCTGATTTCAAGATATAGATATATTAAATTTCTTTTTTAAGTTGGGTTTGCTGTTTTATTTTTATTTTAAATATTTGTTTGTGTTCTTTTAAGAATATTTTACCCTAAATTTCCGAATACAAATATCAAATTGAATATTAGGATATTTTAAAAAAATATATATTTATTATGGAGGGAGGGGCATAACCATCAACATCAGTATTTACTAATAGGGTATCAAGGTTTTAAATTTCTACACCTTAAAGTCTAGAGTTTGGTTAAATATTTAACTCATTTTTCCCTTGGATGCAAGAGTTTTTAGTATTTATATATAATTTGTTTATAAATACCTCATCACAAGACATAGTATACTGCAAGTCATGCGTAGTGAGTGACCGTCTTTAGGTAGGTATACTCAAGTAACTTTATATTGTCTTGCCTTTTAGATCAAATTTCGCTTTGATCCTTTGACTTTTTTTTCCGCTTGTATTAATTTTAATATAATTTTAGAAAAGGAAAATAAAAAAAAGATTTAAAAACTAAATTACCAAATTTACTGCTAACCCGATAGGTGGTCAAGCAACTAAACAAAAGTTTTATGTTACTTCGCTCGGAACGTTTTTAATTTTGTTTCGTTCCTTTGTAAAAACAAAACTACATTTTTTATTACCATGTTGACAAAACCATAATATACGAATACAGGTTTTCTTAATAGCTTTTATTTTTTATTTTTTATTTTTTCGTTGAAACTGGGTGTCAAAGTTTAAGCGATATACCTAATGGTTTTGGGTTCCATGCATTACTAAACGTAGTTACAAAAAAAACAAGTATTTCTTTGAAACGCAAACTTCTTTTACACTAACATACAGGGTGTGGTTTAAATTGTGCACCAAACTTTAGGGGGTGGTAGGAGAGGTAAAAATAAGGACTCGTGTGTGTGTGTGTGTGTGTGTGTGTGTGTGTGTGTGTGTGTGTAATGCTGTATGTGTGTCTGTCCAGTCTACGATAGCTGCTAAACCGCTGAACTGATTTCCATGAAATTTTCAGTTAAAATAGCGTGTACAATTCTGTTAAGAGCAACTTACATTTTGGTGAAAATCCATTAGTGCTAATGACAGTTTTTTGACGGTTTAAAAATTAAAAAATATGCAAACTTTTTAACGGAGTATCATATCAATATGCGGTTCGGTTCATCAGTTATCCATTTATTATTTTGGTAAAATTTCAAATTTTAAACAAAATTTCCTTCTAACTAAAAACAAAATAATCGTTTTAATGATTATAAAATCTTACTAAAAAAATATTTGATTATGTAAATAAATAATTATAATGAATAACTCGAAAAAATAAATAATTAAATTAAGTAGCTAGGTAGATACCCAATTAAGCACATTTTTTAAACATAAGCTTTGATTTGGATCAATTTTTGCATGGTTGTAGACAGGAGGGAGGAAGTGACTTGGGGACTTGAGCCCCCTCTCAAGAATATGAAAATTCATTACTTGTTTTTTATGGATATAAGGTTAAGAAAACTAATTATTTTCTGTTTGATTAAGAATTATTGGAATTTTATTTTACACAATAATAGTGTCCCACAAGGTTCAACATTTTGTGAGTAATGGTTTTCTCTTTGATCAATCAGTTTAATACTCAAAATATCATAATTTTTTAATGTTAATAAAATCCTATTATTTTAAATAATTATTAATGTAATGACGCCTTGGAAATTTTAACTGTACCTCTAACCCTAACAAGTTTTCCATGACAAAATACCAATGCCTATATAAACATAGTGTTTTGCGTCTTCAGATTAGTTTTTCAGAAAATTAAAAAAAAATTTTAAATAAAAGATAAATAAAAAAAATTATGCTTATTATTAAAAAATTGTCACTTAGCAACATTTTCCGATGATACTGGTTTATTGATGGTAGAAAAATCTATTGAACAATCAATAGAAAAACTTTAGCATGCGTTCACCGAAGATCATATTTGTACCACAAACTGGCGAATAAAATTAATAGAAACCAAATCAACATAAATTGATTTTACAAACAAAAATGTAAATCACATACAAATCAGAATTAATAACATTTCCGTACCATATTCAAATCAGGCAAAATATCTCGGTATGACACTTCATGCCAAATTGCGCTAGGAAGCACATGTTAAAAAAAAGAAGAACTTGAGAAAAAGTATAGAAAAATTAACTGGCTAATTGGAAGGAAGTCCAATTATTCATTTCAAGTTACTGCTTTATAGACAAATACTGAAACCAGTATGGACATATGGTATTCAACTATGGGGTTGTACTAAAGAGAGTAACACTCTAGTTTTACAGCGATTTCAAAATAAAGTATTAAGAAACATTGTGAATGAACCTTGGTTCGTACGAAATAGTGACCTTCAATGGGACCTTAATAGGGACTTATTGGAATAAAACCTGACTTTATTTTAGAGTCGACTTTATTCTGACACATTCACACAGAAAACTAACAGCTGACTTCTCAAAATTGACATACCAAAGCCAAATTTAATAATACAATCGCTAATTTTTATTTAATAAATACCGACACTAATAAATCCGATTTTTAAATATACAAAGGCCGAATTTTGAAGCAAAGCAGCTGCTTTTTATATGTAAATCTGTCACCATAGGGTCGATTTTAAAATAAGGTCAGGTTTTATTCCAATAAGTGTCCAATATCAAAACTGTAGTAGAGACTATAAAAAAGTGCGCAAAGAGACATGAAGATAGACTCCATCAACATGTGAATGTGGAAGAAATTGAGCTTCCAAACAACACCATACTAGTTCGACGACTAAAAATGTGAAGCCGTTTGAGTTAGTGAACTAAGTGAAGTATATAAAAGAATCTAATGCTATAAACACAACGGAGAGAACTGTTGAGTGAATCCTAAGTTTAAATCTAACTTTACAAGTAATTTAAGTTAAAACAAAATTGCTAATTGGTCTTATTGGCTAGATTGTAATAGAATAAACACAGTGTGTTTGACAAATAAAAAATAAAAAAAACCAAAGGTCTTAATTAAAATCTAGACATTTGCGAATGTCAAAAATTAACATAAACTTTTTTGTTTTTTGATTTTCCCTTGACTTTGATAATAGAAAATTTTTCCGACTTTAGCATCCCATACACACATATACTTACATATCTTTTAAAATACATTTAGTAGCGCAAAACTATTGTAATAATATGTTATTATTTACCCATTAATAAATAATAGTGTTTAATACTTGTAGATATTATCATTGCTTTTATATCGTGGTTTTTTCCTATTAGCTCCAGAACTATAAAATATCAGAAAAAAGTTTTATTAAACCACTTTTAAGTCCCTTGTTGTTAAAACTAAATATTATTTTAGAGCAATATTAAGTATATGCTCATAATATTTTAAATTTGATAAATAAGAATTAAACCCAAAACAATAATTTATATGTTTTATCTTTCAATCGTATAAAATTTCTTTAAAAGTAAATTGATATCCAACAAAATGTTAGAAAATTGACCATCTAAAACCTAACCACCTGTGACCAACGACATGTGGTTTCATATTTCAAAGTCAAAAATTTTAGTAGTACCGGTACTCACGGAATAGGAGAAAGAATTGTAGTCGATTAAAAAATAAATAAAAGAACCTGGTATTTATTATGCAAGATGTACTTAGAATATTGTTTTGTTCGTTTAAAGCCGGCTATACTCACTACGCGCTACTTTTCAAGTACGCAAGTAGTGAGTAGTACTAGTCCGGCCAGAATAAAATGAGGCGCAGAAGAGATGGCTCAACTTCTCCCTCTGTTTACCGCACTTTTATCTTACCGGGTGGTCTTCATTTTTAGCAAATTTAGGAGAAAACACGGTACTCATCTGGTAAATTTAACGAAATTGACTCCAGCCCGCTCATAATTCACACCCTTTTATTGGGTTTCTATTTTTACCGCTGGCTCAATTAGACTCCGGTCCGTTCACAATTCGCACCCTTTTATTGGACTTCTAGTGTTGTCACTGGGCTCAAACAGGATAACTAGGCCCGTTTCATATACATTCTAAAATTCAAAAACAAACAATGGCGTACCATTTACTTCTTTTTACTTTTTAATTTTTTTATAAAACTGTGTGGTTCCAATTTTGAAGATATAACGAATGGTTTTCGATTTTTGCAATTTTCAGAAAGTCAATTGGTATTTTATTAGGTTCCTAGATTCGTACGCACCTACCTAATGAAACACGTAGGTTCATTAATCAATATAATAAGTAAAAAAGTTTTGAAAAAATATTTATTTTTAAGAAAAATAAGGTATGGTGTTAAGTAAAATATAAAATAAATACTTAACAATGATGAATTAAAAAATTATAGCACACCACTGGAGAGAGAAAGATAGCGCTAATTGGAGCTATCTCTTTTGCGACTCATTTTATTCTGGCCGGATAATATGCATGTGTGTATGGCTGACTTGGAGAGTTACTGTCAAAGAATATAAACTGATACTTTCATGTAGGCTTATACAGAGTATCCCATTTAAATCGTTCCACATGGGATTTCTCGAGAACTGCTGAAAATTTTAAAAAATACCGAGACACGTCGATTTTGTTTGCGAGAGGGACATTTTTTCGTGATTTTGCGACATCTCTGTTTATCAATCCCTAGCGGGGGCGTGTCTCACCCCTTGATTTTGAATAGGGAAAGTGGGCTGAGTGATACATCGTTGGAAAGGTCTTTCAATTCTTTATTCAGAACTGGTTTTATTTTTTATATCGAACCACTGGTTTTCGAGTGGTTTAATTTTGAATTTATTAAATAAGCAATCTGAACTAACCGCATAATTTCGTTTAGACCTGCACAACTGTATTATTATCAACAAGTGAAATTAAAAAAAGAAAAATAAGAAAAAGTTTTTCTGTCTCCGGCCGGGACTCAAACCCGGAATCTCTTGCTCTCTCCCCAAATGCTCTTAACATTGAACCACCGAAGACCATACATAAATTTTCGGAAAACTTTCATCTATGCAGGTGTGCGGTTTCTCAATACAAGAACGAGAAACTCTCAGGGTATTAACTCGAACAAGTCATCCAACTGATCTTTATAATTATTCCTTCCCACTTTGAGTTTTCATACATTTGACAGTCGAAAGGAAGAATTATAGAGATCAGTTAGATGACTTGGTCGAGTTAATACCCTGAGAGATTCTCGTTCTTGAATTGAGGCACCACACACTTGCATAAATGAAAGTTTTCCGAAAATTTAGGTATGGTCTGAAAGGTGCTTTTTGCAGAAATTAAAAAAAAACAAAAAGATCATTTATATAATTTGGGGGCTGCTGACCCCCTATGAGGAGTAGATGGTTATGAATCATGTTCGAAAATGCTAAAAAATAGTAGAAAAAAGCAAAGTGAAACTAATCCGAGTTTTGATGTTTTGATAAAACGCCACTTCTCCCTTGGAGGGGGAGTAGAGTGATTATGCACCGTATCAGAGAACATATAACATCCAGTTATTTCTTCGATGACCGTAAGCCAGATCTCCACATTAGAAATTCGTCTTCTAAAATATTTTCTGAAATTATTGACACATCGCGCAATCTTGCAATAATAGCTATAAACGGCCCATTTCAAACTTGACTATATGATATTGTTCCCGAATAAATTATCAACCTATTACCCTGGTTTCTTATTTAAAACAAGAACATGCACAAAACTGTGAAATTTTTTTACTGATTGTGTCATCAATACCCAAATAATTACAATTTTATTTACAAGGATTTTACTGGTCCAAAATTTCTCTGCTACCGTAAACTTACAAATAAGTCATTCGAACGCTCTGAGTTTTACCCTCTTGGAACCTGGTAGTTCACGTCTTTGCTTCGGCTGTGCCTATGGTGCTGATGTATGGTGCGATAAAGTTGGTCGTCTTACCTGCAACTAAAAAAGGCACTATGTTAACAAGGCCGAAAACATAAGGAATGATGCAGTTCCCAAAAGGTACCATTAGTTTTATGTTGATGGCAACCACTGAAGTACAAGTAATTGTATGAATATAGCAAAAATTTATACAGCATGGTTAAAAGCTACAGGATTTATAGACCACTTGCTGTGCTTAATGTGTGTAAGAGAGAAGTAAAATAGAGACAAATATATTTTCGGCGGTGTCTTGAACTAGTTTTCGCAGTTTTAGGCCCGTATTCGGGCTGGTAGTGGCAAAGTAGGGGAATAAGTGACCTTTCACGAAGTTTTTCGTCATTCTGTCGAGTGCAGCGAAACAGGTGAGAAGTGGGTATTTGCTTTTCACGCAAGTTTTAGCTTAACCCATGCCGCGTATCCTCAAAAACCTAATGTCTGGACTAAGATTCTTGGTGACAATATCATTGGTCCTTTTTTCATCAATGTAAATTTACGAGGAAGAAATTATTTAAATCTCTTGCAGGACCATATTATTCCTGCGATTCGAGAGGTGCCAAATGTTGATTTTAACCAAATTTGGTTTATGCAAGATGGCTGCCAATCTCATGACACTTTGCTGTAAGGGTGTTTTTAAATGAAACGTTTCCAAGGCGGCTTATTACAAGCAGGCAAGGTACTATTAGCTGGTCTCCGAGATTTCCAGATTCAGCACCCAATGATATTTTTTATGGGGCTATGCAAAAAGCTACCATTTTGGATGGATAATAATCAACCCTCTACAATCAGTGACACCTGAAATGCTAAATAATGTCCGAACTGAATAGCGGTGGTATTTTTGAGAATATAATTCGTTAGGTAGTTCTTAAATCAATATGAAAGAATTTCGCTGGGAAAGTCAAAAGCTTTAGTTTGTTATCGTCTAAATTTCCGATATTTTATGTACAACTACCCTCGATCGATTTTTTTTACGAACTGTCGAAAGAAAAGATCGCCGCGCTAGAGGAAACAATGTGTCATAAATTTCCTCTTGCAAACGTGCCATGGCTATTTTCTGTTTTTTTTTACATTTAACGTTTTGCCGTATATATTCACAGTCCTGATATTTTAGTTTAAAATCTTTGTTGATATAATTAATAAAATCTTTGTTTGGGTGCATAGTTCAGTGTTAAAAAAAGTATATGCTACATTTGACAGTAAAAAAGGCACAGCCATAAATTCAAACGCACTTTACTTTTTTGCATATTTTAAGCAACCGTTGAAAAATATTCATTAAGATTATTATCATTTAAAACTTATGGGACAACATCCAGAAAAAATATGAAAAGTTTTTCTGCTTTTTTTATGATTTTTTGTGTTCTTTATACCTGTGTTTGTACAGGTACACTTTACTTTATACATAAGAAGTATACCTAATTCCACATGAATCAATAGAGAAAATATTATAGGTACTACAGTAGCATATCGATGGTTGAAAGGCGAAAGGTTATAAGCGACAGTTTTCAAATTTTATAGCAGGGCCACTTAAAGTATTATTTTTGTCGCTTAGTTAAAAAAAAACAGGATCCATTATTTGACTTAAGCGACAAAAAAAATCATCGTAGAAGCCTGAATAATAGCTCATTCGACGCAGAATAAAAAACTTTGGCGCTTAAAACTCTATTTCAAATAATGTGTCGCTTATGGCCTTTTGCCTCTCAACCATCTATATATATATTTGAGGTCCCAAGCCAATTATTTGTTTGTGGCACTTGGTATGTTAAATTTTAGCGTAAATAATTTAAAATTAATAAAAAATAGAGACGCGACAAACCCATCAAAGTCAATAGAACTCACATTGTTTGGTTATGTCAGTTTTTTGTCAGTTCATTGGCGTGTCACCTAAATAATTTAACTTATCAGCGGTGAGTGACATCAATCATCATGCGCCATATACACAAACACAGTTGTCCATCAGCCGCTGTATATGTTTTGTCAAAAATCGTTTATTTTAATTTTCCGACGCCTATGAGTTAACAAGGACGGAAGGTCTCTCGCGTCTCTCTCTAAACAATGCTAGAGTGTCAAGGACCAATATTTCCCTTTTTTGTTTTTGACTTAAATAAATTTGACTTTGATAAGTTTTTCGCGTCTCTATTTCCTGAAATTATGTCATACGTACAGATACAGAGTCTATTATCTCTACAATAACGGTGCGCTATTTGGCAATAATAAAAATACTCTGCCAATATATGGGCCCCTAAGCTCACACTAGGTACTATAGTTATAGTGTACGTGTGAGCTAATATAACTAAAAACTGAAATATATTTTATTCAACTCCAGACTAAATTACCTTTTGTTTGATACCACACAAGCCATGTTTTGACTTAAACTCAAATTTTTGAAATCTACCCCCACCCTTACAAAAAAACAAAAACTAAAATGTATTTTGTTAAAGTCCGGACTCAATTACCTTTCGTTTGATATCACACACACCATATTTTCACTTAAACTCTAATTTTTAAAATATACCCCCACCCTTTTTTTTAAATAAATTAAAATGTATTTTGTTTAACTGCAGACTCAATTACCTTTCGTTTAATATCACACACGCCATATTTTCACATAAACTCTAATTTTTGAAATCTACCCCCACCCTTTTATTTGGTTTGTGTTCGGTGGATTTTGTTCATTTTTAAATGGGACCATCAGACAGACAGACAGACAGACAGACAGACAGACAGACAGACAGACAGACAGACAGACAGACAGACAGACAGACAGACAGACAGACAGACAGACAGACAGACAGACAGACAGACAGACAGACAGACAGACAGACAGACAGACAGACAGACAGACAGACAGACAGACAGACAGACAGACAGACAGACAGACAGACAGACAGACAGACAGACAGACAGACAGACAGACAGACAGACAGACAGACAGACAGACAGACAGACAGACAGACAGACAGACAGACAGACAGACAGGCAGACAGACAGACAGACAGACAGACAGACAGACAGACAGACAGACAGACAGACAGACAGACAGACAGGCAGGCAGACAGACAGACAGACAGACAGACAGACAGACAGACAGACAGACAGACAGACAGACAGACAGACAGACGGCGCAACAAAAAAGTTTCAAAATCATCTGAAACGCAAAGATATATAAAAATTTTTGACATCGGAGCAACTTTTTTTTTCTCGTAAAAATTTGGATCACCATAGCTCACACTACTATAGTATAGTATATGTATGAGCTAAAAAAACTGAACCCATAAAAACAATATGATACCTATAAGAACCGAACTCATCGAAATTTTAAGTTTTGACCCCCCGTCAACAATTTTAAATCAAAATTATACTTCAAACCAAAAGGTACCTTGAACGGCAATATTCTTTAATGCTCATTTTTTTCTGACAGCATTCCAAGCTTTGTGATGGCCAAAGCAAAATGATAAAAGCAAAAAACTGTCCAATAATAAAAAACAAAATATTAACGACTCTCAATAATCGTTAAATATAAGTGTAAGTGCTTCTGCAGGAACTCGGTATAAGATGCCATTTATTCAAAGAAACAGGTAGCAATTGGTTCAAATTTAGCTCACACGTATACCATAACATAGTAGTGTGAGCTATGGTGATCGTGTTAAAAAAAAATTAATTAAAAAAACACCCAACTGCTAAATTTATTTGTAAGTCTTAGTCGCAGTTGAGTACAAAATTGATAGGTATACGTATAATGTACGACATGCTTCAACATTTAGTTTTGATGCCCAAAGCGCACTTACGAAATTATACAGTTTTGTATTTTCATAAATCAAGTTATTGGGTAATTTTTTACCCAACTGCCACTAGTAGTTACAAGTAAATTTAGCAGTTGGGTGTTTTTTTTATTTAAAAATTTATTCGGCCTTATAAAAAGCACTTTTACAATTCATTTAGCTTTACTCAAAAAGTAGGTGTAGAGTTTCTACGGACGTGAACAGTGTTACCTTCCAATGAGTGATGGTGGGGGAGGAGAGAGGGAGGAAGGAACTAGTAAAATGGTGTCGAAAAAAATCTTAAAGCGTGTGCCGAAAGAATTTTTGAAATCGCTCTAAATTTGTCGAAGGTATAGGTACAACTATTACTAATAAGGAGGGTGGGGAGAAGAGAGATAGAAGAAGGGGAAAGCTAGTAAAATGATGTTGGAAAAAAGTCTTAAAGCGTTTACAGAAAGAATTTTTGAAATCGCTCTATATTTGTGAAAGGTATAGCTACAAGTATTACTAATAAGAAGGGAGGTAGAAAAGAGGGAGGGGAAACTAGTAAAACAATGTTGGAAAAAAGCCTTCAAGCGTGTGCAGAAAGAACTTCTGAAATCGCTTTGTATTTGTGAAAGTTATAGCTATAACTATTACTAATAAGGATGGCGGAGAGAAAAGAGGGAAAGGAGGGGGGACTAGTAAAATGGTGCTGGAAAAAAATCTGAAAGTGTATGCAGAGTGAATTTTTGAAATCGCTCTATATTTGATAAAATTATGCGAATATGGTTTTTGAACAGGGTGGGGGGAATAGGAGGGGAGATGGGTGGGAGCAGGGAGGACTACAGAGAAACTACAGCAAATTAGAGGACATTTGCAATGGGTAATCAAAGGAATTTCAATATAGGCGCCTGAAATTTAGTTAATTTGTATGCCTTAAAGCCTACATCATGTGACAAAATGGCGTCTAAAGACCGCTATGTTGATTCCTATTTAAAAAAATATAGCCTACAGTACCTTCGGGATCAGTAGCAATTCAACGACACCTTCCTTCCTTTCGCCGTGCTGCAGAAAATAAAAAGCTCCGAATTCAAAAGAAATTTGTGTTTCAGATGATTTTGAAACTTTTTTGTCGCGTCGTCTGTCTGTATGTTACCACCAACGGGCATAACTATTTGCCCGATTGGTACCTATGTTGGGTTTTCGCTCTAGATGGTCTCATTAAAAAATGAATAAAATCCACCAGAGATACGGCAAAAAAAAGAGTGAGGGTAGATTTCAGAAATTATGTAATGTTCTGGTAAAAATATTACTTGTGTGGTACTAGATTAAGGGTAACTGTGCATGAAGATAAAAAAAATTATTATTTGTTTTGAACAGTGGTTCTACACCTTAGGGGGGAGGGGAATTTCCAATCGGACGCGACCCAGATGGTGGATAGGGGGTTATTTTGGGTGGGTAAAAAAATTACATTATACATAAATCGTGTGAGCTTAGGTGCCCATAATATTTAATATTAAAGTTGTCCTATCGCGACCAAAAGCTACGTCGGGCGTTTACGAGTATTACAGTTCTTCGAGATCCATTATTTACCTTTTCCCTTCTAAAATAATATAATAAATTTAATATTACTGAGATTACAGCCCACAGTATACCGAGTGGGCCAAAAAAAATCTGACAATTTTTTTTTCAATAAAACTTTTGAACTCTACCATCGATCTCTTACCAGGATGGTTTTTATTTCATTAAAATCGGTTCAGTAGTAATGAATTTATAAGGAAATAAATGCAGACATGATTGGCAAGGCAATCGTATTATATTCAAAACAATGGTTGAAACAAAAATATTTTTTCTTAGGACCACTGAACCGATTTTGCTGATTTGTAACTTGTTGTGCGTTTCAAGAACGCAGCTTTTTTACCAATTTAAAAAAAATTATTAAAACATGTTCGCAACATGAGAATAAACGAGTATCTTTGAATGTTACAATTCAATTTCGTCCTCCGTCTTTGATTTTGAGACAGCGGACAAGAGAGTATATTTGGTGAAAACTCTGATTAATTCTCTCCCAATTGCAGTTTGTCCCATTAAAATCGAATGTATAGTTCAAAAGTTATATTGAAAAAAAATTGTCCGGTTTTTTTTTGGCCCACCCGGTATACCGGTCTATTTTTTTGAGTGAGAAATAATAGGCTGAATTTTCGTAAAATGTCTTTTACATTTTATTCCTGATATTTCACTTCTCATCACGATTTTCACTATTTATCCCTGATTGTCACTTTCCATCCCGGGGATAAAACGTGACACTTTTATCCCTAAAATTCGGTAACCAAACTTTATCTGGGTATTACGGCACTAATAAAGAAATTTTTTAATTAAGAAACCACTGCGTTTCTGCTAAAAAATTAAAAATTACTAACTTATCAGTGGTTTATTAGAAAAAAAATATTTTCCTAACAAATTTTAAAAAACTTATCTTTTTGACAATGAATCCGTCATAAACATAAAGGTTTTATTTACAAGTAACGTTTAATTAAAAAAAAGAACAGTTGTCGAAAAATCGAAAAAGAAGTTGTTTGGGAGAAAAATGTCTCTAAGCAGTGTAAAAAATAAGAACAATTTAAGTTTAGCCTTAAAACCAATTATGGCAGATTAATTTTAATTTGTAACAACTAATATTTTTTAAGTGATTTTAGGTCAAAAAATTTACCAATATTTTTAGTTTCCCAATTTAGCTTTCCAAAAGTGGAATAATGGCATCACCTTTTTTACGATTTTTCTTAACAATAGAAATTTTTTTACCACACAAAAATACGAGTGTTCCTTTTTTGGCACAATGAGCAAAAACGGTTTCTTTTTCAAATAGTGGGACAAAAATCGTGAAAGAGTGCCAACATTTTCAAAGTATCATTTAAGTAGGTACCTAATAATTAAATAAATTAAAAATCTCATCTATCAATTAAAAATATTCTTTTAAAAGTTAGTTACAAATTAAACTTAAGCATAAAAATGTCAGCAATTTTTTCTTTATGGTTATGGCCCTCACATAAAACAGTGGGAGCAAATGATCCCCCCAAGGCTAAGATTGTTTAGATATTTTCCACATATTTCATGAATGGAAACAATATACAAACAAACGCTTCCCCCCAATTTTTTTTCCAAATACGCCACTGCATAAAAACATACAGTCCGTATGGTCTAGGTGCATAGTCAACCGATTTACAAAGAACTTAAATGCTTGGTCGGTACTGTATTATCAAGAAAGTCTTACCGAGCATGTTTAAGTACTTTAGCAACAAAGTACCAAGAATCATTAAAGTGCTGAAGAATGTAGCTAACAAATAAGAAAATTCTTGAAGATATATGGTATACTTTAAATAAATATTATAGCCTTTATTTTAAAAGTATTTAATAATATACACCTAGTTATCGCCTATAAAAATGATCTGGGCTACCCTGTAACTTTTGGTAGAACCAAAAAATTAGCCCCATTGGCACTTACAGCCATCTATAAGCAAGGGCGTCGATAGCTTTTTTTCTTGGGGGGGTACTCTGCCCTACTTTTGCAAATCCTAGTAACTAAGTTTTTGGTAACTTTTCACGAGAGCGTTTTTTCTAAATTATTTTGCCATTTAGCTAATGGGAAATAATGAAAATGCGAAGGCTATTATCGCAAAACCATTCGAGATAAAAATACAAAAAATATATATTACATGTAGTTTTTCGTGCTGGTTTTAAAAATGCAGTAATTTTTTAAAACCAAGTAACTCGAGTTGCTAGATTTTGCAAAACTAGAGCAGTACTATACATACCCATTGCAAAAAAAATTAAAAAATTATTTAAGCCGATTTTGTGCAAGTATACTTTATTTAGGAGTTAATCAAAGATTAGCGAGACGGAATATAAAACCTCAATTAAAAAACGAAGATCTGTTTTGCCTTGTATCAAAAAATATATTACTAAAGTTAAACAACAGGCAAAGACTTTAAATTTACATGGTTCTCTTAAGACCTAAAAACTAATTTTATTTATATACCAAAACGTCATATTTACTTTTTTTATAACGAAAAAGACCGTTATGCCTTAAATCATTGATTTATACTAATAGTTCTTGAATTCTTGGGGGGGTACTGACCTCCAGTACCCCCCCTTATCGACGCGCTTGTCTATAAGATTTAGTGATTCTGGCTGTTAAGGGAGCTTTATTCATGGGCGCATCCAGGGAGTGGTTGGGGCTTGATGCCCCCCCCCACCTAAGATTTTTTTAGATATTTTGCACATAATTCATGAATAAAAAGCTAAACCAGCGTAAAATACGACATCATAATGTGGCCTCGCCCCCCTCCATAAAACATATTTCTGGGTGCGCCACTGCTTTATTTTGGTTGAAAATTATGTTTTAATAAGTTATTAAAAACTCCGCTATTCTAGACTCTAGCTGCTGTTGTTTTTAAGATATCTACATTTTTCTTCTTAGAAAATTTTGATTGGTAAACTTTCACGCTGAAATTTTTTTTGTTTAATAAAATTCTTAAGCTTTGAGAAACTCGTTTCTGTAACTGCTGTGGTTCTCGAATTATGATTTTTTTAACTCCCCTATTACTGTTTGCGGGCCCCATCAACACTAAAATTTATTGGCCTTATCCACTGTTTTTTACAAACTTATTTTAAGAAAAAAAATTGGAAAATAATCTTAACGAGTATATACTTTTAATGAATACCATCAATATAAAATATATTTGGAAATTTTATCCCATATTGTTGCAACTGGCGAAAAATGACTGTATACATTTTTTTATCTTTATCAATTATTATATTATTATTAAATATACAGGGTGTCCCATAACTTAGGGGTCATAGTGCAGCAGGTGATAGAGGAGGTTATTTCCGAGAAAAAACTTTATATAACATGGGATCAACACACATCTGTTTCTAAGATATAGGATTTTTAAAGTTAGAGGAGTGGGGGGAAAAAGGGTTTTAGAAAAAAAAGAAAATCTGTCACACCCAGCTAAATACTCAGCTAATTGTGATTCAAAAATGTGGTATTCTTTTTATGAATTAAATTGTAAGTTGAGAAGATACAGGCTGTCAAAATAGCCTCCAAAAATGTGTAAAAAATAATAGTTTTTTGAAAAAAATTTTTGCTTACTTTTTCCTTTGATCAAGACAATCTTCTTCTGTCAGATTTTTTTGACTCATTGATCTTTGGATTGACTGTTGCTATTCTAGTTTATGACGACCTGCTTTGGTAATCTTTCGTCGTTCATCCATTGTACATGGCCGTACCATATCAGTTTTCTCATAGTGATATCATCCGTTATGCTTCCCTGGATTCCTATTCGTTCTTTTATGATCTGATTTCTTATGTTATCATTTTTATTTTGTATTTTTCTGTTTTGCGACAAGTCTCTATTCCATCCAGCGTGCTTTTCGCCATTGTTTCACATATGTTAAATTTCACATTCTTTTTTATCTCTCTGCTCCATAAAATACTGTTAAGACATCCAATAACCTTTTTTGCTTTAACTATTCTTTTTTCCAGTTCTATACAGTCTGTTTCTGTCTTATCAAATGTGACACCCAAGTATACATACTCATTGCATCACTGGATTCGTTTCCAATACATAAGTACTGTGTCTTGTCCACGTTCACTGTTAATCCCCACTTTTGGTGTTCTTCCGTTAACTCTCTCATCATATACTCCACGTCTTCTTTATCATTAGCTATAATTACTTGGTCATCAGTAAACTATATTGTCTATATGGTAAATCGGTCGTTAAGTTGTATTCCCATACCGTGCACTTAAGTTTTCCAGTTTTTTAGAGCTACTGCGATATATATTTTTAAAAAAGTTGGAGAGATACAACATCCCTGTCATAAGCCTTTCGTTACCAGAAATTCTTTTGAAAATCGTTTGCCAATTTTAATTTTAGATTTTAGTATTACAAGAATTAAATAAAATCTAAATAATATTCATTAGTGAATCATATAAAAACAAACATTGGTTTGCAAAATCTCATATTTAACATACATATTTAACTGATGGATGTTAGCATAAGTGAAAGGAGATTGACTACGTATAGAGATACCTACACGTAATGATAAACAGTAATTTTGCAAAAAGCACCTTATATGGTTGAGAATAAAATTTGAATTTAATTATTTTGGTTTCCTATAATTTAAAGTGACCAGCACCTGAAGGGGCAAAACCGAGATACTCCGGTATGTCTGTTTTCTTGTATGTATTCCTATACCCGAGGTGGTTCGATGAGGTAATTCGAGGTACAAACTAATGGGAGTGGGGGCATTTTCAGGGCACTGCAGAATTTCTGGGGCATTGTCTAGTTTGGTCGTCAAAAACTAGTAAAAATGGCCGGATGACTTTTTTTTTGTTTTGGTCAAAATTTGTTCCACTAAGTTGGATATATTTGGTGCAGACAGTTGGGCATCTCAATGCCCGTTGGTGTTCAAAAAACAAAAACTACCTATAAGCTCAAAGTTATTTGGCAAACAACTTTTAATTAGTAATTCAAAACATTAATTAAAAGAAAAAAAGTACAAAATTATTTATCAAATTTTTTGTATTTTTTCTGCAAATCATTTGCTTTCAAAACCAAAACACAAATAAAATTTGTAGACGGCAGAACTGAGAACAACATCTCCTTTTTTATTTGCAGGGACTTTAAGGTGCAAAATACAGCACTATCAAAACCGAGACTTCTCGGAAATTTAGCTGCGAAATCGGGACTCTCGGGGATGGATTTTTTCCCTGGGACAAATGGTTAAAAATCGGGAATGTTCTGGCGAAAGCGGAACGGATGGTCACCTTATAAAATTACACATAAATATTTTTTAATTGCTTACCATATTTATGTGATCATCTTAAGAGAATATGAATAAGCACAAGCACATGGGTGTTTACAGCCTCGAACGTTTGATTTGAAGCCTCGAAACGCTCGGCAGTTCCTTCTCTTTTTTTGAATAAGTTGCTGCCGAGCGCTTCGGGGCGTCAAATCAAACGCTCGAGCCTGTGAGCACCCTCGGTCGGTGCTTCTGCTAACAATCTTATTCATATGGTAAGAGCCATTTAAAGCAGGGTCATCAGCTATCCCAAACAAGTGTGTCCCATAACTTAGGGGCCATAGTGCGGCAGGTGATAGAGGAGGTTATTTCCGAGAAAAAAGTTTATATAACATGGGGGTCAACACACATCTGTTTTTAAGATATAGGATTTTTAAAGTTAGAGTAGTGGGGGAAAGGGTTTTACAAAAAAAAATCTGTCACAGCCAGCTGAATCCTCAGCTAATCGTGAAGGGGGAGAGATTCATGCTGTCAACATAATTTCTAAAAATTTATGTAAAATAATAATTTTTTTAAAAAATTAATTTTTGCTTACTTATTTTTTTTTAATGTCTCGCTAGAGACTTCTTTTTATTAACAAAAAATATAAAAAACACATAGTTTTTTCTAAAAAAAATTGACCGAATAATTTTTTTTTAAATAATTTTTATTTCAATTTATTGCTCTTGTTCTAATACACGGCTTTACCCAATTTCATATTTTTACTGCGTTTTTTTAAAAAGACAGTATCAAAAAAGTTTAAAAAATCGCCACCTTTGATACTCTGTATCTCGACAAAGAAAGAGTTTTGAACCATGCATTATAGGAACTTTTTTATCAGACATCACTTCCTCTATCACCTGTTGGCCTATGGCCCTTAAGTATAGAATAAAATTAGTATACCCTGTATAGAATAAAATTAGCTTTTTTGCATATTTTTAAGCAATATTTTACCCGAAGTCATATGGTGTGCGGATCATGTGTAAAATAACAAATATTAACATATTCTCGCACTTAAGTGCAAGAAATTATATGTAGTTGTTCTTCTGGGTAAAATAACAATATATGTAGAAGTTGATAGTACCGTTGCACTAAACTGAGGTCGCCACCTTACATGAGAATTCTTATTTTAAAGTGATTTTACTATTGCATGTTGCCAAGCTTATTTTACTGTCCGAAGTCTCCTGGCGTTTATAGTTCCCCCTAACTTTGTACATTATAAAATAATAATACAAAAAATTCTTAGAATTTTGCATTAAAAATAAATGGATCTATGTCGGATCTGATAGCTTCCGAGTCCATTAGCACACTCCAAGTTAAAATTGAAGCCTTGAAAACAGTCTTGTAAATATCCTAGAAATAAAAGCTCCTAGGAAGTGTTTGGTTATAACACAAATTATTAACAAAAATGAGATCTATTGGTTGTGTAATTTACTTAAGATTCTTGATTGTTAGAGTAGAGGAGAGAAAGGGGCCTTATTACCAGACCGGACTTATGGCACGGCACTTGTAATAAGGCAGAAGGAATGTTAAAAGTGACTTACAACCAGAATAGTGCACTTGCTGTGAGTCGGAAATAAGAATTCGCAACCAGACTAAGCACTTGCTACGAGTTTTGAGTGAAAGCCCTATAACCAGACGAAGAACCTGCTATAGGCTTAAGTAAGAACTATATAGTAATCAGGCGGTGCACTTGCTACAATAAAGTTAAAGAAAAGTTGCCAAAACGCAGTCTCACGCCCTGCTAGCAGGTATGCTAGGCTGAAAATAAACTTGGGCACAACAGTGAGAAACAACAATCAGTTTGAATCTGTTTTATTAATTACCAATTTTCTGTTTATATATACAATAAATGCTTATTAAGCTAAATTCAACTTGCGTCATTACACTGTTTAATATATAATTTACAATACATGTGGTAATTATAATAATTTAAAATATCGTAGCTACAGAATTATACAGATGTAAAATAAATATATGAAAAAAATAATAAATGTCGTTAGCATTAATGGATTTTGACCAAAATCTAATCAGCTCTTTGCAATATAGTGGGTCGGACAGACATACACATGCACACACAGACGTCACGACGATATTGCTAAGATCAGAGGCCAGCAAACACCCAAATAACACATTTTCGGCGTCATCTGAAAGAAAAATCGTCGAAAACAATACCTTCTCTAGCCATTGCTGCGCGGGCTAGGAAGGTAAAAGATGACTGGGCTACTGAGTTCTGGTAATTTTTTAATTAAATTCGTTGCTATATTACTGTTTGTCCCGTAAATAAAAAATTACAGGGAGGGGTAATGCCTAAAGTTAATCAAACATTGTAACAAAATAAATTGAACTAATAGTAAGAACCAAGATTTATTAGTATATAAGCTAAAAGGCTTACTAAATAAAATAAGATAAAGATTTTATTAATATCCATTATTCGGAAAACTGAAGAAATTTGGCAATGGCGCGTAATACTGCACCCCGCAGCAACTCGGTACTTTGCTGCATCATGTTCCTGCAGCTTAAGAATGCACTGTAGTAAGCTTACTCCAAATCATCTTGTTTTCCTTCCATCTTTGTTACGGTGATAAAGGGAAAAAAGATAGCTATAGAATTGGCGAGGAGTACCGAGTAAAACGAAGATAAACTGAAATAAGAAGAGATGTTATGTAGGCACACATCGGGAAAGGCGAGAAGAGGGCAACGAAGGCAAGAGGAAGGTCACGGACGGTCGGTCGAGTTGGACCGTAATTTTCTATCATCTTTTAAATTATCTGCAGTCAGTGGCGTAACATTAAATAAACAGAATACCTAATTCGATGACGCTGGACCAATTCTTATGAGATTTTTATGGAAAATAGTATCATAACAAAAACATTTCATGTAAAAAAGCCAAGTACGCGAAAGTGATATTCCGCAAAAAGAATTGAGATAAAAGTAAAGCCAAGTTCTCCAATACAAATTTGAAAATGAATGGTTCTTTCTAGTTTGGAAATGTTTTTTTACACTTTGATATTTCAGCCAAACATCTTTACATTCAATTTTGCATTGTGCCTAAGAGTCATTTGCAGCCGTAATAGCCAAGTTTAGAAAAACATTTCCAAACTAGTAAGAACCATTCATTTTCAAATTTGTATTGGAGAACTTGGCTTTAGTTTTATTTCAATTCTTTTTACGTAATACGACTTTCGCGTACTAGGCTTTTTTTACATGAAATGTTTTTGTTATGATTTCACTGCTCTTTTAAAGGATCTGGATAATATTTAAGTTTTAAAGTAGTAAAATATGCGGGATATTGTTCAAAACTTTTACAATGCCCTATTAAAAATGTTTTTTTATATTTTCCTATGGTTTTATCATAGTTCCTATAAGCCTTCTAAAGCTCAGCTCTCTAGTGTTCCTGGAAGTAGGCAATGTTAATTTTACATAACTTTACATTGATAGGGGAGGAAAGTAAATTAAAATTTTGGTTTTTTAAATTTTTCTTATAGTTTCATCATAGTTCCTATCAGTCTTACAAAGCTCAGCTCTCTAGCGTTTTTGGAGGTGGACAATGCTAATTTACATAACTTTACATTTATAGGGAAGCGAAGTTAATTACACTTTGGGTTTTTTATTATCGTTTATTGATTTATCATAGTTCTTATCGGCCTTCCAAAGCTCAGCTCTCGAGCGTTTCTGGAAGTGGACAATGTTACTTTTACACAACTTTACATTTATAGGGGAAGAAAGTAAATTATAATTTTGGGATTTTTAAATTTTTTTCTATAGTTTTATCATCCTATCAGTCTGCCATTTCTGAAAGTGGGCAATGTTACTTTTACATAACTTTACATGTATAGGGAAGAGGAGTAAATTAGAATTTTGGGGTTTTTTGATTTTTTCCAGGGGTTTGGTCATAATTTCTATCAGTCTGCCAAATTTTTTGAAATTTCGTAACTACTTTACTTCTTTATGGAATTCCATGAAACTTGGAGGCGTTGTTACCTCCATAGAGATCTAAGATAGTGCGGAGTTCGAGATTGGTAGCTCATTCCGAAGTAGAGTTTTAGATAGGTCAAATATCAGCTAAAATGTTTCAAGAAAAGATGGTATGGCGCGCGAACTTGGTGAGGCACTGCCGTGCCCTCAGATTCGATAATGTTAGGATATGATTAGATATCGGTCAAAATAAAAGTTTTTTGTTATTTAAAAAATTGAAAAAATCCAATATGGCGGGCATAAGAAATAACAAATTTGGGTATGGTTTCAAAAAAACTCGAAGCCCTACAAAAAAATTGTTAACGTCATTCAATTGGCCGTAGTTGCGTATACAAAACTACCAAATTTCATTCAATTTGCTTTCAAGATGGCGGCGATATTTAAATTTTTCAAAAAACACCATTTTTAGTTTTTGCTCGATATTTTAAAAACCCCTGTAAATATTTTTAATTTTAATACGGCATCTGATTGGGCTTTGAATAGCGCAACATTTTTCTCATTTAAATAAATTCGTATCTCTTACCGTTTCCGAAATCCCCATGTAGTTGCGTTTATTTGGAGGGTGTATAGCGTGGAGTTCCCTTGGAGTGTGCTAATGAGCTAAAAAGGTCCTCAGATCCATTTATTTTAGTTACATTTATCTCGACACAACTGTGTCTACATAGCAAAACAAAAATTGAACAATGACTAGGTCTTTAATTTTAAGTTCTGCTGAGAAACTAGGGACCATTAGCTAACTTCAGTCTTCATTAATGTGACATTAAACTACAGATGTCACGTGATATTTTAAAGTCCAATTTTTACCTTTTGCAGATCCAATTTTTATTTGCGTTATCTTTGTTATCCTTTATTTATCTGTCAAATGCCTGCTTCGTGTTCTGTAGGCAAAATTAATTAAAAAGTTCCGAAAACAACTAATCAAAAATTGAAAACCAATACCAGTGAAAACCGCCAAGAAAAGATAGGGTTGGGTCTGTGTACTAAGTACTTTTTCTTCTTTTTTACACACTTCACAGAACATTGATGACTTTTGATTAGTTGGTGAACACTGTTGCCAAAGAACACTTATCTACAAGTTTTTATAAAAAATAATTTAAATAATTGGCATAAAATCTGCGGATTACCCTGGATTGGTAGCTTTTGAAACAATTGTCTGGTATCAAAAATATTTTAAAATTATATTACATTTTGTCATAACGTTATATGCGCGGCAACATTGTCTCTAAATAAAGGAAATAGTAGCGTGCGTTATTCGAACACAAGCAAGGGCAAACATTATTCTTTAGTAAGAGATAAAGTTCAAACCAGGTAACTGCGCAGGCCTCAAATAAAGGATAAGTGAACAATGGGACATGCAAAAGGTTCCTAGTATTCAATTAGCAGTCGCTCCAGGCAAAACTAAGGACACTCAACGTAAAGGCAAGCTTTATAGGAAGCGAAGCCTGACATTTCTATTTATAGGTTAGTATTTTTGACATGTTTTCCTCGGATTTGCATCAAGAATTATGATATTTATGAGTGACCTTAGACAGGACGTATGCCTTTAGATACAAAGTCGATAAGCTATAAAAAAACATTGCTAATTAATAAATTTATATCCGGCATTATATGCTGACTTTACTACCCAATAAACACAGTTTATGAAACCCGCCACTGTTTTAGAAGAGTCGTACCCAGCAGAGTCTTTTATTAGCAGCACTGCCAGATTCGAGAGAGAAGTGTACTGAAAAGCGTGCACCACAAGTATCGAGTACATTCTTAAAAGAAAATGTACTGCCAGAGAGAAGCCAATTTTTTACCAACTTGTTAACGAAAACAGTTAACGACTTCAGGTTAAAATATTTTATATTTTTATTTTAGCGTTTTTTCATAATATTGATTATATTCATTGTATTGATTAATAATATTTGTAATCTATCTATCTATCTATCTATTTAGCCTTCTTCAATCCATCTTTGGACATAGACCTCCCCCAATATCTTCCACTCTTCCTTGTCTGTCGCCATATTCATCCATCTAGTTCCCGCGTGTTTCTTCAAATCGTCCGCCCATCTCATTTGGAGTCTTCCCCTACTTCTTTTATTTTCCCAAGGTCTCCAGTTTACAATACATTTGTTCCATCAATCGTCTTTCTGTCTGATATTATGACCGGCAAATTTCCGTTTTGGTTTTGCTACTTCCCCTCTGACATCCCTTACATTTGTTTTATTTCTTATCTATTCATTCCTTTTTCTATCTGTTAGCTTTACATGTAACATTTTTTTTCCATTGATCTTTGGGCTTTTGTTACCTTATCCATGTTTGATTTTGTAAGTGTCCAGGTCTGGGATCCATAGGTAAATAGGGTAAATACAGGAAGGATACATTGGTTATACACTTTCGTTTTGAGGTACTGAGGATATTTTTTATATCTTAATACGAAGCTTAATTTACCGAATGCTGCCCAGGATAATCTTACACGTCTCTTGATTTCAGCTGTTTGGTTTCCTTTTTCCAGTATAATGGTTTGTCCCAGGTTGCGTTCCTTTACTTGTTCTATATTCTTTTGGTTTATTCTGACCCTAATATCTTCATTTGTGTTTGTTATGATTTTAGTTTTAGTGCAGTTCATACTTAAGCCTATATTTTTAGCTGCTGCATCCAGTTCTTCCATCATTTTTATCAGTTCTTCTTTCTTGTCTGTTATCAAGGCGATATCATCAGCATATCTTAGGTGGTTCAAGACTTGTCCAATTACTTTGATGCCTTTCTTCCCAATCTCAGCTTTTAAAAACATCTTCCAGGGCCTGGTTAAATAATTTAGGGGATATTGTGTCACCCTACTGACACCTCTTCTTATGAGGATTGGCTTGGTTCCTTCGTGGATTTTGATTGATGTTGTTGCTTCGCTATATATATATATATTAGCTATTAAGTCTGTATATATGTGATCTATTCGGCTATTAATTAAAGATGCTTTTACTGCCCAGTGCTCAATGCTATCGAAAGCTTTTTCGAAGTCTATAAACGCGTGGAATGTTATATTCGTTGGCTCGTTCTATTAGGATTTTCATGGTTAATAAGTGGTCAACTGTACTGAAACCTTTTCTAAAGCCTGCTTGTTCCTTTGATTGATATCCGTCAAATTTTGTTGCTTATAAATTACATTGAGGAGTGTTATAGGTCGATAGTTTTTTAGGTCTGCTCTATCGCCTTTCTTGTGTAGAATAGTGGTTATGGATTCTTTCCAGTTGTTTCGGATTATTTTTTCTTTTAGTATTTATTCAAGAGAATATGGAGGGTATTAACTACAGCTTTACCACCGTACTTGAGCATTTCTGCCGTTACTCCGTCTTGAAAAATAACAAATCACCTGGAAAAGAATATTTGTAATATGTAATTCATTATCAGGTACTTTTTTCAAAAGGGACTTCTTAGCAGATCAGACCGTTAACCTTCAAACTATCAATGTCCTAGTAGGGTAGGCCATGAATATTTTTTGGAACTTATATTCTTATACTCTTAGTGATAATAATCAAGAATTTTTCATTGTGGTAAAGATTTTCCGATGGGTTCAAAAGTTCAGTAAATGATATGGGTCGACTTATTTTTTTAGTTCTAAATCTTTTACACTAAGAAGAAGGGATCATGAACATTATAAGAAAAGTACTCTGGCTCATCTTAAGTGTTTGAAAATATGCCTGACTGAAAATTTTCTGGTCCAAAAATTGGGCTGATTTGTGCCCTTATTTTCTAAGTCTTGAAACTAAACGTATAAACTGATGGTGTAATACACTATAACTAATAATAACTCTAGTTGATTTGCGAAGTTGAAAAATACATTTAGCGGCGCTTTTAAGATTGGCAAATCAGGAACCTATTTTCTTAGTTTTGAAATTTTTTCAAATGGTAGACTATACTATAATGTCATGGGAAAATTATTCTGGCTATTATTTATCACGAAAGCCTCGCCAGAAAAGCTCTGAGATCCAGTCTAAGAAATAATTAATTAACCAATCGAGGCGTTTGCGGACCTATGTGCATGGCAACTTAGTCTGAAAATAAGCCAGATAATCACTCCTTCTCCTCCTCTCTCCTGTACGAGGGCCTAACAAACCTGACAATTATCGAAGGTGTAAACTTGACAGGCATCAGATAACTTTGGCAAGGCTTTGGGGCTTTTAATTAACAGCCAGATGGTATTTTAAGCGTTGGTTATAATACAACCTATCATCTCATAAATATTCAGAACTAGGAAAATAAGGGCACTCATTTCATATAATTTTTCACTTGTCAGAAATTCTCGCCATTCTTAGAGATTATCCAGAATACTTTTTATAGTTAACTTAAGTATACCCTTTACTAGTTTTATTACTAAGAAAATAACTTTCTCGTATTCATATCTTATTTTGCAATTTACGCATAAACCTATCGGAAACCCCCCTATTCATAAAACAAATGTTGCTTAGAACATAGCAGAATTTTCAAGGGTAGGGTAGTAGGGGAGACCCAACTATCGTTATGTGCAGAATTGTTGCAGAGGGGATTCCATAACACTTAGCACGGCAAAGCGTCTATAAATAATTTACCTGACACCCTATTCGCTGTACCATCTGAACATTTGAGGGTGTAATAGAGGTTTTGAAAAAGTAACTATTCGTTACTCAAGTACCGATCCGAAAACTAAATGATTACTTTCGTTACTTTGATTACTTTGATTCCTTCCTAATCATTTAACGATATGTTTTTTAAGTATGTATTATCTACAATCTTCAATCAAACTTTTTTGAGTTCTCGTCTAAGATTGTTATTTTTGTCTCTATTTTTATTTACCTTTAGATATTAAGTATAGTATTTATTTTTATGTAAGGCATTAGATTTTTAAAACTAAGTGGTACACAGAACAGTTCCTGCGTAGTTCCTACCTTTATTTTTTTAATTGTAGCCCGCATTTTAAAAATTTTAATTCACAATTTCCATAATATCAACAACAAAATATACCTACAAGTAAATGATCTTCGAATTAACGACAGTTTAAGAATTTTGCACTAATTGTATGATTGAATTGAATAGAGTTAACTAGTTGCCGTCGTGGTGTAGTGGTAGCAATGTTTGTTTCCCACACCGGCGGTCCGGGTTCGATCCATGGCTAGGTACCTGGTTGTTTGTGTTTGTTTAAAAAATGCTTTAACTCTGCTCAAACTTTGCGAAACGAGTGATCCTGATTGGATGGAAAGTCCCAATATAAATAAATAAAAAAAATAATAGAATTAACTAATCAAAGTAACGATAGTAACAAATATATAAAATGATTACTTAGTAGTCGAGTAACGATTTTTAACGAGTATTCAAAAGTAACGAAAATCAACACCTCTAGGGTATACTTGTCAACGGCAAAAATATTTGTGCATTTATTTATTTTTTCCTGGAGGGTAATTATCCGTTAAGTCCTTTATTTATTAACAAAATTGCATATATTTTTTTCTAGGGGGGGGGGGGTTAATTGCCACGTTACCCCCCCTTAAAGCCGGGCTTGCCCCAGTATTTATTACTGAGCTATTTAATAACGAACGCCGTACAAGAGGTTCTAGAGCAGAGAAGAGTTGTGGCTCTTCTCGGGTTAGAGTGACAATAGTGCGAAATGAAAAGGAGAATTATAATTAATTTAGATGTACGTGCCAAGAACCAGCTCGTGCGCAATCCTGCTGAAGAAAATTAATCTTTTATGCTTGGCTGGGTGAAAGGGCGATAACTATACTTTATAAAAGTTGACTTTATATGGTAGATATGCCGCGACCATGCACATACCTTTGAGTTTTTTTAGACTGTAAGAAATATTCTTTTGCATTTTTGAGATTTTTATCTTTTCAACAATCCCATCTAGCGGACCCAATCAACAATTGCTGATCAAGAAAATGAACCTTTCTATTTATAAATTTGTTATAAATGTTACCAAGCTAGTTTTGTGTTTTATATTCCAAATAGCAACAATGTATTTTAGTAAATTTACCCAATTTTTTTTGTCTGCGAAAATATACTTATGAATCTTATAAGTAACAGAATTTGCAAGGAGGAGAAAAGTATTAAAACATTTGAATAGCCGCATCTAGCGAACCCAACTAAATATTTCTGAGGTTACCAAGGTAGGTTAGTGTTAAAAGTATTAAAACTTTTAAAAACCCTTTCAACCCAAGTATCTGATCATTTAAAAATATTACGTATGTAGAAAAATGTTATATAAATGTTACCAAAATAGTTTTATAATTTATAATTTTTTCCCAAAGAGTAAAAATATCTATCTGTAAATCCATCCTCAGTTTTATTTTTGCTAGACGGTTTTTATAGATTTTAACAATCAATAACAGAATTTCACTTGGAGATGACAGTTTTTAAAAACTTTTTTAACAACCGCTTTTAGCTAACTCAATTAAAAATTGCTGATTACTAAAAATAGCCTTTGTATTCATAAAGGTTTTATAAATGTTTCTAAGGTAGATTAGTGTTTTCTTAATTTTTCTCAAATAGCAAAAATGTCCTTAAGTAAATTTGCTCTTAATTTTTTGCTGTAGAAAGTTTCTTATAACTCTAATACGTAGCAGAAAATTTCTTGGGGATGAAGAGTTGTAAAAGTTTTGAAGAACCTTCTTAACAGCCGCATCTGGCGACCCAACTAACAATTACTGATCATTAAAAAGAGCCTTATATTTATAAAAGTGTTTGTTATAAATGTTACCAAAGTGATTTTGTGTTTTATTAATACTTTTCAAAAAGAAAAAATATTCTTAAGTAAATTACCCAAAATTTTTTTCTGTCCATATAGTTTTTATAATTAAAGGGATTTTCCTTAGGGTAAACACTAGCCTTATAAAAACCATTCCAACAACTGCATCTAGTGAACCCAACTAAGAACTGCTTATCAATAAAAAATCTTTGTAATTATGAGAATTTTATTAAAATTCCAAGATGGTCTTTTTCTTTTGGTAATGTTTCTCAAAGATTTACCCTCAATTTTTTGCTGTGAAAATATTCCTATTGCTTTTATAACTAGCAGAATTTTCCTTGAGGATAAAAAGTATTAAAACTTTTGAAACCATTTTCAACAGGCGCATCTCGAGAACCCATCTAAAGCTCGGTCTAGACATAACATTTTACCTTACGTCTTGCCTGTTAGTCAAAAGGGTCAAGTATGACGGTTGAAAGACTAGCGTACACACTTGATAGTTTTAACGTACGTTTTTAGATCAGTTTTTGATTCACCATGGAGGAAGCACTGCTTTCGTCAATAATATTTTTTGTTTTAAATCTCGATGACTTAACCGATTCAGTAGCTAAACATAGTTTTTTAACAAATTTTTCAAAATGTTGTGCTGATTTAGTTTGGTAATGTCCCCTGAAGAAGTAAGTTTCTGCTTACGAAACGGACTATTTGTTTAAAACAAATTAAAAATAAGTGGAGGAAGACAATAAACTGTTTGATTTCCAAAAAAATTATGTTATCTAATGTCGGACGTTTCGTATACCAACTTCTAAGTTGCACTCGAAAGGAATTAAAATTGTATGCACTACCACAAGAAATGCCGCTAAAACTGACGTTTTACCGGAAACAAAGCCTCTACCGATCAGTTCTAGAGGTCCGACTTCAGTACTGTTCAGTTCAGGCAAAACGTACGTTTTATTGTCTACACGAAAGGTTTTGCCTGATCCGTTTTACCTGATCAAGTAAAACGTCAGGCAAAACGTTATATGTAGACCCCGCTTAACACTTACCAATCATCAAAAAACCCTTTGTTTTTGTAAAACTGTTATAAATGTTACTAAGCTGGTTTTGTGTTATATGAATTAATATTTCCCTACCAGCAAAACTGAAGTAAATTTACCCTCAATTTAATTCTTATAAATGACAGAGTTCTACTTGAGGATAAAATGTATTAAAATTATAACGTTTTTTTTTGCACAAGCGTCATTGATTTAAAAATATTCTAGTCTTATATTTAAAACGCGTATAATTGAAAACAAAACCTCTTGCTTTTTCAATTAAAATTTATCTAGACGTGATGCGTACATGCGTTTATTTCTTCAGCCAAGGTATTTCTATTAAAATAACACAAAAAATTCTTCTTAAACCCATTACTGTATATTACCTTGTACCATCATTCACTTTTTTCATTAGTCATTAAATTAATTTGGTAATTTTGCGGGTATTATATGAAGTAAAATTTTTATTAGGTATTATTATGTGCAATAAGGTACCGTGGTAGAATCATTTCAGAGGACATTATGTTTTGGTCAGCTACAATAAAATATAAGTGTCTCTTTAGTGTTTCAGAAGACAAATAATTTCTAAATATAGTTTCGTTATTACCTAACTGCAGCACGGCGAAAGGAAGGTTTGAAATAAATATGTATGTAAATATGTATGTTTGTGGTGAAACGGCTGAACCGATTTTGACAAAAAAGGTGTCGTTGAATTGCTATTGATCCCGAAGATCCTATAGGATATATTTTTTTAAACAGCACTCAACATGGCGGTCGTCAGACTTCATTTTATCCCATGATGTAGGCTTTAAGGCATACAAATTACCTAAAGTTTTTTGAACGCTGTGATTTTGTTTTTGTCTTGTTTTAACAAATGACGTTTTTGATAATGTTTGGTTATTAATAATTCCGTTATTGACATTAAACCGAGGGGTGGCTCGGTATTTCATTTTGGTGTACAAATACGTGAAAGTACTTGGGAAATACTAGGAAATATACCGGGAATTATCGTATTTATTTCCTTTTCCTTAAACTGTCTTTTTTTATGATATACTGTGGACACCCATGTTACCCTTTTCAGGAAATTTTTTCAATAAAACGCATTTAAAAAAAATATTGGTGATAACTTTAATTTTTTACTGGTTTAGTATGTACTTCCGATTATTTTTTTTATTTTCACACTGTCTATAAATCAAAATAATTTATAATAAAAAATAAAAACATTTATTAGCAATGTTTTTTTTTTTAAAGAATTTTATTATGCATATCCGTATCAAATATTTTGTAAAAACGGAACAATCTTAACGATTAAGCAACCCGATATCCGGTGCTAGGAAAAATTTATTAATAATTAATGATAGTAAAATGCAATTTTCGTAATTTTCATCGGATGAGGAAACAGTGTGCCGATTTTGTATTGTTTGATTAGCACTGTGTAAGCATTAAAATGAAATACTGGGAGCATAACAAAAGGAAGTTGTGAGTATTTTTTAAACTATACTTAACAAAAATTTACAAAAAAACTCAAAACTAAATTACTACTAGAAAATACAGATAACTAAAAGTAACTTACATTTTAGGGGAATTGGACAATTCACCGCGGCCGATTTGCTGCCGCCGATTCGCCAGCGAACCAATTCGCCGCCGGCTAATTCGTCGCGGGGCAAGTCGTCGCGAGAATTTTTTTTTAATTTTTATTTTAATGTTTCATGTTTACATAACATATTTTTGAAAAAATATAAAAAAAAAATTTTTTGTTTTTTTTATATATTAGTTTTTTAAAAAACTGCTCTTTGAAAAATTATTATCAAAAAACAGGTTTTTTTCAGTTTTTTTATAAATTTGTTTTGGACAGAACTTCTTTTTAAAGGAGTATTATTTTAAAATAAAATAAAATAAAAAATTAAGTTTTTTTTAATACCTAAATTAGTTTTTGAAAAAACTACTTTTTAAAAAAGTATTATTTTTAAAAGTAATTTTTGTAACACAAATGTTAGTTTTGAACAAAACTTCTTTTTAAAAAAGTATTATTATGAAAAATAATTTTTAAAGTTTTTAAAAAATTTACTTTTTAAAAAAGTATTATTTAAGTATTATATTCAAACATAATTTTTGTAAATTAGAAAAACTACTTATTGAAAAAGCATATTTTTTTCGCAAAAGCTTTTTTTGTAAAAACTACTTATTGAAATAGCATTTTTTTTCGAAAAATTATTAAGTTTTGTTGAGTTTTCTTTTGCAAAATATTGGTGGTCTAGACACTGGTTAGGGTATGTTTTCAAACAATTGACCATGGTTTAACCCAGATTTTGATTTCCCAAGAAGAAGACTGGGAAGTTATGATTTAAGAAATAATAAGTTACTTTAAATTAAAATAAAAATTAAACACGGCGAATTAACCCCGCGGCGAATCGGACGGCGGCGAATTGTCCCCTACCCAAATTTTGATACCTGTGAATAAACAAAACAAAAAAAATTTGTGACTAAGTGCGTGTAGAAAGGTTTTGTTTCTCTTGTATTTTTCCGTGGGCAGCTCGAATGGACTTAAGTATTGACAGTTAAATGTTTCGTCCTTAAAGGACTCATTAGAACACTAGATAGTCAATGTGACACCCTTTAAACGCTAGAGACGGTATACAAATCTCAGGTCGCGATATTGGGAACAGAAATAAAAACTAATGCCTGCGAAACCATATGCGTTTACCACAAGTGACGACATCTACCAAATACAAAAGAAACTACCAGAAATTATACAAAAGACAGGCAGATGAAACAAAAAACAGTACCCATGGTAATATAATTTGTCCCTCAGGTTTATCTTACTTTATATACCCGCGCATAACGAAATATGAGTAATTAGAATCCTTCTAAACGTTCCCAAGATATAAATTTTAGTTTTTTTTATTAATATTGCATTATTTATTCTGTTTTAATGTATAAACGTTAAAAAGTACAATATAAAATGTTAATAAAGAAGCTAAAATTATTTTAAAAAAATATTAATAAATTAATAAATAAAAATAAAACAATGAAAAAAACTCACAAACAATATGCTCATCCAGATCCACTCATCCACTTGTTCATTGTCCCCAAAACCGCAGCAAAATTTCCCCTTTGGATTGAAAGACTGATCCACTGGTGAAGAAGCACTTAAAATTCTTATTTTTAATTTTTGTACTTAAATTTTCAGTGAATTTTTTCGCTTCCTCTACCCAAAGACCAACCATAATTTTTATTTCATTTTGTTTATTTTGCTTCGATGCTATAGATGTAGAAGATGCTATCAGAACAAAGTTTTTTTATTTCGCATAAACTCAGCAATAAATCTGTGCCAAACACAAGGGTATATTTTAAAGGCCAATATTGGGACACTGAAGGTGAAAAATTACGTTTAAAATTGTGTTTTTATATTTTAGTTAATTTGATCCTGTACCATATAAAAAAAATCACTTTGATAATAAATTATATAAATTTAGTTGCCCTTGTAATATTCTCTCTTAACGACATATCATCTTTGTAAATAAACTTTTATTTAAACAATACTTAGCCGTTTTTCATGTTTTAATAATTCTTTCTTTAGAACTCAAATATTAAACACATACCTTCATAACATGCTTGTAGCTGTTATGAAAGTTCAGATTCTCGGTATAATCTCGATAAATGTGTAAATAATGTTTTTATCTTTTCTTGTTAGGTTTTACTTAACAAGAAAATAGTTCTAGAAAAAACGAATTACCTGAAGATTCATTTTGTTACACAACAGTCCAGAGCACTGAGTTACTAAATCGTATGCTTTATTTTAAGTCTATGGATTAAAGTAGTACTGTAGGTTTTATTAAGGAATAAGAATGTGTTTTAGTTTCGAAGTTTGATGCACTATTTATTTGTACCTTAGCCAAAAAAGGCTTTATTTACAAAATGATTAAAAGTGCTAAGCCAGCTGCTGATTATGCGGGACTTGTCAAGTGACTTGGAATATACTTGTCAAATACCTGTCACGGTTTATGTCTCGTCTATGTAGATTTTAGCCCTTTGAAGTTGCGGTTTATACTTTGCTAACTCATTGTTTTCGGTTTCGAACCGACGCGACGACGGCAAAGGCACAAAATTTAAACAAAGGGAAAAAGAACTACAACCGAAAATAAAATTTGCGTTTTTTTTTTGGCCCACCTTATATATTATTATGTTCATTCCATATTATTTTTCTCTTGATTTTTTCATGGGATCCATTATTGTGATTGTTTAAAGCCAATTTTTAAAGGATTTTAATTTTGAGCACAAATAATTTTGCATTGCCTTTAATTGGCATACCGTCGTGTTAAATTGGTCCTTAATTCCGGCGAGAGAAACTTTTCCTACCTCACGATTTTGTAATAATACAGATTTATATCTTTAGAAAGGTTTTACCTTTCAAATCTCTTTGTGGCCCAACACAAATATATCAGTGGCCATTTCTAGTATTGAAAGTAAGTTTTGTGAAAAATCCTTAGACACGTCGATTTTGTTGAATTTTGGTTGCGAAAAATTATCAAAAGTAATTCAAGGAAAAATTACAACTTCAAGAAATTTAGAGCAAATCGATTTTCCTTTAAAACGCAGCAGTAGTGATGTGAGCTTGGTGCTAAAGTGGTAGCCAAGAAAGGGGGCAGTATCATGCATTCAAATTTCACCAGACATAATTTGGGATTCGCTACTACTAATACTAGTCGATTTAGAACGTTTTTCTACGTTTTACGACGCCTATTCTCCACCTCCTTCGGTCCTGACAATGATCTTCTGTCAGGTTTTTTGACTCACTGATCTTTGGATTGAATGTTGTCTTTCTAATTTAGGACTCCCTCTTAATCTGCGCCCTATTGGTTGCCATTCTAGGATCTGCTTTGGTAATCTTTCGTCGTTCATCCGTTGACTCTCTAGTTTCTGTTATTATCTCATTTCTTATATAATCTGTTCTAGATATTGTTACAAATTTAAGTTATTTAAATTTTATAATTGGAATTTATTTAGGTTTAGTGTAGTATTAGGTTGATTTATCTTAAGGTTGTATTCTTAGTCTAGGTTTTAGTTGCGTTATCTGTGACTTGCGGTTCAAATAATACGAGAACTTTCCGGACGTCGAAGGCTGCCGGAAAGTTCGAGAGAGATGGACGATCCTATATATAGGGCCGGGGTCGTGCACCAGTCAGTCAGTCACAGATAACTTTCTGTAGTGGTCGTGAGATATTAACACGAAGTTAATAGACCGATTATAGTAGTGAATTATCAGCGAGTTATTAGTCAGTTTAAGTGCGTGTTTTTGTACATAATTTGTCGAAATAAATTGACGTATCGTTTTCAACAATTGCGAGTTTTAATTTGTCGTTGTGAACCCGTAACAATTGATGTCAGAAGTGGGATTAAAAGAAATAAATAGTGCAAAGACTATCCTTACACAGTACCACCGGCTAGGACAATTAAAAAGAAGAACAGTAAGTGATTTTGCCAGAATATTCGGAAGTGAATAGTGCAAAGACTACCCTTACATATTACCACCGGATAGGACAATTGGACAGAAAAACAGTAAGTGATTTTCTCCAGAATATTCGAAGAAGTTCGATATTGTTTTATTTAAAAACTAAAAGAGATATTTAAGAACCGACTTCGACATTAACTTTACAGTCCAAAAATTGATAATTAGAGAGATTTTCTAGAATACTTTATACATTCTACGACGTTCTATTCAAAAACTAGAAGAGATATACAAATACCGACTTGGACATTAGTAATTTTAAAAGTAAGAATCAGAAATAATTTCTAGAACATTCCATCACTTTCTACGACGCTCTATTCGAAAACCAGAAGAAATATCCAAAAAGAGACTTCGACATTAGCTTAGTAATTTCAAAAGTAAGAACTAAAAAGAATTTCTAGAAGATTCCATAACATTCTACGACGTTCCATTCAAAACCTAGAAGAGATATACAAATACCGATTTCGACATTAGTTTAGTTATTTCAAAAGTAAGAATTAGAAAGAATTTCTAGAAGATTCCATAACATTCAACGACGTTCTATTCGAGAACTAGAAGAGATATACAAAAACCGACTGCGACATTAGCTTTATAGCCTAAAAATAGACATTTTTAGTGATTTATCAGGAAGTTGATGCTTACTAGACAAGGATCAGCAAAGATGGAAGATCTAACTAAAATGATGCAGGCTCTAGCAGCTCAAATGGCTCAAAACCAAAACGATATAAAACACACCATGGACGACGTGAGACAGACCATGGAACAAAACCAGAACGATATGAAACAGACATTTGAGCAAAGATTAGATGGCATTCAAGAAAACTTCGATCAAATAAAGAGCAACTCCGAACAGCTGAGAGAAGAGTTTAAGACTGCAACCGAAGACCTTAAGGAAGAAATAACTCAAAGAGTGCATAGCGTGGAACAAAAGGTACAAAATAAATTACAGAATGTAGAAGAAAAGGTACAAAATGTTGAGGAGAAGGTACAAAATGTTGAAGAAAAAGTGGAGAACAAATTACAGAATGTTAGGGAAGCAGTTTTTCAAACTATGGAAGAAAGATTCCAGGACGTCTCAAAACAGCTTATACAGCTTCAAAAAGAACACAACAAAATAAAAGCTCAGGGATGTGTTGTGAATTCCAACCAACACATTAAGCCTCCAAATTTTGATGGTACGTCTTCCTGGTCTACTTACAAACAACAGTTTGAAGCTGCCGCTGCTGCAAATGGTTAGGATGATGACGAAAAAGCTAGAGCTTTGTTAGTAGCTCTGCGAGAACCTGCTCTGGGACTTTTACGGTCCATTCCAGTCGAACAAAAACAGAATTATAACGCTTTAGTGGCAGCGTTAGAAAGAAGGTATGGAGACGAACACTTGCGAAATTTACATTGGTCAGAATTAAATATTCGTCAGCAAAGACCAGGAGAGTCATTACAAGAGTATGAAGCGGATATCAGGAGGCTGATGTACTTGGCTTACCCAGAAATGCCAGAAAATTACAGAGATCCCTTCACGGTAGATCGCTTTATTAACGGCTTGCGAGACACGGACTTAGCAAAATTACTTCGTCGAGAACGCTTCCATAACAGCAGTGAAGTGTTGATTCGAGCCCTTGAAATTGAATCATCAAATAATATGTCTAGGCCAAAAGTAAGAGCTGTTTCAATTCAGGAGGGAGAAGAAATGAGCACTGGAGATGAGGTCACTTAAAAACGCTAAACCAACTGTTTCAATCACTGATAGAGAAGATTGATTCTTTGAAAGAAAGTAGACGATTATAGTAGTGAATTATCAGCGAGTTATTAGTCAGTTTAAGTGCGTGTTTTTGTACATAATTTGTCGAAATAAATTGACGTATCGTTTTCAACAATTGCGAGTTTTAATTTGTCGTTGTGAACCCGTAACAATTGATGTCAGAAGTGGGATTAAAAGAAATAAATACTGCAAAGACTATCCTTACACAGTACCACCGGCTAGGACAATTAAAAAGAAGAACAGTAAGTGATTTTGCCAGAATATTCGGAAGTGAATAGTGCAAAGACTACCCTTACATATTACCACCGGATAGGACAATTGGACAGAAAAACAGTAAGTGATTTTCTCCAGAATATTCGAAGAAGTTCGATATTGTTTTATTTAAAAACTAAAAGAGATATTTAAGAACCGACTTCGACATTAACTTTACAGTCCAAAAATTGATAATTAGAGAGATTTTCTAGAATACTTTATACATTCTACGACGTTCTATTCAAAAACTAGAAGAGATATACAAATACCGACTTGGACATTAGTAATTTTAAAAGTAAGAATCAGAAATAATTTCTAGAACATTCCATCACTTTCTACGACGCTCTATTCGAAAACCAGAAGAAATATCCAAAAAGAGACTTCGACATTAGCTTAGTAATTTCAAAAGTAAGAACTAAAAAGAATTTCTAGAAGATTCCATAACATTCTACGACGTTCCATTCAAAACCTAGAAGAGATATACAAATACCGATTTCGACATTAGTTTAGTTATTTCAAAAGTAAGAATTAGAAAGAATTTCTAGAAGATTCCATAACATTCAACGACGTTCTATTCGAGAACTAGAAGAGATATACAAAAACCGACTGCGACATTAGCTTTATAGCCTAAAAATAGACATTTTTAGTGATTTATCAGGAAGTTGATGCTTACTAGACAAGGATCAGCAAAGATGGAAGATCTAACTAAAATGATGCAGGCTCTAGCAGCTCAAATGGCTCAAAACCAAAACGATATAAAACACACCATGGACGACGTGAGACAGACCATGGAACAAAACCAGAACGATATGAAACAGACATTTGAGCAAAGATTAGATGGCATTCAAGAAAACTTCGATCAAATAAAGAGCAACTCCGAACAGCTGAGAGAAGAGTTTAAGACTGCAACCGAAGACCTTAAGGAAGAAATAACTCAAAGAGTGCATAGCGTGGAACAAAAGGTACAAAATAAATTACAGAATGTAGAAGAAAAGGTACAAAATGTTGAGGAGAAGGTACAAAATGTTGAAGAAAAAGTGGAGAACAAATTACAAAATGTTAGGGAAGCAGTTTTTCAAACTATGGAAGAAAGATTCCAGGACGTCTCAAAACAGCTTATACAGCTTCAAAAAGAACACAACAAAATAAAAGCTCAGGGATGTGTTGTGAATTCCAACCAACACATTAAGCCTCCAAATTTTGATGGTACGTCTTCCTGGTCTACTTACAAACAACAGTTTGAAGCTGCCGCTGCTGCAAATGGTTAGAATGATGACGAAAAAGCTAGAGCTTTGTTAGTAGCTCTGCGAGAACCTGCTCTGGGACTTTTACGGTCCATTCCAGTCGAACAAAAACAGAATTATAACGCTTTAGTGGCAGCGTTAGAAAGAAGGTATGGAGACGAACACTTGCGAAATTTACATTGGTCAGAATTAAATATTCGTCAGCAAAGACCAGGAGAGTCATTACAAGAGTATGAAGCGGATATCAGGAGGCTGATGTACTTGGCTTACCCAGAAATGCCAGAAAATTACAGAGATCCCTTCACGGTAGATCGCTTTATTAACGGCTTGCGAGACACGGACTTAGCAAAATTACTTCGTCGAGAACGCTTCCATAACAGCAGTGAAGTGTTGATTCGAGCCCTTGAAATTGAATCATCAAATAATATGTCTAGGCCAAAAGTAAGAGCTGTTTCAATTCAGGAGGGAGAAGAAATGAGCACTGGAGATGAGGTCAACTTAAAAACGCTAAACCAACTGTTTCAATCACTGATAGAGAAGATTGATTCTTTGAAAGAAAGTAGACGATCCCCTCCAAATGTAAAGTGTTTCAGATGCGGACGTACAGGGCATATTCAACGCGATTGTCGTGTCCAAATGAGGTCTCGCTCACCATCTAGTGGGACAGAGTACCGAAGAAGAGATCAGGAAAAACTAAAACTAGTCAACGCAGAGGGGCGGGTGTTGGCTAATGGGAATTTAGCCCCCAAAATTTACTCTATCAAGAGCTTAAAACATACTGCTGACAGTCTTAACATCGACGGACATATTAATGGAAGAAAAGTTAATATAACAGTAGACACTGGTGCTGCCATATCATTGCTTAAGTTCAAAATTGCAACGAGATATAAAATTCGACCAACAGAAAAGAAAATAACACTTAAGACTGTGACTGGAGAATCCGCCGACGTGTTGGGGCAGACAGACATAGACCTACAGCTGGGGAGGTTGAAGATTCGCCACTCGGTATTAGTTGCAGACATAGAAGACGAATTTATTTTGGGAATGGACCTGATAAGTAAACATGGATTTGCGTTTGATAATAAACTTAATACCCTAAGATTTGGGAACGAAGAGTTCATTTTGTCAAATAGTCACATCAATAAAGAACGAATTAAGGTGGTGGCAGTATGCACAACAAGACTAGTCGGTAACAGTGAGACCATAATTTTTGGGAGGCTGGAAAGTAAAACATCAAGCTGCGTCGGACTCATAAGCCAACAAAACACACCCAACACCTACCTCGTTGCAAAATCACTAGTTAAAACCGATAAAGACATCCCGATTAGAGTCGCCAATATTTTCCCAAATAGTGTCAAAATTAATAAGGGGGAGGTGGTAGCATTATATGAACCAGTACAGAAAGTAACAAGATGTGAAGAGCCAACTTCCGAGGATACAAGCAAGTTACCAATGGAGGTACTTCAGCAATTTGAGTCAACTTGGCAACATCTCACTCCAGAAGAATTTAGTAAAGCGAGAGAGTTTATAGAAGAACAAAGTAATATCTTCGAAACTAGGAGTAGTTCGGGACGCACAAACCTTATTCAACATGCTATCAACACTGGCGATGCCCAACCGATAAGACAACCCCCAAGAAGACTACCCATGGCCAAGCAAGAAGAAGTTCACAATCTCATTAATAAAATGCTCAGCGACGGTGTTATTGAAGAGTCATCAAGTCCTTGGTCATCTCCTGTGGTGTTGGTCACTAAAAAGGATGGAAGTACTAGATTTTGTGTCGACTACAGGAAACTTAACGATGTGACCAAGAAAGATAGTTACCCACTGCCAAGAATAGACGACACATTAACAACGTTGGCAGGATCATATTGGTTTTCTACTCTTGACCTGAAAAGTGGGTATTGGCAAGTAGGAATCTTTGAAAGAGATAAAGAGAAGACTGCATTCTCTGCTGGAAGTGGACTTTATCAGTTTAATGTGATGCCATTTGGCCTGTGCAATGCCCCAGCTACATTTGAAAGACTAATGGAAGTCGTTCTACGAGGCCTTACTTGGAAAACCTGCCTAGTCTATTTAGATGATGTCATAGTAATGGGGAAATCATTTCAAGATCATCTAGATAATGTACGAGAAGTATTCTCAAGAATCAGGAACGCAAATCTTAAATTGAACTCAAAGAAATGTTTTCTGTTCCAAGAAAAAGTTGAGTTCCTGCATATCCCATTCCAAAAGGAAAATTCATATTAGATACTGATGCGAGCAACGATGGCATAGGAGCAGTACTCTCCCAAGTACAAGATGGAGAGGATCGGGTAATCGAATTTTTCAGCAAGAAGCTATCCAAACCAGAGAGAAATTATTGTGTTACTAGAAAGGAGCTCCTAGCCATAGTTAAATCCGTAGATCACTTTCACAAATATCTCTACGGACAAGAGTTTCTGATTAGAACGGATCATGCTGCGTTACAGTGGCTCATGAAAATGAAACAACCTGAGGGGCAAGTCGCGAGATGGATAGAAAAGCTACAACAATACCATTATCAAATTAAGCACCGAGCGGGAAGGGTGCATAATAATGCGGATGCATTGTCCAGAAGACCTTGCCCTGAGGATTGTAAACATTGCAGGAAAATTGACCAGAAAGAAGGAATTACCTACGTGCGCCAGATAAGGTTAGAACCAGATGAAGAATGGATGTCGGCTTCGTTTAGAACCACACAACTTAACGACAAAGATGTAGGACCTATCCTGCGATTGAAAGAAAATAACAAGCCACGACCATCATGGCAAGATATCGCAAACCAAGGGGTGATATTCAAATCACTGTGGGCACAATGGGATTCACTGATAGTAGAGGAAAACATCCTTAAACGTGCCTGGGAAAGTGCCGATGGCCTTACTGTGGTTAATCAAGTAGTGGTTCCTAGGAGCATGGTAGACATTATAATGGCCGAATGCCATGGTGGAAAATCAGGCGCGCACCTAGGCATAAATAAAACCATGGACAAAATTCGAAACCGATTTTATTGGGTCAATTACTTTCAAGATGTGAAAAACTGGTGCCGCCGATGTTCGACTTGTGCAGCCAGCCAAGGTCCCAAAACAAGGTCCAGAGGTCAAATGAAACAATATAACGTAGGTCTACCATTCGAACGCATTGCTATTGATGTGGCCGGACCATTTCCAGAAACTAAAAAGGGCAAGAAATACATCCTTGTTGTCATGGATTACTTTAGCAAATGGCCAGAGGTTTTTGCTTTGCCTAACCAAGAGGCCGCTACAGTTGCAGAAGTTCTGGTAAATGATGTTTTCAGCCGATTTGGCATTCCTTTGGAACTACATTCAGATCAAGGAAGAAACTTTGAATCAAAGCTCTTCCAGAATCTCTGTGACCTTTTAGGAATACATAAAACACGGACTACTGCTTTACATCCGCAGTCAGATGGCATGGTTGAAAGATTTAATAAAACAATAGAAGAACATCTTTGCAAAGTTGTTGATGAGCACCAAACAGATTGGGACCAATATATTCCATTGTTTTTGATGGCCTATAGAACCGCCATTCACAATACGACAGGAGCTACTCCATCTAGTATCCTGTTTGGTAGAGAACTGCGTTCACCATGTGATATCATGTTTGGTTCACCTGAAGAAGCACACTTATAGGTTAATGACTATGTCGAACGTTTAAGGCAAAAGCTGCACGATATCCATGAAGTGGTTAGAGAGCGAATAGAAATAGCCAGTGACCGCATGAAAGCGAGATATGACCTGAAAGCAAACTCCTCAGTGTTCAAAGAGAATGATCAAGTCTGGCTATACAATCCTCAACGCAAGAAAGGAAGATCACCTAAGTTGACACCACCATGGGAAGGGCCTTATAAAGTTGTTAAGAGAATTAATGATGTAGTCTACCGAATCCAGAGAAGCCCGAAGTCCAAGATGAAAGTTGTTCATCTAGACAGACTAAAACCTCACCTGGGAAATGTTGATCGAGACGATCAAACCTGAAGAGGAGGATAGTGTTACAAATTTAAGTTATTTAAATTTTATAATTGGAATTTATTTAGGTTTAGTGTAGTATTAGGTTGATTTATCTTAAGGTTGTATTCTTAGTCTAGTTTTTAGTTGCGTTATCTGTGACTTGCGGTCCAAATAATACGAGAACTTTCCGGACGTCGAAGGCTGCCGGAAAGTTCGAGAGAGATGGACGATCCTATATATAGGGCCGGGGTCGTGCACCAGTCAGTCAGTCACAGATAACTTTCTGTAGTGGTCGTGAGATATTAACACGAAGTTAATAGACCGATTATAGTAGTGAATTATCAGCGAGTTATTAGTCAGTTTAAGTGCGTGTTTTTGTACATAATTTGTCGAAATAAATTGACGTATCCTTTTCAACAATTGCGAGTTTTAATTTGTCGTTGTGAACCCGTAACAATATTCTCATTATTCTTCTTATTGCATCCATTTCGAGACTTTTCATTTTAATTTTATATTCTTCTGTTACGCGACAAGTCTCTATTTTATACAACAGTGTGCTTTTCACTATTGTTTCATATATGTTAAATTTTACATTCTTTTTTAACTGTGTACTCCATAAAACACTGTTGACATCCAATCACCTTTTTTGCTTTTAAAATTTTTTTCCAGTTATTTACAGTCTGTTCCTGTCTTATCAAATGTGACCCTCAAATATACGTTGAGATATTGTTATTCTATTGTCTAGTTCTAACTGACTTAAATCGTTTCCAATAGATAAGTAAGGTGTCTTGTCCACCTTCACTGTTAACCTCCACTTTTGGTATTCTTCCGTGCGTCCGTTAGCCGTAAGTATGCTGTAGTGTGTATATGGTAATTCGGTCGTTAAGTTGTATTCCCATGTCGTGTACTTTACTTTTTTTGTTTTCTAGAGCTACTGCGATATCTATTTCAAAAAGAGTTGGAGACATACAACATCCCTGTCTTAAGCCTTTCGTTTCCAGAAATTCTTTTGAAAGACGATTTCCAATTTTAATTTTAGATTTTGACCATTTGTATAGTCCTTTTGTTGCTTTTATGTATGCATGATTGATGTTGGTTTGCTCTAACACTGTCGATAATTTTTCAGTATTATATATATGCTTTTTGTAGGTCCACAAAGGAAACATGAGTCTCTAAATTTCTGGCCATCAATAACTTGTTAAAGACAAAAAACATTATCACTATAAGATTTGCCTGCATGAAACCCACTTTGCTTTTCTTCTCCTTGTTTAAGAGAATCATTCTCTATTAGATCTCTAAGAATCCTACCGTACAATCTACTTAGAGTACCAGTGGCGCACCCAGGAATGTGTCTTGGGGGGGGCCCCGACAGCTACAAAGCGCACCCTCAAAAAAGTGGCGGCCAAAAAAAATGCACCAACCAACACCCACCCAACCGAACCGAACCGCGCCGTAGAATTTTGAACCGCACCGTCTCCAAAAAAACCGAAAAAAAAAAAAAGGTCGTCATGTCTTTTCGCAACTACGCCACAGCTTGGGCTTGGGAGGGGCCCGAAGCCTCCTGATGTCAAATTTTAAGGTATTTTTCATGTTTTATCATCAAATATGTGGAAAATATATTAAAAATCTAAGGCTTGGGGGGGGCCCGGGCCCCGGGGCCCCCCCCCCTGGGTGCGCCCTTGAGAGTACTAGTTACTGAAATTCCTCTGTAATTATTGCAATCCAGCTTGTTTCCTTTTCTACGTATTGAGGATATGAATGCAATTTTCCAATCATTAGATACTGGATGTCCGTTTATGCATTGACTGATAATAATATGTGAGACTTTCTAGTAGTTTCTCTGATTCATATTTAAAAATTTCAGCGTATAATCCTTCAGGATATTAAGGAAGTGTTAGGGTAATAATTTTGAGATGGCCTGGGACACATCTGGCTCCCTCTTTGCCTAACAAATATCAAAAAATATGTTGCAGAATTAACTCTATGGACAGCAAAATATTCTTATCCTTTGCTTAGAATATGACAAAATATATGTTTTTAGTTGTTCTTTCTTTAGATAATTTAACGAGACATCCATCTTTAGGAAAAAAAAAACTAACAATTTTGAAGTATTTATAAAAATATCAGCGTTTCAAAGTTACCCCAAATTATATTTGGATTGAAGTGAAGGGGACACTTTTGAGGCTCAATTTCTCAGTTAATACTATAAACCAATCATATTTGAGTAATTATTTAAATTTAGAAGTATGTTTCAGAACTCTAATTATCAATAGCTAAGGCTAAGCGCAGTTATTTTTTCAAGTTTAAGTTTATTTAAAATAAAAAACATAAAAAATCGTATCAAATTTACCTCGGTTTACTGTTTTCTTTTGTAATAAACCAACCCAATATTGTGCAAAAGCGGACATTTTTTGGCGAAGTTTAGGTTTTTCTGGGGAAAAAGTACTAGTCGGCGCGGCCAATCCGACGCCGACGTAGGGATTCGATTCGGCGTGAGTCGGTTCGGCCTGAAATACCCGGCAGAGGATAGGTTGGGCTGTTTAGGTTTAGTTAGGATTTGTTAGGCTAGGTCCTATGGTTTGGCTGAGATTTGGTTAAGTTGGTTTAGGTTTAGTTTCGTGTAGATTCGTATACTGTACTGACGGCGCCGAATAGTACTAGGTAAACCCTTGTCAGATTTTGGCCACAAATGGGCGGCACATGTATATTTGCTTGTTTCGCTCGATAGAAGCAGTGAAGCGCAGTTTTTTTCGGATAATTGACCATTGGCTCGCAAATGGTATCTCCGACATGGCATCTTACGGATTTTAACGGTAAAAAAGCTTTTGAACAAAAGTAATTGACGTACAGAAAGAAAGTAGGCAAATACATAAAAATAAACAGCAATAACAACATTTATTAACAATTATTATTAAACTTTTACGATTTACAGTCAGCTATTTTAGTTCAGCTTCTAAATATTTCAATAATCTAGTACCGTAAGATGGGGCGAAACCGGATACGCCGGATTATTCTGGATAAAGTTAGTATTTTTTTAGCTGGCAACAACGCGGGACCAGGCGCGACTAATAATGTGGAATTGATCAGCTTTGCTGACTTTAAAATTTTGGATCTTCAATTATAGCTAGCGGCTGCCGAAAGACCCGCCGGCGTTTCTACAGGGAGGAACAGGGGGTAATCGCCCCCCCCCAGAGCTCGAAAGAAAGATGTAAGGATAAAGGTTGATAGCTACTACAGATAAGTGAAAAAAACTTAAAAAAATAATATTTTGGTTAGCTTTTTTTCAGATTACCGAATATAGGTGCACAGGAAAAAAGCGGATACGTGAAAAATCGCAGGCAACGAAAAACCACACAGAGAAAAAACTTACAATAATAACGCCGCCGGCACACAAATATAAGGAGGTGTCCAAATTTGATGTTTTTCGGGTGTTTCGGGTGTTTCGGGTGTTTCTGGGGGAGAGAAAACTGACCCCATTATCTTGATTGCTATAGTTATAGTTTTGAGACATCACATAATTTTTTTCTTTTGTATATTTTTAATTTATATTTACGTTTTTTAATGGGTTTAAAACCTTTTCAAATTATTAAAAAATAGAGGTAATTAAAAAATAAATATATAATATAAAACCATAAAAAAAATTCAGCTAACATTAGGTATGATACCGACATGGGCAGCCTCAGTACCTCAAAACGAAAGTGTATAACCAATGTATCCTTCCTGTATTTACCTATGAATCCCAGATCTGGACACTTATAAAATTAAACATGGATAAGGTAACAAAAGCTCAATAATCAATGGAAAGACAAATGGTATAAATGAATAAGAAATAAAAGAAAAGTCAAGGATGTCAGAGGAGCAGTAGCAAAATTAAAATGGAAATTTGCAGGTCATAATATCAAACAGAAAGACGATCGATGGAACAAATCTATTGTAAACTAAAGTCCTTGGAAAAATAAAAGATTTATGGGAAGATCCCAAATGAGATGGGCGGACGATTTGAAGAAACATGCGGCAGCTAGATGGATGATTTCATTCTGGATTTGACTTATAACCAGGAAGTGTCAACCCACCCTTGTTTCTATTTTTTAAGTATTAGTTTCATGTAGTAGGCTTTCAAAACTACAACTTGGAAAAAACAGTCTTGCCAATAAAAAACATCAGTTTTGTTTTCGAAATTTTTAGTTAAAATTATTGATTGAGAGTGTTAGTTACAAATTGCGATCATGAATTTTAAAGAGGGTATGTTAAGTAGCTTGTAAATTCGTATTTTTCTATTAAAAAATTTATATGAAAGTAAGTAAAAAAATATTATTTAAGAAGTGTTGCATTTAGTTTATCCAGAAGCTGTCAAAAGAAAGTTCCACCGAGTTATGTCTCAATTTTTTACTATTTTGAAACTTAGGTCCTAGGTAATAAAATATGAAAAAAATTAGCGTGCCATTTTTTACCTTTTAAAAAAAAACAAAATAAAGTTAGTCAAATTAATGTACAAAATAAATTAATTATTTTGCACTAGAATTTTTTTTCGAATTGGCGCTAATTTTTACGTAAAATAAATTAAGCCCTATACGGGGACAAACTGATTACATTTTCATTCAAATAAAATTGAAAATAACGACTTAGCGCCATGTTGTTTAGTTTCAAACTTCCTTTTCATTATTACAGACGTTCCAAGGATTAAAATGAAAGATCTTAAAAATATTAGAAAACTTTATAAAAATCTGATAACAACCTCATTTCCCTATTTCACATTCACGATTATTGAAATGCTAAAAAATGTTAGCCAGGTTAAGCATTCCATGAGATTCCGATAACAAGCGACATATTTATTCGATTCCCATATTTGTTTACCATATTTTTCTTCAACAAATATTTACACTTTGGTCTGAGGAGATTTCAAGACTTAGTTATCTTGAAATTTACATCTGTCTCTATAGACTTCATAGTAGATATAAAAGTATTTAAGGTTTACGGAAAGTAAGATTTTTCATAAATCTCATTTAAAAAAATTGCAAATATAAACTCGCTTAGTATACTGATAATTATCTATAGTGATACAATCAAAAAAAAAATAATAATAATAATAAAGAAAAATTGTAGTGAAAAATGAAACTGTAAGAAAATTCGTCTAAATTCGGTACTGTTAGGTACAGCGTGTCCCATTTTCGATGGGATTAAATGGGAAACTCGGTTATTATTAAAGATATCGATTTTCTGATTGCACCTTAACGTACTCTTTTCTTGAGCCCTTAAAAATGGTGTGATCAGATTTTTGCTATACCTCATGGTTTCGCTAATACAGGACGTTTTATTAATTCCTTGTATCTCGCTTATTTTGCAAGATATTTTTATTTTGTAAAAACCTTTCTATGGCAACTGTTTTAGGGCAAAATAATGATGTTGTCAATTTTTTAAAATATTGTTTAGTTTTTGAGATATGGTATTTATCATAAACAAACTAAATACGGACCGAGTTTTTTTTATTACTATTTTGATTGGATTCAAGCTATGATTATCCGAAAATCATAAAACTTTAATATTTTTTTGATTTAGAATAAAATAAATTTGTATATTTTTAAAAAAAAATTTAGTCTAAACCTGGAAATTTTCAACGTAAATATACATTAAAAATTGCAAGATGCACTAGTTGAACGATTTTTAGTTTATCTGTTTTGAAACGTTATTTAAAAGATTTATAAATAAAGTAAAAAACGTTAAAAAGTTACAAAAATAATATCATAGTAATTATTTGATGGTAGCATTGAATTTACTTCAACATGGAAACGCAAAAGCGTGGAATCGACATTGTCATTTTACTTGTCATTTTAGTGAATGGCTCACTCAAAATTATTCTAAAATGGCTAGAAATCTACTATATCCAGATTTTAAAAAATGTGATAAGTTTGACTGCTTTATTCAAGCAACAAAATCCCAATATTTAAGCGGCAGAAATATTTTTTTGCAAAATGACAATCAGTTTCAACATTTTTATCATTGAAGAAAAATTAGTTATTATTTTTTGTATTTGTCGTAGACTCTCTTTCAAATCAATCTTTAAATTAACGTAAAACCATTTTAATTTGCTAAATATCAAAACGGTTAAACTAAAACTCGTTTAACTAGCAATTTTTAATTTATATTTATGTTGGAAATTTTCAGGTTCGGACTGAAATTTTTTTAAAAACATTAAATATTTTTTTTAACCTTAAAACAAAAAAAATATTAAATTTTCATTATTTTGTGATAATAATAGCATGAAACCAATCAAAATAGTAATAAAAAAAATCCAGGTCCGTCTTTATTTTTTTATGATAAAAACCATATCTCAAAAACTAAACAATATTTAAAAAAACTGACGTCATTATTTTCTTCTAAAAAGGTTTTTACAGAATAAAAATATCTTGCAAAATAAGCGAGATATAAGGGATTGTTAAAAATGCAATTTTTTCAAAGACATGTATTAGCGAACCTACGGGATATAGCAAAAATCTGATTACACAATTTTTAAGGGCTCAAAGAAAGAGCACGCGCGGTAAGGTGCAATCAGAAAATGGATATTTTTAATAATAACCGAGTTTCCCATTTAATCCCCTCGAAAATGGGACACGCTGTACACTAAGAGTCATAAATAATGTCACAAAAATTTTCATAGATTTGATAATTTTTTTTGAATAGGTAATTGAACAATTTGGCATCAACGCGTGTTCAATGCCCATTTTGTATTAAAGATTTGATAGAAAAGGTTATTGGGGCGTGTTTATCTCTCTTGTACCTCATGCGTCAGCGGCGTATTAAAGAATATCATGCTGTTCACGAATACTTTTCGTGTGCTGTTTAGTGTTTAGTATGGCATAGCGCGACCTCACGTCGGAAAAACTCAAATTGACCAACATACCAAAATTTCTTGTTCATCGCACAGTGTAAACTAGATCTGACAGAAACAGATGGATCCCGTAACAAATAAGAGAAAAAAAGACCTATATATTAGTTTGTCCTTGAAATTCCTTTCATCCCTTACAAAGGCAAAACCGATCAAAACCTCCGATTGACGTAGCGTGGTGTGTATGTAATAAACAAGACAAGGAAGTATTTCTTCCCAATCTAAGTTTTAAAAAACATCTTCTAGGGCCTGGTTAAATAGTTTAGGGGATATCATGTCACTCTGTCTCACACCTTTTCTTATGTGGAACGGCTTGGCTCCTTCGTGGATTTTGATTGATGTTGTTACTTCGCTAAATATATTGGCTATTAAGTCAGTGTATCTGTGATTATGTGATCTATTCGGCTATTAATTAAAGATGCTTTTACTGCCCAATGCTCGATGCTATCGATAGCTTTTTCAAAGTCTATGAACGGAATATATATATATTGGAATGTTGTATTCGTTGGCTTGTTCTATTAGGATTTTCATGGTTAATAGGTGGTCAACTGTATTGAAACCTTGTGTGAAGCCTGCTTGTTCTTTTGTTTGATATCCGTAAAATTTTGTTAGTTTATCTGTTAATTCGTGAAAAGCTTATAAATTTAATTGAGAAGTGTTATATGTCGATAGTTTCTTAGGTCTGCTCTATCGCATTTCTTGTGTAGAGTAATGGTTATGGATTACTTCCAGTTGTTTAGGATTATTTTTTCTATTAGTATTGTTTTCAGGAGAATATGGAGGGCATTAACTACCGCTTTACCACCGTACTTAAGCATTGCTACCGTTACTCCGTTTTTTCATGTGACTTGGTTCGTGAGTCGTGAGTAATAAGGGATGCATTGTGTAAAATGTGTAAGACTCATTATTGTCAAGCAAGCTTTTTGTGGCCTCAAAAATATTTGTTGCGATATTTTTTTTGAACTCGATTATACACTGACTCGCCTCTAAATGTCCAGATACAGAATCAATAGCTTACTTGACAACATTGCCTCTCTCGTTTTAAAGCTGGGGTATTTTATCTCGGTCTACCATTGTTTAAATTCTAAACAATTGAGAAAGTTCACAATTTTGCTCTTTTTTCCCAGCTATAAACCGATTGACAATAAAAACAAAAACAACCAAGCATTGAATTGATAAAATTGCAAAAAGCGATTGTATTAAAAAGAGTGATTGATGTAACTTTATCTAAACTATGCGATTAACGAACTGCTCTATACAGACTAGAAAGCGACACATTTTTTAAGTGTCCTTACTGATACCCAGTTACATATACATTGTATTTTACAATCAATTTAGTAATGGGAAAAAAGAATTAGCCACATATCGATCATATTCAAGCAAAGCTTAAGCATATTAAATTTAGGTAAAGGTAAACCAAAAATCGAAAAATTCTTATCTTAGCCTCAAAAAAATTGTGTTAAGCTAGGTAAGGTTGATAAAATAAGTTCGTTCAATGTATCAACCCAACGATAATATTTAAGTAAGTAACCGCTTTCAAGAAGCAAAACAAGAATTCAAAATAACTGAAAAATTTGGTACGAGAAAAAAATTATGAACATACAAAACTAATAATATATATTTAAGCAATTTTATTCTGGATTTGACTTTATAACCCAATTAGGAAGGTAATTAACAAAAATCAATTCTGGATTTTATCAAAAGTGATCCAACTTTTGTAAGTATTTATAAAGAGTTACATTTTGACATTTAACATTCAAGATGGGGGCCAAAGTTTACACAAAAAAATTATTTTTTTATTCTTGTTTGGCAGAACTATACTGTAAAAAAAAGTGTCTTAGATTAAAGCAAATTACTTTGAATTAAAATAATTTGTGATTTCCTATTCACCAAGAAAATATTTTCTTGATATAGCACAAAAAATGTCTTGCCTTTTTATTTTAATGTAAAACAGAAATTGTTTTATTATAAATTGGAATTGAATTAATCTAAGGCACCGTTTTCTCTGGAAGCACAATATTACTTATATGAAAACAATTTGCTTTGTTACAAAATGGAGTATACTGAAACAAAACAAATAAAGAAGAAAAATAAAGTTTCATATCAAGATTAAACGCTGCGTTGAACTAAAAAGAAATATTTTAATTCAAACCAAATTGTTTAAAGGTAAAACAATTTATTCAAGAAAAGAACGTGTTTTCATTGTAGACAAAATTTTTTACCGTGTAGTGATGCAGTGTACTAGAAAAGGTTAGCTGATTTAAAAAATTTCATAATAACTGACATAATGGGGTCAATTCTTTACATTTCAAAAAATTTGACGAAATTTGAAAAAATGTTACATAATCTGGCGCTTAAGATTTCTCGTTTAAAAGGCAATTTTAAACTTAAAAACTTATTTAAAAGGCCATTTCCCACTTTTTGATAGATGTAGCTTCACGATATAATATATTTTTTTAATTAAAAACGCCTAATTTATTAAAAATTTTTAATTTAAAAATTGTAAATAAATTCAAAGCAGATAACCATTAACCACACAAACCGAAATGTCAGATTTCGTCACATTTCATCACATTTCTTTCAAATTTATGAGTCCTATTCGTTTTCTTTATGAGGTCAGCTAAGTTTACTTTCTTTCTTTGTTTTTCACGGTAAAATTAACAAAGAGGGACTAACTGCATGTCGTGGAAGGGTCGCTACAAAATTAGCTCTACGCTGTTGCCACCGTTATATTTGAACGGATTTTTAAGGGAATGTCAAATTATTTCTTTAAAATCTGCCAGAAAAATCTGACTAAGTGGGATACTGGTCAAATTATTGAAGTGGTTATTATTTTTTTACTTTTCTTATCAAAGCTAGGCACGTATATAGTTTTTTATTCTGGGGGGTCCTCCCATATAGAAACTGCTGTTATTCAGTGACGGCCCATGAGGTTTTGGATAGGGTAATCAGAAATACTTGCTACAGTCGCCGCCGGCGGAAGATTACAGGGGTGCTACGAACAATTTTCGTCTAAAAGACGTTACTGTTGGGTTTATAAGGATAAAAATAAATATTAAAATAAAAATAAATGTAGATTCTATTGGAAACTGTGTATGCGAATGAAGAAGAATTACAAAATATTGAAAGTCCAGAATGTCGAAAGCTTGGGTTATTAGATATATTAATAGAAACTAACCTGACCAGATCAGGTGCCTTTTTTTTGTAATATACTTTAAAACCTAACCTGACCTGGTTAGGTTTTATTTTCTGTCTTTAAAATTTTTCAACTATTGGTATTTTTGTTTCTTCGACATTTTGTACTTTCGACATTTTGTGTTTCGATGTTTCGTCCGTCGCCCCTTCAATTGATCGCAAACTTATCATTACCTGTCCATACACGCCCCTTTTCCACCAAAAAAAAAGTGTCCAATGGACCGGTTAGGTCACGTTTTCGATCAATTAACCAGAGTTGAATTAACAGGTTAGGATAAGTTTGCCATCAATCGACAAAGGTGAGGTTTGGTTTAATAAAAAAAAAAAGCAAAATTTGCTTTTTGTATTAGGAAATGCACGAAATGTGATGACATCGAACCTTTTAGAAACGCTATCGTCCAAAAAAGTCGGCAAAAAATTTTGCACCCTGTCAATTGTGTACCTTTATCAATATTAATGTTAATCCCGGAATAAAATACACAAACAAAATATAACGGGTTTAAAACCTTAGATACTATAATTAAAATATATTGAAATTGAAGGAATAGTTAAAAAGCTAAAGAATAAATTCCAGTGCAAAATTATTTACTCTGTAGGTTCATTGAATAGCTACCTAATTTGAAAAAGTAATAAAAAAAATAAAATAGTTTTTAAGGTTTTGATTATAACAAATATAATAAGGGTAAAAAAAAATGAATTTGTTTTTTTTTAAACTTATAAAAATAAAACCAAGGAAAAATTTTCATTAAATTTGCAGACAAAGTGCCTAATTATTTAAATTATTTGGTTTTATTTTTAAAAGAACTATGAATAAAGACAGACAGCCATTTTGATTTTTTTGGCCCAAACTTATTTTGAGCAAAAATAAAAAGGTTTTTTTGACGGTCCCCAATAGCCTTCCTACCTATGAGTGGCTAAAAAATAAGTCAGCCAAGCTTCCTTTTTCATTCAAATTTATTTTAAAATCAAGTTCAAAAACACGACAAAGAAAAACAATTTTTTAGCAGCTGCTCAAATCTTGGATTGATTTTGCAGTCAAGTCAAGTAATATTATTTAAAACACACAAATGTTTATGAATAAAATTATGAGATTTAGAAAACAATTTTTTTTTCCACTCTCCATGCATTTAGGTATAAAAAAACACCTTTAAGATTTAAATTTTTTAGAAAACAAAATACTTAACCAAACTTTAGTTTGAGCAAGTTTTCAGCTATTATAAGCAAAAATCTCAAAAATCAGAATCAATTCCGCCGTAAAAAATGCGAATTATCCATATCTCTACTATTATTATCACTACTAAATGTTTGATTACTTTTTATTCCTAAAAATATCGGGGGGAGTTTGATCCCCCCTTAGGTACCACCTTGCACGTTACGTTGTAAGAGTTTTTCGTAAAAATATTTTAACAACATATTTAAAAAGTGAATCCAACTTGTGAACGGTACCTTTATTGGTTTCACTTGGAAACAATGAATTGGCAACATAGTATTTCGTAACTGACAGTCCCCTTGGTGATCTTTGACTGACAGTTGTCAAATTTGCCAGATAGAAAAACCGTTGTATGATGAGGTGCTCGGAAAAATACAATTTATCAAGAACTTGTGGATTATCAGTAGCCGAGTTTCAAGGTAGGTTTTAGATTAAATTTTCCGGCATATTTTAAATTTTTGGGGTTTTCATAATTTCCTAAGTTGGCCCATTACCGTGTGGTGTAAGACATTTTACACAAAGCTGAAATTGCAGTGTTGTCAAGATTTACACCTAAATTCTGTTGTTTCAAATTTCGTCAGATTATTTCAAATTATTTCAAATTTTGAAGAATTGCCCCCAATATGTCTAATATAAGCCAAGATATGTATTTTGTGGGTTTGGCGATATTTTTTAGTAAAAAGTTTTATTTTATATTACTCTAACCTAGTTATAAACTGTTATGTACAAACACAATACAATTCATTTACTTTTTAAAGATGGTAGCGCAAATGGTAACGAAAAAGTATTTTTGTGCTTTTTCGGAGGTTAACTAGAAAAACCGGACAAAACAAGACATGTTCAAAAATACACATTTTTTCAAAATGTGTGTGTCAGGTACCGTGAGAGAGAAATTAGCAAAGTTAAAGGATTTTTCCTAAATCATCAGAATCACAAGACGCTAGCGCTACCAAGTCCACTTCCAATCCCTGGCTTCGCATGCGTAGATCTACCAATATTATTTACCTCATGTATTAGAATCGATGTACAGGGTGATTTTCACTTGAATGATTCTAACCACATGAAAATAGAAAGTTTCAAAAACCTAACCTAACGAAACCTAATCAGATCTAACCGAACCGAACCGAACCAAAGCAAACTAAACCAATATTTTTTTTCAAAAAAAAAACTTTCCTGACTCCCTACCTGGGATGCTAGAGGATGTGAATCCGAACCGGACCGTACCGAACCGAACCTATCCAAACCTAACCCTACCCAACTAAACCTAATTAGCAGTACGTGTTGTAGTTTAGTTTGGTTAGGTTAGGTTTGGTTCAGTTTAGTTAGGTTCGGTTTGGTTCGGTTCGGATTCACATCCTCTAGGATCCCGGGCAGGAAGTCAGGAAAGTTTTTTTTTTGAAAAAAATTATTGGTTCAGTTTCCTTCGGTTCGGTTAGATTTGATTAGGTTTTGTTAGGTTAGGTTTTTGAAACTTTCTATTTTCATGTGGTTAGAATCATTTAAGTGAAAATCACCCTGTATGCATCTATTCTAAGACATGAGGTAAATAATATTGGTAGATCTGCGCTTGCGAAGCCAGGGATTGAAAGTGGACTTGGTAGCGCTAGCGTCTTGTATCAGAATCTGAAGTAAAAAATAACATATGTCAAACACTTGCAAAATTTTTGACATATGGTTTATTTCTTTAAATAAAACACCCGGTTTTTAATTTTTTTTTAATGAAAGGGCTCTATTTTCTGTTCAATACTATATAATAAATTGACATCTGTCACAGTCGTTTTTAAAATATTTACATTTTAATAACCTAATTTTGAAATCAGAAAAAGTAGCTCTATCCAACAAAAAAATTATATAAAGGGTGTTATTAAAAATAAAAAAAATAATTTGTCAAAAATTCAGCAAATCTATGAAATATGTAATTTTTCATTCAACTTTGCTATTTCAAACATTACTATAACAAAAAACAAATATGCTTTTTCTTTATTTTTTCCGCCGTCATCTTTAAAAAGTAAATGACATTTTTTTTGTGTGTGTGTGTCTGTCCGTAGCACGATAGTTCCTAAACCGCTGAACCGATGTTTATAAAATTTTCAGGTAAAATAGTATTCGACACTATAACTTGCTGATTAGATTTTTTTGACGCTAATGACAGTTTTTTAAAAATTTAAAAAATGCTCACTTTTTAACTGCATCAATATGCGGTTTTCGGAATATAGTAGACTACATTTTGCTCAATAATTCGTACAAAACTTTGCAGGGGCTTTAGTTTCTGATACTTACAAAAAACTGTTTTCAAGGCTGATGTAAAATGGCTTCACTTAAAGTGTGCTAATAGGCTAGCTAGGGAGGTATCAGATCCGCCATGGATCCATTTATTTAAAATCACACCTCTATAAACTTAGCATTACCACTTAAGAATTGGATATTCGCAATATATGCATTAATTGTCGTAAATTTGTCGTAAATTTGTCGTGAAAGAAAAAAATTTGTCGCGCCACCCGTTTTCCTGAAAAGGGTATGTAATGCTTAGTTGAGTCTCAACTTAGCATTACCACCCCAGAAAAAATGAAAATTTTTAAAAACTAATTTATGGAATAATTGTCGTAAATTTGTCGTGAAAGAAAAAAATTTGTCGCGTCACCCGTTTTCCTGAAAAGGGTATGTATGCTAAGTTGAGTCTCAACTTAGCACTACCACCCCAGAAAAAATTAAAATTTTCAAAAACTAATAAATGCATTAGCTGTCGTAAGTTTGTCGTAAATTTGTGGTGAAAGAAAAACAATTATGGCGTCATCCGTTTTCCCGGAAACGGGCAGTGAGCAATTTTGAGATTTCTCAGCTAAATCTTAGTGATCTTTAAGCTTTTTCACAATACTTCGTAAGTATTGTGAAAAAGCTTAAAGATCACTAAGATTTGGCTGAGAAATCTCAAAATTGATCACTGCCCGTTTCCGGGAAAACGGATGACGCGACAATTGTTTTTTTTCACGACTAATTTACGACAAATTTACGACAGTTAATGCATTTATTAGTTTTTGAAAATTTTAATTTTTTCTGGGGTGGTAGTGCTAAGTTGAGACTCAACTTAGCATTATACCCCCTTTTCAAGAAAACGGGTGGCGCGAGAAAGTTTTTATTTTTACGACAAATTTACGACAATTATTCCATAATTTAGTTTTTGAAAATTTTAATTTTTTCTGGGGTCGTAATTCTTCTTTGATTAAGTTGAGATAAGTTGAGACTCAACTTAGCATTACATACCCTTTTCAGGAAAACGGGGGGCGCGACAAATTTTTTTCTTTCACGACAAATTTACGACAAATGTACGACAATTAATGCATATATTGCGAATATCTAATTCTTAAGTGGTAATGTTATAGAGGTTTAAAATCACCGACCCTTATTTAGTAGAAATTGATGTACTACATGGCAACAGTAGTTCTGTCAAACAAGAATGAAAAAATTACTTTTTTATGTAAAATTCGGCCGCCATCTTAAATGTCACATTGTAACTTTTTATAAATACTTACAAAAGTTGGGTCATTCTTGAGCACATTCAGATTTTTTTTTTGTAAGAATCAAATTTGGTCTATGGGTTATGAAGGTCTCTTTTATTTTTGCCATATTAAGCGCCCTCTTTCTATCGGCTGGGCAATAAAAAATTTTCTGTTAGTAAATTTCAACAAATGGTCATTAGCTCTAATTTAAGGTGTAAATAATTATCGTACAAAAATTAAAAGAAATATCGAAAAATATCGATTTTTTTTAAAGATAGCCGCTATTTTATTTTGAACTGACAGGTCTCAAATTTTTTAATAGTATTAAATTGAAAAGTACGTCCATTAAAATTAATTTTATTTCTCCTAAAACAGAGAATTCATTTTTTTTTTACTTTGGCAGGCGTCATCTTGGATTCTGGAGCAGCAAAATCGGAGATCCTCGAATGAAAATTTTGCTTTGGATCATAACACTACTATGCCAAATATAAAAAATATACCCTTTTTGCAGCTTTCTTTTTACCAATTTACTCTGCCATATCAGATTTCAAGGATATACACGGTGTTTCACAAAAATGGGTATTTAGAGTGCGAATTTGGAGATACGCTCGGACACCTCGATTTTTTGTGCGAGGGTGACACTTTTTGGCTATTTTGTAATTTTTGTAGCACGAACCCCCTTCGAGGGGCATACTTTACCCCTATATTTTGAATAGGGAAAGTGGGTCTAGTGATATCTTGTAAAGGCCTTCTGAATGCCCTTACAACCGAGTAAAAGTTTTAAACATCTATCCATTAATTTTTGAGATAATTGCCTTCAAACTTTCAAATTTAACATGGACTGATAAAATAAAAATTTAATTAGAATTTTATTATTTTTCGGATTTAATTTTTATTTTATCATCCCATGTTAAATTAAAAAATTTGAAAGCAAATATCTCAAAAACTAATCGATGGATTTTCGAAATTATCTCTCACTCTAAATACCCAAAAAGACCTCTGTTTCGATGTTCGTGAAACACCGTGTATGAATCTTTGAATATACCAACATATTGCAGTAATGCAGCGGTGAAGGTATGCTTGAAGTAAAATAACCTTCAAGAATTCAAAGAGCTTTAAAAGATGCTGCGATAGCGGGTAATAAAAGCCTTGGCTTAAGCTATCCAATTGCCAAGCTTATATACGTAAGTAAGCAAGAAATGCCTGAAGTGATTGCTTTCTGAAAAGATACAGGGTATTAAACTTTATCGGTACGGCACGAACTATAGCTTTATACCTAACATTCCATTGGTTGTATGATTCTTGTTGGATAGGTAAGTTTACCGGGTAGGTCAAAAATATTTGCATTAAATTTAATCATAACAAAATCATTTCATGTTAAAAAGAGCCAAATAGGAGGCGAAAATTGTATTCCGTATAAAGAATTGAGATAAAAGTAAAGCCAAGTTCTCCAATACAAATTTCAAAATGAAAGGTTCTTATACTAGTTTGGAAATGTTTTTTTTTACTATTCTATTGAAGCCAAACTTCTTTATGTTTAATTTAGCACTGTGCCTACGAGTAATTTGAACCTTTCGTTTTGAAATTTGTACTTCTTTTTACGGAATACGAGTTTCGTGTACTTGGTTTTTTTTACATGAAATGTTTTTGTTATGATTTTGCTTATTTTTTAAAGGATTTGGATAATATTTAAGTTTTAAAGTAATGTGCGGAATATTGTTCAAAATTTTTGAAATGCCTTATTCAAAAATTTTCAGATTTTTGAATTGTAAACTTCTTTAGGTGAGTTTAGCAGTTTTCGTGGGTAGTCAACTGAACTGAGCCGTCAGGCTCGGCTATGTAACGCTCATTCGGGTGAAGTCGGCTCGAGTCGACTGAGGAACATTCAGCGAGCGATATGATGATGCAGATGAAGGCCAGTATTTCCTATAGTTTTGTCGTACTTTCTATCAGTCTGCCAAAGCTTAGCTCTCTAGCATTTCTAAAAGTGGGCAGTGTTACTTTTAAATAATTTTACATGTACGGGAGGGGAGTAAATGAGAATTTTGGGGTTGTTTGGTTTTTTCCAAGAGTTTGGTCACGGATCACCTTGTGTTAGGTGATCCGTGATTTGGTCATAATTTCTATCAGTCTGTTAAATTTCAGCTTTATAGCATTTCTAGAAGTACCTACAGTAAGATTTTGCTGATTTAGACATAAGTGAGTGAGTGAGTGGCAATATCGACGTTTTTTGAAATTTCGTAACTACTTTACTACTTTATAAAAGTCCATAAAACTTGGAGGGGTTGTGAAGGTTATGAAGATCTACGAATGTGCAAAGTTTGAGTTCCGTAGCTCATTCCGAGTCTTAGAGAGGTGAAATATGGGCTGAAATGTTTCAAGAAAAGATGGTACAGCAGTTTACGCGAACTTGGCGGGGCACTACCCTGCCCCCAGATTGTTAATAACTTTTTAGCAATTTAACCGATTACTTAAAAAATCTGTCGCAAGATTTGTCATAGTCCCAGTTGTTATTACTAAAGATAGAACAAAGTTGAAATTGGCCAACTAGTAGATGTGTTGACGCTCTTTAAAATGCTTAAATAAAAAAAATCGAATATCGCGTTTTTGAGTTTTCGAATTTTTTCAAAAAACAAAAAACAAATTTTAATTGAACAACTTTTATTTTATATTTTTTTCTGATAGGTCTTTTCATTCTAAACAAAAATTGTATTTTGATTTTTTTCCCTGAAGTTAAAAATAAGGAAGATATTCCAAATTCAAAATTACGCTTAGATTTCTTTCTACCAATTAAAATTTCAATACGTAATTTTGAATATAAAACATCTTTTTAACTTTAGGACAAAAATCCAAAGCTAATTTTTGTTTAGAATTGAAAGACCTATTAGAAAAAATTAAAAAATACAGGGTACAATGCTCAATTTTTTTTTGAATTATCTTATAGAGCCTCAAAAAATCTACTAATTTGCAAGTTTAAACTTTTTTCTAACTTTAATAATAAAAAAGTTAGCAATGGTGGACACTTAACTTGGAACACCCTGTATAAGTTAGACTTTTTTAGCGCAAAGAATAGGTAAAATTAAAAAGACAAATAAATTTTAATATTATTTGGCGTTCATAATTTACCATTAGGTACTTAATAAGTGTAAGTTTCGCCAGTAATCTTGAAGATTTGTTAGGAACTTCAATCAAAAATACTTGAAATAGTTCTTTAAGTACTGACAAGTAGTTGAGGAACTTTAGTTAAAGTACAAAATGAGCATAAGCAGTACTTGTACCTACTTGTTACTTGAACTATTTTATCAATATACTTGATTTTGTCAAGTAAAATACTTCAATCACACTAAAATATATTATATTATAAGTACATTAGGAGTAAGTTTGTGTTATGCTTATTAGTTGAAGTAAATTTGAAAAAAAGTATTCTTAAAACTTAATTATTTTTACAATTTTTTGTTATTTCTGACAGCTGCCTGGTTGCCAATACACATTGGATTAAATAATAAAAAAAAAGTTTTATTAGCATTATTAATTAAGGCGTTAACTTTTAGAGAACATTTTAAAAAAAAAACAGGTAACCTTTGTAGGAAGTTGTGGTATATGCATTTGAGATTAAAAAAGTCCAAGAAAATATAAATAAAAGACTGAAAAAAGACAAAAAAAAATTACCCAAGACAGCTGATAACGGCCTGTTAAAAATGACAACTGACATCACAGAAATCTGCACAAAAGCGCCCGTTACTGACGCTCAGTTTACGAAAAGTTTTTGGCGGGAAAGTGTGGGTGTTTGCACTAACGCCTGCAGTCGGTTTACTTTGAAAATTTTAATATTACACGCCATCTCTCCAATATGGAGTAAAGTCTACCAAAACTAGCCTACAAGGAGCAAAGTATGTTTATATTGATCGACGAAACCACAGCGCCACGCAACGCTAAGTACTTTAACTCCAAATCAAAAGAAAACACAGTCAGCAGCGCACCTAGTGGTTAAGTCAAGAAGTTGCTCAAGAAAGTGAAATTAACCAGTCGTCTGTAAAACTAAGTTTGTGCGAAGCGGAGGGCGCCACCAGCCTAGCGTATGTTTTGCTTCTTAGTTCGCTGCTTTACCGTCAGGGAAATGGATTAACTCAGATCAGCTGCGCATGCATTACTTAACACGAACGATCGATCGTTTGTCGCTGTTTCTGCTTTCTATAGACAAGTTTTTAATAGTTGACATAGTTTACGGTTAGGTGGCGTTAGTTGGGCTCGTTGTTAATACTGCAACGTGCAGACAGAAGCCACCAGAAACTTTGTTTTATTCTTGAAATTATGTAAAGTTATGTTATGATAAAATGCAGAGTGGATTTTACTTATTAGCTACTTTCTTAACAACTGCAGAAAACCGATTTTGCGCGTGGAAAAATAGGTTTCTGCAAGTGTTAGGAACAATTGTTTTACTACAAGCACGGATCACCTTTGTTAGGTGATCCGTGCTACAAGCGCCAGGAAAACATAAAAAAAATAAAATTAAAAAATAAACCAAACCACATCTACACCACATCGAATTACATTATTTTAAGGAAATTTTAAAATCTTACAGTTACAAACACCTTAGGGAACATCCATAAATTACTATACGCAAAGATTCAGGATTTTCGACCCCCCTCTCCCCTATCAAACGTATTTTAGGAAAAAACACTAAAAAACATACAGTGTAACGCAAGACTAAACCTCCCTACCCCTCCTTGAGTGTGACGTAACTTAAGTATGGTCCCACAGGAACATAGAAACCAAGGCATAGGCAATGTTATGAACAGGAACTTAATATATTGGTGCGATAAAATGGATTTGCTGCACTAAAAATAGTGTAGTAAATGCAATGTTCCGCATGATGGTAGAAAATATTTCTTATTATTTTCTAAAAGCCCAGAAACACGTTGAATACACAGGTACTTTGTTCTAAGTACACACAAAAAGGTTTTATTTTAGGTAGAAATGTATGTACCTACCTACCTAGTTAGAAACATAATAATTAAATATTTTTATAATAGATTTTCACAAAAACGAATGAAAAAAATTGGGTGATGTAACATCTATAAAAGTCGTGATTAAATTCTGAGGTTAATAAAACCATAATAAACAAAAGCAAAAAGAATATATTATGTAACTTTTAGTGCAATATTTTGATACATAAATACTTTGCGTGATCCGAAGATACTTCTTAGAGAGTTAAAGTTAATTTTTATAGTTATTTGCAATGTAGCTTTTTTAACAAATTATTTTTTTTAAAGAAAGTTAAATAACCCCTGTTTTTTTTAACAGCTTTCTTGGCAAGTAACTATATTTTGTTTAGTCAGTGACCAAATCCATGTGATTTTTAAATCCTAATAGGGCAAAATTGTAAAAGTTAATTACCGCCAAATAAAAAAAAATTGTTTTCAATTTAAACTCATAATTTCAAAATAATAGGGAGTTTTTGGGACGTTAATTCCATTAAGGTTAAATATTTGAGCAATGGTTAAAGATAACATAAGGATAGTTGTTTAGAATTTTAGGGCGAATAAAAATAACGGCAAATACAAAAACGTTGTCATCTGCCACTCCAATGTGATTCATGGGGTTTTAATTCAACTTTTTTTGTTGTGGTTTGTTTACATCGATTTGCAGAAGGCAAATGATAGTATACCACTAAATCTACTTTGGAAAGCGTTGGAAAACACAAACATAAGCGTACAACTAAATAAGGTCATCAAAGAGTTATACCGCAATAGTCAGGCAAAAGTTAAAATAAAAGCAAAACTAACCAAAGGCTTTCAAGTAAATAAAGGTCTTAAACAAGGTTGCTGTATCTCGCCTACGCTCTTCAAGATAGACTTGGAACAAGTCCTTAAAGTATGGAAGAGAAAATGCCAAAATATGGGAATTCCGTTGGACGAAACCACTTTGTATACTTTATGTTTCGCCGATGATCAGATAGTAGTGGCTCAGGATTATGACGACCTCGAATATATGACACGAAAACTAATAGAAGAGTACAATAAGTGGGGACTAGAGGTTAATCTCAATAAGACATATGTGTATCGGTGGAATGAAACAGGATCTAATCTTAAATACTGGGCAGCGAATTCAGTCCTGTGATGAGTATAAATACTTAGGTCTAAAAATTACAGCTGACGAAACACTAGACAAAGCTATAAAAGATCGAAAAGTACAAGGAAGAAAAGCAATAACTTTATTAAATGGAATAATTTGGGACCAAAGTATATCAAAACATAACAAAAAGCTTATATATAACACCATTGTAAAAAGTATTATTACATACGGCTCAGAAGTATGGCCAATCAAGGATAGAACAGAAAAAATGCTTTCCGCTACGGAGAGGGACTACTGGAGAAGAGCAGCAGGGAAATCAAAAAGAGAAAGAGTTACCAATCAAAGAATAAAAGAAATTATGACAGTGGGTGAACGTACTTCAGTGGATGATATAAGAACAAAACAATTGGTACGGTACGGACATGTACAAAAAATGAATGATAAAAGACTACCTAAACAAATTCTACAATGAAAACCAACTGGCCGAAGAAAACGAGGACGGCCAAGGAGAAGCTGGAAAGAAAGAATAGATAGTGAAATAAGAATAAGAGGCCTAGGTCATGAATTATGGGCAAACAGAAACGAGTTGAGATTGATTGAGTATCGGAAGACGTAGAACGTTGTGAAGCCGATTAATATATATATATATATATATATATATATATATATATATGTTTTAGTGTCTTATGTTTTCATGGTAATTTTTTTTACATTTCTTAACTTGTGTTTGGGGTATTGCTCAATTTGGGTCACGTGATTATTTTTAGGCATAGGTGACAAAGAAATCATTTTTACAGCGGTTTTTATTGTCTTTGAATTTATTAATTTTTAAAGGTAGTTTTATGGTGCACTTAGAAAATGGAGTTAAGTGAATAATATCAGCAAATTAAGCACTAAAGGTATTATTGTTCACAATTTTAGGCAAATCTGCATTTATCAACATTTAAGATAGGCATAATTCCCCTCTTTTAAGGGATACAACCCAGCTTTTTCGTTTAAAGCACTCCGTAGTCTTGTAAAACAGCGGAAATTCTAAACAATCGAACTTTGTCTCTATCGCCTTTACTTAATCCCTAGATCAATGGAAAAAAGTTAAAATAAAACTGTTTTAAATACATGCCGATTAATGTAACTAATGCTTTGATTGGTACGCAGAGATGAAACGAACACATTCGCTTCTGCTTTAAATTTAATTTTTGTAAGCTAATGTAACGGCTCTGAAAAAACAATCCCAAAACCTGCTTTACTTTTAAAAAATTCGTCAATTGTCATCCTCATTTTAATTTTAATTGTTTAAACACAATCAGCTGTGGCGTGACGTGACCATCAAAAAGAAATTCAGCCTCCGCTGTGATAGAAATAGAAAAAAAGTCTCGCCATCTATTTGCAAATTATCGAATTACTATTAACAGCATAGCAGAGCGCTGGTGCGCCGACGTAAAATAAAGGTAGGGGTATAAAGTTTGTGGTAGAGGCAGGGCTATCAAAATGGATGGGCCACGATCCTCCACTTTGTTGACGTCACATCCGGGGCTGATTTTTTTTGATGGTCACGTTACGACACAGCTGAATAAAGCCGTTTTTGAGATTGTTTTTACTTTATTCTGGCAGAACAATTTTTTTTAAATATATAGTAAGAACCGAATGTGACAATCACATATGACAAAGGCAAATACATGTCAAATATAACAGTTGGCATGTGGTACATGGCGGGTAATTTGAATTAAAAATAAGAAATGCTAAATCTTGAAGATTTTAACCTTTTAATCATGTTGCTTCCTTACAAACCTTTGGTGGAATATCGGGATGGTGTCTGAGAATATTTCAGTGAAATTTTGCGGAAATCTGTAGTGCCATTTTGAAAATATCATAAAAAAACGTCTGACCTCCCATAAGACCCAATGTAAAATTCAGCCCCGGGAGAACAGCTGATTTTTTCAGGGTCGTGGCCTCTATTTTTGTGTTGGCCTTGGTAGAGCTAACAGTATGACAAAAAGCCTGACCAAAAGCACCCTAATTAAGTTTGTTGCAATAGTTACACGGTTTGCTTCCCCTTTTTTATGTTGATGTGCAGTCGCACAAAATTGTAGAAAATAGTTATTTCAAGCGTCCCAAATACTCACTAATACTTACGCTGTACATGCTGCTTTAAGTTTCTAATACTAGACAAACGTTTGCTTGAAACCTAAACTGAAAAACTAGTCGTTTCTCAACCGCAACGGATTGCAATTATTTCTACTTGTTGGCCTAAGATGGTTTTATAGTCGGCCGTAAAGATGACCATTGTTTTTATTTATTTAAGCAGTGACTTAAAATTTCTGGTAATACTATATTTAACAAAAAAGTGCTCTAGCCTTGAAATATAATGGATTCACGTCTAGTGTTTGTTTTGATATAAAAAATCAAAAGGAAAAAAACGGAATTCCCTAGTAACACCGGACGTCCCAGGAACGTACTTTTTAAGTCCCTTTAGGTCCCAACGTCCTCATACCTAAAAATTACGTTTTAAAAACTTTCCGAATGGGACGATTAAAGAACGTAAATTTTGAATCGTTTTTTAAACGTCCCCCCCCCCCCGTTTTTGTACGTTTTTGGAACATTTTTTTGTGCGTCCTCGAAACGCTTTGGAACGTTTCCGAACGTCACTAGAACGTTTATTAGACGTCCCCAAATATTGCAGAAGGTATAAAAAATTAAATTTGATAAACGTCCGAAATGCGTTTTCAAAACGTCCGACAGAAACCTTCCAGGGACCTCTATCGGACCTACCTAGGCGTACGTTTTTGAAACGTCCTCTAGGTCCGAAATTGACGTTTTAAAAACGTTTTTAAAACATACCTGGGTTACTGGGGTTTATTCACTCGAACCGAACCGAAGCCTGTATTTGACAGAGTCAGAAGAGTCAGAGTCAGAAAAAGCTTTATTGTCAAAGAAAAAAAAATCTTATTGACAAAGCATCAATCTTATAACTAAAAAATATTTTGTCTAAAATTATAATTAAGTAACCCTAATAAAAATAGGTTTACATTGTCAAAATACTAGGTAATTTCTAGCAAAAAATAAGTAGGAAATGGGTAGGACTTGCAATTATAAAAAAACCAAGCAAAGCAAAACAAATAGGTAAAAGTAAAAAGTGCAGAAACATATCTAAAGAAAACAAATTTTAACCGTTTCTGATATATATCTATTTAAACTTTCAAATTATGTGCATGAAAATGTAAACAAACTAAAAAAAAATTATAAAAAAAATAATAAAAATGTACAGATGTGCATACCTATGGCACAAGAAATACAAAAAGCTAATGCTTCCAGATAATTCGACATCATTACAAAAAAAAAATCATTAAAAAAAATGCTACTTAATTTAGCACCGTACACCTTAGGTGAATATGAAAAATCTTTAAAACGCTAGAAACTGGTTTTAAAATATTTTTAAACATATTTTTTGTTCATCAGTGAGAAAAAAAAGTGTTTGTCATATACCTAGTGTTTTTTAGTTACACATAACATATTTTAAAAAAATAGAAACGCGGCCAATTTATCAAAGTCAAATTAATTTAACTTAAGATCAAAGGCTGGAAACATCGGAAATATGAAACTCCAGACAGTTTTATTAAAAAAATTAAAAAGAGTAAATGGTACGCCACTGTTTCTTTTTGTTGGTGTAGAATGTGTATGATAACAAGAGAAACCCAATAAAATAGTGTGAATTGTGAACGGGCCGAGGTCTATTTGAGCCCACCGGCAACAATAGAAACCCAATAAAAAGGTGTTAATTATGAACGGGCTGGAGTCAATTTCGTTAAACGTACTAGACGAGTACCCTTTTTTCTTGTAATATTAAAATTTTGTTCATGGTAAATTTGCTTGAAATTGAAGACTACCCAGTAAGACAAAAGTGCTGTGAACAGGGGAAGATAGGTTGAGTTGAGCCATCTTTTTGCGCCTCAATTTATTCTGGCCGGACAGTAAGTTATTCTAATATATTATCGTAAATTTTTCATCTATGTAAAACTCTAAGATTTTTGTATTTGAGAACCACGAAAAAAGTTTTCAAAATGATTGTGGGCATGCACATAAATTCTTCGATAAGCGGTCGGTAACCACAAAAATATTACAATGCAACCTAATCACATTTTTCGCAACAAAGCAGCAAATAGGTTGATGTCTACGATAAAGAATTTCGTCTGAAGTATAAGCACGAAAGTTGTAACTAACATTTTTGCAACAGTCTATTTATTTAATATTTAAATCAATGCATAAACGGACATCCACTACACGATGATTGGAAAATAGCATTCAAATCCTCAATACATAAAAAAGGAAACAAGCTGGATTGCAACAATTACAGAAAAATGTCAGTAATTAGTACTCTAAGTACGATACGATTCTAGGTTTAGAACGTTTTTCTACGTTGTCCGACGCCTAGTCTCCACCTCCTTCGATCCTGACAATCATCTTCCGTCAGGTTTTTTTGACTCATTGATCGTTGGATTGACTGTTGCCATTCCAGTTTAGGACATTCTCTTTTTCTGCGCCCTATTGGTTGCTATTCTAGGACCTGATTTGGTAATCTTTCATCGTTCGTCCGTTATACATGACCGTACCATACCAGTTGTCTTTTAGTGATGTCATCCGTTATGCTTCCCTCGATTCCCATTCTTGCTTTTATGATCTCATTTCTTATATGATCTGTTCTAGATATTCTCATTGATCTTCTTATTACATCCACCACACATTCCATTTTTTTTTGTATTTTTCTGTTACGCGACAAGTCTCTATTCCATACAACAGCGTGCTTTTCACCATTGTTTCATATATGATAAGATTATTTTGTCATTACCAAACTAGTGTCCGTACTGCCACAAAAACAGTTGTTAAATGACTCGATGTGCAGAATAAAGCTACATTTATAGTAGCTCTATGTAGCTTAAGTTAAGTCAAACTGTTAATTTAAATAAAATCCTGCAAAATAAGGCTTTTGACGAAACAAAGGCTGAATTTTTAGTTGACCGAATAATTTTAGAATTAAAAGAAAAGTAACGCATTCAGATGAGGATTTTTTTTTTTAATTTATTCTGAGACTTTCCATCCAAACAGGATCAACTGCCCAGTTTCGCAAAGTTCGAGCAAGGTTAAAGTATTTTTGAATACAAACACAAACAAACAAGTACCTAGCCAGGAATCGAACCCGGACCGCCGGTGTGGGAAGCAAACATTGCTACCACTACACCACGACGGCGAGGAATTTAAGCAAACTTTTAACGAAGTGGAAAAAATTTCTTGTCTAAATGAGATGTTTGACAAAGAGACAGATGTAATGTAAATATTCGCAATCCCGAAGGGTACTTTAACGTTTATATTTTTATATTAGAAAATATTCTGTAAGGTCTAACATTTCGCTTCAGTTCAGATCTTTTTAAAGCTTTACAAATTAATAAAATTATTCTATCATTTTTATTACAAGAGGGTCGAGAGAGTATCTATGGTTAATAAATTGTCATCATTATTAAATTTTGTTAATGATACTACGAAAGGTTGATCGTAAGTAGATTTATGGAGGCAAAAAAAACAACAACTTAGTTTTAGAGGGTATCGTTGCCTCTCACGACCCGTTTTCACGAAAAAATCAGCAAATATAATGATAAAAAAAGTCATTAAATGCAGATACAACTTTTGTTCTTAAATTAGTGGGGCAAGCCTCTTTTAATCGAAGCCGTCAACCGTAAATTTTATAAGTTATTGCATTTTCTTACACCGTTGCCAATTTTTATCAACTTTTAAACAATGGGATTTATACAATAAAAAATTGCATTTCAGAAATACAAAAAATCCAATTTAGTAGATTTTGTACGCAACTTTTTTTTTGTTAAGCTATTGATCAAATGTACCTAGTTTGTTTACATGAGATCCTGACCGTTTTTCCACTAAAAAGATAACCATGTTATGCGAACAAAAAACAACATGGGTCATCAAAAAAATTCGAGTATGGGTGAATATTTTTTGGTCTAGTTTAAAAATGTGATATTTTTGAAAATTGGCGAAAAGCCCCATTATTGCCTTCAGCGTATGTAGTTAAAGCAAAATTATTGTTTATTTATGCTTATAACGAACTGCTAACTACTATGCAAAATAGTTGTTTTTATATTGCTATATTTGTCCTTAACATTTTATGCAACAAATCGTTGCTTTACGAGTAACTGCACCTTTTAAAGAGAATTAATGCTTCTAAGAATATCAAGATTTTATTTTTTAGATAAGTTCATTTTATTATTTTTGGGACAACTTTTATTTTCGTTGACCTCAGTGGCGTAGCTATCGTTGTAAAAACATCGTTTAAAAACTTTTTTTACTTTTATTACTCAAATTTTATTAAAATTTTTGCCTGCGGCTAATTTTATTTTCATCGGGTTCTTTAGTTCATAGTTCATATTTATTAAAAAAAAACAAAAAAATATGTTTTGTTTTTACTGCCATCTTGGTCCATCCTTGTAAATGTATATTTTATATTCATAAGGTTTATAAAATAGCTTGCTTTAAAAGACGTAGTAAAAAATAATAAGCCAAATTTTATAATAAATTTGACATTTAACATTTTAAGATGGCGGCCGAAGTTCATAAAAAAAAGTTATATTTTCATTCTTGCTTGACTCAACTAGTAATCGATTTATACGACATGAGGGTCGCCGATTTTAAATATTTCATAATAAATGACACATGTCTATTATTATCCAAGATGGCGGCGTTCAAAATATAAAAACAACATTCTCTTTTTGGTTTCGTAAGTTTTTTTACCAAGTTATGTAGTTTTATATTACTCTTAATCAGTTTTAAATTATAATGTAGAACAAAAAATATAATTTATTTATTTTTTAAAGATGGCGGGCGAAAAATTAAAAAAAAACTTTTTTTTTTAATCTAACAAAAAATACTGGACAAAATAAGAAATTTCGTTAAACGAAACATAGATATTTTGAAAATTTCAAAAAAGCTGACATATGTCACGTAACGGGTGATTTGATTAAATTGGCCATATTTTACTTACTCTCTATCTCCGTTAATATTGATCTAACGTTTAAATAAGCAAAGTTAAAAAAAAAATCTAAATTAAAAATAAATGAAGGAAGACAATAACCTGTTTGATTCCTATTCAACGACCCCACAATAATATGGATTATTTCCTAAAATTACAAGATGCTGGTCAAGCAAGTTTGGCCCTAATGTCCCCTGAAGATGTAAGTTTCTGCTTACAAAACATGTCGGGACTATTTGTTTAAAACAAATTAAAAATAAGTGGTGGAAGACAATAAGCCTATTTAACGACAAACTTTATTAATATTATAGTAAAAGAATTTCAAAGGTTTTTTTCAGATATCCCAAATGATAAAAGACAAAATGCAAGAGTAGCCAAAAAATTTCCTATTACCCCTGTTTCTTCTTCGCCGATCTTCCCCTATATCAAATAAATGGGTTCCCCTCAACAGCGTAGTGACCTGCGCAGCCAGCACCAGCCAAATGGCGCGGAATGTGATAGAAGCTCGCTAAAACACATTTGCGCACCTTCTACGTACGTACGTATGAAAGCCGTTAACGACTAACGACATATAACATTTAAATGTCAAGAGTGTCAAATTGCGTTAGTCGTGGGCTCTAATATGTTAACATTTGGTCAGTCGTTGTTGAAATATTTGCAATAAGCAATCTATCAACATAGAGACCTCCAGTTTAAAATGTTTTATTTTTTATTTTTCTGTATTGATAAATAGGTAGATATTACAAATAATTACTTAATGATATAAATAATAATAAGTTAAGTACCTATAATGTTTACAATATTTAATGAAAGCTTCGCATAGAGACCTTCAAGTCGACCTTTGCTAGTTGTTTTGCATCACTTTTTAATTAATAAAAAATCTTAATTTTCACATAATTACCACTATATTTTTCGGTTTATTCATTGCTTTTAACTGATTGTTTTAATGAATGAAACCATATAATAATCAGTTTAAAACTATGTATAGCCTTGTTTATTCTTAAAAACTAGGAAAATTCTTCGTTTTCATAACATTTGTCGGCTTATAATTCTTTGAGGATTATTTCCTCAGTAATTCACCCCTTTTACCCGTCCCTGGGCTCCCCTACCTAAAAATTTTATATGACCAATCACACTAAATAGGGGAAAGAGTGGCAAAATGAGATACTTAATTTTATAGGCTTATTTCTCCTATTATATGATCACTACTGCGTTCGTCATTTGGAATTAAGTTCGCTAGATATGTTATCTTTATGTTTTAATTTTCCATATAAGCGATTTAGAACTCTATCATGCTTTTTTTTATTTTTGTAAAAAGTTGACTTTGCCCCATTTTGCCCCGCATACGGGGTAAAATGGGATACCTATATGTGGCAAAACGGGCGGGGCAGTTGTGTAATTTGGAATCAATATTTTTGTAAGACAAGTCTTATTTATTAAAATACTAACCAAGTTTAAAATACTTATTTAAAAAAGAAAAATTTGTAATACAAAATACATTTATAATAATTAAATTTAGTATTTACAAAATTTATAAGGAATTATAGCGACCTAGTCACCGCTGTCTACTCTCCTACATGAATTTTGCGCCCATTTCTTACAAAGACAACACAAAATACAGCTTTCAGTAATGGTACAGTCAGAGACTTTTTAAATTGCCGTTTTATTTTTTTTCTCTTAAAATTAATCATTTAAAGAAATCAAAGAGGTAAGGTTCACAATTTTTTTGTTTTGGTTCAAAGTACTTTTCCGAATTTCATATAGGAACATTTTTTATTTTCAAGGGCGGCAATTTAAAAAGTCCCCGACTGTTAAACATTTTGAAGTCTGTAAAAAATGTACTTACCGTTACAAAATACGCAAGCTATTTTTACAATAAACAGCGCACAACATCACATGTTGAGCAAAAACCAACTTAAGCTCAGCCGACCGGCCTATAACTGCGGTATCCCGTATTACCCCTGTATCCCATTTTGCCCCTACTTCCCCTACACATATACAGTGTTTAACGACGAAAACGAAACAGAGTTGTTTTTGGGTATAAAACGTAAGATTGTGCAAAACATTGTGTGAATGTTAAATTTCTTTACAACGCTGAAATTATTTTTTTATATCCATCTATTAGTTTTCGAGATATTCAAAGACCTACATGTTTTTAAAATAAATACATAGTAAAGAGGTTTAAAACGTTTTTAAAACAAACTATTCGTTGCTCTACCTTCCCCAGTGGCGTACCCAGGAATATGTCTTGGGGGGGGACCCGAGGCCTCTTGGAGGGGGGGCCGAAGCCACATGATGTCAAATTTTAAGCTATTTTTTGTGTTTTTTCATGAAATATCTTGAAAATACGTAAAAAAAATTAAGGCTCTGGGTGCGCTCATGCTTCCCTATTTATATAACGGTCACAAAACTTAACCACGGATCACCATTTGTTTGGTGATCCGTGACTTAACTCTCAAAGGGAGTGCGTTTCCCAAAAATGCTGATCACACTAGGAAGTGTGCCCCGTTAATTCAAAATCGACGTGTCGTGAGCTCCAAAAACGGCTCTGTTTCATTTTAATTGCTACACACTGTATCGTGATTTCAGTTGCACAGTTACTTATTATCATCAATTCTTATTTATTGCAATGATTAATATATGCATATATCTGCAACTCATAAACCAATAAACTTTAATCTTTAATGCAGTTTTAAATCTTTATGAGGAATTCATGACGAATGTTTATTCATCAATTTTATGAGTTTTTCTTCAATAAAAATTTTGTTATCCTATTATACTTAGGCAAATATTTCTTGGTCAAAATATAAAGGTAAAAACGTTTGTATATCACAAAAAGAACTTTATATTACCTACATTAATTTTTAATAATAATAATAACGCCGAAAATGTGTTATTTGGGTGTATCTTGACCTATCTTAGCTATATCGTCTCTTCAATATGTCTGTCTGTGTGTGTGTGAACCGCTGAACCGATTTTCATAACATTTTCAAATCAAATAGCGTTCGATACTCCAACGAGCTGGTTATGTTTTGGTCAAAATCCATTATGGCTAACTTAACGGAGCATCTTTTTGCTTAAGAATTTGCGTTGTAACCAAAAATTTCGTGGGAGCTTTAGTTTCTGAGATATTTACAAAAATCTTTTTTAAAGGCTGATTTATCATGGCTTCACTTGAAGTGTGCTAATAGGCTAGAAGGTATCAGATCCGTCATGGATCCATTTATTTTAACAACATTTTTACATAATTACCCAATTTATGTTATTTTATGTGGATGGTTTAAATCCTCCCTAGTCCATATACTTATGTCACGTCAGAAACGTAGTTTTTCAGATATAAAAATAATTGCTTGACAAAAACCATTTCGTAATAAACACAGCAGCTAGAGAAATGCTGTTTTTAAATATAAATTAAGAATTAAACTTTCAATAAAGAATGTTATATCGTTAATAGCCCAGTCATATTAGGTGAAAAAACCCTAAGATTTGGAAAACATATGCTGTAACAACGTTGTAAGCGCCAAATACTGTTTTTTTGGAAATAAAAAAAAGGTTTTATTTTTAAGTGCTTAGACATGTAAAGTGTTTATAAGTCTAATATGGTTGACTTTAGGTTGTATAATATTAATTGAGGTGTTATTGCCTTAGATGTATAAAGCATAGAGTTTTATGAACTTATGCTATATTTTATTAAAACAACATTGTATATCCACGTCAGTTACAACGTAGTTTTGCGGAAATAGGGCGGTTAGAACGTTGCTTTATGTTTAAAAATAAAGCACAATGCAGTAAAGAAACGTATTTATTAACTTAGTTTAAAGCCATCTTTGGGTTTAGTAATTATACACTCTTAAGATTTTCATAAAAAGTTACATATTTTAATGGAATATGTATGGCACATACAACGTTGTTACACCGGAGTATGCAAGTCAACTAATTTTATTACCATTATAAAATACGAATACAAGCCCCGTATACTCCTACCACTTTACAGGTTGATTATTTCGACCACATACAACATTGTTACATGGAAAACTCGAATGTGCCTATATTGGCGGTTACAACGTTGTTCTAGCATAGCATTTAATTATTGAAATAAAGCCAGGCTATAATAGTGCCAGGCACAATTTTGACACCTTCACATTGTAATATCAGCTGTGATCTTTCAACACACGGCCTTTGTTTACTATATGAAACAGAATAAATAGTGCCTTTTTTATTAATTGAAAATAAACGACAAAAGTTTTAAATTCGCCTTTGGTATGTCCATTTTGAAGGATCAACTGTCAATTTTCAATAGTTGCGTCGGTATATACGTCGGATTAATCTTTTTGATCGAAACCTTTCGTTAATTCCATCTAGATCTAGGGGAGGTAGATCTGAATCGTTCGGTAATTCTGCTCAGACTAGTCGGACGTAAATCTGGTAGCTCCGTACATTTTGAGCGACGAAACAGATTAATCTGAGATTGTGATGTATGTTGTGTATTTGTTTTGTTTACAAAAATAATTTTTTTATGTAAAAAGATTGAAATCGAATTATTTGATGTTGAAGACAACAAATTATATAAATTTCCGACATTACGGGAAAATTTTGTCAAAATTATAGCTGGGCGTGAGTTGCAATATGTACATAATATTTTTGGTTATATTTAAGGTTATAACCATTTATAAAAATTTAATCGATTTGATCTGGATCGTTCGTTAGTTCCAATTTGCTCCGACTAATCTGTAATCACGTGACCAAAAATCCGTCACGTCTGAGATGCAAATACCGAACGCAGCTAATGTGAATGTGTCAAAATAGTCCGTCAAAATGTCCAAGCTTCGTTAGATATCAGGCCCTAAAAGTCCTAAAAATAAGTTTTTGCGATTTTCTCGAAAACTAGTTACTTTTTTTTAAAGTGAGGAAAGAAAAAATACGCAAAATTGTTCGGCCTAACAATTTTGCGTATTAAGAAAAAAAACCTAATCTTACTATTTAAAAATTATATTTAGAATACATGGATCCATGACGGATCTGACACCTTCCTAGCTAGCCTATTATCACTCTTCAAGTAAAGCCATAATTATCAGCCTTAAAAATAGTTTGTAATTATCTCAGAAACTAAAGCCCCAACGAAGTTTAATGCGCATATTGATGCGATGCTCCGTTAAAAAGTTTTTTTTTAAATATTTGAACTGTCATTAGCATGAATCAAACTCTATTTTACCTGAATATTTTATGAAAATCGGTTTAGCGGTTTAAGAGCTATCGTATTACGGACATTTTTAAAATATATTTTTTAATATGTTATTAGGCTAGATTTCTTTCTTAATTTTTTAGTATAGACCGAATGATTTCGCGTATTTTTTCTTTCTTGACTTTTTTTTGAAAAAGTTAGTTTTCGAGAAAATTGCAAAAAACTGATTTTAAGAACATTTGGGGCCTTATATCTAGCAAAGCTCAAGGAGGATTTTGGCGGAGAATATAATGTGGGGATGTGGCTCAGATGCTAAAGATTAATTAAAGAAAAATCTAGCTTGCACCTAATTTTTTCAGGCGAATTCCTAATCTGACTGGACTATAAAGTTTTACATAACCACAGTTTTTAAAAAACGAAAAGACATTAGCTTATTTGCCGTTTAAAAATGGTGTTTAACTGACTAAAAAACTTTAAAATATATTAAAAATAAAGAGAATTAATCTAATTGCAAGAAAATCAATAAGAATGTAGAATTCGGGAATCTAAACATCAAAGTTCATTTACTAAATTCAATAAAAAGTTTAAAATACCAACATAATACAAATTACGTCAGTAATTAGTTTAATATTTTTAGCTTACACGTATACTAATAACTATAATAGTGTGAGCTATGGTGATCGTGTCAAAAAAAGTTGCTCCGATTAAAAAAAAGTTTCAAATGATTTTGATTTTTTTTGTCTGCTCAAAAACTGCTTGCCCGATTTTAACGAAATTTGGTACTTCGTTATCTTTTGGCTCTAGATGGACCCATTAAATATTGGAAAAAATCCATTGGACACAAGCAAGAAAAAAAGGATTTTTGGTTTTTTTGTGTGCATAATGCCTCAATTACGGATAAACTTTTCCGTGACTTAACCCTGGGAAAACCTCGTACTCATCATTTTATATTGCGTCTCTGAGCTGACCATTTTCAAATAAAACCACGCAATAGTCAAATTAAAAGTGCCTCTAAGTCTAAATTGAACTGCAATGAGTCTTATGTGTATTTTTTATTAGACAACTAACGAGTGGTTAGTCATGTATTAGAGCATTGTGTTTGAAATTATTAACATGTCAAGTATAACAGGCGTTAATTAAAAATGGGTTAAAGATGGGCTTGTTTGATTTTTATGGACGGGTTGACAGCTTTTTAAACAAACTTTTAAAATACAACGTGGTTTAATTTGGGTTTTTAATTTAATCGAATCATAATATTGGTAATGGCATGTACAGGGCGCTATATAAAATTATGCAATTTAAAACCAAAAGGAATTTGCGCTTTTAATATATGGTATAGTTTAAAATAAAATACATATATTGAGGGGGTCATAAAATTTACGATATTTTCGTCATTTACTTAAATTATTACCTTTTGTTTTAAAATGTTGTCTTTTTAAGTCGTAGTTAGCTTTGAAAAATAAAGAAAAACTACATCGCCAAATGATTTTGTGATTTTTTTTCAAAGTAGAGAATACTGTGTGTCCAGCAATAGTCTTTGTCATACGCAGTTACACCTTTGTGACTTTGACCTGAAGTAAACATATTTCCGAACCAGAAATATATTAAAGAGTAAATATGTCATGTTAATATAAAATTAAAGGTAAAACTGTCATTGTATTTGGATAAAAAGATGCTGACTGTAGGTTGACAAAAAAACGCACAGATAAAAACAACTCAAAGACATGCTATTTTTGAGATTTTTTTTGTTGCTGTCAGTATGCTTAACAAAAGTAAAGAGGTTGAAAATTTCACAACAGTGTAACTGCCTATGGCAAGGACTATAAATATATACGAATCATCTTTTTTTATAAACTATAAATTATTAAAAAATTCCACGATTTTTGTTACATATTAGGTATTCTGTAAAACGTTGCGTTGTTTCCTGCAATTTAAAAAACACCTGCATACAGACACCCCAAACAATTTATGCATACAACCATGCTTTATAGTTTATGAGATATTTAGTTAAATTAAAAAATCGTTAAAGAACTTTATATTGACACAGATAGACAGTGCCATATCTGGGGGGGGGGAGGGGAGGTTTGGGGGTGCAAACCCCCCCCCCCCCCGAAAATTAAATAGGAATGTGTTTTTTAAGTTTAACCTTGTTTTCATACATTTCAACCTTTTTTTTTTTTTGGTCGCAAGATTTTTGAGGGTCGCCCGTTTTAGCTGTCGGCCCCCTCCCACACATGACCTTTTTTTTTTTTTTTTAAGACACATTCCTGGGTGCGCCACTGACCCACAATTTTTCAAATTCCACTGGCCTAACCCCCCCCCCCCCCCAAAATTTTGGTCCAGAAACGGCCCTGCAGATAGACACACAAAAACAAAAAATCTTAAGACATTTTGGCTAAAATTTCCCCATAACGCATATTTTTCAAAAATCGCTGCAAGTGAAATAGAACATACAGGGTGTTTCACGAACATCGAAACACAGGCCTTTTTGGCTATTTAGAGTGCCAATTTGGAGAAACGATCGGACACGTCGATTTTGTTTGCGTGGGGGACACTTTTTGGCTATCTTAAAATTTTTGTAGCACGAACCCCCTTCGAGGGGTATACTTTAACCCAATATTTTGAATAGGGAAAGTGGGTCTAGTGATACCTTGTTTTAAAGACCTTTTGAATGTCCTTACAACCGTGTAAAAATTTCAAAAATCTATCGATTAGATTTTGAGATAATTGCATTCAAACTGTCAAATTTAACATTGACTAATAAAATAAAAATTAAATTAGAATTTTATATTTTTCAAATTTAATTCTTATTTTAAATTAAAATTGAAAATTTGAAAACAAATATCTCAAAAACTAATCGATGAATTTTCGAAATTTTTACACGGTTGTAAAGATATTCAAGAGAACTTCAAAACAAGGTATCACTAGACACACTTTCCCGATTTAAAATATAAAAGGGGGTTCGTGCTACAAAAATTTCAAGACAACCAAAAAGTGTCCCCCTCACAAACCAAATCGACGTGTCCGAGCGTTTCTAAAAATTCGCACTCTAAATAGCCAAAAACAGCTTGATTTTGATGTTCGTGAAACACCCGATATATTTAAAATGGAAAATGTATCCAAAAAAAATACAAAATCGAATCTGAAACCTTAAAACGTGATCCCAACGATCAAAATGAATTAATAAAATTGCATCGTCAGAAACAGGCATTAGAGCAAAGGAGAAGGCAGACTTAAAAATACAAGCTACAAAACACAAATTATCAGTGACAAATTACAAAGGTGCAAGACCCAATGAAATTATTTACAATTCTTTTGACAGTTGACAGTCAACCAAAACACTAGATAGAAAATTCATGGAATTTCAATTCGCCACACGTTTTTTTCTTGAATAAATTGTTTTACGTTAAAACAATTTGTTTTGAATTAAAATATTTATTTTTAGTTCAACGCAGCGCTTAGTCTTGAAATGAGACTTTATTTTTCTTCTTTAATTGTTTTGTTTCAGTATACTCCATTTTGTAACAAAGCAAATTGTCTTCATATAAGTAACATTTTGCTTCCAGAAAAAACGGTGCCTTAGATTAATTCAGTTCCAATTTATAATAAAACAATTTCTGTTTCACATTAAAATAAAGAGGCAAGACATTTTTTGTGCTAAATGAAGAAAATATTCTCTTGGTGAATAGGAAATCACAAATTATTTTACTTCAAAGCAATTTGCTTTGATCTAAGTATTCAAAATACAAAATATCAAACACAAAACTTTCCGTTAGTATTTGTTATCGGTTATCACTGATGTATCACTTGTATTCAATTTTTTATAATAAAAATTATAACGTTAGTCTTAGCATTTTGGAATTTTGTAACCAGCATCTAGTAGCTTGTATTTTTTATTGTGTCTTCACCCTAACACAATTGTTTTTTTTTGACAGGGGTCCATCAAAAACCTCTTATCTTTACCACTGTCTATGCCTATACTTAGATAAAAATTCGATATTGTTTTTCAAGATAACAATGAATTTAGGGAGGAAAAAGCTTTTGAGAAAAATGCTGGTATAATAACAAAGAGAAAAGAAATCTGAACATTGTAGTGGCTGCCGAGCGTAATAAAGGGGTATTATCAGTTACTGTGGGTAAGATATCATCTTGTACACGTATAAAACAATATGAAATTAAATTGGTATTGTCAGGTCACGTAACGGAGGTCTAGAGCCTAGCAACTGTATAACTATTATTTTCTGAGATTTTATTAAAGTTTATGCAGTGTTGCCATTTCTGTTTAAACTAAACAAGAATTGCCACATCTGTTTAAACTAAATAAGAACTAAATGCCTAATCCACCAATCACTCGATGTTCGTCAAATCAAATAGGTAATTACACAGGTCTGCAAAAAAAAATTCTTGAGCCCTGGCAATATTTCCGCTGATTCTTATGTAAGACGTCGCGTCGCCGTGAATCCAAATATAGCTTGCGTTTTCTTCTACCACCCACCATTTTTGAGGGAGCAGCCCTTTTACCTATTTTTATCATTTTTCGATAATAATTATAATATTATCGACAATCAATTTTTAAGTATAAAGAGAGTTATTTTAGTTTCAAACAATAATAAATACATGGGAGCACCCGGGGGGGGGGGGGGGTTGGGGGGTTCTATTCCGAATAATCAGCAGTACCAAACCTAACTTTTAACAAACTAATATAAAAACGTGGGCGCTCTAAAAATATTTATTTTGGTGGACTTAAAAACACATTTTTCTAGAAAAATTGTTATTATTTGTTTATGCAGTCGTTAAACTTGCAGGTTCTTATCTGCTACAAAGCCAGGTTTTCCTTCGTATTGTTTTCTAGTTTTTCGTACAACCAACGAATAATAACGTTTAATTTTTTTACATATTTTTAGTTTTTAGTTAGGTTTTGAGCATATATTACTACGCAAACTCCTCATCCTTTCCAACGGAGGTTTGTTACGAATTACACGGTGAGCACAATTTAACCATAGACAACGCCAAGTACCAAGTTTGACACCAATTGATCATATATCTTAATTATCGGCTTTATACATCCCAGTTCCAATTTTGATACATATCGGTTCATAAATCCGAAACTTGGCCAGTTTCGATCCGCCATTTTGATTAACAATTACTTTTTTCTCATTTCAAAAGAAACTATTGTTACATAACCTATTTTTCTAATTTTGGTTAAAAATCAACTCCGGGAGCCCACTGTGCAGCGCTATGAGTTGGACAGCAATAAAAAATTAGCTGTTCTATAAAAGGAGATGCAAATGAGTATGTTCCAAAATTACAATTTATGTCGGGGCGCTAATTTAAAGCTACGTCACGAGTCAGCGCCTTATCTTATCAAAACGTGTTCAAATCGCTCCCTGAAATTCAACAACAACATCAAATACTTTATCTAAAAGCCGATTTATGACAATTAGAATTTAAATAGGAACATCTTCAAAAATTAATGGCTGTTTCTGGAATCAAAGCAAACAAAAGAATTTTTAACCACATAAGTTCTTAAAAATAACAACCCAGTATAAATTTGATGTCTTCATTATTTTTGATACTGTCGACAAAGTTTTGAGTTAATAAAATGGTAACTTCATGGCAGTTGAATAAGTCAGACGTGACTTTATTTATGATGAGACATGAGTTTTGTTTTAAATTAGTTAATATGGCCCAACGGTTTTTTAGGAATACATTATGCCAAGGCATAATAAAAGTAAAACCACTTTGGTGATCCGTGGTAAAACCATCTACAGATGAAAAATTGTGGCACAAGCATAGCAATGACTACAAGGCGACGAAATTATTATCCTACTTTGTCCTACTTCTTCAGATTCAGTTCTTTAACCGCTTACGAAAGTAATTATTAGGTATTTTTTGGTCAGTGACTTTGACAGTCGTTATTGTTATTTTTCGAAATCCTAATTAGCCAGAATCACAAAATAACGCGAACAAAAAAAGAGTTTTTATAACGTCTTAAAAGTCACTAATAAGGGTTAATGTCTGTATTTTTCAGTTTTAAAATTGCATCGCTGTTTACTTTCTTGATTGTATTTCTGTAATATATTTTTTTAATAAAAAAAGAAGATACAGGACATTAGGGACATTTTGGGTCAGATAAAATAACAGAAAATTTGACAGCTGTTACCGTTATTGTTACTAAGAATAAAGGCAACATTCAGGGCAAAAAAGATAGATATTGGAACACTAAAGATAACATAACAAAAACGTTAATTAAGTAGTTTCACACTCCTTCATCTTTCTGTTTATTTATATTTGTTTAGTTATTTTTATTAGATTTATGGCTTTTTACAAACCGAACTACCGAATTTAAGTAACAAATTCGACTGTATTAAAAAAAAAGTACAGAATTAACCCAAAAAAATAACGGTAACATTAAAGGATGGCCACCGTAGGTACCGGCCGCTGTTACCGTACATAACAAAAAAGGATCGAGAAGCTGCTATTGCGCAGACTCAGTAATAACAATAACGGTAAAAATTTGTGTGTAACATACGCGACCCAAAATGTCCCTATTATTGAGTTGCTCCTTGATCGCCCAAAGCCTGGAGGGCCAATCACAAACTAATTTAACCTCAAAATTTGTTTAGAAACCACAGAAGAAAATTGGTCAAAACCAAAGATAAATTTATTGGTTAACTGCAAAAAATAACAATAAAAATAAAGAAAAGTCTCCTTAATTAAGAGACTTCTTTATGCAAAATGCACAGCCTCTGTAATAACCATAACAATAACGATCTGTCAAATAAACGTTTTAAAATGACTTGTTAGTTGTGGTTAACTTTGTGGTGAGCAACAATAAGTTTTTATTGCGAAGAATATACTGTTTGGAAGCGCCCAACTTTAACGATAACAAACTGTCACTTGTATTAAACTACCCTCAAAATTGTTGTGGTCGTTTTTTCCATAAAACGGAATAATATAATTTCTTTAAAAAATACTTTTGAACTTACCAAAACCAAAAATAATCTCAAATATTTAAAACATTACCAGAACATCAAATTAGGACACAATTAATGTTTTGTTTATTTGCAAATGTCAATATCAAATAACCATAACAGCTCATATAAAGGTAGCGGTAAATATCCATACATAACCACATCGGTAATGGTTAGTAAACACAATGGCGTGACAGGTCGCTACTGCGTCGACTCAGAATACGGATTACCACGATCGAAGTGAGAACTCTACTGACTATAAATTCTCTATTAGGGCACATTCAAAAAAGTTATTTTTTTTGCTTGATTGTCGGCTTGGTTTAATACATGTATTATTGTCAATTCGGGTAAACTAAAATGAATAATAGAAAGAGCGTTCGTTAATTCGATCTGTACGCTCCATACGCTCCGTTTCTTCTTTAAGTTCTTAATCGAGCGAATTTATAGCCGTTCGTTTATACATGGAGCGAGCGAAAAGAGCTGCTCTTTTCTCTCCTAACTTTTGCCAACGCCCTCTGAATATTAAGGCGATTGCAACAAAAAGGAAGGTTAAAATGGATTAATAACCACAATTTTTGTGATTTCTTTTTTATTTTTTAAAAGACAGTACTTTTTATTTGTATTCCGGTGCCAAAATTATTGTTCCCGCTATGCAACTTTTTCATCTCGCAGAAATATCATACAATGTTGCATGAATAGGTGCATAGTCAGAGAAGGGCTTTTTAGTTTTTTGTCCAACAAAATGCCGCGATGCCTATTGTACAACTATATCAAGCTCTACCAAATAGGGAAACTTTTACTTATTTCATTCACACAACAAAATGTTATGTATAAGCCCCGCAAGCTCCGAAAGGCGTTCGTTTATTAATTTAAGATCTGTTTTCTGGATGATGAGCTGATCGCCACTCAAGCTAAGCTCGCTCTACTCCGCGATCGAACAAATAAAGAGATGACCTTGTGCTCAGAGAAACTCGCGCGAATTCATATGGGAAAAAACTGCAACATTGATGAGCTATTAGAGCAATTTTCTTATTATTTTGGGAAAACTAATGCCATTTTGGTATTCTTTTGAGCAACTAACAAGCCCAGTATTACACTCAGTGCACCTTTTTGGTACGGGTGCATTCGAGGGGGGGGACTTGGGGCTCCCCCCCCCAATCCTCTTTATAGCATAAATAGCATAAAATACGACACCGTAAGTCTGCTAATTCGCCCCCTCGCTAGAGGCCTACGGCCCCTAAGACATCTTCCTGGGTGCGCCACTGTTTTTGGCCACGGGCTCTTTGAACTCGTGTTGCACTCATGCACGTATTCTATTGAAATTATACTGTGGCACTTTTTTGACAGGGCCAGTAGACTAACTTTTCAACTTTAAGCCTTTTTTCTCGAGGTTACTAGTCACTCATATAAGTAACTCGAAATGATGTCACGGTTACTTGGAGTGACCAGTTGTATGACATCACCGGTCAGTGACAGATGAGTTTTCTCTAAATTCATTGTAAAATACACTTCAATTTGAAAGATTTTGGACTTACCAAGTTTGAAATAAAAACGAACGTACTTAACCTTAAAATTTTGAAGCAACCACGTCTGCTAAGCTGGTAAGCCTGTGTCAAGTGTCAAGGTCTGTAGAGGACAGGTTACATGGTAACTTTCTGACCAATCAGAGCCAGTTGTTGAAGCGGGAATTAACGTCACCCGGAGTGCCCATTTAAATAAAAAGCATTTAATATAGTAGAAAATTTTCAAGTTTCTTGTGTTCCTTTATTGATTTAAATGTAAAATATGTTATTTGTTATTTTTCTTAAAGTGTCTCTAATAACAATATTCATAAAATCGATCAACTAATTCAAATATAAAACTTACCTCATACTAAATATCCTAAAGGCAAAATGTCTTGGGAAGCTTTTAGCCCGTTACAATAGCTATAAGTAGAAAGTATGAGTAAACTAGAACAAGTATTTATGGTTTTTGCATAAATATAGTTCAAAGAAAACACCACAAATGTAAAAAATATACCATCAAAGAATAAAAATACTTAAAACCACATGTAAACAATGGGCTCTGATCAAATAGTGGCACTCCAAATGACGCGCTGTCACCTCTTACGCCGCTTCGACCATGAAGTTACCAGGCAACCTATGCTCTACAGACCTTGAGCCTGTGTGGTTAATTGTGACGTCATGGTTAGTGTTACTCAGCGAGGAATAGCCTAAAATGAGTAACCAGGTTACCTGGTTACTTGTGGTTACTTCGAGGAAAAAGGCCTTTTTCTCTTTGGCGCACTAACTTTTTCAAAAGAATTCGCTATAAATTTCATAATGCCAATTTATGTTGTTAAATATAAAATGATAATTGTACACGATAGTTTTTGAATTTAGCCATGGATTGATTCAATTCTTGATATAATTATTCTAGATACACGATACGTCCATCTCGTCGCCAAAGAATCTTTCTTTTGGATGATTCTACCAAAAGTGGGCTATATGGATATCATTTTTGGTCATTGCCTTTAAATAACAGTACAGCATAGTAAATATATTTTTTTTTAATTTATGTTTGAATGAATGAATTTTAGGAATTATTGCATAAAAATTCCAGAGGGATGAGTACCAGAGGAATGAGTTTATTAATGGTTTTCCAATTTAAATCAAAACCTATTTAGGCTACTTAACTTAAGTTTTATATAAACAAAGTTCCTATACTTATAATTTTAAAACAACCAACAAAAATATTATACTATTGATATTAGTCGAATATTTACTTACCAGAGGAATGATAATTGAAGCGTTCCTTTTTGATTTCTCTGAAAAAAACTAATTTTCTGCCGAAAAGAAAAAGATCTATAACTTAAACCAAACTAAAGTTGACATTATCTGTCACAACTTGTCACCCTCACAAGTAAATTCAAGGCCAACACAAAAATAGAGGCCACGACCCTGAAAAAATTAGCTGTTCTCCGGGGGCTGAATTTTACATTGGGTCTTATGGGAGGTCAGACGTTGTTTTATGATATTTTCAAAATGACACTACAGATTTCCGCAAAATTTCAGGGAAATATTCTCAGACACCATCCCGATATTCCACCAAAGTTTTGTAAGGAAGCAACATGATTAAAAGGTTAAAATCTTCAAGATTCAGCATTCCTTATTTTGAATTCAAATTACCCGCCATGTACCACATGCCAACTGTTATATTTGACACATTCGCTTCTGCTTGAAACTTAATTTTTGTTTAACCTAATGAAGCGGCTCTGAAAAATTGAGGATTACTATAGATTTTAAAAAAAATGTTCTGAAAGAATATAGTAAATACAATCTCAAAACCGGCTTTATTTTTTTTTTAAATCAAATATTCATGAACCGTCATTCCAACTTCAATATTTTAAAGACAATCAGCTGTGTCGTAATGTGAACATCAAAAAAAAATCAGCCCTGGATGTGGTCAACAAAGTGGAGGATCGTGGCCCGTCCGTTTTGATAGCCCTGGTAAATTAGATATCCAGGGCCGTCTCTTTCTTTAGAAATTAACCGGTGGTATTCACAAAAATTGTGTTATTAAAAATGGAGCACGTTTAAAATTGTAAAATTTTCCGGAGAAAATGTAAATTCGGATTTTCAAAAATATGACTGCAAACTTAAGTTTTATCAATTTTTTGATAAATAGTTAAGACTTGGTTAACTATTATTTATTAGGATATTTTTTTCAATCTGAGTTTTTAATATTTGGTTTGGGACTACACCAGAGGAATGAGGTATTTGCTTTGTAATAAAAAAAATTATAAACTTGCAATTTTTTTTATACATTAAACTCAAATGCTCCATAAAGAAAACATTTCGTTTTAAATCTTATAACTAAAACTATGCTTCATTTGCAGTCTGTGTTTGAAAAATATGCATTCCCACTCCACAGCACCATTTTTGGAGAATCATCCTTTTAGTATACTTATTAATTGTCTAATTTTCTTTCTTATTATCTACGAGTGTAGTATCCCATCTTTTAAAAAAAGAATTTTTTCTTGACACAACATCGTCTGGCCTGCTATGTGTCTTAATTTCTCAAGAGAATGTTGTGGGATCTTCATTCACATGGCCTTTGTTTCGCGCGTCACTAAAGAAAGCATATGTGCGCTGCTCACAAAAAATTTAATCGACCTTTTTTGTGTCTTGTTTATTGTTTTTCGGGTTGTTACATCAATTTAATCGTTTTTTTTAACCTTCTTATTAACTTAGGCCATACGAACACAATATTTTCCCTCGAGACCTTAATCTGGAGAAAAAGAGTATTAGTGTTGCGGACCATGCACCCGACGAAGTCAGATAAAACTATTAATTCAGGCCCTACATCCGAGATTCAAGCGATATGCTGCGTTTAATGATAGAAGCAACACACTTGGTATGGATAGACATAGGACTCGTCCGAACATTTGACGGAAGGGAACCACTCCCCCAACCCTGGCAGGGGGGTGGTTCCCCCGTTAAACGTGCTTTTTTTATAGTTTTTTGCCAATAACTCGAAAACTGTCAACTTTTCCAAAAATCTTCTGGAGATCATTTTTCAAGCGGATACAATTTACTTTTCAACGATGTACCTTAGTACCATCTTACGGCAGTGGTGCACGTTCAGAAAGCGGAAAATTTTTAAAAAATATTTTTTTTTGTGGTATTTTTTATCCTTAACACACTTAAATATTTTTGGTTAAAAGCCCATTATACAGTTAAATACTTATTAAGCTAGACATATTTTATTTAAATAGCCGCCTTGAAATAAAAATAAACGTGTTTGTAGAAATCCTTAAATTAAACCAAAAGGTTGAACATTCATTTTTGTAACTCAGTAAATAATGATGAGAGTGAGTAAAAAATTATTTTTAATAATAACTTAAAACTGACTTTTTCTAGTTGACCTTCTTTAGAGTGGGGGTGTGGGGCATTCCCCCTCTCACCCTCCTCAAAAGTGCTCTATTACAGTATTTTCCCAATTATTTTATAAACTTTTAACTTGGTAAAAACAACTAAGTAATAGTTATTGAGGCTGACCAAAAGTCTTCTCTAACGATATATAACATGCCCCCCTTACATCAGTGGCGCACCTTTTAAATAAATGAGAGGTGTGGAAAAAACAGTATAAAAAAAACATATTTTAAATATTTTCCCCTTTTTTCGTAGGCCTATGGAACGTGCACCACTGCCTTTAGAGGGTACTAACATGGTAAAAAATTAAATTTTATCCGCTTGCAAAATGATCTTTAGAATATTTTTAGAAAAGTTGACTGTTTTCGAGTTATTAGCAAAAAACCGTGAAAAAGCACGTCTAAGGGGGGAACCACACCCTGCTAGGGTTTGGGCCGTATGTCTATCCATACTAAGTGTGTTGCTTATATCATTAAACGCTTGATTTGCTCATGTATTAGGTACTATTACCTATTACAGGATCGGTACAAAGGCTAATAAGCGCCCGTCGTTACCTTATATAAGTAACAGCGGGACAGAGCGCTAAGCGCCCGCGCAGGATAAAGGTAAAGGAATAAAGGTAAAGGAAACAGACTGATCCACTTTACTTAAATAGTATACATAACAAGAGAAGAAAGTGACAAATTTCCCACGAGCGTGAATGTTGCCCCGCCAGACGCGAGTGTAAGAAAGTTAATGTCAATCGAGTTGTGTACGCTATTCCTCCTACGAAAACTGTTGAACTATACTAATTTTTGTAAAAAATTGGTCTTTAATTTTGCACAAATAAAAGAAAACTGTTTTTCGCACATGTGTGGAAAAGAACTTACAACACATGTGCGGAAAAGTATGGTGACAGTTAACGTCATCGTACACTTTTTTATACATGTGCGGAAAAGTACTTCTCCACACTTGTGCGGAAAAATTTTTGCACACGGGTGAAATTTAACGTTTTCTGAGGACGCAAGTCGTGTGAAATCCATCATTCTCACATGTGGTCATATGAAAAATTTATTTTAAATATTTTTAAGTTGATTCTGTTTTTTTGATACAATGGATCAAAACCCCAGCGGAAAAAAATGGGGTTAAAACTGACTGATGACGGCATCTTTGTGTTTGCCGTTGCCTCAAAAACTCTAAAAAAATGTTATCTTTATAATAATCGTTATTTCAAACGTCCGCAAAATTTCCTAATACATATAGAGATTTACTAGCATACACCCAAAATTTCAATCACGTCCTAGTATTGTTGTTATGTTTTGCAACCAAATAACTAAATAAATAAAACAGTAGAACAACAAATTTTTGAGCTTAGTATAAAATTTGACACTGACAGTTAAATAACGTTAAAATTTGGCATGTTTAAAAAGTATACAACGATATTGAAGTATACGGCGACTGATCAAAAACTCCCTATTTATAGAAATAATTACCATGATTAAAAACAGCTTCATTAAACCGGCCATGCTCTTTTGCTACTGTATAACGCAACTGCTTGTTCTTTTTCTTATTTTCGCTCTTAATTCATAAAAAAAATTCATTGAAATTGGCAGATAACTGGTTATTTTATAAATTGCCCTTAATAAACTTTTAAGCTTGTTGTCTTGGTTAATTTAAGAATAAGCTACTTTGTGTTACAAAATTTTATGTCGGTCTTACATGAAATTTTATGTAAGTAGGAACAGTAGGTCCTAAAAATAATGTCGTGTTGATATTCCTAGATTGGCAACAACAAGAAATCCCTTGATGCTGCCGCTGATCGTGTAAATAAACTAATAACATCCGCGTAAATAGCGCTAAAGTTAAACGGTAAAAATAAAAACTCACCTATCCATGTATTTTGGATTTGCACTTTTTTCGAAACTTAACTAAATTATGCGCGACTAACAACTTGATATAAAAATCATGCACGGCTCTTGAGACATGTTTAACACAGTTGCTAACAATGTAAAAACAATTCTTGATGACATTTTCGCCGTGATTGGAATTACAACATATAAATTTTAGCATACCTATCAAGGTACAAAAAAGGTAATTTATATATTTTTTAAAGCCAGTTTATGGCAATTCCAAAAAATCTAACTTTTAAATTTCATTACCTAATAATTTTCTTGTAAATCGGTAAAATATCTAAAAGTATTTCAATTGGCATTTGGTTCGTTGTGAGAGGTAATTACCCCCCCGCCCAGAACCCTACTAGAGGTAACTACAAGTAAGTTAAAGGCTGAAAAAATTTATATTTTTGTTGACTTGCTTTATCAGAAAAGCGCTCAAGGAAGAAATCGCATGTGAAAAAAAGTGCACACGGAAAAAAGCGCGCAGAGGAAAAACTTAACTTAAACAATAATAACTCCGGCAAATAAATAAATCCAAATACGGGGTTTGTTTTGCCCGTAGACCCTCAAAATTTCGAATAAATTCCAATAAACGGTGAAGTTGCGAAAATGGTACATTTTCAACAAATAAATTTACTGCGAAGAGCTTCTTTATAAAGCAACGTTGACATCATTCAAAAAGTTTTCTTTATTTTTTTCAGCGGTTTTCGCATTTTTTTGTGTCTGCTTGAAAAATTGCAACGTTTTTATATTATAAGGACCCCGGATAAGTAGGTTTGATCAAATATACAGACCACTTTTTTATTTTATGTGCCGGTGTAGGTACATTACATTCATTACATACGACCTTAGGGTAAGAAAAAAACGACCTACCAATAATACTATCTAATGGTTCATTTATGCTCTTAGGATACTTATGAACCTAGACGTGAATCATAAGAGGTTTTAAACAAAAACTTATTTATAGTTTCGAAATTTTCTAAACATTTTCAAAAATATTAAAATGGTTCACAAATGGTAAAAGATATTCAAGTTTTAAATATTCTGATAATTTTTAATGTTTTTATGAATTTCGATAAAAAAATTTCAAATATTTTCAAAATTCTAAACAAACTTCAAATATTTTCAAAATTCTAAAAAAAAATCTAATAATTTCAAAATTCAAATTTTTCTTCAAAATTTAAATATAATACAGGGTGTCCCATAACTTAGGAGCCATATTGCAGCACGTAATAGAGGAGGATATTTCTGATAAAAAAGTTTATATAACATGGGGGCCGATGAACATCATCTGTTTTTAAGATATCGGATTTTTAAAGTTAAAGAGATTGAAGCAAAAACCGTTTTACAAAAAAAAGAAACTTTGTCACAGTCAAATATAACTGTGATCCAAAAATGTATTATTTCCTTTTTTGATAAAATTACAAGTTATAGAGATATAGGATGTCAAAATAACCTCCACAATTGTATAAAAAATTAAAATCTTTAAAAAATTTTAATTTTTGCTTACTTATTTTTTTTTATATTTGTGTGAGAAAAATAAAGGTGATCAAGTAACCTGTAACAGTTAAGGACACTCATCGTAAAGGCAAAGCTTGCTGTACGATGAGTGACCTTAGTAACAGTAGGTATCATTCTAAATCTATAAAGACTTACATTTATTTCATTATGATATTTCTATACGTCAATACTTTTTTTTGCTTAATTCCCCTGTGCCATGTTTTACTGTGTGCGCTTTTTTATTCGCTCTTTTTTAGTATGCGTTTTACTATTACTACTTTGCTCTGTGTAGCGTTTTTTTCTGTGCGAATATTTTCTTTTAGCTTTTCTCTTGTGCGTTTATTGCGACCGCCGGTTCACCATTACCCCCCCCCCTTTAGACTTTTGTTCTAGAACCGCCCTTGGGGCTAACGATTATTTTTGTTAAAGGCATCCGTGGATATATTTGATGGGTCAATGATTCAAAAATTTAATATATCTTTGGTTAGGTTTCTTGACATATTTATTATTATTAGCACACAACAATCTTTTCAAAGAATTCCAGTGTTGCGAAATCGGCAATGATTTCTCGGCCAAAGGGTAGGCTATCCATTTTTTTAAAAGACATCCGAGGTCAGGGTCCTTTTAAAGGATGTGACAGATTGTCACGTTACGCTAAGTAACTGGTGACGTTATAAATTGGGAGGGCAGAAATTTATATTGCTTGGAAAAGGAGATAAAAAACTTACCTAAACAATTTTATTTTAGCATTTTACTACAAGCAGCTACTTGGTGTAGTTTTTAGTTTATTTGTTTATAGATAAAGTCTATTCGCCCTTCTTTTACATGCTCAAAGTGCTCGGATTAGCACCAGTTTCAGACTAATCATGGCCCTGTAGAGCAACCTCAAAAATCCCACATAATTTTAAACAGTCCATTAACCTACTAAGTATTTGTCTATTTTTTGCCACATTTTCATTATGTTCGGTAATGTTTTGCCTATAGGCACTATTCAATTGGCACCTAATATCAGTCTTGCCTAGCATAGAAAATTCTATGTGTTTATTTAAATAAGTAGCACTTACTTTGTGTTTTTAACTTTACACTCAAGTGCTTGATATCACACATTCCCTTTGCCACCCACGCAGGTTCACTTCGTGAATTGTTCATAATAAGACAAAAAAAACCAAAAAAAAGTATTTCGTTTTTCACAACCGCACGTTTTACCTGCACTAAAACTTTGGTTAGTTTTTAGGATTTTTAAGTCCGGTCTATGTGGCCCTAAAGATTATATTTGTAATCGAAGTTCATATGTCAACGTATTTAAATTTGCACAGTTAATTATATAATCGACGGTATTTATTTCCATTCTGAAAACAAACAAAAACAAAAATAAACAATGGACAGGCGACCGGCAAGGCTTTTAACTACTGACACTGACGTACTCCAAATCAAAACAAACTCATACGTCTTCACTAAGGATAAAACTGGCAACACGTAGGAAGGACAAGGAACGGTTTGGCATGATGAATATGGTCGATGTCAACTAAAACAAACATTCCTCCCATCCCCCCGCAAGAACAGCCACCCATACACCACTGAAAAACGGGTGAAATTGATCTTGTTCCGCGCGGTGCTGCCGGCTTGTAATTATTTACGCTAAAAAAGTTTACGCAACCACAGACTATAAAAAAAGAACTGGACATGTCGTTAGGAAAGATTTAACTTTTTTAAATAAATCAATTAAAAATACTGGTTGCTGTCTAGTTTTAGGAGGGCACTGCCCCGTTGCCTTCCCTGTAACAGTCGCCACTGAATATAGGTATGTATATGCAGAATATTGACTTTAACTTGAACACTAGCGGATTATTATTTGCTTTTTTTTTTAAACCACAAAATGTAAACTGAATTTTTTACGAGCTTTCTTCCCGATGCAAGTTCTTTTGTCGGGAAAATAAATGTCTACTCACCTCAACACAGAATTTGATTGGGCGCGGAATACCGCCACTTTTGTCTCATTTGTCCAAAATTTTACCTCTTACTATTTTCGAAACCCATATAGTATGTATATGCAACGCCAACAAAACTATCGAGGCTCCGATGGTAACTGGAAAAGTTAGTTGTTTTTAAGAAAAAAAAATACATGTGCTTTTTGGGTGGATGGAAGAATTTTCACTATCACTGTTGACGCAAGTGGAATGGACTTTTATAAACCGGACTTTACTTCAAATCAGTCCATCTTTGCATTTATGCAATTGTATATGCGTAACCATACACTTAAATTATTTATTTATGCATGGTATTCATTAGGCCGTGGCTTTAATGACAATCTCGCTTTAAATGTGGATTTATTTCCATAATTATTCTTTCTCGAAATTTTACTTGCAGAGCCAGTTTAATAAAGTCCAGTTTTTTAAATTTTATGGAAGTTGACGCTTCGCTATATCTGTACGGCTCACAGTCGGTATTATACGGAGATTTTCTTCTATGGTCCTTCCAACAAAGTCACAGTTTTCTCGTAATTTTGATTCCAAGCATTCATAAAGTTAGAAAATAGGATCAGAGACTCGCAATACCAATATAATTATTATATTATTAGCTCCTTGATCTTTTGACCGGGAGTACTAGTATAATTATTATATTTTTTTAATCCTCTTTTAAAATCCTTTCGGGAGTGCAAATATAATTATTGTATTATCAATTTAATTCTTCTTTGATCTTTTTGTAGAGTTTTGGTGTAATTTTGCACCAAACCTAATTTTGACTTATCCCGTTGATCGGAAGTGTTAGTAAAATTATTTTTTTAATCCTCCTTTAATCCTTTCGCGCCTAATTGTCCTGGCGCCGAATGGGCGGCACCGAACCGGTGGCGCCGAATGGGCGGCACCGAACCGGTGGCGCCGAATAGTCCTACACCCGTACAGAGGGACTTACACTGCAGTAAAAGTTGTTGCTACAGTTGGCGCTCACCAATGAGTAAGCGTAGAGTCACTGTATCCTGGAAGCCTGGCGTGTCCAGACGCTAGGCTTCCAGGATGCAGTGACCCTAAGTAAGCGGCTTACAAAAGGTTGTTGCATTTTGAAAATTGCATTTTCAGCAGGCGCGGAATGGGAAAAAGGGGAAATTTTCCTCCCAAAATCTCAGACTTTACTTAGTTTTGACACACAGGATACACTTCCTGGTCACTATGCAAAATAGCTTTATGCAATATTTATCATTATATCCCCCCCCCCCCGAACCGAATCGAACCGAACCCCCCCCCCCCCGAAATTAAGTTCCTAGATCCGCCCCTGTTCCCAGCTGTCTGTATATAGGTGACGATTAAAAACCAGTGGCGTAGCGTGGGGGGGCGCGGAGGGTTTATCGCCCCCCCGCCCCAATGATACTAGCACCCCATGGGTGCCTTAAGCGCCCTAAGCTTTGTAGCAGGGCCGGCAACGGCAAATTGAGAGGGCGGCTGTCGCTAGGAAACGAAAGACATGATGACCTTATTTTTTTTTGTTTGGCCGCAAGATTGGAAAGTAAATAAAGACATGATGAGTGATGAACTTTTTTTTTTGTTTTTTTTTTGGTCGATTTTTGATGGGCGCCCTTTTCATCTGTCGACCCCCCCCCCCTTCAGGCACGCTACGTCGCTGTTAAAAACGGCATTATTTACGAAATACCTATATCAGACAAAACAACGCAACGCTGTGTTACATTTAGGGTTCGTTAAACACTTTGTTGTGTGTCTGTTCATGGTCTAAGGCTTTGGGAGCTAACTTAAAAATTATGTTAATTTTGAACAATCAATCCTATTCAAGTTTTTCACAAACGGTATTTTGTTTTGTTTTAGTATTATGGGTGTATTTGTTTTAACGGCCAAATTCCAAAAATTTGTCGTCAAAAAATAAAAATTGTAATGAAGCAAAATTAAAGAAGTTATCAGTATTGTTAAAGTATTAATTTTACTAATTAACTAAAGGTCCCCAATAGCTATTTACTGTTTTTAGTGGCGAAGCAGTTTTTGAGTACATGTCCTTCTTTTTGTAATCGTCCGAAACACCTGTAATTTTTGCCGTAGAAAAATAATAAATGAGAATCTTCCGCAAATATCTAAAATAAAGTTTAATTCCTATAATTTTAAATAAAATTTAAGGTAGGGGAATACATCGTGACCTCTCGCCTTCAGGAATTTTTTCGTTATTCTGTCGTACGCAGTGGAACAGGTAAGAAATGGGTATTATTCTAGCTCGAGCCAATAAATTTCCTCCCTCTACTTTACCGGGGCGCACAGAGGACATGTATTGGCTATGGGTCTGGCTATCCTGACACAATGGGCGTAACCACGTATAAACTTCTATCCTTTTTTCTTACAATAATTTCCCATGATCCCTATATGTTGCCCATGTTCAACCGGTAATACATTTTGTAGTTTCCTTTTGAGGTTATCTGGTCAAAAACCGCAAAGCCAAATTTTTAACAGTAAATTTACTATACTAAGTGTACTATACTTAGAGGGGACATGTGGGCAGGATTTTTTTCTTGAATTTCACATAATATAATATTATTGAGACACTATCATTGAACACTATTTCCGTAATCATTTTAAAATTTCTAATATTATTTATAAAATCATGCATACGTGCACAGGATGTCCCAGTTTTAATTTTGCTGCATAAAGGGAAAATAATTGCCATACATTATTTTTGCTTGATTGCTACTTTTGCGAAGAATAAGTATACCCATTCAACCATGCGCTAATATTATTTTCTTCTATACATATAACAAAACATTTACACCGGTATTTACTAAAGAGTCTACATTGCTAAGTGCTACAATCCTAGGTTTAAAAGTCTACATTTTGGTTGAATATTTATATAAATTGTTCGTAAATACCTTGCGATATGGGTCATCTTTTTTCGTTGTAACAAAGACATTATTTCCACACAAAGGTTATAAAAAATAAAATGAAAATATTTTGGTTTAAAAATGGTAGCCATATTTAAACCTCCAAACGTCACTAGGAAATGTCGAATAAAAACGGTGTAAGTCAGTTTCAGCTGTCCGCTATATTTTACATTTAAATTTTTTAGACAAGTTAGCGACGATTAAACCGATGGTCGATTGTTTTGGTGAATGTGTAATTGAAAAGGGATTCTAATATATCTTGTGCTTTTTACAGTTATTAAATGTTGATACGTATTTAATACGGTAATACATCTACAGATATAGTTTTAAGTTATTTATGTATTATTTGGCTCTGGAACGAAATAGCGATGTACAAAATAGCGACTATTAAAATAGCGGTATCGAAATAGCGACAATCAAAATAGCGATGTAATGAAAAGGCGACTATCAAAATAGCGATGTAACAAAATAGCGATGTAACAAAATAGCGATTGTAACGAAATAGCGATGTAACAAAAAAGCGATGTAACAAAATAGCGACTATCAAAATAGCGATGTAACAAAATAGCGACTATCAAAATAGCGATGTAACAAAATAGCGACTATCAAAACAGCGATGTAATAAAATAGCGACTATCAAAATAGCGATATTTCGGTTCCGTTTTGGCATATAGCTCGACTAAAGGGTTTCTTTCTAAGAAATGTTTCCAAAAAAAAAACTTCTTTTCCGGGATCCTAAAGGGTGTGAATTCGAACCGAACCGACCCAAACTGAACCGAACCGAACCGAACCAGCATATTTTTCAAAAAAAACTCTCCAGACTTCTTTTCCGGAATCCTGGAGACTATGAATCCGAACCGAACCGAATTCGGTTCAGATCGGTTCGGTTCGGTTCGGATTCACACCCTCTAGGATCCCGGAAAAGAATCAGGAAAGTTTTTTTCGGTTCAGATCGGTTCGGTTCGGATTCACACCCTCTAGGATCCCGGAAAAGAATCAGGAAATTTTTTTATTTAATAAGCTGGTATAGTCAAAATAGGATATAGAAGCGCATTTCGGTTCTTTTCGGTTTGGATTAATTTGATTCGATTCGGTTTGGTTTGATTCGGTATTTTGATACATCGCCATTTTCATACATCGCTATTTTGATACATCGCTATTTTGATACATCGCTATTTTGATACATCGCTATTTTGATTGTCGCTATTTTGATATATCGCTATTTTGATTGTCGCTATTTTGATATGTCGCTGTTTTGTTACAAACGCTATTTTGATACATCGCTATTTTGATAGTCGCTCTTTCATTACATCGCTATTTTGATAGTCGCTATTTCATAACTCGCTATTTTGAACGTCGCTATTTTGTATATCGCTATTTTGTTCCAGAGCCGTATTATTTAGCTTTGAATATTTTTGTATATAAGTTTTTTTGTCAATCATGGATTATTTCTATTGTTCTTCGAAGTTTAAAGCACCCCTCAGGGGTGGTACTACAATTTGAGACTATTTTTAACGGGAATCCTACGACTGCACGGACTAAATTTCCAAAAAATGACATTTCGTTCGAAATTTTTATGTGGTTTTTCTTTATTTCTAAAGTTAATTTGAATTTATATGAGATGAAACTCACTGAGAAATGTTTACTATCATATTGCACATTAGGGTGAACATGCAGTTATTTAACCTGAGAGTATTAAAAAAATATACTTATACCGGTCGGTATTAAGTCTATAGACTTGATACTTAAACCCGGTCTACAATGCTAAGTCTTAAGGTCTTAGTAAATACTGGTGTTAGAATTTACTCTACTTTATTGCTTTGTTGAGAACATGGTTGCCGTCGCGTAGATCACACGTCAGTTTTAGTGGGTATCCTAAGCCCAGGTTCAATATTAATTATTAATCAAAAAAATTGTCTGAGGTTATGGTAGCCGTCTCCTTCACCAGTACGGCACAACCAAAATGGAAAGATGATGAAATGAAAATGATGAAAACTGAAAATTAGAAACGAAATATGGAAACCCATTGTAATTACTTCGATTACAAATGAAATCTTTAGGGCCACATAGACCGGACCTAAAAATCAAAAAAAATTAATCAAAATTTTAGTACAAGTAATAAAAAATTATATGATGCTGAAAAGTGTGTTTGCGGTTGTGAAAAACGAAATGTTTTTTTTTCCTTTATTTGTCTTATTATGAACAATCCACGAAGTGATCCTGTGTGGGTGGCAAAGGGAATGTGTGATATCAAGCACTTTAGTAAAAAGTTAAAGACACAAAGTAAGTGCTACCTATTTAAATAACCACATAGAAATTTCTATGCTAGGCAAGACTGACATTAGGTGCCAATTAAATAGTGCCTATAGGCAAAATATTACCGAACATAATGTGGCAAAAAATAGACATATAGCAGGTTAATAGACTTTTTAAAATTCTGTGAGATTTTTAAGGTTGCTCTACAGGGCCATGATGAGTCTGAAACTGATGCTAATCCAAGCACTTTGCGCATGTAAAAGACGGGCGAATAGACTTTATCTATAATCAAATAAACTAAAAACTACATCCAGTAGCTGCTTGTTTGTAAAATGCTAAAATAAAATTGTTTAGGTTTGTGCAATATAAATTTCTGCCCCCCCCCCCCAATTTATAACGTCACACACAGGCGGGTTTTAAGAAAAAGCTGGTCATAACCCCTAAACATTAAAAAGCCCTGTTTAATTGTAAAATTGCTATTAGTGCAATCACTGATGATCATGCTAGGCCGTGACACATTACACGCCTAATTTGAAAAACAATGCCATAGTAATGACAGGTGAAATCTCCATTTAATTTTTTATATTTGCGTTACTTAAATTTACAAAAGTTGATGATTAAAAAGTCCTTTTAAAACTTGCGCCTATTATCAAAAATAATTTTTTTGAACATGGATTTTGAATCTGGAGGTGTCTAGCTATTTATTGTACGTATTTAACATTGTTTTTTATTTCATTGGTAATATTTTAAACCGGTTTAAAGGAAACGTTGCAGAAAACTTTTTAAATTTTCATTTTTTGAAATAGAACTTGACTAAATGTTTTAACTTCATTCAACTTTATTGACATTTTTGGTCCTATTAAGTGCATGCATATGTTTTCTAAGTAACAAAGTCAGTTTCAGCTGCGGAGTTATGCGGATCGAGTCAAAAAGTTAAAATTTCTTTTAGTGTATACTAAAATTGTAAAAAGTTAGCTTTAATAATAATGGTTTTTGTAAACCAAAAGTATACTGTCACATGTATTCTGATTTCATTTTTACCTTCCTAGCCCGCGCAGCAATGGCTAGAGAAGGTATTATTTTCGACAACAAAAAAAAATTGAGATAACACTGAAAATGTGTTATTTTGGTGTATTGTATCTTAGCAATTTTATCGTGACGTCTGTCCGTGTGTGTGTCTGTCTGTATCTAGGTGTGTTTATAGAAATCTGCTCGGCGCAAGCCAAATAAAAGGGTGGGGGTAGATTTAAAAAATTAGAGTATATGTAAAAATATGGAGTGTGTGATATCAAACGAAGGGTAATTGAGTCTGGAGTTACACAAAATACATTTTAGTTTATTTAAAAAAAAGGGCGGAAGCTCGGGTGGAAGTAGATTTGAAAAATTAGACTTTAAGGGAAAATATGGCGTGTGTCATATCAAACGAAAGGTAATTGAGTCTGGAGTTAAACAAAATACATTTTAGTTTTTTTTAAAGGGTGGGGGTAGATTTCAAAAATAGAGTTTAAGTCAAAATATGGTTTGTGTGGTATCAAACGAAAGGTAATTGAGTCTGGAGTTGAATTAAATATATTTCATTTTTTAGTTATATTGGCATACACGCACACTATAACTATAGTACCTAGTGTGAGCTTAGGTGCCCATATATTGCCAGAGTGTTTTTCTTGCTAGACAATATACTTTATTGATAACGAAAGACGGAAAAAACAGATATAGTTGAAGCAAATTTTTTTGCAAAAGTATAACATTGTTTTATACAATTGCGAATTATACATACCTACATGCTGGTTAAAACATTTTTTCATGAAGCTCTGCAATTATTAAAATCAAATATATCAATATCTTGTAAAAGTTTAAACAGTCAAAATTCTGGTTTCAACGATTTTTTAGGAAGCATTTTAATTAATTAGTTAAGTTCCAAATTTTATTTTTTTGTGCGGGGTCCTTAAAGAATTCTTCTTCTTTATCTTTTTTAAACAATAAATCATATATTTTTTTATTACTATAAGCAATTTTAGGGGGCTCTAAATGGATCTTAGGTTTTGACCAGCTTTTTCGTAAAATCCGCCTGTGTGCGTCACCAGCCGCCACTGCCAATACGCCTTGGTTCTGATGTAATATGACGACGGAGACAACTAAAATCGAACAAAAACTTTTTTGCTTTTTCGTTTTTACACCTGAAAAATAAACTAAATTCTTTATAATGTCCTCAGGCAGTGACCTTCATCTCTCATTTTGTGGTCATTGTGCTTCTTTTTAACTTTCCTTTACCTTTAGAATTCTTTCGTATTGTCCATCCGACACAAACGTTTTTACAAAGCAGGGAGGCCAATGCAATAGGTACTTTAACTTTTATTATTGTTACAAGTCAAGTTTAATTGAAGAAAATCTAAAAATCGATCAAATAATAGCACAAAGTATATAGCCTATCACAAAATAATTAACAAAAACAGGTTTCCAGGCAGTTCCTCAAAAGGGTGACAGGGCAGCTAGAAGACATTGGTTTTCGTCCTCATTGGGACACATCAGTCCGAGCGTAACCATATGGGATGGAGATGAAATGAATGGTGATATCTGAAAAGAAGTCATGAAATGCGAACATTTCCAAAAAAACTTTTGCAGATTCTGTCTAAATATTCTCAAATACCAAATTGCAAATAATGCAAGGACATAAAATATAAACAAGTGAAATTAAAGAAAGAAAAATAAGAAAAAAGTTTTCTGTCTTCGACCAGTATTCGAACCCAGAATCTCATGCTCTGTACACAAACGCTCTAAACATTGAACCATCGAAGACCATATATAAATTTTCGGAAAACTTTCGTCTATGCAGGTGTGCGGTGTCTCAATACAAGAACGAGAAACTCTCAGGGTATTAACTCGACCAAGTCATCCAACTGACTGATCCGGCCGAAGACAGAAAACTTTTTTTTATTTTTCTTTCTTTAATTTCACTTGATGTTTACTGTCTAAATATGTTGTACATTTTAAATCAAAAATCAGCTTTTTAAAACTTTGTCAAGAGTTTGGTTTGGTTTGTTGCATCACTACTTTTAACTACTGTCGTACGTTCTTAAAATGTTTACTGATCTGTCTTAAAATAATTATTTTACATTCTTTAACGAAGTCTCATTCGAGCCACTTTTCCTGTTTAAAATCAAGACTGAAAATTCACCCCGGCTAGAAAGATAGAGGTATCTGAAGATGTAAAAACCTTTAGAACTAAATCAACAAGCAGTGTTGCCAAGAAATATTAACAGATGCAAGACTTCAAAATTACCAGATTCTTAAAAAAATACACTTCTTATATCATAAAAAATGCAAAATAAAAGAGCGTGCGGAAAATTGAATTTTACACACTATTTTTAGTCCGAATAATCCGTTTTTCCGCATGGTATGTACATTTTTTCGCACACAAAAGTTTTGTAAGCATAATAGTAATTATTAAAAATATACCATAGATTAGGGAACAAATGACACAGTGCTAAATTAAACATAAAGAAGTTTAGCTGTGATAGCAAAGTTTTAAAAAAACATTTCCAAACTAGTAAGAACCTTTCGTTTTAAAATTTGTATTGGAGAATTTGATTTAACTTTTATCTCAATTTTTTTACGGAATACCACTTTTGCGTACCTACTTGCCTTTTTTTTACATGAAATGTTTTTGTTATGATATGAAATATTCAAAAGATAAATCTAGTTTTGCTGATTTAGCTATAAAGTTTATCAGTCCTTCATGACCTTCATGTCATGAGATATAATAAATTTTGCACTACGATATATGGAATCAAAGAATGGTCAGTTGCCAGATCTAAATGGTTTACCGTCTATATTTGGTATGAATTTAAATCAAGCAGTTTGAAAAATTATTCTGCTGTCATTTTCAGCGCAACAGGTTTTGCTATTTATAGGAATATTTAAAAATATTAGAGACTTATTGGAAGTGTAATAAGGGCTAGCAGTATTAAGGTAAGCAGTATATTGACATCTACGCTTGCGCAGTTGCGCTGTACAATACGGCAGACTTCAATAAGAATTGGGCTAGACTTAATTAGTGCACAAACAAAGTCATGCAGTATTTATGTAAGTTGGCCTTATTTTGACGATTTGTTGAAATTTGTCAATTGTGCTGTCACTTTTTTGTGAAGGTGTTATATTATAGATTTTTTTGATGTTTTGCATCTTCTTTATGTGATAAATAATGAAAAAAGATTTTGATCGTGATATTTGTACGAAAATTACATGTTGCTCTACTGAAAAATAAATATCCAAGTTAAATACCTTTCATGCTTGTAACCCATTGTCTTCAACCCTACTCTAACCTACTCTACTCTAGTCTACCCGCAAATGGTCTATTGTATGTAATAGGTACAGTGTCTCCCATTGAAAATGCATCTAGATAGCGCGCGCATTTGCCAAAGACTTATTTTGACAACGTTCCGTCAGTTATCACGGCACAAGCCGGGTCTTAAGGCAAATCCCATGACGAAAGGGAATGCTAGGTTGCTAAGGTTTAGCCCCAAAACGTCATAGGACGTGCTTTCCTCGCAAGCCAGTTGCATTTTTAAATTGTAACACTTTACCTATATATTGTCCATCTAGGCCAAAATATAACGTCACAAATATCATAATTCTTTTAAAAATATAACGAACAAAACAATAAACATAGCATATAAGGGCGCACCCAGAGGGGGGCCTCGGGGGCCGCCCCCCCCCCTAAGCCCAAGATTTTTTAAAAATATTTTAAACATATTTTCAGGAATAAAAAGATAAAATAGCATAAAATACGACATCATGAGGCTTCGAGCCCCCCCAAAGGCCTCGGCCCCCCTCAAAGGCCTCGGCCCCCCCTAAGACATGATCCTGGGTGCGCCACTGATAGCATAACATAAAAAAACATTCTCATACACCAACCTTATGATTAAACATTTAAAAGCCGGGTTAAAAATAAGGGACAAGCGTTTAAAAAGCATGTTCCAATAACTAATTTGTTACAGCGCATTAAGGTCTAGCACCATTTAAATAAAGTTGCTGCCCTATTACTGCTAACCTTATTTTAGAATTTAAAATAAGTTTTTATTATCTTTTATAATATTCCCTACTTTAAGTATATACTACTACTACTACTACTACTATATCGGTTTAGAACGTTTTTTTTACGTTGTCCGACGCCTATTCCCCACCTCCTTCGATCCCGACAGTCATCTTCTGTCAGATATTTTTGACTCATTGATCTTTGGAATGACTGTTGCCATTCCAGTTTTTCTGTGCACTATTGGTTGCCATTTTAGGACCTGCTTTGGTTATCTTTCGTCGTCCATCCGTTGTACATGGCCGAACCATATCAGTTGTCTTTTAGTGATGTCATCCGTTATGTTTCCCTCGATGCCCATTCTTTCTCTTATGTTCTCATTTCGTATATAATCTGTTCTAGATATTTTTATTGATCTTCTTGTTGCGTCCATTTCGAACCTTTCCATTTCTGTTTTCTACTTTTCTGTTACGCGAGAAGTCTCTATTCCATACAACAGCGTGCTTTTCACCATTGTTTCATATATGTTAAATTTTACATTATTTTTTATCTCTCCGCTCTAAAATATAATGTTAAGATAAAATCAAATGTGACGAAGTATACATACTCATTGCATGGAGATATTGTTTGTCCATTGTCTAGTTCTTATTCACTTGATTCGATTCCAATACATAGGAACTGTGTCTTGTCCACGTTTACTGTTAACCCACGTTTGGTATTCTTCTGTTAACTTTCTCATCATATACTCCATGTGTTCTTTATCATTAGCTACAATTATTTGGTCGTTAGCAAACTGTAGTGTGTATATGGTAAATTGATCGTTCAGTTGTATTCCCATGCCATGCTATGTACTTTATGTTTCCAGTTTTTTAGAGCTACTGCGACATATATTTTAAAAAGAGTTGAAGAGATACATCCCTGTCTTAAGCTTTTCGTTACTAGGAATTCTTTTGAAAGTCGATTTCCAATTTTAATCTTAGATTTTAACCCTTTGTGTAGTTATTTTATCGCTTTTATGTATGTATGATTAATATTAGTTGGCCCTAACACTGTCAACACAACACTTTGAGTATAGACTTTTTTTAAATAAAAAAATTAAGCTTTATACATTTAAGTTCCAAGTATTATTACATTCAGTGGTATTGCTGGCATAAAATATTCCTAAAGAACAAATTTTGGACCACTTACAAGCGCATTGTCTGTATGTTGTACCATTTAGCTTTCGTTCTGTTATCTGATCCTCTAAAGAGTCTAAAGAACTAAAACTTTCTTTAATAAAACCGCTGTCCTTAGAAAATTGCTGCTTTTAACTTTTGTTTGAAGGATGCCGCCCGATATTCTTGAAGTCGTAGTGTGGGGTTCTATGGACATTTACCTACCTTTGCCTTTGGCACTACATATTTTTCGCGAAATTTTAGTGAAATATTACCAGACACTATACCGATATTCCACCAAACTTTTGTAAGGATGAAAGATGGTTAAAAGGTTAAAATCTTCAAGATTTAGTATTCCTTATTTTGAATTGAAATTGCCCGCCATGCACCATGGCGTTTATTTATTTGCTTGTTATGTAAAACTTGTTTGATTTTTTAATGATTTTTTACAATAAAGTTAATTTAAAATCCATAAATACCAGTGTTAATCTTTTTAAAACAATATTACACTACAAAAAAAAATCATTTTTTGATGTTGTAATTTTTGTACACATCTGAAAGTTGCCGAATATAAACAAATAGATGTAGTTGAGCTGATTACTTTCCACGCAGACACGAACACATTCGCTTCTGCTTTAAATTTAATTTTTGTGTGAGGTAATGAAACGACTCTAAAAATTAAGGATTAGTATACATTTTAAAAAAAATTGTTTTACAAGAATATAGTAAACACACTCTCAAAACCGGCTCTATTTAAAAAAAGAATCAAACCGTCATTCCAATGTCAATATTTTACGTAAAAAGAGATTCAGTTTGTTTTGATAGCCCTCTTCCTATCAACAAAACTTTATCAGCAGGCTTTTTTTCGTTGGCGAACATAATATTATGTAATTTTCGACATTTTGACAACCAATAATTTAAAAACTTGATACAGATACCCAGTATAAGAATAATGTTATAAAAAATGCGTAAAAAATCTTAATGCGCTGGCTATTTTATGCATTAGCAGTGATCTGTGTGAATTAAATTTTGATTTAATAACACTAAGTACTCAAAAAAAAATGGTTTGCAACAGAAACCGGAGTATTATTTCTTGGGCCGACCTACCCTTTGCCCAGACATAAATATTACTTTTAAATTCTGATTAAAAAAATAAGAAATGCATCAACTGCAGTTTCTTACAAAATGTATCTGCAGTGCCTGTTTTTTCACAAAAATTTTAACCTGCATCGCATTTTATCTTCCAAGTATGAAAAATGTCTTGGTCCAGATCTATTCTAAAACATAAAAAAATTTTTTTGGTTTTTGAGCCGCTGTCCCTCGGAAATCGGAAATGTTTTTGGTGGGGTTCGGGTATTTCTAGTAGGGGAGAGAAAAAGACTGACTCCTTTACAACGGGAAAATTTCAAGAGAAACTTAAAGATGAAAACCGCATCTTGATATAGTACGCCGTTTTTACGCTACGGGGTGTTTTTGAAAAGCCTGCATTTTAGGAGGGGGTCTTTTCTTGAACAATTGATAGATTTAAACGGAATTTATAAATCTTTTTTAGTTTTTGAGATATTGCATAAAGTTGTTATTTTTCATATGAAATTACCCTCTTTTTATTTGATTTTTAAAATCAGCGTGAAATTTCCTTTAAAATGACGTATCACACTCAATATTTTATTTAGAAAAAAAATTTTTGTTTTTATTTATTGTGGTATTTAATTGTTTTTTTTTAAATAATTTTTATTTTATAATTTATTTTGATGACTGGGTTGAAAATATTTTAAAATAATCAAATTAAAAACTAAATAAAAATGAAAAAATATTTAAAAAAAACAGTATAAAACAACAAAAAAAAATGAAATGAAATATTGATTATGACACGTTATTCCAAAGGAAATTTTACGCTAATAATAAAATTCGAATAATAATAGGGTCATTTCACAAGAAAAATGAGAACTTTATGCAATATCTCAAAAATTAAGAAAGATATATAAAAACCGTTTACATATGTCAATTGTTCAAGAAAAAAAATATAATACACGAAAACAAAATTTTCATTAATAAAAAAGTTATAGACCCCTCCCAAAATGAAGACTTTTTAAAAGCACCCTGTAGCTTCAAAACTGATTCCTATATAGAGATGCGGTTTTGACCTTTGCTTCTCTTAAAATTTGAACGTCGCAAAGAGGGGTCAGTTTTTCCCATATACATAAGATTCCTATACCCACGGTAACTGCCCATTCATGATGCAAACATGAGGGCCTTGGGGTCTTTAAGCAAAAAAGACCTGATTGGTTGCTTTCAAAGACATATGCCACTATATTATTTCCATATAGTACGTATTATTGCAATACCTACGGTACCTTACGATTCAGAATGCAAACATATTTGAAATAGCAATATCAATGGGTATAAATAAGTTTACTCTATTTGCGGCCCTTAAGATAAAATGTCCTGATTGGTTATACTTTTACGCATAAATATTATTTTATTCTTGTATTCGTTACGTCAAAACATCGGCGTACAGTTGACAAAAACTCTATCTATGTGAATTTGGTATCTGTGCATTTTTCGTACCTTTATTTCTGAATGTTTGCATCAAACCCAACCATTGTGTAAATAGGTAACAGGGAGTATTGGAATATTACGTATATGGTTTTTCCCTATAAATGGAATTACCCAAAACCCCCCAAAACATCGAATTTGGGACACCAAGGCTGATAATGTATGTTTATTAGGAATTTAAGTGTTTTTCTATTTACTTTGTTTATCTTTGAGTGCCTATTTTTTCCCGAGTCGGTTTAGAATTCCCCATCCACTCCTGGTGAGGTCCAGTGTATATCATGCGGGCTTCTTTTCTCAAATGGCCTTCTAAAGAAATTAATTGTTATAAAATATTATATTACAACCACTATAAATAAGAAAAAAATCTGTCGAAAAACAGACGATACCCATATGAATGTCTGCAAAAATGGTTAAGACAACAAATCGCTTAGGCGCCTCCCACTGATGCGATGCCACTTTAAAACATATGCGGTTCTAAAATACTTGATTTATTTTCAGTAAAGGCAGAGGCATTAAGAAAATGACCAATTTTCTGCTCTTAAAATTAAATGTCATTGGTGCAAGACAAAAACTGCTTTCCTAAGCACCAAAAGCAATATCCGCTTAAAAAGAAGATAATTTTGTTCTTAGAATTTGTATAAAATACATTTGTTTCGAAATCATATTGGTTTATTTAAAAAAAAAATAAAAATTCTTGGATGAAGACATTTTGATTTTCCTCTTAAGACAATTAATATCTAAGACTATCTAAGTAGGTTTAAAAATTGTTTGAAGGCTTTTTTTATTGAAAATGCTTTTTATAATGTTCAAGAATACTTTTTGAAAAAATTTTAGGATATGATTTTAAATTAAACGCTGACAAAGCTATTTTAGGTAACTAAACTTTGTGTGTTACTTTTATGTACTACTACTGTAAGTAGTGTGAGCCAGTGGCGTATATAGAAAAAAGTTTCGGGGTGGGCCCGAGGCAGTTTGGGGGGGGCCGAGACTCCATGTGCCGTATTTTATGCTATTTTATGTTTGTATTCAGGAAATATGTGGAAAATATCTAAAAAAATCTTAGCTTTGGGGGGGGCCCGGCCCCCCCAGGCCCCCCCTTATATACGCCACTGGTGTGAGCTATGGTGAACCTAATTTTTTCGAAAAAAAAAAGTTGCTCCTATTTCAACAATTTTTATATATCTTTGCGTTTCAGATGATTTTGAAACTTTTTTGTTGCGCCGTCTGTCTGTCTGTCTGTATGTCTGTCTGTAACGACCAACGCGCATAACTCAAAAACCGCTTGCCCGATTTTAATTAAATTTGGTATCTACGCTAGGTTTTGGGTCGAGATCGTACCATTTAAAAATGAACAAAATCCACCGAACACAAGCCAAATAAAAGGGTGGGGGTATATATCAAAAATTAGAGTTTATGTAAAAATATGGCGTGTGTGATATTAAACGAAAGGTAATTGCGTCTGGAGTTAAATAAAATACATTTTACTTTAAAAAAAAGGGTGGGGGTAAATTTAAAAAATTAGTGTTTATGTGGAAATATGGCGTGTGTGATATCAAACGAAAGGTAATTGAGTCTGGAGTTAAACAAAATACATTTTAGTTAAAAAAAAAGGTGGGGGTAGATTTGAAAAATTAAAGTTTAAGTCAAAACATGGCTTGTGTGGTATCAAACGAAAGGTAATTGAGTCTGGAGTTCAATAAAATATATTTCAATTTTTAGTTATATATTAACTCACACGTACAGTATAATTATAGTACCTAGTGTGAGCTTAGGTGCCCATAGATTGGCAGAGTATTTTTTGACGTATTCCATATTATTTGTAAATAATCAAAGGAAAATAAAGACTTATTCTATTCTATTCTATCTAATTATAATGATTACAGGGGCGGCCCGTGCGCTGTCAAGCTGGGGAGGCGCAAATGAGTTAAGAGTGGAGGTCCTGGAATTATTCTTTTCATTTACATAGAAAAAAATATCACAATGTTTTGAAAAAACTGAAATATATCTCTTACTGTAAAGAAACTACTTATACTAATAAAATAAAAATCGTCGTGTCATGTTATATTAATCAAACTGGCAGCAAAATAAGTGCGCCCTTCTTTGCAAAGAGCAGCGCCCCTGAATGATTTTATAGTCAAAGCAATTTGTTATAGGTAATCCTACATTAAACTAAACCTTAAATCTTTACAGACTCCCTATAATACTTAAACTATGCATACTATGAAACAAACTTGTATTATTTTCAGTCGCAACGTGTGACAATAAGGTTTTTTTTCTTAAGTCAAAAAAATATAGCTTCCTTACTAAGAACGTAATGGTTTTTATTCAAGACGAGGAATGTCTTGCTTCAAAAAGTTAAAAATGGAAAAACCCCAGCCATTGTTATCTCGATTTGAAACATTTTATGTTGTCCAATCAAGAAAATTAGTTTTGTAAATATTCTATTCCAGAGAACACGTGATTTGAAAAATCTTTTTTTTTTAATGCTGATAATATTCAGAACTAGATATCCATAAAAATAAAATATTTTTGGAAAGCAGAAGTCGTCGCCATTAGTTAATTTGCTCTAAAAGAAGACATAATCGCTTTAGTAGTTTATTTAGAATAATGTTGATTATAAAGCTTGTAGTGTGCCGCCTCTGATTGTTACTAGAGAGTTTTTTACCTTTTGATTTGTTTGTTGTAAAGTAAACTTTGTATATTTTGTTATATAGAAATCTGAAAGTAATTTCCGACAAATAAGGCCGGATGTCGCTGCTTTTTTTTATTAGACAAGCAAGCAAATTTATTTAAAACAAGCCTTGTCTTTCTAACAGTTTATTTGCATATTATGTGCTGAGGTAAACAGATTTGGATTTTATGTTTAGTTGTTATTTTTATTTAAACAAACAAACATCAGGTACACTGCTTGAGTGATCTTTTAAAATGGTCATTTTTTAACTCCTGAAATCCATATTTTAGTTTTTGACATATTAAATAACGTTGTTATTTCTTTATAGAATTACCCCTTTATATTCTTTGTATTTTTTTTCAGTCAGTTCTAATTTTAAATTATCTACTGAATTTTAAATATTTTAGAATAATAAAATTAAACAATTAATCAAACCTAAAGAGTTAATTATAAAATAAAAATATAAAAACTAAAAATAATAATCAAATACTAAGTACGGTACATTATTTAAGAAAAAATTTTATACTTATTCCAAAAATTAGGACGTCTTGAAAATCGAGCCCAGGACATCGTTTTTTTCGATCTAGGCTAGAAATGCCCATAAAACCGTAAAAAGATATCGAATTTTGCCCACTCTGTACGGATAATAGCAATTTTTTTAAATATATAAATTTAAACCTGTGCGACAGTGTATGCGTTAAAAATAACAATACCTATTCTTTAATAAAATTATTGTAATTTAAAAAAGTAAACATTCTTTAAAACTTTGTCATGAGTTACTTTATTCGGTTATGTTGTTTGTTTGCCGGGAGAAACATTTAACAGATTAAATAAAAATTTCTAGCCACAATATTTCTCCCCAAAATATAAAAATATACTCTAAACTCTTTTAGATCTTAAAAAGTATTAACATATAAAAATATTATAATGAAAATAAAAGCGGCATCTTTTTTATAAATGTTACATTGTTCTAATTTTAATGTTGAAAAATGTCTTCCTGTAAAATAACTATTTGATATAACAACTTAATATTGTGTGAAAAAGTCTATATGTATTTAAGAATACATAAAGCTAAGTATTAATACAGCCCAACAACAGCTTATTTGTTGACTCAGCTAGACAGGTCTGTTAATGGAGTCTACATTAACTGATTGAGATTGTCAAGAACATCCACTAGTTTAAGTTAAGCTGATTGGCACCTACTTCAAGAACTTGAAATGCAAGGCACAATCTTTTTATAAAAAACGAGTTTTTTTGCAGTAAAAATGCAATGTTTTTTACATTCACTAAGTATGTGCGTGGCACTCCTCGTTTCCGGTGCGTGAGAGTTTTTTTGGAACTTAATTAATTTATCTTTAAATAAGTTGATCCATGACGGGTCCGACATCTTGTTGGGTTGTTACTTTTACCTAAAATGTATGTGTGCATGCACTCTCTCGAGATGGTCCCATTTAAAAATGAACAAAATCCACCGAACACAAACCAAATAAAAGGGTGGGGGTAGATTTCAAAAATTAGAGTTTATGTGAAAATATGGCATGTGTGATATCAAACGAAAGGTAGTTGAGTCTGCAGTTAAACAAAATACATTTTAATTTATTTTAGAAAAAGGGTAAGGGTATATTTTAAAAATTAGAGTTTAAGTGAAAATATGGCGTGTGTGATATCAAACGAAAGGTAATTGAGTCCGGAGTTTAACAAAATACATTTAAGCTTTGTGTTTTTTTTAAGGGTGGGGTTAGATTTCAAAAATTTGAGTTTAAGTCAAAACATGGCTTGTGTGGTTTCAAACAAAAGGTAATTTAGTCTGGAGTTGAATAAAATATATTTCAGTTTTTAGTTATATTAGCTCACACGTACACTATAACTATAGTACCTAGTGTGAGCTTAGGGGCCCATATATTGGCAGAGTATTTTTTATTATTTCCTTGCAAGAGTTGGATTAGTTCGTACTCAGTTACGTGTAGCTTAGTGTTTTTATTTTTAACATGCCGTTTACAAGGTAATAAAATATTTTTATTATTAAAAACCACATAAAAAGTAATAGTGCGAAAGAATTCATACTTCCAGACATATTTGCGAATCAATCAGTTTGCACCATGATGTTTTTTTTTCAGTATAATCGGTTCAGTAATAACGAATTTATAAAGAAATGAATGCAGACAGGATTGGCAATGCAATCGTATAATCTGTAAAACAATGGCTTAAACAAAAATAGATTTTTTGAGAATCATCACAACGAATTTACTAATTTGTACCTCGTTCTGCGGGGGAAAAGTAGTGCTTTTCTACAAATTAAAAAAAAAACTGAAACATTTTCAGAAAATAAGAATAACCATGCTATTTTGAAGAATCAAGTTTGATTCTGTCCGCCATCTTAAATTTTGAGACTGCGATAAATTTTGATCATGATCTTTAAAAAGCAATCAATTCTTACCTCTCACCTATATGTTTTTTATTTTATCAAAATCGGTTCAGTAGTTATAAATTTATAACTAAATAAATGCAGACATGATTGGCAAGGCAATCCTATTATATTCAAAACATTGGCTGAAACAAAAATATTTTTCTATAGTACTACGAAACCAATTTTGCTGGTTCGTACCTTGTTGTGCGTGGCAAGAACGCAGCTTTTTTACTGATTTTCAAAAAAAATTAGAGCATGTTCGCAACACAAGAATAAACGAGCATCTTTGAAGGAATACAATTCTATTTCGTTTGCCATTTTGAATTTTGAGATGACGGACAAAAAAATACATTTAGTCAAAACTCTGATTAATTTTCTGCCAAGTGCAGTTTGTCTCAGTAAAATCGCCAGTATAGTTCAAAAGTAATAATGAAAAAAAAATTGACCGGATTCTTTTGGCCCAATCGGTATATTGATGGTATTAGTTTTAATGGTAATAAAATTATGGTTCCTTAAATGTTGGTTTCTTAATTTTAGTAAGGATTTTGAACTTGTTTTTTTAATGTCAAAAGTTGATTTAATTTGAAAACAAAAATTTGTGCATGAAAAAAAAACGTTTTTTTTTCAACATTTATTAAACTTTTTTTACGATTTTGTGCTTAGTGGGAATAAGCTTTTTTAAACTGTAGTGGCCACATCGGTCTATGCGGTCTCTTTTTTTCTTATTTTATTTTCTGTCTCTGATTTTTTGCTTAGTCAAAATTGCAGTTTAATACATTTCAACAATTTTTAAGCATTCTTAGAGTCTTATCTATTGACATAAATAGTATCCAGTTTCTTATGTTTCATAGAACAATCTAACAGTGAAGCCAATGCCTTTTAAAGTTTCCGAGAAGAATGCATCTGACCAGCAATCAATCTTCTAATACCGTTTTCCTAATGACAGTTCCGATAACCAAGTCAGTTGTTTTAGCGATAAAAGCTGACTAAAGAATTTTGTGACAAAAAATTGATACCAGGAATATGTTTAGATATACAGTATTATACCGATAACAAACTGCTAAAATTTGCAGTGATTGGGAAAAAGTAAAAAAGCAAAACAAATATGGTAATTTTTGGTGAACAGGGTTTTTCAAAATTCAGTAACATAATTTTAATGTTCAATTCCTTAAGTAATTTCAATACAACATTTTTATATAAACATAGGCCCCCAACTCCTTATTTTCGAGATACAGGGTGTTAAAGTTTAGTTTTTTATATAGTTTTTTGTTTATAGCTCGTGCAGTTTTTGAGATATTTAGTTCAAATTTGGCACATGTATTAAGCTATAGACACTACACTATTGGACTTGCCCCATAGGTAAATATACGTGCCAAATTTGAGCTAAATATCTGAAAAACTGTAAGATCTAAAAAAAACAAAATTTTAACACTCTGTATCTTGAAAACTAAGCGTTTATGTACCTATGTTTATATTAACTTTTTGTCTTGAAATCACTCAAGGAAATTAAGATTAAAATTATGTTATTGAATTTTGAAACACCCATATAAGACATGTATTATTTTTTATGACCTAAGAAACTCTTTAATTGCAAAAAAAATCGACCATATTGCCAAACCCGAACCGAAACATGATCCTGTAGGTTTAGCAATTTAAAATGACATGCTTAATGTGCTTTTTATATAAGGTGTAAAGTTTCAGAGAAAAAAGGCAAACAAAATTAAAATTTTATTACCATATGGGCGAGTTAGTATAGTCACCGGTCCGGTGAGCTCACCTGAGAAATCAGTTTTTTTTAAATCGTCAATAGATACGCATTTTTATAACATTAATTACGTTCCAAAAGTTCTTGAGGAATTTAGTTAATTAATTATATTATTATTATTGACATTGAAGGTCACTAAATGTCGCATGTCGGTGCGTTTGAATGTTAAAAAGGGTTAAAAATTATTTTTTTATTGTCGCTCAACCGATTTTTATGAAATTCTTAGGTAAAATAGTATTCAATACTGTGACGAGCTGATTAGGTTTTGGTCAAAATTCATGAATGCTAATGACAGTTTTTTGACAGTTAAAAAGTTTAAACATGCTAACTTTTTAACGGAGCGTCGCATCAATATGCCATTTTCGGCATATTATAGCGCATATTTTTTTCAAAAATTTGTGTTATAACCAAAAACTTGGTAGGAGCTTTCGTTTCGGAGATATTTATAAAAAACTGTTTTTAAAGTTAAGAGCATGGATTTTACTTGGAGTGTGCTAATGGGTTAGGAAGGTGTCAGATCCGTCATGGATCCATTTATTTATTAATGGTTGCCGACTTGGAAGAAAAATTTGCCAAAAATCTTTTTTTATGGCAGTTTAGAGCATTCGTATGAGTAGGATTTGGACATGTTGGAATCAGACAACGAACCGACAGGATTGGGCACTGTCTAAAAGATAAAAGACACTTATTGGAATAAAACCTATTTATTAATATTTTAAAATCGGCAGTATTGTGACTGTGATTCTGATTTTCATATAAAAAGCAGCTGTTTTCTTTCAAAAATCGGCCTTTGTGTATGGGAATGGCAGATCAACGTCATATGTTATATATATAATAAAGAAAATTCATTGAGCTTTGAAATTAAGAACCAAAGTCAAATAAAATGCGTAGAATTCTTTTTTTACCATTGTTAAACCGTGTTCAGACAAGCCAACATCATTTACATTTACCCTCTAAAGTGGTTGCTGATTGATGAAAGCCAAAATACCTAAGAATTACATGGCTAAAGTAGTCTTAATGCGACCTTTTTCAAATAGGTGATGGGTGACACATTTTTTAGGGTTTTTTTTCAATTTGTTTTGGTCTAGTCTGTTGCAAACAGTTTATTTTGAGACCACTTTTAAGAGGGACCTTTAGCCCCTAAGCCCCCTTTCCGCCGCGTATGCCACTATTGGTAGCCAAGAACACTTTTAAGCCAGGACCCAAAAAGTAATTATTATATAAAAATAGTTTGAAAGCAGTGGCGGCTGGTGACGTTATAAATTGGGGGGGCAGAAATTTATATTGCATGGAAAGGGAGAAAAAAAAACTTACCTAAACAATTTTATTTTAGCATTTTACAAACAAGCAGCTACTTGGTGTAGTTTTTAGTTTATTTGTTTATAGATAAAGTCTATTCGCCTTTCTTTTACATGCACAAAGTGCTCGGATTGGCACCAGTTTCAGGCTAATCATGGCCCTGTAAAAGCAACCTCAAAAATCCCAGAGAATTTTAAACAGTCTATTAACCAAAGTATATGTCTATTTTTTGCCACATTTTCATTATGTTCGGTAATGTTTTGCCTATAGGCACTATTCAATTGGCACCTAATAACGTCTTGCCTAGCATAGAAAATTCTATGTGGCTATTTAAATAAGTAGCACTTACTTTCTGTCTTTAACTTTTCACCAAAGTGCTTGATATCACATGTTCTCTTTGCCACCCACGCAGGATTACTTTGTGGATTGTTCATGATAAGACAAACAAAGAAAAAAAAGCATTTCGTTTTTCACAACCGCACAACCAGTTTTCAGCATCGTATAATTTTTTATTACTTGCACTAAAGTTTTGGTTAATTTTTAGGATTTTTAGTTCCGGTCTATGTGGTCCTAAAGATTTTATTTGTAATCGAAGTTCAAATGTCGTATTTAAAAAAACAAACAATGGACACGCGACCGGCAAGGTATTTAACTACTGACCCTGACGTACCCCAAATCAAAACAAACTCATACGTCTTCACTAAGGATAGAACCGGCAACACTTAGGAAGGGCAACGAACGTTTTCGCATGATAAATGTGGCCGACGTCAACTAAAACAAACAGCCTCTTATACACTGCTCAAAAACGGTGAAATTGAAATCTTGTCCCACGCGGTGCTGCCGGCTTGTAATTATTTACGCTAAAAAAGTTTACCCAGTTAACCACAGACTAAAAAAAGAACTAGACATGTCGTAAGGAAAGATTTAACTTTTTTTAAATAAATCAATTAAAAATACTAGTTGTTGTCTAGTTTTGGGAGGGCACTGCCCCGTTGCCCTCCCTGTAGCAGTCGACCCTGATTGAAAGAGAGAGAAGGAGAAAGAGAGAGAAACAGAACGTAATTTGGCAAACAAAATATTATTGCTGTGAATGAAAACTGATTTTACTTCATAAATTTCACAAAAATAGCATGCGTATCTATTGCTTTGCCAAAAGATCATATTAATGCAAGGCACTTCTAATTATACATCACCAATTAACCCCGTTCTGACCAGACAAACTGTTTACAAACCTACACAGTCAAATACCAGACGAATTACAAATTGAATAACAAATAGTGAGCTAGTATGCAAATAATAAAAATTGTTTTAACAAAAGGCGAAAAATTAAATGACCATAACAATTCCTATGAAGATCAGTGACAGATTCAGGAGGTGGTCACCAGGGGCATTTCCCCCTTCTCTATTTTTGAGCATTTTATTCAGGAAGTCAATATCTACAAAATAAGGGAATTGAACCAAATAATACCCTCTTATCTTTAAGCACCAGGTAATAGTGGTGTTGATTTTAGTTACTTTTGAATGGTCGTTACTAATCGTTACTCGATTACTAAGTAATCATATTATATACTTCGATTACTGTAACTCTATTTAATACAATCATACAATTAGTGCAAAATTCTCGAACTGTCGTTAATTCGAAAATTATTTATTTGTAGGTATATTTTTATTGTTGAAATTATGGAAATATTCAAGTGAAATTTTCAAAATGCGGGCTAAAATTTAAAAAATAAAGGTAGTAATTACATAGAAACTGTCCTGTGTTCAACTTTGTTTTAAAAATCTAATGCCTTACATACAAAGAAATACATAAAATCTAAAAATAAATAAAAGAGACAAATACTAAAATAATAGAAGGAATCACGGTAATCAAAGTAACGAAAGCAATCATTTAATTTTCGGATCGTTATTCGTTACTCCGTTATTTGTCGAGTAACGAGTACTGGAGTAACGAATAGTTACTTTTTCAACACCTCTACCAGGTAATATACAAGTATAGAAGAAATATTTGTCTTGTAATATGGGATTAGTTTAGTTGTACTTTTTTCTAGTATGTTTCGCACTCTGTTCCTAATTTTCTTGTTTCCTTTTAGTAGGACACGTGTTTCAAAAAACGTATAACTTTGGGCCTTATTAGCGAACCTTATTTTTTATAAGGCTCATGCATGGCGCCCAATAAGGACTGTATCGAATTCTTTAGCAAAATAAATGAAATATAAGTCATATTAACTCTAATTTAACTACTTAAAATAATAAACAGTGAAGAATGTTTTTACCAACTTTTGACCAAAAGTACCTATCGATTAATAAAATGTCGTCGAAAAAGAAAAAACGCGTTTTTTATAAAAGGAACTCGCACTTGTCACTCTTGATGTTATATTAGCAAAGCGGAACGAATTCAAGCGATGCTTGCGGCTGCCCTCGAAGGGACAGTTTTGCTGATAATATGGTCTTGTTCTTGTTTGGCTCAGGTCCCTTACTAAAAGGAGAAATAGATTTACATACCGGGTGGGCCAAAAAAAACGAACAATTTTTTTTCATTATAACTTTTATAACTATACCATCGATTTTGATGAAACAAACTGCACTTGGCAGAGAATTAATCGGAGTTTTGAACTAATATATTTTTGTGCATCATCTCAAAATCCAAGATGGCGGACGAAATTAAATTATACCCTTCAAAGATGCTCATTTATTCTTGTGTTTCGAACAGTTTAATAATTTTTTTAAATGGGTAAAAAAGCTGCATTCTTGCCACGCATAACGAGGTACGAATAAACAAAATTGGTTTGGTGGTTCTCAAAAAAAAATATTTTTGTTTAAGCCATTGTTTTGGATATTATACGATTGATGAAATAAAAAACAGAGAGAATTGATTGCTTTTTAAACATCAGGATCAACATTATATATTGTACTACTACTAAAGTTTTTTTATAAATTAAAAAAATCTAAAGTTTTTTTATAAATTAAAAAAAACTAAAGTTTTTTTATAATTAAAAAAACTAAAACATTTTCGGAAAATAAGAATAAACAGGCCATTTAAAAGAATCAAGTATGATCATGATTTTTTAGAAAGCAAAAAGAAAGCGAAAAGGATGTTTTTTATTTCATTAAAATCGGTTCAGTAGTAATGAATTTATAAGGAAATAAATGGCAATCGTATAATATTTAAAACAATGGTTGAAAAAATAATATTTTCTTTGAGAACCACCGAACCGATTTTGGTGATTCGTACCGTGTTGTGCGTGGTAAGATCGTAGCTTTTTTTCTTATTTAAAAAAATAATTAAAACATGTTCTCAACACAAGAATAAACGACTTTGAAGGGTACATTCTAATTTTGTCCGCCGTTTTGAATTTTGAGATGGCGGACAAAAAGTTATAATTATTTAAAACTATAATTAACTCTTTGCCAAGTGTAGTTTGTCCCATTAAAATCGATTGTACAGTTCAAAAGTTATAATGAAAAAAAAATCTCCGGTTTTTATTTGGCCCACCCGTTTCCTCTTCTTTGGGACCGCCTTTTGTTAAAGCACATAATGTACAAAGATAAGTAGTTGTTGCATAAAAGGTGTGATAAATTAATCAATTAAAAGATAACAATCTGATCCGTGACCCGTTGAATTCTGGATCAGACGTGAGTCAGAGGTAAACAAACAAAACATCCAAACTTGAAAACAACAATTGTAAACAATTCATAAAAAAAATCCGCGACACAATCACAGAGAAATCTGTATAAAAAGGTCAACCAACAGAAATGTTACTATAATACATGTTGTTTTCTTTAGCGAGTGTGCAAAGTTATACATTTCCGCACATAAGAGCAGAATAGATAAGCTTTAAGTGCAGGAAATACACTTGTAAATGCACATTACTTGTTGTAGGAGTAGGTATCTTATTAAAATAATGAAGCTTTTTTTAACACGAATACAAAAAAGAAAATTAATATGCCCTTATTAGACGCTTCTCTAATGATAGAAAATGTTTGGCTACAGCAACAACATTCAAAGATCCAAATTAACAAACACCACTTTATGATGTTATGGCGGTCATAAGAAATAACAAAGTTGGCTATGGTTTCAAACACACTAGAAGGCCTAGAAAAAATTTGTTAACGTCATTCAATTGGCCGTAGTTGCTTATACAAAACTACCAAATTTTATTAAATTTGTTAGCAAGATGGCGGCGATATTTCAATTTTTCAAAAAAATACAATTTTTAGTTTTTGCTCGTTATTTTAAAAACCCCTGTAGATATTTTTAATTTTGATACGGCAACTGATTGGGCTTAGCATAGCGCAAAAAGCCGTAGGAGTAATAAAATATAAAATTAATACATAATAATGATGAATACAAAATTATAGCACGCCACTGGCACAGAAAGATAGCGCTTATTGAAGCCATCTCTTTTGCGCCTCATTTTATTCTGGCCGGACAATAGCACAGATACTATAATCAGATAATATAGTTTGCGGTAAAACAAGAAAAAAATTACTGTAAAAAAAGTTATTACCCATTGAATTACTGCTTCCGCATTATAAAAGATCTATCAACAAAAAAGATTCATAAAAACTATTAAGGGACTCACACATATGCTAAAATAATCTTTTACCAAACATCGTTTTAATTACTTTTATAGACTGGCTTTTAAAGCGCATTATGATAACTTCCTGAACATCCGCTTCCTTTTAATAAAAAAACAGTTTTGATAAATCTGTCCTTAACGGAAGTTAATCTAAAGGTATACGAAGCATCTTGTCTTGCTTTATTTTTACCTTGGTAAAGCTAGTGTTACTTAAAAAGGGTTATACGAGGGAGGATCCTAACTAGTACTCTTCAATATATATTTCAAAATGAAAAGTTTTTACTAGTTTGAAAATGTTTTGTTATTCAAGTGAATATCGGTTATAACGACATTAACGGGCCGCCTAATTTTGGTCGTTATAACCGAGCCTCGTTATAGAGAAAAAAGGTAATAAACTCGGTTATATATTTTTATTACGAAAAAGTAATTAGATCTGTTCAACTGTTAATTAAAAACTATCTTTATTAAAAAAAAACTTGTAATATTTTCAGATGTACATACATATATATGTAACTGCGTAAATGTAACATATAATGTTATGTGAGTATGTACATATGTATTATGCATGTATAAAGGTACATACTTATTGTACATTTGTATACAAAATTATGAGCTTTCTTCTCAACTGTAAAAGCTTTTCATTAAGACATTGCGTTTAATTAATACATATTCGTAGAATCAGCAGCTTAGATTATGTAAACATAAAAGCACACCACATCAATAGCTTTAATACAATATAGGTAACAGACGTTTATAATAGACCAAATGACGCATGAACAGGGGATTTTCCGCCTACAATAAAAGGGATTCCCCGTATAAACAATGGCTACAGTTCGCCGTTACATGCGATATCACTCGTCGTTATAAACAATTACTTGGACCAATTTAAGTTAAATTACTGGTCGCTATATAAGTACGTCGTTATATGCGATGTCTTTATAGGCAACACGTCTTCAATGCATTTATCATAGAACTCGGTCGGGACCTTAATATGTCGCCGCTATAACCGATATATCGTAATATCCAGTATCGTTATAAGCGATATTTACTATACAGCCAAACTTGTTGTTGTTTAATTGAGCACTGTGCCCATATAAGAGTTAATTTGCAGCCGTAATAGCCAAGTCTAAGAAAACATTTCCAAACTAGTAAAAACCTTTAATTTTAAAATTTATATTGGACAACTTGGCTATTTTTTTATCTCAATTATACCATTTTTGCGTACTTGGGTTGGCTCTGATTTAATAATGCTGCTTCAATGCTTCTGCAGTTCAATCAGATCGCGTCTCTCCTGAGACGTCCACCCAAGTTTCAATCTGATTTTTTTAAAATAGACATAAGCAAACAAATATTTTGAGGTTAGTGCCGTGACATGACCATCAAAAAAAAATCCGTCGTTGGTGTGTGACGTCAATAAAGTAGTAGATCCTAGTCAGTCCGTTTTGATAGCGCTGAATAAACTTAACTTTTTGATCGGCCCCTGTATACTTACTTAAGATATTTAATATTAAGCTATTAACACTTACAAAACAGCTTTGTTAAAGGGCATGGAACTTATTTTCGTCTGCAGTTTTTTGGAGCGTGATGATGTGTGGCTTATTTGGATTATCAGAGTTTTATAGCTGTATGCTGTAAAGATTAATAAAAATTTCCTGCTACAGATACAGATATTGTTGACCATAGTGTTTGATTTCTTGGTATTTTATATTTAGAAGAAATTTATTAAAGGTTTATAGTCTGGAAAATTCTTTATCAAATACACATAATTAAATTAATTTTACTTTGATCATCAGTAAAAATACTCTGCCAATATATGGGCCCCTAAGCTCACACTAGGTACTATAGTTATAGTGTACGTGCCAGCTAATAAAACTAAAACTTGAAATATATCTTATTCAACTCCACACTAAATTACCTTTTGTTTGATACCACACAAGCCATGTTTTGACTTAAACTCAAATTTTTGAAATCTATCATATATTACCTTTCGTTTGATATCACACACGCCATATTTTCACGTAAACTCTAATTTTTGAAATCTACCCCCACCCTTTTTGAGTAAAAAAAAACTAAAATGTATTTTGTTTAACTCCATACTCAATTACCTTTCGTTTGATATCACACAAGCCATATTTTCACATAAGCTCTAACTTTTGAAATCTTCTCCCACCCTTTTATTTGGCTTGTGTTCGGTGGATTTTGTTCGTTTTTAAATGGGACCATCTCGACCCAAGACCCGGCCTAGGTACTAAATTTCATTAAAATCGGCCGAGCGGTTTTTGAGTTATGCGCGTTGGTCGTTACAGACAGACAGACAGACAGAAAGAAAGAAAGAAAGAAAGACAGACAGACAGACAGACAGACAGACAGACAGACAGACAGACAGACAGACAGACAGACAGACAGACAGACAGACAGACAGACAGACTGCGCGACAAAAAAGTTTCAAAATCATCTGAAATGAAAAGATATATAAAAAAATTTGAAATCGGAGCAACTTTTTTTTTCTCGAAAAAATTAGGATCACCATAGCTCACACTACTATAGTATAGTATATGTGTGAGCTAATATTGATAGACAAATAGGGGATACCGGGGCTGGTTTTCACACTTTTCTTTTCATTTGCGCGTTTAATGGTCATGGCCTCAATTTGGCAACGATATTCATATTATCTGATAGTACATGTATTCAAGAATTTAGAAAAATAAATACTTTTTCGTCAAATAAGAAAATATTACAAATTTTATTAAGAAAAACCAAGTGTGACTCTTAACCCCGTGCCAGGGTAGGGGCGTGCCAAAGGTCGAGGAAACGAGCCAGCCCCCCACAGTAAACGAACTTCAGAGGGCTACCAACATTTTAACATTTTCAAGATTTAGCAGCTCTCTAAAGAAAGTGAGGTATGAGAAACTGATAGAGGAGTTTGCAGAGAAACAAGTAGAGGGTATCAAAACTTCTGGGCAAAGTTAGGGATTTATTTTTGTTAATTGAATTTTGGTTTTTAAAAAAGCGAGTTGGTTCCCCAGACGTGTTTTTGTGAGCAATAGTTCCTATGATATATATTGTATTTATTTAAACCGTAGTTCAAATGGAATCTTTTCAAATAGAATTTGATTTTTATATTAGCCTAGACAACCGAACTCAAAATTAATTGTCCTCCCCAAAACGGAATAAGCATAATTTATCTGGGGCGAACTCTAAATATGTCAGTAAAAAATTCCGACTCGGCTTTTGAAACTATATCAAACTTTTTCATTTGATACCAGTTTTCTCAAAAAAATACTTAAATTATTTAATTTTACTTACTGAAATTGTCGCTTGCCCCTATCTTATGCAAGTGCCTTGTTTTGAGGCTTTTTTGAAGCCTTGCAGAGCCACATTTTTATTAAACGTTAAAATTGGTCTCAATATGGATAATTTTCTGTCGTCTTTTAAAATTTATCACGTCATTACTTCTAAACTGTTTAACCCATTTCAATCAAATTTGGTAGTCTTGTAGACCTAATATGGTAAGTCACTGTCCATTTGGGTTTTAAGATTATTAGTTTTTGGTTAATGAGATTTAAGGATTTTTCAAAAATTATGCAAGACTTTTGCAGTCAAAAATACTGAATCGAGAAAATTTTTGCTCTAACACTTCTTGAAAGTTCTTGAACTACTATTTTTTAAAGAAATGTCCAACATATTGTTGTATCGTTTTTCAGTTTAAAAAAATATGTATATTAAAAAACACGCAACACAAATAACACGCATTTATACAAAAATCGCGATATCTTTAAAAATATTGTACTACTCTATTCGCCGGACCTTTTTACATATTACTAAATTCATACTTTAACTTGGCTTTTAAGATGGTGTAGTGAACTTAACATTTATCAAAACGGTCTAAAATTAAAAATAATCTTATAAAATTAAAGAAATTTGCAAATATTTTTTAAAATATAATTGCAATACTAATAGGATTAATTTCATGTTAAAGAAGAGCAAAAAAACTATAAAATAAAATTTTTGAGTTGTAGCCAATTTCAAGATCCTAGGTTTGTTTTTTGATCTTTTACCGTAAAAATATTGGCAAAGCGTTAACAAAAAAGAATAGTATACACAAATTGGTTACAATTGAAATCATTGAGTTTGTAGCATGAGCGGAGCGGGAGCTACAATTAATTATTAAATTATATTAAGATTATTATTACATTGCATCGATTGTACGGGGCTGATATATAAAATATAATCAGTTATTAAATGAATTACACTTAGTTTAGTAATTTATAATGTGGTAAATAGCACATTTCATTTTAGCTTAACGATATTCAATTCTGCAACAGCTGTTGGATAAAAAAAAATTGCAAAGCAAATTTGTTAATAAATTAATTTACCAAGCAAATTTTTTTCAACGCAAATTGATACGGATAATATCATCCGTCTGTTTTTGAGAAATGCCCCGGTTTCCCCTATCATCTATTATATTTTAATTTAACAAAGTATAATCTTTCTCCACTGAATATTTATTTAAAAAATCAAATCAAATTTTTGGTATTCCACATGTTTCGATACCTAAATGTTGTCATCTTATGATAGTGGTAATTTGTAATTGTAATTAGGGAAACTATTTCTAGCACTGCTCTATGACTAGGTGTATAAGAAAAATAAATGAATTTAAGAAATATAATTTATATACCTAGAAAAGGAGTAAGTTTAGTTTTGAAATATATGAACAGGTAGTTATACCTGTTGCTTCTGTGGTTAGAACTTGATACAAATTTAATTTGCTAGCCTCAAGAAGGTCAACAAACCGCATCTAAAACCTGTAAATTGCAGGTGAGATGGCCTCTAGCATCCGCAGGAACGTCGATTCATAATATTCCTGTGGTACAGTTAATATGAGAAATGCGTATCTACTATTTATGACTACCTGTTAGTAATTAAAATTCAGGATAATTAATGAAAATTCCTAAATTTTTTTAAACCTTGTAAGTACATTTTATCTAAAATTTCCTTCCCAACTAAAACGTGTTTTAACCTTCTACTGAAAGTAGATGATGATATCGTCAGTTTTTTTTTGAGAGGGCACTTAAAATGTGTGTTTAAAAAAGTGTGACATAATATATTATATGAACGATTGACTATCTTCTCTCTGTATCGCCAAAGCTTCAAAAATACGGAACGTATTTTAAAGAGCACTTTTTAAAAAAATGTTTTTTTTAATTTGACCAATTTTCCTAAAAACACCTTTTTATAGGTTTAAAAAAAAAACATTTGATAACATTAAATTCTTAAAACTCGCAAAATATCAAAAAGCGATTTTAGTATTTGATAGACGTCATTTTTTATTAAATATTTAAAATTAGCGACCCCTATTTAGTATAAATCAATATATTACACGGCAATACTAGTTGTGTCAAACAAGAACAAAAATATAATTTTTTATCTGAACTTCGACCTTTATCTTAAAATGTTAAATGTCAAATTGTAACTTTTTATAAATTTTTACAAAATTTGGCTTACTATTGATAAAATCCAAAAATTTCTTTTCTAAAAATTTTATTTGGTCTACAGGTTATAAAGGTCTCTTTTATTTTTGACAAATTAAGCGCCATCTTTGTGTCGGCTGGGAAACTTATTAACTTATTTTTTTCAGTAGGTTAAAAGAGCTGGCGAGTAGCTTTAATATCAAGTATTAAAAATAATATCGCACAAAAAATTAAGAAAATATCGAAGAAAAACAATTTTTTTAAAATATAGCCCTCATTTTGTTTTGCAGTGAATTTTTTTTTACATTTTTAGATTGAGTAGGTCCCACTTGGAGTAAATTTATCAAAATTAATTTAATTTCTCTTACAACAATATTTTTTTTTTAAATTTTGGCAGCCGTTATCTTGGATTCTTAGGCCGAAAAATCGGGGATCCTCGAATGAAAATTTTGCTTTTAGTGTTAGGTACTACCAAATATAAAAATTATATCCTTTTCGCAGCTTTATTTGACAAATTTATTTTACTATTTACTGAACTCCAAAAATCGACCGGTGCTTGTGTGGTACAAAAATTATATCTTTTAAATTTTTACCTACTCGCGTGCGGTAAAGTGCACTTTATCGCATTCATTGCTGTGCGGAAAGTAGTACTTTACCGCACGCGCAACACTTCTTCAAGAATTCTTAGCAACGCATCAATAAGAGAGCCTCAATAATTGTTTGACAGTTAAATTTTATCTAATTTCGTCGGTATCATGACATATCTCCATTTTTTCAACTTTGCAGGCCCTATCTCACAAAAACCGTTATTACAACAATATGTTAATTATTTTGTTGAAATTTGTGGCCTGACAAAAAGCTCACATACTTTGTAGTCCAGAAAAATAGATTAAAAATCGTTAAAGTTCTTTGTGTATTAGTTATCTTTGAATTGCTTTCAAGTGGTAAAAATCAAGATAGGGCTTTATATTATGAGACCGACGATTTGACATTTTTTTAAATAAGTTACATTTAATTTTTTTAAAGAAAAGGCACCCATAAGTAAAATATTGTACCGTACACATGCGGAAAGTGTCTTTACTAACCTTGACGGTTTGACCAAACTCCGCTCTGCATCTTTCCGCCAACTGCCGTCGCGTGCTGTAAGGTATCATTTTCCGCACTTGTTAGGTAAATAACTATTACCCTTCTTAAATAGAGTTAAGTATTTATAACTTTATTCATACTTTGTCTGGGTTAACCACTTCCATTCTTAAAACTTTCGTAAAAATAGGCCTTTAATATCTGATAAATTTGTAATTAGAAATAAAATAAAAAAATAGCTAATGGGTTTTCACCATTTATATTTTAAGAGCTTTTTTAAAAAAATCTAAATATTTTATAATAGTTTTAGTTAGTATAGTATAGTATAAACTTTTTCAATAACAATAAAATTACAAAGATCAAATCTTTCTGTTTCAGAATTTGTTATGCTGTGTGTTGTGGTTAACCACAAAGGAATTTAATAAAAAAATGTTCTTCTCCTTTTCACATTAAGTTATACAACCTTACAACAATATTTAATTTTACCGCATATTGGATATTACATTCTATGATTTAAATAACTAATTATTACAAATATTAGTTTCATAAATTAAACACTACTTGGTTAATATTTTTTAATGAATTAATAAACATTTTAAAAGAAAGCCTAACTATTAAAAATACAAACAAAAGTAATAACGGCGGTTTTATTAATGAGGACCCCAATCATGTTGTAACTACCACTAATTTTCACTTCATTAAAAGTAAAGTGAGCTTTAATGTTAAGAGAATGATATTTTTAATCACCCTCCACACAGTGGCGGCCGCTACAGGGGCAGTGCCCTCCCAATACTAGACAACAACATGATTGTCTAGTTCTTTTTATTATCTGTGGTTAACATCAAGCGATTCAATGGGTGAAATTTTTTAGCGTAAATAATTACAAGCCGGCAGCGCCGCGCGGGCAAGATTTCAATTTTACTTGTTTTTCTGCGGGGTAGGGGCTGTTGTTCTCGACCGTGGGCGGGAGGAATGTGTCTTTTAGTTGAAGTCGGCCATCAACATCGTGCGGACAAGTCCGTTGCCCTTGTACACGATGCCGGTTTTATCCTTAGTGTATGAGTATGGAGGAGTTTGTTTGGATTTGGGCTGTCAGTAGTAAAAAGCATTGCCGGTCGCGTGTCATTGTTTTTGTTGTCGTTTGTATATAAAATGAGAATACATAACGTTGATTACATAATTAACTGTACAAATTTAAATACGTTAACATATGAACTTCGATTACAAATAAAATCTTTAGGGCCACATAGACCGGACCTAAAACTCCATAAAAATTAACCAAAATCTTAGTGCAACTAATAAAAAATTATACGATGCTTAAAACTGGTTGTGCGATTGCGTGGGGGGGGGGGCAAAAGGAATGTGTGATCTCTAGCACTTTAGTGAACAGTTAAAGACACAAAGTAAGTGCTACTTATTTAAATAAGCAAATAGAATTTTCTATGCTAGGCAAGACTAAGAGGTTCCAATTGAATAGTGCCTATAGGCCAAACATTACCGAACATAATGAAAATGTGGCAAAAAATAGACATATACTTAGTAGGTTAATAGACTGTTCAAAATTCTGTGGGATTTTTGACGTTGCTCTACGGGGCCATGACAAGTCTGGAACTGGTGCTAATCCAAACACTTTGCGCATGTAAAAGAAGGGCGAATAGACTTTATCTATAAACAAATAAACTAAAAACTACACCAAGTAGCTGCTTTTTTGAAAAATGCTAAAATAAAATTGTTTAGGTAAGTGTTTTATCTCCTTTTTCATGCAACTATAAGTTTCGCCCCCCCCCTTAATTTATAACATCACCAGCGCCAATGCCTGAAGTTTTCTTGGGTGTAGGGACGGATATGAAGAAAACCCAGTTTTCTTTAGCGTAGTTTTGCAGTTTTATTTCTGCTTTTTTAAGCACTGGGAACAAACATTTTGTTTGTTCACCCTAATTAAAAGTAAAACAGAAGTTAGGAAAAAACAATTTTTGTAACCAACAAAATAAATATATTTTACTTACTTAGAACCTTAGAGTAATAATTTTTATGACTCTAAGCGGGCCTATCAAAACGGACGGGCCACGATCCTCCACTTTGTTGACGTCACATCCGGGGCTGATTTTTTAGCTCACACTACTACTATAAGTAGTGTGAGCTATGGTGATCCTAATTTTTTCAAGAAAAAAAAAAGTTGCTCCGATTTCAAAAAATTTTATATATCTTTGCGTTTCGGATGATTTTGAAACTTTTTTGTTTTGCTGTCTGTCTGTCTGTCTGTCTGTCTGTATGTCTGTCTGTAACGACCAACCCGCATAACTCAAAAACCGCTTGTCCGATTTTAATGAAATTTGGTACCTAAGTTGTGTCTTGGGCCGTGATGGTCCCATTTAAAAATGAACAAAATCCACCGAACGCAAGCCAAATAAAAAGGTGGGGGTAGATTCCAAAAATTAGAGTTTATGTGAAAATATGGCGTGTGTGATATCAAATGAAAGGTAATTAAGTCTGGAGTTAAAAAAAATGAATTTTAGTTTATTTTTAAAAAAAGGGTGGGGGTAGATGTCAAAAATTAGAGTTTAAGTGAAAATATGGCGTGTGTGATATCAAACGAAAGGTAATTGAGTCTGGAGTTAAACAAAATACATTTTAGTTTTTTTTTAAAGGGTAGATTAAAAAAATTTGAGTTTAAGTCAAAACATGGCTTGTGTGGTATCAAACGAAAGGTAATTGAGTCTGGAGTTGGATAAAATATATTTCAGTTTTTGATTATATTAGCTCACACTATAACTATAGTACCTAGTGTGAGCTTAGGTGCCCATAGATTGGCAGAGTATTTTTGATGGTCACGTTACGACACAGCTGATTGTCTTTAAAATATTGAAGTTAGAATGACGGTTCATGAATATTTTTTTTAAATAAAGCCGGTTTTGAGATTGTTTTTACTATATTCTTTCAGAATATTTTTTTTTAAATCTATAGTAATCCTTAATTTTTCAGAGCCGCTTCATTAGCTCAAACAAAAATTAAGTTTAAAGCACAAGCGAATGTGACAATCACAGATGACAAAGTCAAATACATGTCAAATATAACAGTTGGCATGTGGTACATGGCGGGTAATTTGAATTCAAAATAAGGAATGCTAAATCTTGAAGATTTTAACCTTGTAGTTATGTTGCTTCCTTACAAAACTTTGGTGGAATATCGGGACGGTGTCTGAGAATATTTCACTGAAATTTTGCGGAAATCTGTAGTGCCATTTTGAAAATATTATAAAAAAAACGTCTGACCTCCCATAAGACCCAATGCAAAATTCAGACCCCAGAGAACAGCTGATTTTTTCAGGGTCGTGGCCTCTATTTTTGTGTTGGGCTTGCTCTAAGCTTAGAACCTAGTTTTTTAAATTTATTAAGTTGTATGGTGTATTTTGGCTTCCAAACTTGCACATTTCGATCTCTTTCTTAAATTTGTGGCCAGTTTCTTAATTTAAATTTGAAAGAATAAACAAATTTGATTTTTTTCTCGAAGATTTTTGTGGAAAAAATTGTGAGGTTATGACATAAAGGATTTTATTTGGTTGGTTGATAGAAAGAGGAAGCGCGTTAACCTGGATTAAATTTAACACCCATTTGCACCAAATTGTGTTAGGGGCTTTTCTCAAATTATGTAACACAAGGATAGACCTTTGAGTCAAAATACTTTTAGGAAAAGGCCAGCCCATCCCACTTCTGCATTGTTTTTGGACTTTTTCTTAACATAAACAGAAACTAGCAAAGCGTACACGAGGTTACCCTGATTTTTCCCTCTGGTTACTTAGAAAAATTAACACCATAAATAATAATTGGCCCATATCATATTAAACCAGTATGCAAACAGAACAAAAAAGCCGACACCGACACCGATTTTGAATCAGTTTCCTTACATTTCGGGAGTAAAATCATACGGGCAAGACTTTAATCCCACTTAAATTTCAATTAACAGCTTTTATTTGAGAATTCTGGGAATTTAGAGTGGTCTGGTCAAGGGCTAACTCGCATTCAGTGGGGTCACTAATTTAATTTTATATGAACAGCTGTAGATGTAAGTATAAGACTCTCTCTCGTCTTTATTATCTCTGTCTGCTTTGCTTTCATATGCAATTTCATAGGAGAGAAATATTCTCAAGAGCTCTCTCGAAAACAGACACATTTTTGAACAATGAGCATATGAATTTTATAGAGTGGCAACCGGCGAGCCTTGCAAAATTGAGAAGCAGATGGCGCTCAAATAAATTCGCCTGGTACGGAATATTCAGAGGCAACTACTCTGATCTAATCGCATTTGCATGATAGGCATGAACCTCGGAACTCGAACATGCAACTAAATCGTGCTAATTTATTTCAGCGCCATCTGCCCCTCAATGTTGCAAGGCTCGTCGGTTGCCACTCTATATGGGTCATATACTTATTGCTATCAGCCAATGTGCGACTTGAGAGTAATAGTAGTAGATCTACTACTTGTAATAGCCCCCCTCGATTCTAAATCGAACATAAACAGATATGATACCATAACTCCAAACATTCAACCTCGCCATTTGTTTAGTAAAACGCAGAAATTTAGATAAAATTATAGTCAAACCTGGGGATTAAATTTAGGTAAACTAGCTGGTAAACTTCGAAACCAGGACCAGTTTTTTTCAACTCCGACTGTGCCACTAATTTTTCTCACTTACGTTATCTCACCCTCTCTCTCCCACTTACGTAAATTCTGAGCCTGTCTCTCCTACTTAGTTCACCCAGTGGGGCACTGATGTAGGTAACCTGTTAACCTAACCCTTGTCAATTGATTGCAAGCGTATCTTAACCTTTCCATCCTGCGTAACAGAAAAGAAGGTATTAAAAAATGTTAGGTTATTCGCCAGTAAATTTGGATTAGGAGAGGGTCTTTTAAGTTTTGCATATACAGTTGGAATAAAACAGTAGAAACATTATGGTTTCTCGAAGTATTATACACGAGAATTAATGCCCTTTTGCGTGCCCTCAAACCAGTTGTCAATGCTGTAATTCCACTCTTTTGTTGGTACTGTCAAAATTGCACTCTTGAAGGCGTCGACTGCTTCCTCTGGCGACTGCAATCTTTGACCACGCAGCTCATTCTTGATTTTCGAAAAAGAATATACATCGTTGGGACATAGGTCGGCACTGTATGTAGGATGGTCCAACAATTCGACGTTTTGCTGGGTTAAAAATTCTATGGTTTTTTTGTGCTTTGTACAAACTTGCATTCTTTTGATGGAGTATGATTCGCCGTTCGGGGTTCGTTTTTCGAATCTCAGCGAAGACTTTCGACAAACAAATGGTGATGTACAAATCGGCAGTAAGAGTCCTTTGATCTTTCACATGAAATGTTGCTACATGACCTACTTTTGAGACAAATGTCTGAAACATATTTTTGGATACACTTCGAAAACGAATGACTTTTGTTGGCTTTTCTTTATCTCGGAACACCCAAACAGACGACCGACGTTTATTTTCGGGTTCATTTGAGTAAATCCACGATTCTTGACCACTGACAATAATGTACACGATTTTTGAGTTTCCTGTCTTAAACCGGTCTAGAGCTTTTTGAAACCAGTTGACCCTAGCTTCTTTCTGTTCTTCGGTTAACAGATTCATTACCACTAATACTTCAGGCCAAATTTTTTGAATTGAGGTCTTTAAATTTCCAAATGAAGCCTCAATCCCTGCGCACAGCATCGATGTTTTTCTGGGTGACAGCCGTTTTTGATGCATATCACCTTGGATCGTCACTAAGGCTAATCCGAACACGCGTAAATCATCCATATCAACGAGAAATGATGTGGTGCTTCATAATCGAAAGCAGAAATTAACTGGGCAAGGCATTCTTGTTGAGATAATTTGGAAAATTGTAAAACATTATAGCCCAAAAATGTTCTCAGTCTAATTCTATTTTTCGACTAATTTGTTAAATTCACTTTATCTATAAAACTATATGTATCGCACTGACGTTTTTGATTTAGGTTAGGTAAAAATTGAGGTTAACTTTTGTAACGACATTTGATCAGTGTCGCCCTCTATGTTCCTATATGCAAAAATAAAGAGAGCCCTCGTTATAATCGAAGATAACAAATCTTGAAAACCAAAAATTACTTCATATAAGGTACTTACTATTTGTGTTTAACCCAACCCTTCAACCGTTTTGTTATGTCATGGATGATTGTTCATAATATTTTAAAGAAGCACGAGACCATGAATATTTGTTGGGTCGTGAGATCACAGGTCACCGAAAGTCAATTGGCTGTAGTATTCACTGAGATGTTGACGTGACTAATATTTGAAATAAAAGTGTAGCACTTAAAGAGAATATAAAACATATAAATCAACGCACCAGTATGAAACTAGCGGCCACCTTACAGCAGCCAAAGTGTGAAGTTAGCTGCCACTTACAGCAGCCAAAATGTAAAGTTAGCAGCCAAATAAAAAGTATATTTTCAAAAATTAATACCTTTAGAAGTCGTAAAAACCTTGGAAAATCACTTTTTTTTATTAAAAAATAGATAATTTAAGAAATTTTGAAAATAAAAAATTTTTCAAAAATATTCAAAAATCACCTTTAAAAATATTGTTACGCAATGAAACTTGGTAGGGAGCTAGTCATTTGTGGAAGCGGCTGCTCCTTGTTCCCGGTTTAACATGGAGAAATGGAAAAAACCAAGTTAACTTGTTGCCACGAGCAATTGGATAATACCTGCATAGCTGAAAATTATAAGAAATTAGGTTATTGTTGTTTTTTGTTAAGTTTCAAGTTGGGAAACCTATGTAATTCAACTATTTAATTTTCAAAATAGGGCCAATTGTTTTTGCTTATAAAGCAATACACAAAGATACTTGCAATTAAACAAAAGACAATAAACTACCAATTTCAAAGTAACTGTTTAGATACGCCAGCTAGACAAAATTATTATTGCGCAAGCTGACGTCAATTTCTAGCTAAGATTAACGAATTTAGATTTAGAAGTAACTACCTATTAAAATGTTTGAAAAATAGATCAGTTAAAATTAAAATTTGGTTCAATTTGTTTTGTACTTTTCTTAAAAAATTTTATTACTAATAGTTTCATAGAAATGCAGTGATAAGTGATCAAATTGCGTAATGTATAAAAATATACAGGATGTCCCAGAAATAATGATAAAGAGTAAATCTGTAGATTCCTTGTGGAAAATTTTTATTACTTGCACTAAAATTTTGGTTTATTTTTATGATTTTTAGGTCCGGTCTATGTGGCCCCAAAGATTTTATTTGTAATCAAAGTTCATATGTTGACGTCTTTAAATTTGCACAGTTAATTATGTAATCGACGGTATTTATTTCCATTTTAAAAACAAACAAAAACAAAACGACCGGCAAGGGAAAATGAACCGAACTGACAATACGTAGGAAGGGCAACTAACCTTTTCGAACGATAAATATGGCCGACGTCAATTAAAACCAACATTCCTCCCGACCGGCGCCCCCGCGCGAGAACAGCCATCCATACACTGTTTAAAAACGGGTGAAATTGAAATCTTGTCCCGCGCGGTGCTGCCGGCTTGTAATTATTTACGCTAAAAAAGTTTACCAAATTAATCGCCTTTTGTTAACCACAGACGAAAAAAAAAACTATACATGTCGTACGGGAAGATTTAACTTTTTTTAAACAAATCAATTAAAAATACTATTTGTTGTCTAGTTTTGGGAGGGTACTGTCCCGTTTTCTCCCTGTAGCAGCCGCCACTGATTTTAATGTAGATTTCTTACACTTTGCTTACACCGTCACTATATTTTTGGTCGTCGAACTAACTTATTATTGTAGCTCAATTATTGCTTCTTTAAATGCCGATTGTCGACCTTCATGGGTTCGTGCGTACTTTTTTATAGTCTCTGCTAAAGCTTCAACTTTTATATTTTGATGATTATCGTTATTTCGAATCGAATCGAATTTCTCTTTATATCCGCTTTATTATTTAATCTGGAAGCTTGTTATTAATGGATAAATTGGACTTTCTTCCAATAAGCAAGTACATTTTTCTGACTTAATTTCACTCAATTTATAATATTTTTTTTTTCTTAAAATGTTGCAATGTCATACCAAGATGTTTTGCTTAATTTAAGAACCCATATGCAATGAAAATGTTGTTAATTATGACTTGTACGTGATTTGCATTATTTTTTGTCAAGTCAAAATGAAGCGACCTGGTTTCATAATATAATTCTATACGAAATCTGCAGTTTCTCTGGAGATGCTCAATAACTTTTGCCACTATCTTTAAACCACTATCATCGTCCAATATTTTTAAATCAGTGCCCCGCCAAGTTCGCACACACTACTTACCTTCTTTTCTGGAAACATTTCAGCCCATATTTGACCTATCTATAACTCTAATTCGAAATGAGCTGCGCAACTAAAACTCTGCACAGTTGTAGGCTTTGATAGAGCTAACAAACCCTCCTAGTTTCATGAACTTCTATGAATCAGTAAAGTAGAATCGGAATTATAAAAAACGTCGAATTTGCTATCCTACTGTATTTTCAGACATGCTACAAAGCTGAAATTCGGCAAACTGATAGATATTATGACCAAACCCTTGGAAAAAGTCCAGAAACCTCAACATTTTAATATCCCCTACACATGTAAATTTATATAAAAGTAATATCGGCCATTTTCTGAAACGCCAGGAAGCTGAGCTTTGGCAGACTGATAGGAACTGTGATAAAATTATAGAATAACATTAAAAAAAGTTACTTCTCTCCTATATACATGTAAAGTTGTGTAAAAGTATCATTTCTCACTTCCAGAAACGCTAGAAAGCTGAGCTTTGGCAGACTGATATAAACTGTTAAATTTATAGGAACAAATTGGAACATATGAACACCAAGTTTTAATTTCTTCCCTCCCCCAAACACGTTAAGTTATGTAAAATTTTATTGCCCACTTCCAGAAATAATAGATAGGATTTCGGAAACTGACAGAAACTATAGACTAGTTCTTAAAAAAAAATCAAAATCCCCCCCGCCTCTTCGTTTTGTCATAAACGCATGTAGGTATTTATTACCAAATCCGGCATTAACGCCAATATGAACAATATATAGAAAAGTAGGCATAACAAATAAATTAAGAAGAGTGTCCAAATCTAACGATTGCAAAAAAAATAACCCTACTCCCCCTCTCACTTCCAATATGACTCCGTTTTCATACTTTATATAACAAAATAAAAATGTTAAAAATTCACATACCTACCGTAGGGATGGAATTACAATGTAAGGATTATACTAATGCACAAATTGATAGAAATAGAAATTTATCCATTTCAAAAGTAAAATTAAATTACCTAAAAGATATGGGAATAAGGCATCGCAAAAGCAGCGGCGTAGCGTGCCTAAAGAGGCGGGGGGCCGACAGCTAAAAAGGGGGCCGATCAAAAATCTTGCGAGCAAAAAAAAAGGTCATTGTCTTGCTTTCCTTTGCCGGCCCTGCTACTTAATAAAAGTTTAGGGCGCTTCGGGCACGCATGGGACGCCAGTACACTCGGGGCGGGGGGGCGACAAACCCCCCGTGCCCCCCACGCTACGCCGCTGCGCAAAAGTTTTGAAAAATATTCCGCATATTTTACTACTTTGAAACTCAAATATTATCCAAATCCTTTAAAAAAAGGAGTGAAATCATAACAAAAACATTTTATGTAAAAAAAATCAAGTACGCGAGAATAGTACTTGAGAAGTGAAAAGAATTGAGATAAATAATATAATAATATAAAATTTAGCCAAGTTCTCCAATACAAATTTCAAAATGAAAAGAAATGTTTTTTTAAATTAGGCACATTTCCAAATTAGTGAGAATCTTTCATTTTGAAATGTGGATAAAAAAACTTGGCTATACTTATATCTCAATTATTTTTACATAATACCATTCTCGCCTACTTTGCTTCTTTTACATGAAATGTTTTTGTTATGATTACAATTTTCTGAGTTCGGGTTATCGTAAGAAAAAATTAGGTATATGTAATATAAATAAGTGCCTAGCACGCTACCAAGAAGCACGCCTGCTTTTATTTTTTCGAAACTTGTTTTACTCTGTAAATACAAATGATTCAAAAAATATTTATGTTTTTATTTTATTTTTCGAAATTTTACTTTTCCGTACTATTAGGTTCTAAACTAAGTTAGTTTTTACCCCTGTTTATTTTAATTATATAATCGACATAAACTTCAGTAGCGGATCCAGGATCTCCAAGGGGGAGGGGCCAAGAAGTGAAAAAATAGAAAACAATCTTTTTTTTTCCGGAATTTTATAAGACTTAGTTGTAAAGTCTGCCACTTCATGCAAATAAAATATAGCTACCGCAGGCGAAAATTTGAGCAAAATCAGTTAAATGTTGCGTCAAAAGTTCAGAAAATTACGTTTTAGCGAAAAAAATTAAAAATTTTACGTTTGGTTAAAATTTGCGGCCTATGCATTGGTTATTATAGGAGGGAGGCGGGCCCCTCTGCCCCCCCCCCCCCCTAGGATCCGCCACGGATAAACTTTAACCCAGATCGAGCCTACATCCTTTATCGACATCTGCTTTCTTATGCACATATTTTTTAAACTTTCCCTGACGACCGGATATCCGAGGTCCTTTAAATCCCATCGAAATCCCGAATCTGTGTTTTGGGTTCTTCAAACATATGCTAGGGTGACATTGAAAAGATATACGGTATACCTATCTCTAGAAATAAAATTATGTAATATTTATTGGCTCAGGGGTTGCTATTATTATATTACACATAATATCTACGATAACGATCAAAATATTTTTACCTTCCTCGCCCGCATAGCAATGGGTAGGGAAGGTAGATATTATTTTCTAGGATTTTTTTTGTTTGAGGTAACTCCGAAAATGTGTTATTTGGGTGTATTTTGACCCATCCTAGCAATATCGTCGTGATGTCTGTCTGTGTGTGTGTGTGTATATATTATTTCTGTCCGTAAGACGATAGCTCCTAAATCGCTCAACCGATTTTCATAAAATTTTCAGATAAAATAATGCTCGACACTCTTACGAGCTGATTAGATTTTGGTCAAAATCCATTAATGCTAATGACAGTTGTTTGACAATTAAAATTTTTTAAAAATGCTAATTTTTTAACGGAGCATCGTATCAATATACAGTTTTCGGAATATAGTAGACTACATTTTACCCAATAATTCCTGTTATAACCAAAAACTTCGTAAGAGCTTCAGTTTTCAAGGCTGATATATTATCATGGCTTCACTTGAAGTGTGCTAATAGGCTAGCTAGGAAGGTATCCGATCCTTCATGGATCCATTTATTTAATGTATCTTTTTTATTTTCTTTAGAGAAGCACAACATATTTGCCAGAGTTTTATATGCATTAGATAAATTTGTAACAGTTTTTAATAGGGTAAATGCGGGGCAGTTGCCGCGGAGGGAGAGACGCCGCTTTTCACAATGATTACGCTATAACATAGGCAACCAAGTATACCCACAATCAGAGTTCATCATTTAGTGAACGGTTATAACATCGGACTTGTTTGTTTTTTAAAATATCGCTTGCAATCCTTGAATTTACGACGGTAAGGTAAAATTTTCTTAGCAACATTTTAAGTACTATCTATCCTAATAACTGTGGTTCTTTGCAATGTGGTAGTTTTTTTTCACATTCGTGTCTTTTATTCAGTATTTTGGGGTTATGTTTACCGGTGCCATGTCGTATTTTGCTGCGTTTTAAATCTGTGACAGGACAGGACAGTCATTTTCAAGAAAACCGAGAAAAAATTCAATAGAGTGACAGCGATGATGAACCTCTAGCCAAAAGAAAAATGAAAACCAGGAACGCTGCGTGAAGTGCTTCGCAGTTTACGCAACTACAACTAAAAAAGTGAATTGATTACAATGTATTAAATGCTTAAAATGGCTACATCTCACTTGCAAAATGTATGGTGAAGTTTGTAACATCTGTTCCAGACTCAAATTAATGAAAAAAAATTAAATTAGAGGTTTTTTAGAGAAACGGTTACAGCGACGTCTCTCATATTTTTACGCGGCATCTCCCCCAGCAGTGTGGGAGAGATGCCGACTTTAATTTTTTTTTTTAATTTTTTGCTATGTTCATGTTTTCTTACAAATATTTTTTATTTTTGTATTTTAATAAAGTTTAACGCAGTACCTGTGCATTTATTTATTTTTAAGAAAAAAATCTCAAGACAGATGTTACAGCCATTTTTCAAAAAGTGCGGCAACTCTCCCGCATTTACCCTAAATGCTATGTGGTATGTTTTAAAAATGTTTTTAAAAAACTTAAAGAAAAATAACCGCAAAATATAGAACTTGATATATAAACGATAACACATATAAATAAGGTAAGAATGAATATATTTAATAATATTAAGCAGGTTAGAAGTAGCTATAAAAAATATGTATGTTATGTTGATGATACATCAACAATAATAAATGCCTTAAGTAGATGCTGTAGCGATGACTTTCACAATGAAAATATTAATTCCCTTCAAGGCAAAATCAATCTTGACAATAAGTTATTGGAATTAATAAACAAACCTCTCTAAAGAATGGCGACAATTAAGCAGTTTCAAAGAACACTCGTGCCTGTTAGTAACAGATCTTTAAAAATAATGAACTTGTTTAGAATATTTATTAATAAAGGTATAATTGCAGGACAAAAGCAGGCGGTAACCTGTGACAGTATAAAAAATGCTGATATGTTAAAAATATTGATGATACTCAAACAAGCCAAATTTTACAATTTGTTTCGTTCCCTGAAGATGACATTTCTTAGGATTTCTTGGGTATAGGGAATGGAATAAGAACCAATTTACCTTATGTCGACGTTTCGACCTTTATTTGTTCCTTTTCAAGCCCTACGAACAACAAGCTTTATTTACAATTTTGAAAAATGAAAATGTATAAAAATAACGACAGTAAAAATAATTACTATATAAATGAACCTTTATAGGCAAAAAACTCAGATTTGATGGTTAATCCAGTTAAATATCTGGTGAGTAGGCAGCATAGCATTCTATCAGTAAAAATCACAATCACAACAACTAATTTAATTTTAAATCGATTCTTAGGTGGTAAGATTTTTGGGGCTTAGCAGATTTTTTTAAGGTTAAATAAAAATAAACAGCAACGTAAATCAATGTTTGTAATTATCTAAACATGAAGTTTGGCACACTACCTACATTTGAATTTGGCTCGAGGTTTCCTCCCAAATTCAGTTTTTTAAAGAACTGCGACAAATTATAAAAATTACGACTTTTATCACCAGATTATGGGGGTAACTACACAGAAGGTTGAGGGTTCGAGTCCTTCCTTAGAGCAGTTCAGGCGACCCTTAGAGTGCTTTAGGCTCACCCCTAGCAGAGTGCTTAAGGCCCCCGTAGAGGTGCTCAGGCCATCTTAATATTAATATATAATAAATGTATTTTTCAACGCCTAAGTGTGATGAACCAAACCATTACACTCAATGTTTTTTAATATGTTTTTTCTTGAAAATGTGTTATAAAGAGGGAGAGGTGTCAAAAATCCTGAATTTTTGCGTGACGTAATTTACGAATGATCTCTAACACAATATTATACGGTTAGTGATTCCTGTAATTATTCTAATCAGCTGATCATTTTAATATAATATGACCTTGGTTAAATAACTCAGTGAAACAGAAAAAGTTATGGCGCAGGCTACTAATCTAGAAAGAAGAAAAATATTGTAAAAAAATATTTACTGATTTTTTTTTAGGAATTCCACTAAAGTTTTAAGATTTCATTACTTAGAACACAAATGATATGTTTTGCAAAAAAGAAAGCTTGACCTAAAGTCACTCTAATACATACTTTTGGCCTGCGATCGTGTAGTTCTTACCAACTCTATAATATTCTTTCAAAACCCAAAAGTTCAGAAGTTATACCCCCCATGTTTAAGGGCAAGCCCCACCGCTAGTTGCGTTTAGTGAAAATTTTTAATTTTTATCCCAAACTCTAGATACTCATATAAACTAGCATGAATCGTTGAACTTAATTTTTGACCGATAGGTTTGTAAATTTAACCCAAGATATTTGTTAATATTGAATTCTTACTGCTTCGTTTCCGCAAGTATGTATTAATATATGTATGTACAAAGTGACAATTTAAATATGAACCACCTGGATTTTCTCGAAAATTATCAAGGAATTAAAAAAAACGCCGAAACACGTCGATTTTGTTTGCAAGGGGACACTTTTTGGTTATCTTGAAATTTTTGAAGCACGAACCTCCTTCGAGGGGTATACCTTACCCGTATATTTTGAATAGGGAAAGTCGTTCTAGTGATACCTTGTTTTAAAGGCCTTTTGAATGTCCTTACAACCGTGTAAAAATTTCAAAAATCTATCCATAAGTTTTTGAAATAATTGCTTTCAAACTTTCAAATTTAACATGGAATGAAGAAATAAAAATGTTATTAGAATTTTATATTTTTCAGATTTAATTTTTATTTTATCATTCCATGTTAAATTTGGAAATTTGAAAGAAAATATCTCAAAAACTAATCGATAGATTTTCGAAATTTTTACACGGTTGTAAAGATATTAAAGAGAACTTCAAAACAATGTATCAGTAGACCCACTTTCCCTATTCAAAATATAGGGGTAAAGTATACCCCTCGAAGACGGTTCCTGCTAAAAAAATTTCGAGACAGCCAAAAAGTGTCCCCCTTGCAAACAAAATCGACTTGTTTCGTCGTTCTTTTAATTTCCTGATAATTTTTGAGAAAATCCAGGTGGATCCTTTTTAGATTGTCACCTTGTATATGAAATCCTAGCCTTACCTCTGGCAACTAAAAAATAACAGCAAATCACAATTACCCCAAATATTAACAAAAACAAAATTAATATAGGGCATAGCCGAATTAGGAGATATACAAGTACTAAATAGTATTTTATATAAAAAAGGATGAAAGTAGCACTTTTTATCCCGAGGCGAAAAGTTACAATTAATCGAGGGATAAAAATACACTTTTATCACGAGGTTTATAAACTATTTTTCGCATTTTTTATTTTATTTTCCGAGTTTTAGATTTTTACTGTTTATGTCTGTCACTTTACATACCGATTTCTACATTTTTTTCTTCAGTCATGTCATTTTTCACCCCGACTTTTTGTTTATTTGCAACTTTTCATCCCGAATATAAAATGTGACACGTTTATCCCTAAAAATCGGGATGAAAAGTGAACTTTATAGGCGAAAAGTTCGAAAAGAATATTTATTAAAAATTGTGCTAGGGAACTACATTTATAAAAAATAGGTATAAATAAATAAAAACAAGTAATTTAGGTAGTTAAAAGAAAATCATATATTTTGGATGCTTTTCAACTACAAGCTAAAAAAAAGCGATATATTTTTTTATTCATTTTGTTAAGTATGAAAATACAATCAGAAAACAAGAAAAAAACCACATGTGACATTATTATGGCAAGAACAGCACTCTATAAGAAGTACAAGAACCAAGTTTAACCACTTGTTTTCTGCTGAGCACCAGATGTCAGATATAAGTCTCTGCACAGCAGCGTGGGAAAGGCGCTGCGTTGTAAGATTAAATACTGGGACTATGAAGCAGAATTCTCATCTCGTAATAATCATAATATAGATCATACCTCTATTAAATTATGTAGGTACGAAGAAGGGAACTAAAGTTAAGTTATAGATATTACGTTGAATTATACAGTGTTTTCTATTATACAGGGTGTCCCAAAAGTCCAAGTCCACCAAAATATCTTCTGAACTATTGAAGATAACTGAACCATATTTTTAACACAAATCAATAACAACAAGGGATCTATTTTATCAAATGGCTGGCGTGCCACTTGAAACCCCTATCTTGTCATACTTCGTTTTAAAGCTCTTTGAAAAACAAACATTCTGACATAACTGTTAATTGTTTACGTCAAATCTGTCACGAGCTATGGACTGTCAAACCTAATGTTTTCAGTTGCTCTTAAAGTTCATAAGGTTGTTGTTTTAAACAAATACCCTTTGTGCTATCTTGTTGGATAGGTCCCTGAATAACCTACATCTTGGCCTGTCTGTCTTTTACCTATGTCAAATGTGTCAAAATATATCGACTGTCAATGTTATTACTTTACCATTTTTTACAAATTTCAAAGTTTTGTCTAACCATAACTTATTCAAAAGGTCTTTCTAACATGTTAACGTAACTGTCACTCCAAATATATTTTTTTCTATTGTTTGACAAACTTTTGTTTGAAGTGTTTAAAATACCACGATCAAAATACTCTGCCAATATATGGGCCCCTAAGCTCACACTAGATACTATAGTAATAGTGTACGTGTGAGCTTATATAACTAAAAACTGAAATATTTTATTCAACACCAGACTAAATTACCTTTCCTTTGATAGCACAAAAGCCACGTTTTGACTTAAACTCAAATTTTTTTAATCTACCCCCACCCTTTAAAAAAAAACTAAAATGTATTTTGTTTAACTCCAGACTCACTTACCTTTCTTTTGACATCACACACGCCATAGTTTCACATAAACTCTAATTTTTGAAATCTTTTATTTGGCTTGTGTTTGGTGGATTTCGTTCATTTTGAAATGGGGCCATCTCGACCCAAGACCCAGCCTAGGTAGGATCACCATAGCTCACACTACTATAGTGTAGTATAGTCTAACATATACGCATTTGTAATGACGTCACCAGTTGAGAAAAAAACGTATGGCGTAGATATTTTTGCCAATCAATGTTTTTTGATTGACAGTGACGGATACTTCACAGAACCAATTACCTACCCATTTGAATCATAGACACTACTTTTTGTAAAAAGTTTATTGTCACCGCTGTTTATAATATACTAAACAAAGATAAACAAAAATGACGTCATTACAAATGGGTATAAGTTGGACTATATATGTGTGAGCTAAAAAAACGTGAAATTATTTTTTATGGGCGAACAAGGTGTTATAGGGAAACTAAAGGCCTTTTCAACAATGCGTTTAACGACAGACCTGTGTACCCTAAATGTGACATCTTAAAACATTTCAAACTGAAGTTTGTCAAAAAATTTAGAAAGCACGTTTGACTTAAACAAGTGACAGTTACGTCAACATGTTAATTTCTAAAACTTGTGAAATTTATAAGGGTTTTTCAAAGACTTTTACAAGATATCACTGAATAGGGTTTTTGTTTAAAACAACGACCTTGTTAGTTTTGAAAAAAACTGAAAAAATTAGGTTTGGCAGTCCATAGCTTTTAACAGATTTGACACAAACAATTAACAGTTATTCGAAAATGTAAGTTTTTCAAAGACCTTGAAAATAAGGTATCACACTATAGGGGTTTCATTTTAAAAATTATAAATTAACCGCCCCTATGCCGTCCCCGAATGTAGGGGCGACGCACTAGCCCTTTTATAAAATAGATCTTTTAATGCTATCGATTACTGCCAAATATGGTTCAGTTATCTTTAATAGGTCAGAAGATATTTGGGTGGACTCGCACTGTTAGGACACCCTGTATACAACCTAAGTTCCTATTGAAAACAAGGAGTATATTTTTTATTATTATTTATTTGTAACCTATATGGTGTTAAGGCTTAAAAAACCAATAACAGAATAAAACAAAAAAAATCTTTTAGTATGTCTGATAGGTTATTGTCGCGATAGTTTCTTTTTTAACACTGAGAAACTTGGGTGGACGTCTTAGAAGAGACGCAATCTCATTGAACTACAGAAGCATTGAAGCATTTAATACTTTGTTATTGCTATTTTCTAACTTTTTAGATCCAATTTAAACCGAAAAAATCTAAAATTAAGTGAATCAATAGGGACTTATTGGAATAAAACCTGACCTTATATTAAAATCGGCCGTATTGTGAGAGATTTACATATAAAAAGCAGCTGCTTTCTTTCAAAATTCGGCCTTTGTGTATTTTACAACCGGATTTATTAGTGTCTGTTTTTATTAAATGAATGTTAGCGACTTTATTTTTAAATTTGACTTTGGTATGTCAATTTTGAGAGGTAAGCTGTCAGAATAAAGCCAACTCTAAAATAAAGGCAGGTTTTATTCCAATAAGTCCCTAGTATTTAATAAATTTTGCGTATCTAAAGTCATATACTTCAAGATATCTTTGCAATTGGGATCTGGAATCTAAAATTTGTGAGATATATTTTATAAGACAATTATAGGTAGGTAGGTTATGTACCTACTTATATATCTTATGAACGGAAGATGTTCTTAGACTTCTTGTTTTAGATTCGTAGATACTCTAATAAAAAACGGTGTTTATCTAAATATTTACATTCACATCAAGTGTTCTCTAATGAAATTATTCTTAATCAAGAGGAATAAATAAATTCCATAGATATTCATTTTAATTAAACCCAATCACGAACTCATATGGTCAAGATTATTCTTTGGAATTCGAAACAAATCAAAACGGTGTAAAGGACGACATGACACCGAGAAGCTTTAATCGTTTTTAATAGTTTGACAATGCATTCAGATTCATAGGTACCAAGTGTCCCAATTTCAGTTTTTTGAAAGAAAACCATAGGGAAAAATTTTAAAAAATTGCGATGTAGGCGAAAATTAAAAAAAAAAAAATAAATCAACAAAGTTTGTATAAATTGCGCCGCAGGCGAAATTTAAAAAAAAATCAAGTACCTGAACAAAAATGGCACCGCAGTAGAAAACTTGTAGATTTAACAAAAAAAAGGGCACCGCAGAAGAAAATTTTAGAAACATTGTCTTTTTTGGAAAAAAAAATTGTTGGTAAAAACCAAGAAAAATTACAAGCGAAAATTTTTGGGGCTATTTCATTTTTAGTTCTTCATTTGGGCGCCCCCTGGCGCTTGGCGCCCTAGGTAGGTGTTACAGGACTGTTTTATCTAATGTTAGGAATTACAGGTGCACTGAGTTTGTTTGGTTTTGTACCAACTTTTAGTTTTTACTACTTAATAAAGCTAAGAGTGCCCATTAGACGCCGGGATCCTTGAGGCGGGGGGGGGGACCCCACGCTACGCCGCTGCATGCGCCATCTTGGATTTTACCAAAACTACAAATTTAAGATACAGCACATGTAGTACTACGGCCAGACTTTTTGTAAAGTCAAGAACCGTAGAAATTGAATAGTCCACAGTTGAACACAAACAACCGTTTATTGACCTACGTTACAAAAAGGTTTATTAATTCTTAACCAATTTTTTCAGCTGATATCTTTTTGTGCACAGGCAAAACATAGCTTTATGATCAATGTTTAAAATTAAGTACAGTGGCGCACAAAAAAATTTGGCGGGGGTCTAAAAAATGGCTAAATTTTAAAGTCGTGCGCCATCTTGGATTTTATAGAAATGTCAATTCTGACAAAAAATTAGTATAGTCTCAAGTCTTAGCTTATGATCACATAATCAAGCAAAGGGTAAAAAATCTACAGGCGAAAAAAAAATTTACGGCTTTTTTGGCCCACCTTATATTAAAATGTATTTGTACAAAACCATCTTAACTTTTTACTTAGAAATGTATTAAAAAGTAAATATGAGACCTAACTTTTAAAACCCCTAGCTTCAGAAAAATGGTAACCTAATACTTTTTCCAAAGAGGCTAACAAAGTTCAAGCAGGTGATATGAATTTTAAAATTTTGTCCCTTGGTATTTTAGAAAAAGTGTTTTGGGTGTAAATCAAAAAGCGAGGCGTCGTTTGTGAGAAAAATTAACAGAATTTAAAAATATACAGGGTGTTACAAGTTGCTAACTTTTTTATTATTAAAGATAGAAAAAAGTTTTAATTGGCAATCTAGTAGAATTTTTGATGCTCTTTAAGAAACTTAAATAAAAAAAAATAAATGGATCCATAGCGGTTCTGACACCTTCCTAGCTAGCCTATTATCAAACTTCAAGTGAAGCCATGAATATGAATATATTAGTCTTGAAAACAGTTTTTGTAAATATCTCAAAAACTAATGTTACTACGAAGTTCTTGTTTATAACACAAATTATTAAGCAAAATATGATCTACTACATTCCGAAAAAGTGTATTGATACAATGCTACGTTAAAAAGTTAGCATTTTTTAAAGTTTTTAATTATCAAAAAACTGTCATTAGCAATAATGGATTTTGACCAAAATCTAATCAGCTTGTAAGAGTGTCGAACACTATTTTACCAGAAAATTTTATGAAAATCGGTTCAGCGGTTTAGGAGCTATCGTGTTACGGACAGAAATAATATACACACACACACACACACACACAGTTCGGTTCGGTTCGGTTCGGTTCGGTTCGGTTCGGTTTACACCACGACGATGCTAGGATAGGTCAAAATACATCCAAATAACACATTTTTAACGTTATCTCTAAAAAAAAATTTTTTGTCGAAAATAATACCTTCTCTAGCCATTGCTACGCGGGCCAGGAAGGTAAAGTTTTTTTTTTGAAACACATATAAGTACTTTTAAGCAAATAAAGGATATCCTGTGTAATATGCAAAATTCGACATGGTTAGTTAAATAAAAGCCTTATCCTTTAAAATAAGACAAATTTTAAAACTAAATCTTATTCCAATGTGCACTTTTAAATGTATGGTCCCTCACAAAAAATCGCATCAGATAGAAATAGGGTTCAAATTTTTGCTTATTTGTTTGAAATAAGAGATACCCCATGAAGTAATTTTATTTTTATTTTTTATTATTAATGCTGCTTTGTATCTAAAAAGGCGAATCCAATTTAATTTGTTTTTACACAAAAAAAAGTTGTTAATTAAATAAATTAAATTCTTAAATCAGCATTTCGCTAGTTGCTGTGATTCTCAGGTTATGATTTTTTCAACTTACTACTTCAACCTAACCTCTTACTCAATAGATTAATGAAAAAACTAAACGTTATTTCTAAACTTTATTTTTGACTATTGGTGTTTTTTTAAAAGCAAAAAATACGACTTGCAACTCGTGTACTGCACGAGGGCGCACCAAGTTCGCGCAAATTGCTGTACCACCTTTTCTTGAAACATTTCAGCCCATATTTGACCTATCAACAACTCTACTTCGGATTGAGCTACGAAACTCAAACTTTGAACAGTCATAGACTTTGGTAGGTCTAACAATCTTTTCATGGACTTTCATAGAGCAGTAAAGTAGTTGCGGAATTTTCAAAATGTCGAAATTGCCACTCACTCACTTATATATAGATCATCAAAATTCTCCTGTACCAGACATGCCACAAAGCTGACATTTTGCAGACTTATAGCACTTGGAAAAAATCAAAAAACCCCAAAACTTTAATTTACTCCCCTCCCCTATACATGTAAAGTTATATATAAAATTAACATTGCCAACTTTCAGAAACGCTAGAGAGCTGAGCTTTGGCAGACCGATAGGAATCAAACTACAACCATAGGAAAAAATTCAAAAACCCCAAAATTTTAATTTATTTTATTACCCTATACAGTGAAACCTCTCTTTGTGGATACCTCTATTAAGCAGACACTCCCTTTAGGCGGACAAATTTGTTGGAACCAAGCTTTTGCCTATTTCTTTACATGTAAAATTTATTCCTATGACCGGACACTCTAATAACCCGACGCAGACATTTTTTTTTGGTACTAAAAAAATCTGAAACCTTCCTTAACCGGTCGCCAACCTCTGACAACGGGACGGAGCGCTGCATGACTTTTCATTTTGAAATTTGTATTATAGAACTTGGCTATACTTTTATCACAATTCTTTTTACTGAATACCATTTTCGCGTACTTGGCTTCTTTTTACATAAAATGTTTTTGTTATGATTAGTATATTTTTAAACAATAAAAAAAAATTGAGACAATGACCTATAAACTATATTGCACGAAAAAAGTTCCTCATTGGAGGCGGCAAAACTAACACTAGAATGGGCCTTTATATGTTCCAAGTACCTACAAACTCAATTGGCGAGACTATGCGTTCTTTTAAATACTTTGATTTATTTATTACAGGCGCTTTCAGTTCATAAAACTTTCAAGTCTATAAGTAAAGTGGTATGGTTAAAACGACCATAAAATTTGAGAACAGCAATAAACTTGTTAAAGACTAAATAAATAATAAAAGTCAAGTGAAACATGAAATTGAGAAAAATTTTGTTTATATTGGGGTCAAGCAATTAAAGTGTTTTGGTAAAGAATTTGTTTTCTGCTTATTGGTTGTAAATATTTACTATTGTAGACAAATTGTCATCTCATAGGGAACGTCCTTAAATTACGTAACGCAAAAATTCAGGATTTTTGACCCCCCCTCCCCCCTCGTAACGCATGTTCAAGAAAAAACACATTAAAAAGACATTGAGTGTAACGCAAGGCCAAACGCCCCCACCCCCCCTAGGGCGTTACCTAATTTAAGGAGAAGCCCATATCGGTGGACACGACAGTCTAACTCGATGTCATTTGGTGTCCAAAATCACCCAACTCACAGGACAAGCGCGGATTTGAGGGGGGGTAAAGGGATAATTACCCCCCTAGAACAAAAAATATGCACTTTTTGTTATTGATTAAAGGGAAAATAGGCGAATTACCCCCCCTAGAAAAAAAATTATAATGCAAATATTTTTTTCGTCGACTGTAACCCCCCTCTAGACTTTCACCCAGATCCGCGCTTGTCACAGAACCAGTCTTCTTAGAATCTTTTTCTTTTTAGCTTACTCCAGCACGGCAAAAGGAAGGGAAAAGTTTTTCGATTGTTGTATGTAAGTAAATATGTATGTTTGTGTCACGCTAGAGGCTAAACGGCTGAACCGATTTAGACAAAAAAGATGTCGTTGAATTGGTACTGATCCCGAAGGTGCTATAGGCTTTATTTTTTTAAACAGGAATCAACATGGCCGTCTTCGGACGCCATTTTGTCACATGATGTAGGCTTTAAGGCAAACAAATTATCTAAATTTCAAGCGATTTTATTGAAATTCCTGTAATTACCCATTGCAAATGTCCTCTAGGTTGCTGTAGTTACTTTGTAGTCCTCTCTGCTCCACCCATCTCCTCTCGTGTCATTCCCCCCACCCTATTTAAAATCCATATTCACATAATTTTTTCAAATATAGAGCGATTTCAAAAATTCTTTCTGCATACGTTTTCAGATTTTTTTCCAACACCATTTTACAAGTTGCACCCCTTCCCCGCCTCTCCCTCTCTCCTCCCCGTCATCCATATATACCTTTCACAAATATAGATCGATTTCAAAAATTCTTTCTGCACACGCTTTAAGACTTTTTTTCCAATATCATTTTACCCGTTTCCCCCTCCCTCTCTTCTCCCCACCCTCCTTATTAGTAATAGTTTTAGCTATACCTTTCACAAATTTAGAGCGATTTCAAAAATTCTTTTGGCACACGCTTTAAGATTTTTTTCGACACTATTTTACTAGTTCCCTCCTCCCTTTCTCCTCCCTCACCATCACTCAATTGAAGGTAACACTGTTCGCGTCCGTAGAAAATCTACACGTACTTTTTGGGTAAAGCTAAATGAATTGTAAAGGCATAGTGCTTTTTATAAGGCTGAATAAAAATTAAACCTAAAAGTTGAAAATAAAAAAATATTAAATAAAAAAACACCCAACTGCTAAATTTACTTATAACTACTAGTCGCAGTTGGGTACAAAATTACCCAATAACCTGATTCGTGAAAACACCAAACTGTATAATTTCGTAAGTGCGCTTTGGGCATTAAAACTAAAAGTTGAAGCATGTTGTACATTATAGGCATACCTATCAATTTTGTACTCAACTGCGACTAGTACTTACAAGTAAATTTAACAGTTTTTTAATTTTTTTTTGTTACGCAGGCGGCGAGTAAGTAAAGTCAAAATAACTTCCAAAAGAGAAACAAGAGAAACGACTGGGTGTTCTTACGATTCTGATTAATTAGTAATAGGTAGCACAGGAAAACACTGATTTTCCCACCTAATCAAATCGAAAATAGGACACACTGTACAATATAGAACAATAGTTTTAAAGCAGAAAACGTCTTGAAGGCAAAGGCGATTGTTAAAACATAATATCCAAAACGATATTTCATGCCAGTGGCCACATTAATTGGTTAATTTAAGAAAAGCACAGATGTTTGACAAGCAGAGGCCTTTAATTAAAATCATTGTGCTCTGCGCTCTCGTAACTTTGTCGAAAAAAATTTGGTGCCTCAACTACAATACCTATATGTACTAAATCAAATGGAGAATGCAAGAAAGAACTTTTCCCGATTTTTATAAAGCAGTCGCGATTTTTTTCAAAATTGAATTTTTCTTTGACAAAAAAGCGTTTTTTTCTGTCTAGGTTTCGTGGCTTTTTTACCCAACTTGCAGCACGGCGAAAGGAAGGGTAATGTGTTTCGCTTATGATATGTATGTATGTATGTAAATATGTATGTTTGTGTCGCGCTAGAGGCTAAACGGCTGAACAGATTTTGACAAAAAAAGGCATTGTTGAATTGCTACTGATCCCGAAGGTGCTATTGGCTATATTTTTTAAACATGAATCAACGACCGCCATGGTCGTCAGACGCCATTTACCACAGTTCAAATTACCTACATTCAGGCGATTTTAATGAAATTCTTTTGATCACCCATTGCAAATGCCCTTTGATTTGCTGTAATTCCTTTGGAGTCCTCCCTGCGCCCACCGATCTCCCCTCCTGTCATTTCCCCCCACCCTCTTCCAAAACTATATTTCCATAATTCCCCCTACCTCTCCCTCTCCCGCCCCACCCACTTACTATTAATATTTGTAGCTATAACTTTCACAAATAAAGAGCGATTTCAAAAATTCTTTCTGCACACGTTTAAAAATTTTTTCAAAACCATTTAACTCCTCCCTCTCCCCACCATCACCTTCGCTCAATGTTTGTAGAAATACACCTATCTACCCTTTGGGCATATTCCAATGTTTAACAAACAAATGCATGGTTTGGGTAATAATTAGGTACCTTGATTTAATTAAATTAATGACTGATTACGAATTAAACCTAAAAGTAAGAAATAAAAAAATTTTAATAAAAAAAAACTGCTACATCTATTTGTACCTACTAGTCGCGGCGAATAGCCATTCCCTTTCTAAATATAATTTTTGTAAAAAGATGGCGGTATGTATGATTTTCTTGATAGTATTGTTTTTTATTTAATGAAATAACATTTATTCTAAAGTTAAGCTCGTTTTTCCCAAAAATGCAGTTGGCAGCTACCTTACTGCTCTTTTTCCTAAAACGATGACGTAGATTTGCCTAGCAACTAACCAACTAAAATGAGTTTTTTTTAGTTTTGTGGATGAAAATTGAACTTTTTCGGGGGCGGTTAATCTTTTTTTATGGAGGGGGTTGAAGACGTTCGGGGGGTTCAAAGACTATCAATGCAGATGGCGGCTTTAATGTGGTGCTTCATTTGGTAATTTTTTAAAATTTATTTTATTTACGGACGACCCTGAAGTTTTAAAAATAAAATTAATCTTACCGTGTTATACATAATTTAAAAGGACATTTTATTTTCTATAATCAAGTATAGGAGACGTTTTTTGATAAAGGGCTTTTTTTGGAAAATCGGGTCAAACCTATGACAAAAAAGTTTTTATTTATTTGTTTTATAAATTACCCTTCATTACTAAAAAGGATGAAAAAACTATTAATTTTATATGTGTTAATGATTTTTGTATACTAACTTGGTTAAAATATAAGCCTTTCTTTCCTAAGATAACAATCGTTCTATGAGAAAATCAAAACATTTCTCAAAGAACGGCTTATTCTGAGAACACAAACGTTGTTCCAAAGGTTCAACAATTCCTTTCATAGAATTTGTTAGAATAACTTTTGTGTTTTTTGTAAAAATACTCAGATAGGTACAACTGAACTGCTGACAATGAATGTGCTCTCTGACGCGAGACAGGCACCAAGTTTACTAAATTGAAAACGAAATTCAGCACTTTTATTACTGTAAGATTTTTGTAATAATTATAACATAAAAACAAAGATTAAACCTTTATATTTTTAGGATTTTATCAAGATATTTACCCTCCTACCCTACAAAAAAAATTGTTTTTTGAAAACAACTTTTTTTTTGTCAGATTGGCTGTAGGTACATACATTCTGAGCAAATGAAAAATTGTTAAATCTTTTAATAGGGGCCGTACAAAAGAGCCGGATAGAGGGGATCAATCCCCCTCGCAAAAGCCGATAAAGTAATGAAACAAAAAACAGCACAATACACAAATTTTTATTCAAAATTTTTTATCCTCTCCCCCAAATTTTTTTCTGAATGTGTGTGGGGAAATTACTATTTTCATATTTTTTTTTCTTTAATTTAAAAATATCTACTCCTCCGGCTGTAATCTGTACATTTTTTATTTATTACAGTTTTACTAAATTTGTATCTTGGATTTATTAATAAAAAATCTTTTTCAATTTTTATTATTTTAATACATTTTTTTTCCTAAAAATATTAAATTAAGTACCTAGGTATGGAATAACTGTATGTACTAGAATAGTACTACTAAATATCACATCTCTTTTTTTTAATAGAATATTTCCTATTTTTATAATTTTAATAAACAATACCTACTAATAAAAAATAAATAGAATTATGACGGATCTGATACCTTCCTAAAGCTCCTACTAAGTTTTTAGTTATAAATAACACAAATTATTGAGCAAACTTTAGTCTAATATATCCCGAAAACCGCATATTGGTACGATTAAAAAATTAGCATGTAGGTATTTAATTTTTTTATTGTCAAAATCTAATTAGGGTGTCGAGCACTATTTTACCTGCAAATTTGTGAAAATCGGTTTAGCGGTTTAGGAGCTATTATGTTCCAGATAGAAACACACATACACACACACACAGACAAACATCACGACGATATTGCTAAGACAGGTAGGTGAAATTACAACCAAATAACACATTTTCGGCGTTATCTAAAAAAACAAATTTTCTTTGAAAATAATAGCTTCTCTAGTCATTGATGCGAGGGCTAGGAAGGTAAAAATTAGATAATGAATGATGAAAACTACCTAAGAGCAGTAGTGCAAAAGTTTTGAGGAAAAGAAAAGAATGTGCGAAGCTGTTCCTAAAAAAGGCCAAAAACAAAAAAGTTGTGTTTGCAAAAATGTTGAATTGTTTTTATACATTTTCAAATTTAAAAATCCTACCTTTTTCATCAATCCCTTGAGCTTTCGCCGGCTGTGTAACTAGAAAAATAACTGCCACTAAAAGTCGCCAAAACTCCATTGCAAAAAAGCTGCGAAAAGTCCTCATATCTCTAAAACTAATTCATAGCACTTAGAAACACCACACAAAACTCTCAAAAATTCACTTTTAGCAATGAAATAAATCCAAAAAATCACTGATAATCCTAAATAATAAATAGAGTAGATAATAAGCGCAAAAAACTATGGGATTTTAAAAAATTCCAGTAGTCCGGACTCCGGAACGTAAACAAAAACTTCGTAAGTACATAAAATAAACGAACACGTTTAGTCCCACGTATGTGGCTTAAACCGATGAACAGCGTAAGTCATGTATTCGCTAACTCGGGTTTAAAGCTCCATGCACTGCTTCTTTACACGCGATTCCAAACCACCGTCATTATCCCTCTCACACTCTCCCATTCGCATTGCATACGATAGAACGAGAAGCCAAATGTCAGGCTCAATGAAGTGTTTACTCCGATGGTTTTCGAAGTAGCGGCGGGGATTTACGAAACAGCGCCGCAGGTAAATATCCCATTGAAGATAACAACAGGTAAACGTAGATACAGCAGAAGAGGGTGGAGAATGGTTGCTGACGATGGAATGAAGAAGAAAAATGCTAAAAGAGTGCTGGTTTGCCAAGTTAGAAAAATGTCTTGAAATAAATCGAGGAAAGAATTGCAATCAAGAATGAAAGTACATGTTAGCTCAGGTGAATTTAAATCTCTTAAGGTAAATTTTGAAATCCATCAAATCATATTTTGTGAGCTGTTATTTTGAAATCTTAGAGATATGACACAAGAGAATATATTGATACCAAATCAATATAGATAAAGGCGAAAGATCTTTGACCGAAACTGTCACAGTGCTTGATATAGAACTTAAAAAACAAGGGCTAAAAACAAATAAGTATCAAACTAAATATGTATATTAACTTCTCAAAAAACAACGAGATATATGGCCATAAGTTTTAGATACTTGGTTATAGTTTCGAGAAAATGGAAAAGTTTACATACTTGGGAGCAAGCGTAAACAAAAAAATATTAATTTTAGGGAAAATAAATAAGAAAAATATCAGCTGGCGAAAACAAAATCTTTTACGCTGATTAAAAACTGCTTGTAGCAGTAAGTCAAAGATTCAAACGAGAGCTCCCAAACAAAAAATGTATACAACAATGAGTCTATTCAATCAAACAGCTCGACGGTCATAAAACCGTCCAAAAAATCCCAATGCGCGCGCAATGCAGTACGAGGAGTACGAGGACTGTTTTAAAACGGTTTTGGTTAGATGGAACGACCAAATAACTGTCCAAAAACCGATTGCTGTTCGATTTACTTCAGGCATGTGATCATATGCGAGAGAGTTAAATTCAAAGTCACGTGACTAAAAGAAAGGGTAGGTTTGTCGTCTCGCGTAAAGATAAATCGAAGGCAACGTATGAATTCGAGAGCACGAAATTAAAGTTGCACACAGAAAGGATTACACAATTACATAGGATTATCATAATATATTTCTAATTTTAGTTCTTTAAAATGCAGATAAAATTAAATTAATTTAATTTATATTTACTAACTACTGAACTGTAGTGTGTATATGGTAAATCGGTCGTTAAGTTGTATTCCCATGCCGTGCACTTTACGTTTCCAGTTTTTTAGAGCTACTGCGATATATATTTTAAAAAGAGTTGGATAGATACAACATCCCTGTCTTAAGCCTTTTGTTACCAGGAATTCTTTTGAAAGTCGATTTCCAATTTTAATTTTAGATTTTGACCCTTTGTATAGTTCTTTTATCGCTTTTATGTATGTATGATTGATATTAGTTTGCTCTAAAACTGTCCATAATTTTTCTACTGGAACGGTATCATATGCATTTTGTAGGTCCACAAAGGTAACATGAGTGTCTATATTTCTGGCGCTCCTTTTCTCAATTACTTGTTTAAGACAAAAAACATTATCACTACAAGATCTGCCTGCGCGAAACCCACTTTGCTCTTCTTCTTGTTCATGAAAATCATCCTCTATTAGATCTCTAAGAATCCTACCGTACAATCTACTTAGAGTACTGGTTACTAAAATTCCTCTGTAATTGTTGCAATCCAGCTTGTTTCCTTTTTTATGTATTGAGGATATGAATGCAATTTTCCAATCATTAGGTACTGGATGTCCGTTTATGCATTGATTAATAATATATGTGAGATTTTCGAGTAGTTTCTCTGATCCATATTTGAGCATTTCAGCATATATTCCCCCAGGTCCGCTAGCCCCTCCGGATTTAAGTTTTTTTAATATTATTCTTTATCATTTCTTTTTCGATGATTACTTCCTCTCCATGTACTTCTATGTCTCTTCTCGGAGAGGCTGCCAGATATTCGGGTCTCGTCTCCTGCAGCAGTCCCTTGTAGTGTTCTGTCCATTGTTCTGGTTTGATTATATGGATGTTTACTTTTTCTTTTGTTGGGTTTTTTACTGTAGAAATGAATTTCCATACTTCAGAACTCTGCCTACCTCCTACGTGTGTGTTTATGTCGTGGCTCTTGCGCTCGAACATTTCATTTTTTTCTGTGCATATCAATATTCTTAGCTGTCTTCTGGTTTCCCTGTAGATCTCTAGGTCTCTTTGCTCCTTAGTACTGAGCCATTTCAAGTATGTGCGTTTTTTATCTTTGACCATTTCCTGTATTTTGTCCGTCCACCACATCTTCCTGTTATTTCTATTATCTTCAAGCTTTTTATTATGTTTGTATATATCTCTTCAAATGAGTGATTTGTGTTTATTAATTTTTCATCTAATCGGTTCTGATACAATCTTTGAGTACTTTCGATTTCTAGACTTCTAAAGTTGTATTTTTGATTGTCTTCGATGCATTCTAGGTTTTCATTTTCTCTAATACTTTCGTCCTTATTTGTTTTTCTTAAAGGGAATAATATTTTTGCTTTTACCAGATGGTGGTCAGATCCACAGGTAACACCACGAAGTGCTCGCACATCATACCACTTTAATTGCGAGTGTTGTCCACCTATAGCATAATTAATAATTGATTTAAGATTTCTTGTTGGCTGAATCCAGGTATATCGATGAATATCCTTATGTTTAAAAAAACCATTATTTATTTTTAGGTTGTGGGTTTCACACAATTGCATCGGTCTTAAGCCATTATCATTTGTTACTTCCTCTCCAAATGGTCCTATCACTTTGCTCTGGGTTTGCCTACCAGTTCGGCTATTAAAATCCCCAAGCATAATTATTTCTCTGGTATTACCGATTTTTGTGATAGTCTCATCAAGTTGATCAAAGAACATTTGTTTGTAGCTACTCTTTCGTCATCTGATGGTGCGTAGACTGCTATTATGCTTATATTATGTCCAAGCATCTTCATGTTCACTCGAAGTATGTTTTCACTAATGGAATCGTAGTCTGTAATTTTATTCTTTAGATTTTTCTTTATCAACAAGGATACCCCTCTGGCTGGTCTACTTTCTTTTGGGACTCCAGTGAATATATGGACAAAATTACCGACACTATTCGTACCTGTTCCTTTCTTTTTTGTCTCAGTGTTAATTTATATTTACAAACTATAAACTAATACAGACTGCCTAATAAATATACCAAAAATTAAAACGAACTTGCATTAGCACATATTTTTGGGTGAAACTAAAGTTTTTATTTTTTGTTATATCAGTTTTATGTGAAATTTATATATCTATTTATTTGTATTTTGTAATTGATTTTTACATTAATATTCACAAAGTTCTTGTGATTTTATTCATTTTTAGGAAATAGAGATCGTGATTTTTAGTTAGGAAAATCACATTTTGTAGCTTGTACTTTGGTAGGTATATATAGTTAATAACCTTAATGTTGATGCTTTAAAGCGAAGTCGTTTGTTCTTCCGACAAATCTGATATAAAATTTCACATACGGTGTTACCCCTCTCCTTTTAACCTTTAGTTCACAGGTCACCGGGTTTTTCTGCGATCAGGGTAAACCCTTATGTTTCTATTCCGATCTAATCACCTGCTACACTAGTTTTTCATTTTCTAAGCAGGCTACCCTATGGTCAGTATAGCTTTTTTCTATGTGGTATACCTACAACATGCCGCAATCTCGTATAAATAAAAATTAAGAGGCTCTTGTAAAAAAATCTACAGATGTTGCAAATGTTGCACATTTTTTTTTGGAAATTTAAAAAATATTTGTATATTTACATGGCTTTCCCGGCATTTTGTGATGTGTTAAAATTGGTTATGAAACTCAATTTATTTTTCCTTAAATGCCTAAATTTTAATTTTTTTGGTTATTCACTGTTTTTTTAATTTGATACCCTATATACGTAACTATGTACGTCTGTGGTACGTATATTTTAGGTACTATATACGTAAAATGCACGTCTGAAATACGTACATTTTACGTTTAATTGCTAAAAGACCGGACTTTCCTGCCAAGTCCTCAGGTGGCAACCCTGAAGTTATCACTTGTCTTCGGCGCATTAAAGTTATATCTTACCTATATCTACATTGTACTTCAAGAATATTTTAATGTACTTGAAATAATTTTAATGTACTTGAAGTACTTTGAATGAACTTGAAGTACTTTGAATGTACTTGAAGTACTTTGAATGTACTTAAAGAACTTTGAATGTACTTGAAGTACTTTGAATGTACTTGAAGTACTTTGAATGTACTTGAAGTACTTTGAATGTACTTGAAGTACTTTACTTGATAAAATCCAATCCAAGTACAACAACAATCCATTTCCAAGTACATTGTTAAAAGTACTTTAAGTACCAAGTACAATTACCGGATTGTAGATGTACTTCAAGTACAGTACTTGAAGTACTTGTAAGTACTTGAAGTACAATTTCAAGGACTGTACATGAAGAACCTGACTACTCTGGCTCCCTACGAGCGGCTCGAAGTTTCCTCACAAACCTGGTTTGCACAAGACGTCTACATTAAGGGAATTTGGTTACTGTAACGGTTACAGTTACAGTTCGCTAATCATTAAGTGGCTTGATACATAAGGGAATTATTTTCAAAAATGTTTATTGAATTTTTTTTATTGGAAATTTTGATCCATTCCGGAACAATTGCCCAATTTTGCAAAGGTAGAGCGTTGTTTGATAGATCTCCATCAAACAACGGGTAGTGCAAAGTTAAAGCATTTTAAACAATCACGGACATCCATGTACATACAAGGTGATCAATTATAAATGAAAAGTTCTGTAAATACAATTACGTGGATTATGTCATGCCATGGAAAGTATGAATTTTTGATTTTGAGAGCCTTACTCTTCATTGCCTAACACCTTTAAAAATGTATCACAAAATAATAGCAAAAATAATAAACACATTGATTTTTTTCGAGACGTTTCTATTACAAAAATTTGTACCCGGTGATGCAGCTTTGGCAACTTCGCTCTTCTAAACAGTAGCTCAGCACGACTTGGAAGTCCTTATTCAATAAAATCAGACGTACGACCTCCGTTTACAAGAAAGCCGTAAGTAAAGTTTCTGAACTTTCTTATAAAATAATATGTCTGCAAAATACAGATTCTTTGCGAGCATACATGGAAACATAAATTAATCCTACATTAGGGGGGGGGGGGATTTAAAAGGTAATCCAATTTTTTTAAATCCTGCTATGTTTTACTTAAAAAAATACATACATTTAGGTCTAATAATGTTTATTTATGTTATTTTGTATGCATATAATACATCTAAACATATTTTTTACCGAAAATTTATGATAGGTACATTAAAAGAGGTAAGCGTGTTTTTTAAGGCGTTTTTTAGTTCGATACAAATAGCGGCAATACCAAAAAGTAAAGAAAAAAAGAACAAAATTCTATTTTTTATAGTTAAATATAAACTTATAGCTAAGATAAACTTAACAGTAAAAATATATACAAATTTATTTTTACACTACGCAAAAAATGTTCCGTAATTAGACGCGTGGATTACAATGGTAGTCCAGTGGTATTTGACACCCGCTAACTTAGAACAACGCTCAATTCGCCTATTAATTCCATACTGGGGGGGATGCTTGCTCTTATGATCGACAGCTACTCAAGCGGGCGATCCTACCCACAAGCCAGGTTTTAATTGGTCACTGCTGCAAAAGGCGTGGATTACATATGTAATCCACCAGCCTAATGAAAGGTTAAGGTGGCCACTCCACAGGTAGGAAGGTGACGTCTTTTACACGTTAAAGAGCGGAAATTTAACTGACGTCTTCGTCATGTTGAAAAGACATACGTCTTTAAGACGTCAATAATATGACGTATGTGGGTTTACAACAGAACAGCAGTGGCGCTTATATGATTTTTCTAAAATTTCAAAAAGGCGTCTGGGTACATAGAATATTTCCCTCCAGTTGCCAGCACTGAAAGGAATCGCACTTGGAACAAGTACATATCATACTAGGTAACGTCAGGTACTTTTTAAATTGCCAATCTCGAAAACAAAAAATATTCCAATATAAAAATAGGAAAACCAGTTTAAATCAAACCCAAAAAATAGTAAACTTTACGTCCGTCTGTCTACATACAAATTTAAAAAAATCTTTTTTTCTGATATCTTTAAATAAAATGTTTTGACGGAAAAAGATATTAATTAATAATTTTTGTTTACCCCTCTCCTCTTATAGTAGTGTTCAAATTTATGAAAATTTAACTAAGTTGACGCCCTAAAGCAACAATAAAAAAAAAATTACATAATTTTTTTGAATTTTAGCAGGAAAAACCCCCAAAAACCCGCTAAAACTCCGAAATCTGAAATTTTTAGGTATTTTTAACATTTAGATAGGCTTTTTAGAGAAAAATATTTTATATACCTTTAGTCTATGGGGTATAACTAATGATAAGCTCTCCAGCGGGATCCATTTATTGAGGTAATGTAATAAATAAAATTTTTCCAAACAAGCTTAGTTTTTGAGAAAATTTTAAAAAAGACTAAACAAAATTTCTATAATAAATAAATTAAAAAACCTAAAAAACGAATAAAATTTTATTTTTAAGTTAGATTTTACACATTTTTGATGCTTTTCTTGTGGCTTTAGGGCGTTAACTTAGTGAAATTTTCTGAAATTTGAACACGACTATAAGAGGAGGGGGAATAAAAAAATTGGAGCAAGAATTGGCCCGGCAACATCTCGATCAATAATCTGTGACCTATTCTCAGCCAGAAATCATTGTTAAACAGTCCTCATATTTTGCATACTCAACACAAAGGAATCAAAGTTAGAACACCATTTTTTTTTAGCAAAAAATATATATAAACTTCCTGAATGGAATTATTTGATCGACATACGAATATGTTTAACCAAGGACTAAGCGAATTTATACACTGGCAAATTTAGAAAAAAGTTATGGAGGGGGGCGAGACAATTTTGTGAGGCCCCGAGACCCCATGAGGCCGTAGTTTATATTATTTTTTGTTTGTATTCATGAAATATGTGAAAAATATCTAAAAAAACCTTAGCTTCGGGGAGGCCCCCCCTATGTTCGCTATTGGATATATTAATCGACTTTCTTAAAGTTTTTGATACTTAGAATTAATACTAAAAATACTCTGCCAATATATGGGCCCCTAAGCTCACACTAGGTACTATAGTTATGTGAGCTAATATAACTAAAAACTGAAATATATTTTATTCAACTCCACACTAAATTACCTTTTGTTTGATACCACACAAGCCATGTTTTGACTTAAACTCAAATTTTTGAAATCCACCCCCACCCTTAAAAAAAACAAAAACTAAAATGTATTTTGTTGAACTCCGGACTTAATTACCTTTCGTTTGATATCACACACGCCATATTTTCACTTAAACTCTAATTTTTGAAATATACCCCCACCCTTTTTTTTTAAATAAATTAAAATGTATTTTGTTTAACTCTAGACTCAATTACCTTTCGTTTGATATCACACACGCCATATTTTCACATAAACTCTAATTTTTGAAATCTATCCCCACCCTTTTATTTGGTTTGTGTTCGGTGGATTTTGTTCATTTTTAAATGGGACCATCTCGACCCAAGATCCAGCCCAGGTACCAAATTTCATTAAAATCGGCCAAGCGGTTTTTGAGTTATGCGCGTTGGTCGTTACAGACAGACATACAGACACACAGACAGACAGACAGACAGACAGACAGACAGACAGACATACAGACAGACAGACAGACAGACAGACAGACAGACAGACAGACAGACAGACAGACAGACGGCGCAACAAAAAAGTTTCAAAATCATCTGAAACGCAAAGATATATAAAAAATTTTGAAATCGGAGCAACTTTTTTTTTCTCGAAAAAATTAGGATCACCATAGCTCACACTACTATAGTATAGTATATGTGTGAGCTAATAAATGGTAAAACTTGCAAATACGCCCTTCTTTCTTCCTATTATACGTACTCCATACCTGACAGGTGACTTGATATCCCTGTTTGCAAGAAAAATTTTTCAAAAACACATGTGTGGAAGCTCAGATGAATGAGGGAGGTCAGGTCCATTACAGATTTTTAAATGATAGGAAAATATTTTTGTAGGTGGAGTGGAGAACATAGGCGCAACAAAAAACACTATAAAATAAAGGGAGAATACTTAAATCACAAAGTATAAAAGATAGCCATATTCTTTGTGCTTAAATTACTTTTCTTCTAAAAAGTTCAGTTTGCCGATTAGAGGTGTTGATTTTCGTTACTTATGAATACTCGTTACTAATCGTTACTCGACTACTAACCGAACCGAATCATTTTATATATTCGTTACTATCGTTACTTTCATTAGTGAAACTGTATTCAATTCAGTCAAACAATTAGTGAAAAATTCTCGGACTGTCGTTAAGTCGAAGATTATTTACTTGCAGGTGTATTTTTGTTACAATATTATGGAAATATTCAATAGAAATTTTCAAAATACATACAAAGAAATACATAAAATCTAAAAATAAATATAAATATAGTAGAATATAAAAGTAATCAAAGTAACGAAATAATCATTTAATTTTCGGATCGGTATTCGTTACTCCATTATTTGTCGAGTAACGAGTACTCGAGTAACTAATAGTTACTGTTTCAACACCTCTATTGCCCATCCAACATTTAAAGTAGCGGTTATATGCTCTAAATATTCTAAAAATGCTATTCTTACTACCTTATGGCAAAGCTGTGCCGGGTACGGACAAAATGTACTCGAGTACCAGGTATCGGGTACGTATCATAATTCAGGAAGGAGTACAGAGTAACGAGTACTTTGCTTAATAAAAATTACTCGGAATATAGTAACCGGAGTACAAGTAGCCGAAGTTTTCGAGTACTTGTAAAAAGTACATTTAGCTATAATAATTTATGTTTGGGCTGTGCAAAAGTAAAAAAAAGAAAACAAAAAAAGGAGTCCTAAAACAACCAGCTGATAAGTGTTTTCTGATGGCGTTACTTTATTGCCCTTTGTCTTATAATTGTTCAATTACTAATAAACTAATCGCGGCACTTCACTTGGCTAAGCGTATTCATATAGGGGAAGTGGGGGCAATATTTATAGGATTATTTCTCCTATTAAATGATCACCATTGCGTTCGTAATTTGGCATTAAGTTGGCTAGATATGTTATCTTTGTTTTAATTTTCAGTTTAAATAGAACTACCTACATCATACTTTTATTTTTGTAAAAAGTTGACTTTGCCATGTGGCAAAACGGGCGGGGCGGTTGCGTAATATAGAATCAATATTTTTGTAAGACAAGTTTTATTTATTAAAATACTAACCAAGATTAAAATACTTATTTTAAAAATAAAAAGTTTTTATAAAAAATACAATTATAATAATTAAATTTAGTATTTACAAAATTTATAAAGAAATATAGCGATCTAGTCATCGCTGTCGACTCTCCTACACCAAATTTTTTTGGGGTAAAATGGAGTATAGGCTAATTTTACCTACCTATATAAACCTACTAATTGTTCAATGTAAACAACATTTTAAAAAGTCTGTAAAAATGTACTTACCGTCATAAAATGCGCAAGCTATTTTTATAATAAACAGCGCACATTATGTTGAGCAAAAACCAACTTATGCTCAGCCGACCGGCACCAATCATACTGCAGAGAGTTGAACCAGTCATTAGGATAAAACATCTGATATTAAGAGGTTTTACTCCCGTACGCCATTTAGCCCCCTTTTCCCCTATTTGCTGTATTTGGAGCTAACGCTAACAAAAACACGCGTTTCCATCAACTTTTTGGTTTTTTAATCAACATCCAAGCAGTCAAATAACTTAAATAAGCCAAATTTGCATTTTCCGTCCACACATTCAGCAAATCTACCGTGTAGCAGCCATGTTCGTATTGATAGTAAAAGTGCTTTGTGTTGACAAAATGGAATCTACAAACGCAAACGAATAAGGCCAACTTGTTTACCAGTTTGCGAATAAACAAACAATTTGGCATGTTTAGGTTTTTTGCTAATTCCGTTCTTGTGTGGATGGCATGTTTGTAATATTTGCGAATCCACCAAATATTTGAAAAAATCGTCGCCTTTCTCATGAAGGGAGCTAACTAGCATTTGCTAAATTTGTCACGAGAGCTAAAAAACGAAAAAGGGGTAGATCTGTTTGGTAGCTGAACTATTTGTAATGAAGATATGCCACTTCGTGAGACCAAAGAGTTGCATGAGAAAAGTTAAAAGGCAAAATATCTCAATTTTCGTAAATTTCTAAGTTAGGTGCCTTCGTGAGAAAGGCGACGAAATACACCCAAACCGCTAAAACCCGGTTCCCACCTACGACTTTCTCGTGCATGCCCGCGCACGCGTCACATTACTGTCATAACATTTCATATTGAGAATATTGAGATCATGTGACGCGTGAACGGGCACCCACGAGAAAGTCGTAGGTGGGAACCGTGTGTAACAAATACGCTACGCCAAGTATAAGACAAACTTAGACAAGCTTAAACTTCTTCAAGTACCCTAGAATTAGGTACTCGAGAATTCGATGCGGGTATCGGGTACTAAAAGAACCGGGTACCGAGTACAATTGATTCCAATGTACTGGGTATAGCGTACTCAAAAATATACTCGTAGTACATTTTTAAGTAATTTTTTTTTGCTTTAATACGAGAAAGCAGATGTTTTATAAAAATAACCTTTGTCGTCTGTAGTTAAAATTAAAAAAATAACACTTAATTATTTCTTTAAATTATTTATTTATAGTGCACTTCAAAAGTATTCTCTACCGCTATAAGACCTGATCACAAAGTTTTAGTTACTCTTCACATAATACATTAGCTATTCTTCTTATACACCTCAAAAAAGTTAAACTTTAAGCAACCCACAAGAAGATCGAAAAACATAGAATGTTCGAAAAAAAACTAATTTTGTCCAAAATAAAACAATCAGAAATGAGATACACCATAACAGTAAAGAAAGTTTTGGCGGGACGTAAAAATGTCGAAAATTAAAAAGCAGACAATAGTTTAGACAAATCGTAATTTTTCCGATTCATAAAAATGTCCAAAATAATAGGAACCTTCAGCTAACTTTATCACTTACGCGACATTAAGTGACAGATGTCACGTGATCCTTTTATTGTCTGTCAAAATCTTATTTTACTGATTAAGATTTTACTGACCAACGAATTTTCGTATTTTTCGCTATAAGGCCGCCTTGTTTATGGTAAATACAAATAGGTACTAGCTTATAAGTCTAAGCTGTTACCACAGCAACAGTGACCAATCACTAAGCTACGAACAAGTTTTTTGCCAATAACCACCATCGCTTAGCTTCTACCCCTGGCTTCTACTACCCAAAAACCAACTACTACCACCTTCCCCTAGCCTTTACTATTACCCATAGCTCCATTCACCAAAAAACCAACTTTGATTTTGTTGTACTTAGTAGTTGGTTTTTACGTGGTAGAAGCAAGGGGAAGGTAGTAGTGGTTAGTTTTGTGCTGGTAGAAGCCAGGAAAAGGTGGTCGCAGTTCGTTTTTTGCTGGCCTAGGCTAGGGGAAGGTGGTAGTAGTTGGTTTTTTGATGGTACAAGCTAGGAGAAGGTGGTAGTAGTTGGTTTTTTTGCTGGTAAAAGCTAGGGAAAGGTGGAAGTAGGTTTTTTGGTAGTAGAAGCTAGGAAAAGATGGTAGTCATTAGTTTTTTGATGGATCCTTCGGCGCGGAGTTTGATTCCCTCCCCTTTTCCCAAAATCAACTTTTTCAACTATTTTCAATCCATTATCCACATATTCTTACAAAATAATTTATTTTCAATTTTGTCGTATGTTACCTGTAGTGCTACATTTTTAAGTGTAGACTTATTAGAAATATTTTATACCTCCGTATGTATAGCACATCTTTGTACGTGCCCCACTACGCCACTGGATAGAGTATGTTATGCACTAAGGAGTGCTCTTATTTTGTTTAATGCTTTACCACATCGCCCTATTCTTACCCAAGTCCTTTAGGAAAGGACTTACCTATAGGTATGTATGTCATTTGAAAAGTTGGAGAATAAAGGAACCAGCCGTTTTGTTTGTTGATTTAAGGTTTTGATTTAATTCAATGACTTGAAACTGATACTGATCTTTGGAAGTGCTATTTTGTTGGTTCAGAAAAACTAAATGAACAGTCATTCTGTCGAATGTACTTAAATTTATAAAGAAAACCTTACAATGAGGCTACATAAACAAGGATCAGATTCCAAGCACAAAATTTTGATATTAGTTTTAAAATTTATTAAGTTGCCTTTAAATTAAATTTGTAATGATTTGTAATATCAGGGACTTATTGGAATAAAACCTGACTTTATTTTAGAGTCAACTTTATTCTGACAGATTTACAAAGAAAACTGACAGCTGACCTCTCAAAATTGACATACCAAAGTCAAATTTAAAAGTAAAGTCGCTAACTTTCATTTAATAAATACAGACACTAATAAATCCGGTTCTTAAATACACAAAGGCCGAATTTTGAAAGAAAGCAGCCCAATAAGTGTCTTTATCTCAATAGCTATTTTCGTTAATATTGATCAGACATTAAAGTTTGAACAATCATCCGAATCTGATGAAAATGACATAGTCAATCCCTTGTCAAATTTTTGATACACGTTTTTGTTTTTTAAAGCATCACTCTGTATTTTGTCATATTTTTGAGAAAATACTGAATAGAAATACCGAGTGTAATTTAAATGATGCACTAAACTTTTAGGGGGGTAATAAGTGCAGTGGCGGATCTGGGATTTCCGGGGGGGGAGGGGCCAAAGTGGCAGCAAACATCAAAATATTTTTTATAAGCGGTTTTGATAGATCTTAGGTGTGAAATTTAGTATCTAAAGAGATTTATTTTTAGAAATTAATTAATTTTTGTGACGAATTTTAAATAAGTGATGCTAAACTAAAAAATAAGTTATATGTCTGGAAGGAGAATGACTTTTTGTTTACATTTTGCATCAAACTCTTTGTTTTCAGATACAGAGAGTCAAACATAACAACTTTTTTCGATTTTTTGTTATAAATTTTTTAGAAACTATACCAGACAATCGGAATTTAATGCGATTATACATTATATTAGTTATTAATTAGCAAAAATGAAAATACTCTGGATTATTACCAAAAGTTATATATTTTTAAGTTTATACGTGCAGCGCTAAAAGGGGCTTATAATAGTGCCAGGCAGTATTCTGAGAGGTTTACATTGAAAACTGACAGTTGATCTTTTAAAATAAAATTGACATTCCAAAGTCAAATTTAAAAATTAAGTCGTTTATTTTTTTTTAAATAAAGGCGGCAGTAATAATTATTAATTAATAATATTAAGGCCTAATTTTAAAAGAAGACCGCTGTTCTTATAATGTGAAACTGTCTAAATACTGCCTGTCACTATTCTTGCCCGGCTTTATTGCAATGACTCCCTAATATTAATATTTATCTGTTGTTAAAAAAGGGCATCGATATTTATGTACAAAACACTATCTCATTTTTTTGTAAATTAATACAACTTATTTAAAAGGATATTTGACCATACTCTATCTCCCTATCCTATATTTTTGTATAATTTGTTATTTTGTAAAATGTACAGTTTCTCCCACTCTTTAAACTTGATAGGCAAATGCTATAACCTGAAAACAAAAACTTTAGATATAAAGTTATATGGAATTTTGTCTACTTTTGACCAATATACCTTAAAGCTTGGTGCATCATAAAAATTACACCCTATATATAATAAGTCCCAGCTAGCAGAGTATGAAGGATGACATAATAATGGCGTCAGTAATTAGTGAAATAACTTTATAGGGACGCCGCATTTAGATGTATATTAAAATTAATATTTATCTTTATACCTACTTATATATTTTTAATTTTATCTGTATAAACCCAGTATAAGATAAAGAATTCAAATTTGATAAAATAATTGTTTGCAACTAAAAGACAACAACCTGAAATACCAAACAAGATGGATCAAATCCGTCGGATCAAATTCGTTGGATTTTTGTGAACTGGTCCAACGGACCCGATCCATGCCACGATGCCGCACACAGGCTACGACTTTTTACCCAACTGCAGCACGACGATTCGGTTCGGTTCGGTAAGTAAATATGTATTTTTAGGCATTTCGTTTACCTAGTAATGAATTAATTGTATGTTTTGTGGGTTTTGGGAAGTTGAAGAAAAACAACCATTGATTTTATGGCGACGTTTCGTGTTTAGACTAACACTTTTTCAAGCCTCAAATCACAGTTGGGTCTTCGGCAGCAAATACTCACTGGCTTTGCTGCCGAAGACCCAACTGTGATTTGAGGCTTGAAAAAGTGTTAGTCTAAACACGAAACGTCGCCATAAAATCAATGGTTGTTTTTCTTCAACTTCCCAAAACCCACAAAACATACAATTAAATATGTATGTTTGTGTCATGCTAGAGGCTAAACGCCTGAACCGATTTTGACAAAAAAGGTGTCGTTGAATTGCTACTGATCACGAAGGTGCTATAATCTATATTTTTTTGAACAGGAATTAACATGGCGGTCTTCAGACGCCATTTTGTCCCATGATGTAGGCTTTAAGGTATACCAATTATCTAAATTTCAGGCGATATTATTGAAATTCCTTTGATTACCCATTGCAAATATCCTCTAATTTGCTGTAGTTACTTTGTAGTCCTCCCTGCTCCCATCTATCTCCCCTCCTGTCATTCCCCCCACCCTACTCAAAAACCATATTCGCATAATTTTATCAAATAAAGAGCGATTTGAAAAATTATTTCTGCATACGCTTTCAGATTTTTTTTCCAACACCATTTTACTAGTTCCTCCCCTTCCTCGCTCTCTCCTCCGCGCCATCCTTATTAGTAACAGTTATAGCTATAAATATCACAAATATAAAGCGAATTCAAAAGTTCTTTCTGTATACGCTTAAAGACTTTTTTCCAACATCATTTTACTAGTTTCCCCCTTCCTCTCTTCTCCCCTCCCTCCTTATTAATAATAGTTTTAGCTATACGTTTCACAAATATAGAGCGATTTCAAAAATTCTTTCGGAACACGCTTTAAGATTTTTTTCGACACCATTTTACTAGTTCCCTCCTCCCTCTCTCCTCCCCTACCTTCACTCAATGGAAGGTAACACGGTTCGCGTCCGTAGAAGATCTATACGTACTTTTTGGGTAAAGCTTTGGGTAAAGCTAAATGAATTGTAAATACATAGTGCTTTTTATAAGGCTGAATAAGAATTAAACCTAAAAGTTGGAAATAAAAATAATTTTAAATATAAAAAACACCAAACTGCTAAATTTACTTGTAACTACTAGTCGCAGTTAGGTACAAACTTACCCAATAACCTGATTCATGAAAATACAAAACTGTATAATTTCGTAAGTGCGCTTCGGGCATCAAAACTAAAAGTTGAAGCATATCGTATATTATAGGTATACCTATTAATTTTGTACTCAACTGCGACTAGTACTTACAAGTAAATTTAGCAGTTGGGTGTTTTTTTTATAATTTTTTTTTGATGGACTTTTTGAGAAAGGGACCACTTCCTCCAATAAATCAGCTACTGTAAAGTCAGCTAATGTTCTTAGTATTTATAAGAGCAAAGCTCTGAAACGCATAACCCGACATAGCACAATCACGTGTTTAACACGTAAAAAAGGCGTGAGAAAAAAAAACGTTGATTTTAAAAGCTGCTGGAAAAAAACGTTTATTTCATATATGAAAACAAGCTTAATAAGTCATTCATCAACGTTATAAAAAATAACGTTGCTAAAAACTGCGTTTTAATAACGCCATAATCAAATTAAAACAGCAATGTTTTTACGTCAGTTTCAAGTGATTTTTATTAACGTTAAAATCACATTAGATTTAGGCCTTTTCAATACGAATTTTAAAACGCGACTTGCATGGCCTTTCTACCGAATATTTTGAGATTTTACTAACTTTGACGAAATCTATCAGGCAGTGCTTTGGCCTCTAAACTCCAAAAACCTGTTAAGGAACTGATCCCTGATCCACCATCACGACGCACCTGTTATTATCCTGACAAAGACACATTAATAACCTGTGAAAGTGTTTACTGTTAAAAAATCTTGTTTAGCTTGTAAAAAAAACATAATGTATATAGATAGATAAAAATATATTTTGTCTTTCCTTGAGCGCCATCTTTAAAATTGTCTTGAAGTATTGTAGTCTTAAACTAGTGAACTTTTATAACTTCCTTTCGCGTCTCTTTTATGTAAAAAAAATGTTATTAAAAAAACGTGACCAAAAAAGACGCAGAAAGTTAGTAGGTTTGAGAAGTCTTAATCTAGTGGCGTTTTTGAACATGTTGTGAAGGACTTTTCAAGTGTGAATTTGGTACATGAAAATAACGAGGGTAAAAAACACGTTATATACACAGCACCAGAAACTTCAGCAAAAAGTACATTTTTATAGCTTGATTTCTCCTTGTTTTTAAGTTATCCTTAAGCATGTAGATTTAACAAAATAAATATTACAAGGTATGAGGTTGTTTTCAAGTAAAAAAAAACTTTGTTATTTTTGTTCACGTTAATTTAACGTTGATGTAATTTTTGTGCTATGTGGGACCTTGAGGATTAGGATTATAGCAGAAAACAAAAACATTTTTCATATTTTTTGGAACAATTTTATTAGAATAAAATCAGTGCTTAACATAAAAAATAATAAAAGTGAGGCACAATACGTTTATGTTTCATAGAATACTCTGCATAACCTTTTTAAAAATCACAATCATTTGGAAAACAATCATTTTAAAAAAATAATAGATACAATTTTAAGTCTCTTTTTCTAAATTTTAAAACGGAATTAATCTAAAGCCTAGAATATACGATATATCAAATTAAAATAAAGCTCTTTACTCTTATTATTTTTTGTATTTTTTTATTATATTTTAATTTCTTAGAATAAGATATCTTAGATTATAATAAAAACTTTATTTGTTCCTACCAGGTAAAGCAACGCATTTTTATCTAAAAAGCTTCTATTAACAAAAAACAAAAATATAAATAAATTATTTATACACAAACAAAATAAAACAGAACAATTTTAAGGTATATTATATATAGGTCCTTACTAATACAAAATAAAATTTTTGTAGGTATAACATTGGTGGTGACAAATTGGTTTTGAATGTAATTAAGCATTGTTTTCGATTTACTGTTTTTAAAATGTTCTAGTATGTGCTTTTCTCTATAAAGATTTTTGTATATTATTTTCGTGTATTAAGGCAGTGGCCATGCAAATATAGATAGGTACCTACTAACTCTGTATTGAATTTTATAATATTATTCGGTTTATGCAAAATTCAATTGCCTCTTCAAAAAATATTAGATTTATTAATTAATTACCGGGTGGGCCAAAAAAAAACGGAAAATTTTTTCTCATTAAAACTTTTGAATTGTACAATCGATTTTAATGGGCCAAACTGCACTTGATAGAGAATTAATTAGAGTTTTGACTAAATATATTTTTTCGTCTGCCATCTCAGAATCCAAGATGGCGGACGAAATTAAAATGTACCCTACTAAGATGCTCATTTATTGTTGTGTTGCGAACATGTTTTAATGATTTTTTTTAAATTAGTGAAAAAGCTCCATTCTTGCTACGCACAACAAGGTAGGAATCACCAAAATCGGTTCAGTATTTCTAAAAAAAACATTTGCCAATCATGTCAGCATTTATTTCCTTATAAATTCATTACTACTAAACCGATTTTGATGAAATAAAAACATTCTGGTGAGAATTGGTTGCTTTTTAAAGATCATGATTAAAATTTATCGTGGTCTTAAAATTTAAGCTGGCGGACAGAATCATACTTGATTCTTCAAAATGGCGTGCTTATTCTTATTTTCCGAAAATGTTTTAGTTTTTTTTAATTTATAGGAAGTCACTACTTTTTCCGCATACAACGACGCACAAATGAGTAAAATCGGTGTGGTGGTTCTCAAAAAATCCATTCTTGTTTCAACCATTGTTTTACACATTCTCCGATTGCATTAAAATCCTGTCTGCATTCATTTCCTTATCAATTCGTTATTACTAAACTGATTTTAGTGAAATAACAAAAGTCGTGGTGAAAATTGATTGCTCTTTAAAGATTGATATCAAAATTATCCACGATCTTGATTTTTAAGATGTTGGACAGAATCATACTTTATTCTCCAAAATGCCGTGTTTATTCTTATTTTGCGAAAATGTTTTACTTTTTTTTTATTTATAGAAAAGCACTACAAATTAATAAAATCGGCGTAGTAGTTCTCACACAATCGCATTTTGTTTTAACCATTGTTTTACAAATTATACGATTGCATTGCCAATCCTGTCTACATTCAATTCTTTATAAATTCATTATTACTGAACCGATTTTAGTGAAATAAAAAACATGGTGACAACTTGAAATACCAATATGTTTTCGCCATGATGTTTTTTATTTCACTAAAATCGGCTCAGTAATAATAAATTTGTAAAGGACTAAATGCAGGCAGGATTGGCAATGCAATCGTTTTGTAAAATAATGGGTAAAACAAAATCAGATTTTCTGAGAACCACTTAACCGATTTTATTACCTTATACCGTGTTAAGCAGAAAAAAGTAGTGCTTTTTTACAAATTAAAAAAAACTAAAACATTTTCAGAAAATAAGAATAAACACGCCATTTTGAAGAATCAAGTATAATTCTGTCCGCCAACTTAAATTTTAGGATGGCGATAAATTTTGATCATAATCTTTAAAAGGCAATCAATTCTGACCAGGATGTTTTTTATTTCATCAAAATCGGTTCAGTAGTAATCAATTTATAATATTCAAAACAATGGTTGAAACAAAAATATTTTTTTTGGACCACCAAACAGATTTTGCTAGTTCGTACCTTGTTGTACGTGGCAAGAATGCAACTTTTTTACTGATTTAAAAAAATAATTAAAACATGTCCGCAACACAAGAATAAACGAGCGCCTTTGAAGGGTACAATTTAATTTCGTCCGCCATCTTGGATTTTGAAATGACGGACAAAATAATATATTTAGTCAAAACTCTGATTAATTCTCTGGCAAGTGGAGTTTGTCGTATTAAAATCGATTCTATAGTATAAAAATTATAATGAAAAAAAAATTCTGGTTTTTTTTGGCCCACCCGGTATATAAGACCGATAGATGGGCGTCAATTTTGACCTTCTTAGTTTTATCAGGCCAAATGCATAATCTTTCATCACTTAGATGCAAAAAAATATATATATTAAATAATTAATTAAAGTAGGCCTATAAATTCCTAGTACTTACTTAGCAGTCAAAGCCGAGCAATCAAGAATCTGGAGAGATCTAAAAACTCTCCTTGCTATATTGTCTTTAAAGATGGCGGCCTATTTTAAAATCATGGAGACCAAAATTTAGTTTTAAATAACAATTTTATGATATTAGGATATGTGTTTACAAATAATATGTATAACAATCTAGTGATATTTAACATTGAGCTAAATTTTCAACACTTAAATACCTAGTAAATATTTATGTGTCTCCTTGAACCACCCCCAAAAAATATTTTTTAATACTTATCTTTTTTTATTATATACCCTGATTTCTTTCTCTTTCTCTTTCTCTCAAAACCTGCTACGTGACGTAAAGTTCAATACAGTCTTCCAAAATTGATCCCTTCAATGCCACTATTCAGCAGCTCCATAACTTAACCCTCCCAACCTCAAATTAGAGCATTAAAATGAAAGAAGTCTAACATAAAATTAGGTAATCTAATTTATTTAAATCTCATATTCTGTTATTTTGGTAGGCTTTGAATAAAATTTAAAAAAAATATTTATTGTAAATTCATTTCATGAAAAAAAATCTTTATAAAGTGTCATGTCCTAAACCCTAAAATTAAATAGAAATAGGTAAAATTTTCAAGTCACTGGCGCACCCAGGATTGGGCCATCGGGTCAGCACACCATACGCCCCCCCAGTGTATAAAATTTGGGTCAAAAATTATAGAAAAAGTACATCAATTTTTTTAGCCACAACCTATGTGCCCCCCCTAAACATATTTTCTGGGTGCGCCACTGTTTTCAGTAGGTATACTATCTGCTTGTAAATTCTTTTTATTTTCGAGAATTCGAAAGTTGTGAATTGACAAACTTTTTTAATGTTAAATTGCTTGAGTGATTTTAAAAGAAAAAGTTCATATAAACATAGCCCCGCAAAAGCTTAGTTTTTAAGATAATATTTTTTTTGTTTATTTTGATGTACTCGTTATATACCATTTTGCAGCATTTTTTATTTTAATGACAGCAGCCTTTGGTGCAACAGCAATTTTCTCTATAACGGTTAGAGATGCGAAAAAATCGCAAGAAACAAAAGAGTTTGCAAATGAAACAAGGCTTTTATTTGTTGTTTTAAAATCTACCAGTGGGTAAGCCAGGTAAAACAAAAATCCTGGGGAAAAGACGACATGATCCCTTGAAATGTATCACCCTGTGGATTTTTTTTATAATTTGGCATATCTAATAGGAAAGTGTCTATAGCTAAATATACGCACCAAATTTGAACTAAATAACTCAATTACTGCACGAGTTATTAACAAAACACTTAAAGAAAAATGAAATTTTAACACCCTGTATCTCGAAAACTAAGCGTTTGTGGATCTATGTTATATCAACTTTTAGTCGTGAAATTACTTAAAGAATTCAACACTTTAATTATGTTATTGAATTATGAAACACCCTGTATACATATTAATAGATAATTGTTAATAAACATTTTGCAGTATCTAGATTTATACATTATAGAAGATTCAATTTTTGGCTAAACCTGCATCACCGGACAATTTTGATATTTTTGTATTTTATTTTAGGTTAGGACATGCAGAACTTTCTATAAAGAACAAATTTTTTTGTAAAATAAATTAATTAAAAAAACATTGAATTTAAATGTTTTGTTTAATTTTTTATTGTACCGTGTGTAATATTGCTTTATTTTTGTCGAATCAAGAGAAAAAATTTCTACACACGAATTTAAAAAAAGTTGATTTTCTAACATAACATGAAATGATCAATATTTTGTTTTGTTGTATTGTTTTGATTTTATAATTTTCTATATTTTTTCACAAATATTTCGGGTAGTACGTTTTGCAAAAAAAACATTTTCTGCTAGGTTTTCTAATTTTTTTTCGTTACTATTTTTCTAGCAAACCACGGCGGCAATCGGATTTTCAGTTATATTAATGATCAGGCCTAAAGGCGGCCATTTGTGTTCGCAATTTTGAAAATTAGCCTTAAATATTTCCTCCATCGAATGTTTTCTGAAAAGCGCCATCTTTGCTGGCGACAAGGGAGCCACTGAAATAATAAAAACACTAAACTAAAATCAATATAAAAATTATTCACTGTCATCGAAAAAAAAATCTCGCTCCCATAAATAAGCAAATTCCAATTTTTGAGATAAAAACTGCTCTTTTTGTGCTAAATTTCAGGGATGAAAGTGTAACTTTTTATTTTCTGAATAAACACTGACGAATCAGGGATAAAATTAAAAATCAAAGATTTAAACAGCGACAGATAATCGACAAAAAGTAAACAAACTAACTGTAGGAATAAAAAGATATAATTATAATAATCATTTTATAAAAAAGTCTTTTTCTGTAAAGCTAAATATAAGTAACCCACATGGATAGCCTACAAACAATACTGGGCTTGGATAAGTAAAGAAGGAGGGTCAGAGAGAGGGAGAACGAAGCCCTCATTTTGTCAAAGCCAGAAAAGCGCTTTATTTTTATTTTCCATATGCAGAGAAATGCTGATCTTATCACTTGTTTTAAATAATTTAAAATTACGTAAAATTTATAGCACATGGTACGTAAATTATGCTTAACAAGAGAATTTTGTTGTTTAGTTTTTGGGAGCGAGTGTTTTTTGATTCCGAAATAATTAAGGTATTTAAAAAAAATATTGACTATTATTCACAGAGTTTTTGTAGAAAATTTTTTAGCCAATATTTTTTTTATTGTCATATTTACATATTAAATCAACATTTAAATAAAAAACTTTACAAGAAGAAGCGAGGTGTAAGTGTAAGAGTGAGCAAACTAAATTTAAAAAACGATCTGTAAATCATGTAAGAAATTAAATAAAAATAATAAAGCAAAAATATAGGAAATAATAATTTACAAAGGCATAAAAAATAAGAGAAGCAAAAGAAGAAATACAATATAGAATTATATTTTAAGGTAATACGGTCAAAAACATACGGATTTCTGCTATTGGATCATCACTATTAAAGAAAGTGAATTCCATGTCCTACAAATATTAGTTTTTTAGTATGTAGATTAGTTTTATAATGTTCAGTGTGTAAAACATAAATAAGCAAGTTTACGAAAAGTTTCTGAAACATAAGCTAAAGATAAAACCACAAATAACAATATGCAGCAGTGTGTTAAATTTTACTTTAGATCCCGTTTTATAAAAAAAAAGCAAAGTACGTAAAACAGGGTAAAATTTCAATATTTTTCTTAATAATTAATAAGCTTTAAACATAAATTAGACATAGGGTTGAGATGCTATTTATGACCACCAACCCATTCGTGGCCACTTTTACTAAAGTGTTGTTAAAATAAGATTGTGACAATAAACGGTCACATAAAGATTTATGTGTAACATTTGTGAACACACCCTTAATTTATTGACACACGCTACCCAAGACCTTTATACTTTTACACACGTTATCTACAGAACTTGAAACGTCCTTGAACCTGAATGGCCAACTGTAATCAGATTAATAAATCTACGTCACCGGGATGCCTTAACCCATTTGTTTCATGGAAACCCGATGACACAGTCGTCCAATTAAGTTCACATGACTGGTCAAATTCTGCAGGTATCCTGTGTAAAAGTAGAAAGACCTTGGGCGGTACCTACAAAAAAGCTCAGTAATATCAATGTTTACAAAAATCCTCGTTTGCTGTTCGACTATTGTTTTACCCAGAATACGCGGTAATAACAAAAATCCTCGTTTGCTGTTCGACTATTACCCAGAATACCGGTTATATTTAAGTGTATGCCTCCTTATTTTTTACATGAAAAGAAGTGATAGACAAAAGTTTTAAGCTGACCGCGGGTGAAACGATTATCTAAAAATCCTCGTTTTCTGTTCGACTATTTTTCTACCTAGAATATTAGTATATATGCATCCTTGTCTTTTTTACTAGAAAATGAGTGATATTAGAAATATTAAGCTGACCGCGGGTGAAACGAATTACCAAAAATCCTCATTACGTCCGTCGAGTAAATAAATAGCGATTTCGCCGATCAATACTACTACTTCTATACCCGCTGTAGTCTAGTCTCCTACAATTTAGTAGATTTCTTATGTTATGGTTGATTTAATCAACCCAAAATTAAAATTATTTCGTTTCGTGATTTGAGCAACATCTGTGGAGACCGCTATAACTAAAATCATCAATATAGCCACAGTTATAGGGAGTGCTCGGGTGTCCTTAATTTAACTGCACATCTTTTCGTGTTGTATAAATAAAGGTAATAAGGACTTATTGCAATAAAGCAAATTAATGGTGTTGTCAAAATGGAATCATAACAAAAACATTTCATGTAAAAAAAAGGCCAAGTACGCGAAAATGGCATTCCGTAAAAAGAATTGAGATAAAAGTAAAGCCAATACAAATTTCAAAATGAAAGGTTCTTACTAGTTTGGAAATATTTTTTTAAACTTTGCTATTACAGTCAAACTTCTTTATGTTCAATTTAGCACTGTGCCTAAGAGTCATTTACAGCCGTAATAGCCAAGTTTAGAAAAATATTTCCAAACTAGTAAGAACCTTTCATTTTGAAATTTGTATTGAAGAACTTGGCTTTACTTTTATCTCAATTCTTTTTACGGAATGCCATTTTCGCGTCCTTGGCCTTTTTTTACATGAAATGTGTTTGTTATGATTTCACTTCTTTTTTAAAGGAATTGGATCATACTTAATTTTTAAAGTAGTAAAATATGCGTTGTTGTTCAAAACTTTTGCAATGCCTTACTTAAATTTTTGAGGTTTTTTAATTTTTTTCCATGGTTTTAGCGTAGTTCCTATTAGCCTTCCAAAGCTCAGCTCTCTAGCGTTTCTGAAAGTGCACAATGTTACTTTTACATAACTTTATATGTATCGGGGAGGAGAGTAAATGAAAATATTGGACTTTTTAAATTTTTTCCCATGGTTTTATCATAATTTCTATCAGCATTCCAATGCTCAGCTCTCTAGCGTTTCTGGAAGTGTGCAATGTTAGCTTTATATAAATTTACATTTATAGGTAAGGGAAATAAATTAAAATGTTGGTGTTTTTAAATTTTTTCATATAGTTTTATCATATTGTCTTTCAGTCTTAAAAAGTTCAGCTCTCTAGCGTTTCTGGAAGTAGGCAGTGTTACTTTTACATAACTTTACATTTATAGGGGAAGGAAGTAAATTAGAATTTTCGGGTGTTTTAACTTTTTTCTATAACTTTATCATAGTTACCATGGGTCTTCCAAAGCTCAGCTCTCTAGCATGTCTGGAAGTAGGCAATGTTACTTTTACTTAACTTTACATTTATAGGGGACGGAAGTAAATTAGAATTTTGGGGTGTTTTGATTTTTTTCTATAGTTTTATCATAGTTCCTATCAGTCTACCAAAGCTCAACTCTCTGGCATTTCTGGAAGTGGGCAATGCTACTTTAACATAACTTTAAATGTATAGGGGAGGGGAGTAAATGAAAATTTTGGGGTTTTTTGATTTTTTCCTATAGTTTTATCATAGTTCCTATCAGTCTGCCAAAGCTCAACTCTCTAGCATTTTTGGAAGTGGGCGATGCTACTTTTATATAACTTTAAATGTATAGGGGAGGGGAGTAAATTAAAACTTTGGGGTTTTTTGATTTTTCCCAGGGGTTTGGTGATAATTTCTATCAGTCTGCCAAATTTCAGCTTTGTAGCATGTCTGGAAGTACAGTAGAATATTGATGATCTATACACGAGTGAGTCAGTGAGTGAGTGGCAATTTCGACGTTTTTTGAAATTTCGTTACTACTTTATGGAATTCCATGAAACTTGGAGGGGTTGTTAATTTCATGGAGATCTACGACTGTGAAAAGTTTGAGATTCGTAGCTCATTCCGAAGTAGAGTTTTAGGTAGGTCAAATATCGGCCGAAATGTTTCCAGAAAAGATGGTTACGGCGCGCGAACTTGGCGAGGCACTGACGTGCCCTCAGATACAGTATATAAGCAAATTAAGAACCCAATGCATTGTTGCCTACATTTTTAGGTAAATCTGAATTAAAATGCATTTATTAACATTTTAGGAATTAGCCAATTACCCTCTTTTAAGGGATACAACCCACCTTTTTTATCTGGCCACTGAAAGCAAAAATAGCGGGAATTCTAGATCAAACTTTATCTCCCGTATTTATGCAACCAACAACGGCACCAAAAGTACGCATCTTTAAAAAAAGGGGGGTTGTATGTACGGATATAGGTCTCCTGGCCCCAATTTTTTTAAATATATTATTAAATTAACGTATTTGCGACCCTATAGTGTCGCAAAGAAAGAGGATGATCACAAATGGTGATGTGAGTGGCCACAAATGTGTCAAAGTTGCCACAAATGGTGAAAAACGACATTATCATTTTTGCTTTTTTATGAAGTTTTGTGAATAAATAATGTTAAACGTTATGGACTTTTTACAAATAATAATGAGAATTCATAAAGCGTCTGTAAAATTATGAAAAAATAGTAAAAAACTAATTTTTGGTGCTTATCTGTACCACAGCTTTTGCTAAAAGTGGCCACAAATAATATCTCAACCCTACCTAATTTTAAGAAGAAACTGACTTGACGGGCAATGACTTTTAATTTTTCCATGCTAATGCCATTAAAAAAACTATTCTTTTTTCACATAAGACTTAAACATAGATTTTTTAGAAACCCAGTTTTACAAGAAAAATTATAACTTTTTTGCATTTGAACAACTTGTTAAAGCAACGTTAGATTTCCCAAAAAAATTGATCTTTTTGAAAATTTATTTGTTTTATAAGAAACTAAAACACTGTCCAAATTTTGGTTAGAACGTCAGAAAAACGACGCTCATTTCAAAAGTTTTATTCATTTTCTAATCTCAAAAAACAACGATTAGAAACTATTAATTTTTGTTTAAGTATAAGAATTTTTGGACACTTTAATGAAATAATAAAAAAAATCTGTTAGTATTTTAGTTTTAAAAACGTTAGTGTATTAAATGTAGAAAGAGTGTTTTGTGTTAGAAAAGTCAATATAGGTAACGCTCAACTTACGTTTACCAAAATCTAGATAGGTCGAATTATTTTGGACTTTGCGATAAACACCCTACACTCATACAGCTAGATCGGCGTCTCACGTGCACAGCTAAAAAAATATAATGGTTTTTTTTGTAAAAAATATGAAAAAGCTGAAAAATTAAGTTCAAATAATCAGGATGCGATGTATGCGGTATGCCAAAGGACCCATTTAAAATGCATTTTAAATTTGATAAAAATTTGAACAGATTTTTAACAGTTTCGTTGGCAAACCGCATACATAAAATAATAATCGAAAAATAAAAAAGTATGATTGCAATAAAAACCTTTTAACTAAATACTGAATGTAGGTCAACTACAAAATAAACAAAACATATACTAAAAAAAAATAGTTCAATAATAAAAAATTTTGTTAATCCTTAAAATATTTTTTATTTATAATTCTTATATAATTTTTAACTTTATAAAAGTAAAGTATATAGATATAATAAGTATTTAATTTATCTCTCTACAATAAATCGTCGTTTTAAAATTTGGCACACAAGTTTCAAAATTGAGTAAGATAATATTGGTCTAAGATCCCAGGAAAAAGTTCATTTTCGATATACTTATTCAAAGTTTTTTTTGTTTCTCATGTAATTAAATGACACGACTAAATTGGTTATTAGTTTAAAAGCAGTATCAAATTTATAAACGTAACGCATCCAGGACCAACAACCAACTCTGCCTTGAGTTTATACGCATATTTGGACTGATTCTAATCTTCTTAAAACTCAAAAATCACATTAGGCTTATTTTAACTGTCAAAATTACAGTGTTACATTTTACCGTAACTGCAAAATTCTTACTTTATCTCAGTTTCGCCTAAAATGTAGGTACAACCATTTGGTTTTGGACAGCAGAACCAAAACCAAAGAACACAGAAATTGGTTTCTGCACATGCGCAGTTCAATACTGATACTGATAATGACAAATAAACAGAGCTGCTTTGTTGTTAGCCTAATGTGCACAAGTCGTAAAAAAAAATAACTATAAATTGTAGGCCATATTGCCATAAAAATACTCTGCCAATATATGGGCCCCTAAGCTCACACTAGGTACTATAGTTATAGTGTACGTGTGAGCTAATATAACTTAAAACTGAAATATATTTTATTCAACTCCAGACTAAATTACCTTTTGTTTGATACCACACAAGCCATGTTTTGACTTAAACTTAATTTTTTGAAATCTACCCCCACCCTTAAAGAAAACAAAAACTATAATGTATTTTGTTAAACTCCGGACTCAATTACCTTTCGTTTGATATCACACACGCCATATTTTCCCTTAAACTCTAATTTGTGAAATATACCCCCACCCTTTTTTTTTAAATAAATTAAAATTTATTTTGTTTAACTCCAGACTCAATTACCTTTCGTTTGATATCACACACGCCATATTTTCACATAAACTCTAATTTTTGAAATCTACCGCCACCCTTTTATTTGGTTTGTGTTCGGTGGATTTTGTTCATTTTTAAATGGGACCATCTCGACCCAAGGTCCAGCCTAGGTACCAAATTTCATTAAAATCGGTCAAGCGGTTTTTGAGTTATGCGCGTTGGTCGTTACAGACAGACATACAGACAGACAGACAGACAGACAGACAGACAGACAGGCAGACAGACAGACAGACAGACAGACAGACAGACAGACAGACAGACAGACAGACGGCGCAACAAAAAAGTTTCAAAATCATCTGAAACGCAAAGATATATAAAAATTTTGAAATCGGAGCAACTTTTTTTTTTCGAAAAAATTAGGATCACCATAGCTTACACTACTATAGTATAGTATATGTGTGAGCTAAAATAAAGTTTAAAATATATGTTGGTAAATTTAAAATGGTAACATATTTTTGACAATAATAGTACTAAAAAATTATTTGTCAAATGTTATTTAAATACTTTTTATTTGGCCCAACCGCTTCACTAAACTCAATATTAAATAAATATTCAATTTTCTCAAAAATAACTGAATATCAGAAACAAAAATAGAACTTTTGATACATATATCGTTTATAAAATTTTTCAAGCGATCTTGGTGATTCCGGGTGTGTCAAAAATCATGTACTTTACCAAACTAAAAATGCGCAAATAATACTGTATTGGAGAGCAGAAAGACCATATCAAAGATTTTATTATGGTAATCTTAGCTTTTCAACAAGCAGAATTTTTTATAAAGAGGGAGTTTTTTTTGTAAAATCGAAAATAAAGGATTTTTTCCTCTTGTCAACTCCATCCGGCGACACACTTTATATATAGACACAAGTTTATTGACGAGTCGTTAAATACCGAGATGAATTCCATCAAAGGCGCATGCGCCAAAATTAACGTCAAAATGTCTAATTTAAACTATTGGCGCGAATACCGTGATTGGCGCGAGATCGAAGAGCTTAACGTATTTAGGTATGATTTTATATCGGTACCGGGTGGTTTTTTATAACCGGAGCACTCAGCAACTTTATCATTGAAAATAAATTGAGATTTTTTTGGTTAATTATGACAACTTTAAAAGCCAACAAAATTTTTTTTCTATCCGTCACCATGTACATAGTGTCCCAAATTCGATGTTTTTGGGGGCTTTCGGGTATTTCTAGAGGGACTTAAAAAAAATGATCCCCCTTTGCGACACTCAAATTTCAAAAAAAGCTTGATGGTGAAAATCGTATTTTGATATAGCAAGCCGTTTTTAAACTACGGGGTGTTTTTAAAAAGTCTGCATTTTGGGAAGGGGTCTATAACTTGTTTATTTATTAATATTTTTTATTTCTGTGAAAACATTCTTAAGACATTTTTTTAAGAGGAATTCAACTGTTAAATTAAATTTCATTTGTCACGTTTAGTTTTTGAGATATCACATAAAATTAATTTTTCTTTATGAGAGCATCCCTTTATTTCTTTATATTTTTGTATTTTTTTTATTTTTACCACATATTTTAGTTTGCTTAATGGGTTTAAAATATTTTAATATTATAAAATTATAAAAATAAAAAAATAATAAAGAGGTGTTTAAAAAATAAAAATAAAGTAAACAATAAAAAAATAAAATATTGAGTGTGATACATCATTTTAAAGGAAATTTGAAGCTGATTTTAAAAATCGAATAAAAAAAGAGTTATTCTGTAAGAAAAATAACAACTTTATGCAATATTTTAAAAACCAAAAGACATAAATAAAAACCGTTTACATCTGTCAATTCTTCAAGAAAAGATCTATAAGAAAGCTATTTACACAAAAACAAAATTTTCATAAACAAAAAAGTTATAGACCCCCTCCCAAAATGCAGACAAAAACACTGCGTAGCTTAAAAACGGCTTGCTATATCTGTTTTCACCTTTAGGCTTCTCTTGAAATTTGAGCGTCGCAAAGGGGGGTCAGTTTTTTTCTATCTCCCCTAGAAATACCCGACACCACAAAAAACAACGAATTTGGGACACCCCGTACAGGGTGTGACAATGAATACGATTTTTTGAGAGGGAACACCCTGTATATTTTTGCATTTTAAGATTCGTCTTTTCTTTCTGATTTCAAAAATATACAATATCTACGTGCTGTGATTAATATTTTTTGAGGTATATGCAGTATTTCTTCTATATGATCTTATGCATTTCACGTTTATTTTGTTTTGCCATGAGAGTATTGACTCTCAACTCCAATGTTTCTTCAAGTATTTCTTGATTGTGTTGGTATTTCAAATCATCACACAGATCCAAGTTTTTTGGGAAGGAGCATTTACATTCCAGGCATCTAAACATAAAAACACTTTCTGCATAGGAATACCTTTGTTTTTGTATGCCATGTTTACTTTGACAATGTTTATTCAAATTAAATTGGGCACTAAATAATTTGTCACACAACTTGCACGTCACCGGTATTTTCACAGCACAAAAACGACGAATTTTCATCAAAAAGAACTGGAAATTATTAAAGTTTTGCTGTATAAAACCATACTGAAATATCTCTCAGTTGATTGCTTGGCAGAAGTGACAGATCAACGCTTGCGCACGTCTTGGAATTCATCTCGGTATTTAACGACTCGTCTGTTCTCTGCTAAGGGGAGAAATTTACGTAACGAATAAACATCATCAACTTAAACTCACATTTTAAACAAAACGTAGAGCGCTAAATCGGACGCTAACGTGCAGTTTAACGTAAAAATACGTAGCACAACTTAAACTATCAAATAAAAAAAGTGTAAAGGCCTTCACACACACAATTTACGTAATCCGTAACATGGCGCATAGCGGGCTTTCAACCAATCAGTGATCGAATAGCAGCGGCCATATTGGATTTACGTAAGAAAAGTCCATAAGGTTACGAGTCGTTAAATACCGAGATGAATTCCAAGACGTGCGCAAGCGTTGTTCTGTCACTTCTGCCAACCAATCAACTGAGAGATATTTCAGTATGGTTTTATACAGCAAAACTTTAATAATTTCCAGTTCCTTTTTATGAAAATTCGTCGTTTTTGTGCTGTGAAAATGCCGGTGACGTGCAAGTTGTGTGACAAATTATTTAGTGCCCAATTTAAGTTGAATAAACACTGTCGAAGTAAACATGGCATACAAAAACAAAGGTATTCCTATGCAGAAAGTGTTTTTATGTTTAGATGCCTAGAATGTAAATGCTCCTTCCCAAAAAACTTGGATCTGTGTGATGATTTGAAATACAAACACAATCAAGAAATACTTGAAGAAACATTGGAGTTGAGAGTCAATACTTCCATGGCAAAACAAAATACTCTGCCAATATATGGGCCCCTAAGCTCACACTAGGTACTATAGTTATAGTGTACGTGTAAGCTAATATAAATAAAAACTAAAATATATTTTATTCAACTCCGGACTAAATTACCTTTTGTTTGATACCACACAAGCCATGTTTTGACTTAAACTCAAATTTTTGAAATCTACCCCCACCCTTAAAAAAACAAAAACTAAAATGTATTTTGTTAAACTCCGGACTCAATTACCTTTTGTTTGATATCACACACGCCATTTTTTCACTTAAACTCTAATTTTTGAAATATACCCCCACCCTTTTTTTTTAAATAAATTAAAATGTATTTTGTTGAACTCCAGACTCAATTACCTTTCGTTTGATGTCACACACGCCATATTTTTCCATAAACTCTAATTTTTGAGATCAACCCCCACCCTTTTATTTGGTTTGTGCTCGGTGGATTTTGTTCATTTTTAAATGGGACCATCTCGGCCCAAAACCCAGCCTAGGTACCAAATTTCATTAAAATCGGCCAAGCGGTTTTTGAGTTATGCGCGTTGGTCGTTACAGACATACAGACAGACAGACAGACAGACAGACAGACAGACAGACAGACATACAGACAGACAGACGGCGCAACAAAAAAGTTTCAAAATCATCTGAAACGCAAAGATATATAAAAATTTTTGAAATCGGAGCAACTTTTTTTTTCTCGAAAAAATTAGGATCACCATAGCTCACACTACTATAGTATAGTATATGTGTGAGCTAATAAACGTGAAATGTATAAGATCATATAGAAGAAATACTGCATATACCTCAAAAAATATTAATCGCACCACGTAGATATTGTATATTTTTGAAATCAGAAAGAAAAGACGAATCTTAAAATGCAAAAATATACAGGGTGTTCCCTCTCAAAAAATCGACTTCATTGTCACACCCTGTACAGGGTGTTCCAAATTCGTTGTTTTTTTGTGGTGTCGGGTATTTCTAGGGGAGATAGAAAAAAACTGACCCCCCTTTGCGACGCTCAAATTTCAAGAGAAGCCTAAAGGTGAAAACCACATTTAGATATAGCAAGCCGTTTTTAAGCTACGGAGTGTTTTTGTCTGCATTTTGGGAGGGGGTCTATAACTTTTTTATTTATGAAAATTTTGTTTTTGTGTAAATAGCTTTCTTATAGATCTTTTCTTGAAGAATTGACAGATGTAAACAATTTTTATTTATCTCTTTTGGTTTTTAAAATATTGCATAAAGTTGTTATTTTTCTTACAGAATAACTCTTTTTTTATTCGATTTTTAAAATCAGCTTAAAATTTCCTTTAAAATGATGAATCACACTCTTTATTTTTATTTTTTAATCACCTCTATTATTTTTTTATTATTATAATTTTAAATTAAAATATTTTAAACCCATTAAACAAACTAAAATATGTGGTAAAAATAAAAAAAAATACAAAAATATAAAGAAATAAAGGGATCCTACCATAAAGAAAAATTAATTTTATGTGATATCTCAAAAACTAAACGTGACAAATGAAATTTAATTTAACAGTTGAATTCCTCTTAAAAAAGTGTCTTAAGAATGTTTTCACAAAAATAAAAAATATTAATAAATAAACAATTTATAGACCCCTTCCCAAAATGCAGACTTTTTAAAAACACCCCGTAGTTTAAAAACGGCTTGCTATATCAAAGGGGGATCAGTTTTTTAGGCCCTCTAGAAATACCCGAAACCCCCCAAAAACATTGAATTTGGGACACTATGTACATGGTGACGGATAGAAAAAAATTATGTTGGCTTTTAAAGTTGTCATAATTAACCAAAAAAATCTCAATTTATTTTCAATGATAAAGTTGCTGAGTGCTCCGGTTATAAAAAACCACCCGGTACCGATATAAAATCATACCTAAAAATTAGAAATGACCATTATTTTATACCTTGAATTTTAGCTCACACTACTACTATACTATAGTAGTGTGAGCTATGGTGATCCTAATTTTTTCGAGAAAAAAAAAGTTGCTCCGATTTCCAAAATTTTTATATATCTTTGCGTTTCAGATGATTTTGAAACTTTTTTGTTGCGCCGTCTGTCTGTCTGTCTGTATGTCTGTCTGTGTGTCTGTATGTCTGTCTGTAACGACCAACGCGCATAACTCAAAAACGGCTTGCCCGATTTCAATTAAATTTGGTACCCAGGCTGGGTTTTGGGTCGAGATGGTCCCATTTAAAAATGAACAAAATCCACCGAAGACAAGCCAAATAAAAGGGTGGGGGTAGATTTCAAAAATTAGAGTTTATGTAAAAATATAGCGTGTGTGATATCAAAAGAAAGGTAATTAAATCTGGAGTTAAACAAAATACATTTTAGTTTAATTGAAAAAAAAGGGTGGGGGTAAATTTCAAAAATTAGTGTTTAAGTGGAAATATGGCGTGTGTGATATCAAACAAAAGGTAATTGAGTCTGGAGTTAAACAAAATACATTTTAGTTTTTAAAAAAAGGGTGGGGGTAGATTTGAAAAATTAGAGTTTAAGTCAAAACATGGCTTGTGTGGTATCAAACGAAAGGTAATTGAGTCTGGAGTTCAATAAAATATACTTCAGTTTTTAGTTATATTAGCTTTCACGTAGATACACTATAACTATAGTATCCAGTGTGAGCTTAGGTGCCCATAGATTGGCAGAGTATTTTATTATACGTTAAGCTCTTCGATCTCGCGCCAATCGCGGTATTCGCGCCAATAATTTAAATTAGACATTTTGACGTTAATTTTGGCGCATGCTCCTTTGATGGAATTCATCTCGGTATTTAACGACTCGTGTTTATTGAGCCTCACTCTTTTTATACCTTTTAATTTTTAAACACTGTTAAAGATAGAAGAAGTTTCTTTCTTTAAAAATATAATGTAAAAACGAGAAATATATAAATACTAATAATAATAAATTCCTTAAAAAACATGGCGATTTTTTGTTTCAATTAATTGAAAATTTGATCATTTTGCTATCCAACGTTATTTGTATTTTTTGAATTCGGTAAGTTTTTTGACCCGTTCGTTATATATACATATTATATTAAAAATGTTTTGGAATTATATAACTAATATTTTCTTAAAACAGGTTCAATTTTTGGCATACATTTAGCAAAAGGTGCTAATTATTTAAAACCAATGTAAACAAAAACGTGATTAACAAAACATGTACGACACAATCGCATTAAAAAAAATTAAAAAAACAATAATTTAAAAAATGTTTAAAATGAATACATACCATTCGCACAAATTGTTCCACCAATGCAAACGTTAGAGAAAAAATAAAAATAGAAGAACTCAGTGTAAAGTTGTGTTTTGGTAAACTAATATTTTATAAAATTTTACGATTCATCGACATAATAGATGGCTTTTTTTATTCAATAATTTTTCCAAACCTTTATAGAATTTTTAAGGTACAAAACACTACAAACAGAACTTGTACAATGGATTTTTTTAACTATACTTTTTATAAAGGTTTGGTAAAATCTTTGTAAGGTAAATTTTGCAATAACTATACTACGATAGAATACCGCAAAAGCAGTGATTTTGCATGACAAAAGCGATTTTATAAATTCCTATTTAAATTTTGAAAGTTTTCCCTAAAAACTGTTTTTTATTTTTATATTTTTTTGGGCAGTGATACACCAACTAAAGCATTAATTTACTTAGTTATTTTATAGTTTTGTAGTAGCGGACCCAATGACGGCACTTACCCCTTACCCCCCAAAAAGTTTTCTTATGAAAATTTACCCCAAATTCTTTGTTACATTTTTTACATATGAAAAGATAAGATCTTCCATTTTCAATAAGTTTAAATGACAAACTTGGTCATAGGTACCCCTTAACTTCCCTTATATAAAGAATTTTGCAAGAAACTTTAATTCCTTTGAAATGTTTTTAACATAAAAAAAAGTATGAAGTGGTCAATGGTACAATATAACATTTAGTTTTTGACATACATACATACACGCATTCATATATTTATAGTTAAAAAGATATGTTATTTTAATAATTCTAGAGAAACTTTTTTTTGCTGGCATATGCTGCTTGTTATAATAACAGTTAAAAAAAGTTATCTCAAAAAATATGAAATAAACTGCCTGTTTTCTTTTTGAAAATTTGGTATTATGAAATATATTTGAAAGATTTTGTTCTTTCGATGTATTTAAGAATAATTTTCTGTTTTTATAACACATTTTAAAAAAGATACTATAAGTAAGTATGTCAAAATATAAAAAACTTAATTTTTTAATAACTTTTTTAGTTTTTAGAGAACTAAAATATCCTGCAAAATAAAGTATAGCTAATAATAATATTATTGTTAAAATTGAGATATTAAAATAGTTTCACTTAATTTAACAATAATTTACATCTCGCTTATATTACAAGATATTCTAGCGCTTTTTTGTTTTTATAGCAACCTTTCTAAGGAAAAATAAATGACGGTATTATTATTTTGTCAATTTATTTATTCTTATCGAAAATGGAACACGTTGTACATCATCAATCAATTTCCCATTTAGTTCTAAAATGCTTCTATTACCTCCTTATAACATTTTGATTTATAGGTTCTTCTTAATAAAAGATTTATATTTAATTTCCAAAATTGTCCTGCCCTAATCTTTCCCAACTTAAGTTTTGTATTGCGTTATTTTTTAACAGCCTAGCACATTGCATCACAGGCCTAATAGGTTACAAATATATTAATTTATTTTTTGGAAATAACAACAATCATCCGTCGTTATAAGGATTTTTCAACAATAAAAGAATTCAAGTCTTTAGGAAATATAGGAAAGCGCCCGTCGGTCTTAAAAATCATTTATGAATCCACCACTGGGCTTTAGTCACCGATACGTCAATTATAAGTCAAGCACAAATCTTGTTCATCTATAAGAACAGCAATTAATGAGAAAAACTTTTGACACAAATTTTACCTCAACTTTTATTTAAAAACGTCTTCTAACTTAACTTGAGATCTTTATTATCGAAATTTATTATTTTAATTCCCGAACATTAACTGTTGTTTTCTTATTTCTATTGTGCCCAGGCCTAAGATAGCTAATTAAATAACGTTATTAATTACGTTATTAACGTACTTACCGTATCCCTCCCCCTGTAGGAAAAGTCGGAAGGCTTCACTAACTTTTCCGGGTTGTTCTTCCAAAACCATCCCGCAATCTTGAATCTAAAATTATGTGATTGTTAGTTAAACATTTGTTCTCAAAAATTACTTAAACAAAAGAAACAATACCGACCGCTTGCTTAGAACTGAGGAGAGAACCTCATTACTCTAAGCAAGCGATACATAATCAAGGACCGTAACACAAAAAAAGTAAATGTTTTTAATTTTTCATAAGCCCCTTTTACTTTTTTAATATTAATGTAATACTGTGAAGCTGCCCCAGGGTTTCGTGAAAACCGAGCGAATATTACCCCGGGTGCAGTTACAAAATCTTTACCATAGTTTTAGCGTAAGCGTTTTAGTGTATATTGCTTTGGTTACAACCGTTTTATTGATATAAATTAAACACTTTCATTAAAGCAAGTTATTATATATTGATAAATAAAATATAGTACATATTCCAAAGTATTGCATGTCGTTATTTTTATTCAAGTCACACAAAAGTTACATTTATAACATTAAAATCATATTTTTCAATAAACTCTTTTTGACCATAGTCTATCAGTTAACATATTAGCAAAACGCTCTTGTGAGCAAAAGTTTGTATGGTAAAACAAAATGATTCAAAGTCAATTTTCATAGTCCAAGAATTTTAAGCAACAACCGATAAATTAAAGTTCAAAATAAATCTCTCACCATAATTACAGCCAGAATGCCACCACTAATATTTAACACTACTTAGTTTTTTTGTTTTGTGGCATTACAGTTACCTTTGGCACATTTAGTCACTTTTATTATTTATTTACTTATTTTCACTTTTTGGTTTGGATTCAAAAAATCATAACTTATTACGAATGATATTAAGTTTTTGACTGATTTGAACTGATCCCCTTTTGTTATCCCGATCGCGCTTTTATAACAAGTCTTAAAGTGGGGAACAACATCGTGCTCTCCTGCCTCGTGATGTTTTTCACCATTTAAGGTCATACAAATATCAAAGTTTGGCCTAGTGGGATTAACCTCGAGGTCTGTCCGCTTTTATTTTTAGCAATGCGCAAAGCCATGCAAACATTGCCTTGTTTGGCTGTCCTAATTAAAATTAGGTAGCGTTGGCGCCGTTTTTGTCTCGAGGCTTTAGAACCTTGATTTGGCGGATATTTCATCATCGAACAGAGTTGATAAAAAGACTAGGATCTATTCGTTTATTATTTAATTTAAGCTCAGAGTCTCCACAAGTAAGGTGTTGTTAAGTATTAGTCAGTGGTTAAAGTCAAAGTTAAGTGATGTGATGGGTTGAATACAATAACGTGAGTTACTTTAATTTAATATCGTACAATAGTGAGTGTTAAAAATAAATGAATTTTCTTTACGGTTCAACCTCTAACTGAGTAAAATTATTAATTAAGTTGCCATTGTAGATTTTTAAAATTAAGCTGTTAGCTGACCCCTACAATACCCTTTTACGGTGAATATGGTAGTAATATGAGGAGTTCATAAAAAATCATCATGTAGGTTATGTATTTTTTGAAAGACTGCTGTGAGGTAGGAAACCAAAATCGCGGAAAATTTTTATGATCCATAGGTATCACATAAGCACCTATTCCTTACATTTTGGAGGCATTAAAAACCGTTTTTTGACACCTACCTTCATCCATGAGGAATTGGTTGGATCCAACCTTCCATTAAAAGTAACTGTATCGTCAGAATGCGGACTGTAGGCACCAGTAATATTCATTACCGGCACTTTGATAGTTGAATCGTTTTTTCTTTGCGGGTCGTGCTCTCTTTGTATGTTTAGGTCAGTCCTTTTAACGTAACTGTCAATGAATAAGGCCAAATTGGTGGGATTGACGTTACGTTCGAAGTAGCTTTTGTATACTTGGACCAAGTCGTGGTTTCTTTCTTCAGTGTTCTAGCAAATAAGTAAGTGAATTTATTACCATAGAACTAGAGTAATGAAAAGAAGTTGAACAAATTACCTTCTAGTCGCTTTCGTTCTTGACAAGCAAACCCACAGTTATTTCTTAAAAGTAAAGTTATTTTCTAGCGGTATAATAGTGGAAGTTTAGATGAGTATGCTTATAACACCGTAATTATAGCAAAAAATCTTACAGACCTTTTAAAAAATGTGGACAAACTGGCTCAAAACAGCGAAGCGTAAGGCATAAAGCCGGGTCCTCATTACCGAGCCACAAGCTTCGAGCTTCGAACAACGAACGGATATTCGCTAGCGTGGACGTGAAAAAGACATGATCGCAAGCACGCAACAAGCCGATCGCAGTGAGCCGAGAGCCGGCGGCCTTCGATGCGATCACAAAGGGATTCGCTTCAAATCAAAATAATTACAATGAATGATGAACAAGTATTCGTTTTAATTGAAAATTACAAGACTAGACCTGTCATATGGGATCCAAAGAATAAAGACTATTTAAAAATTATTTAAGAGAAGAGGCGTGGGTAGAAATTGGTACTGTAATAGGCGTGTGATATGATGAAAATGACTAAAGTGCCACTTTAAACGCTGCAACAAAAAGTTTGTAGCCCGACTGTATGGAGGGCCACAATTTGCTACCGACTTAAACTAGATCTCAGTGCCAAGGTTTATATGTTACTAGCCTAAAACAAAATGGCTTTGCCAGTTAGCGCGACTCGCACGAGCCGCAGCGTAACAAAAATTGCCTTAACCAGACAGAATAACCAATAGAACATATATTATTGAAAAACGGTACACCTTTCATGTTACCATCCAAAATTAAATTTGTGTTTAGTATATTAGTTATTTTTCTTGTACAAAAAAAATTGCCTCCAATATTGCTCTAAAGCACTACATTTAGTTTGATGCTATAGTTGCCATTTATTGTTAATATTTGTGTAACACTGGCTCAAAGGTCATACTCCGTAATCATAACCGGTTAGAAGTTTGCATCAACTAAAATTAAAAAAGCCTAATGTATCATACGAATTTCAACCCTATATTGCCCTATAAGTCTAGTTTAATGTTTTTATATATATATATATGTATCGCCGTTTGTTAAGAACAAATATTATTTTTAGTTTTTTTTTAAATAACATTTTATACGCGTACCCTGGTAAAACGTCATTACCGTTATTAGTTTATAAATCCTAAATATCTACCGCCAGAGATCGCAGCGCCCGAGTAAATCCACATCTGTTATGTGCAGTTTTTAACGTTAATACGTGCATAGCTAAACTTGTTCAATCATAAGTTATTACCGTTATCTAAGGTAAATAAAATATATTGATTTTCCATTTTATACATATTTTATGTATTTTACAAAATTTATAAATATAGATTTTATAAAGAGGTAAAACATTTGAGTTAAGGTAATATACAGGGTGGCTCACCGAAAACGTATACGGGATGCCATTGTGAGTATTTAAAGTAAATTTTTTAAAAAATCCTTGGACACGTTATTTTTATTTTCTTAAAAAGTGATAGTGAAGTGATACCTTGTTTTAAGAAAAAAATTAATAGATTAGTTTTTGAGATATTCGCAATTTAGAACAAAGCAAAACAAGTAAACTATTTCAAATAGATTAAGCAATTTTTTTTTTTTTTTAATTAAAAAAATTTATTTGTAAATATGTAGGTACACTTTTTTAAGAACTGTAAAGAGGTAAGTATTTATGTTTGAAAATCAGTGGGTACTTTGTTTTAATTTAAAGCTTCGATATCGCGCTGCGAGCTTCGAACAATACGGGTTTTGCGAATGGTACTAGCGTTCATACTAGCGATTAAATCCCGCTCGTTGCTCGAAGCTCGAGGTTCGCTAATGGGTACCCGCCTTAAAGGAGGAATAGCGAAACGTTTAATGTATTTTTAACATACCCGTCCAAAATGGTGCCACATTAAATAATCCAAGACCCCCTGTGTCATTCCTTTAAACCGCAAATTCCTGGCATTTAATTTTTGATAACCCCACTCTATCCAACCAGGCTGAGTACTGACACAGTTGACCAAACAAAGTGCTGATACTCGTTCTGGGAAGTTGAGGGTGTAGCGGCATAAGATATTAGCGCCTGCGCCAACGCCAAATCCGATAAACTGTTTTAAGTTAAAGTGTCGAACTACGGAACTCAGTTGGTCGGCTAGTTCGTCCATGGTTGGGTACACATATCTATAAAAAAAAATTAATAACTAGTTAACATAAAGAGAAAAGATTATAAAGATGATAATATCGATGTAACGATACTATAGAGATTATGGCGCCGCCCACATAATACTAGCATAAATCTGCCGAGATTTTTATATTTGACGTCATCATGGGATTGCGCCTGTTTATAAAAGCAATAAAAATAAGCGTAGGAATGGAACTAAAGTAAAGAATGAAATGAGCACTCCAAATAAATCGCATTTACGTTGAAAGATTGTCTAAAAAATGGCCGAATTAATTACATATCCGCAATACTTATTTTTGGTTAGATTTTTCTTGTGGTTTAGTTATTTTAGCCAACTACACTTTAAAATTACTTCATGCAGTATCCTGAGGTATTTCTCGAGGGAATTCCTGCAAATAATAATATCATCGATATATAGAACCTAACCTAACTCAGAATTTTGTACATTTTTATTCGCGACCTTTTAAATTAGCCTTTACTACTTTGGCGGTGCATTTCTACAAGTTCACATGGCATAAGAGGAAATTGCAAAAGTGGTATGCTTCGAAAAGAACAATAAGTATTGACTTGATGGAATCTTTCAGACGCAAGAACTTCTAAATATACTGATATATTACTAATAATAAAGGACATAAGTATATTCCATCGTTTTTAGTATTCAAGGAATAAAAGAGAATATGACACGCATCTTTAACAACTAGCTTATTAACAGATCTATAATCTACACAAAATCGGCAAGCACAAAAAGATTTTTTTAATGATAATTAAAAACAAGAACCCATTCCGATGAAGTATTAGGTTTAATATAAACCTCTCTATTATTCTACTTATTCGTCCATATGCGTTCAGCGTAAGAAAACCTATCTCACAGAAACTTCTTTTGGTTTTTTGAAATGATCCAAACAACCTGATATTTGCTGTATGTCTAGCTTTACAGAATAATATTTGATTACAGTCTACAACTAAATATTAACTGCTTGCAAGCCTAGCAAAACTAAAAAATACACCGAAAGAAGCCTTCCCCAATTTTCTTTGATAATACCTGCCTGGAAAGCGGACATTAGCGATTACGAACGAGTTTCCTGATTGTCACGAACTTATATGTTAACATTATCTAAACCTATTTATTTTCTAGCGTTTATCTGCCTTTGTTATTCTTTAAACGAACAAAGTTTTTTTTCAACGAAGCAAAACAAAACTGGAGCTTTCAAAGCTCCAGAAGCTGCGATGTCTTTACATAACGGGAGGAGTGGCCACCACTTCTACCGCTATTTTGGAGACCATACTTAATCTACCTCTCTTGACTAGTCATTAAGATGAACGGCAGAATGTAAGTACACAGACTAAAATGCCACGACCACTCATATCAGGAAATTCTATCGAGATATAAGGACATATGAATCCAGTAAACAATACAAGTAAGCCGTTTAAGACTTAGCTATATTAAAAAAACAAGAAGGGAAGCTCACTACTCCTGTCGGGTCAGTTGGTTTAGTATATTGACAGATCCAAAATAAACAGTGAAACAAGAGAAGATGATTTTGACCGAATCCCTTCATGAGTAAACTGGTTTGCATCTCAGGGGTAATACATCACAGTATTTTAAGTCGAAATATATGCCACCAAGTTTATTTGGTGAAAAATTCTGAGAAGAAGTTATTTAAGGAACATTAAGATATATAATGATATTATAACGTGCTCAGGCGGTGTAGATGTATCAAGGAAATCATAATGTTCTCAGCTGGCCAAGCAAAACAAACAAAATAAAAAAATTGTTTAAAACACAAAAAGGTTACCCTTTTGAGCACACGGACGTACCAGGCAACAAACATGCAGATTCTCTAGCAAGAAAAACATTTGAAAAAACATTTGTAGGTCCAGAACCTTTATTTGGAATTCCAAAAACCTGTAAGTGGCTGTATCAAGAGATGGGTGCATAAACAACATCTAACCTCTGGCATTTGACTCAGAGCTACAATAACAGGAAGTTCCTCCTCCTCAATAGTACTCACCTATGACTTCTTTAAGCTAAAGACGAAATAATTCAGGCAGCTGACGGTTCAGACTAATAACCGGTCACTGCACACCGAGGATACAACTGTACAGAATGGAAATCTAGAGAGATAAGGGCATTTGCAGACGGTGATGAATCATCGCTCACATCGTATTCGAGTGCCAAGCACTAACATTCAGAACCATAAAGTTTCTGGAGGAAGACCTCTCCGAGGAAGCAGACGCATTTACGTAAAAAAATATCTAATAAAGAGGCTATTCCACCTCGCGAGGTCTTTAAACCTCCTAAATTAAAAAAACAAACAGCAAGAGATACAATAAGCTTAGCAGTTGCATTTTCAGGGTCGTCAAATCCTAAATGAAAACAATCGTGAATTACGATAGTTCGAAGCACAACGTAGAGGTTAAACTACGTAACAATTTGATAATTAAAGTACTAAATACTTTACATCTATAAGTTTCATATCTTAATATAAAAATAATATTACCGAAGTTAATAACAAGTAAAATATTTAAAATAAAAGTTGATATAAACTTCATATACCTACACAAGGGTAAATTACTACTTACTCTTCTGGTAAAGATGGCGCTCCTTCTTCCTGGCCTGGGGCGTTAACGTGGTAAATACAGAAGTTCTCTATTAAGGCTCTCATGTCAATGTAGTTAAAAAAGGCTTGAAAATTTGAAATATCTAAAACCAAAAGAGATGTTTTAAAGGTTTGCTATTTTTTGTGTCATACTCATTTTGTAGCAAATTTATACTCATTTTATAGCACATTGGTTATCATATTGGTTCCGGCAAAAAGCTCTTTTCAAGATACTTACAGTTAAGACCTAAATCATGGTACGTCAAAATAGCAGGCTTATTCCTATTTCCCTGTACTGCAACAACAATATTTCCCCTATCCGTTTCAACTACTTCCTCTTGGGCTATGGAATCTTGCCTAGACATGGATCGGGCATGGGGAAACTGCAGTTTTATATTTTTTAATTCTATGTCGTCCATGCTATCTGAAGGCATTGTACTAAAAAATGTTTAATTTATGGATAAATACCTTTTTTATTTACAATTTCTTTTACAGAGTGTCAATTTGAAATTTTTTTAACCTTAGTGTCTCTCTCAAATAAGTAGGTAATCTTAACTATTTTTAACGATAAGGGAAAACACTTAGATAACATATATGTATGTTCCCTTTGTAACTTCACTCTTTTTGGGGATTAAATCAGGAAATAAAAAGCTAGAAAATTGCCAATATTGTTTAGGGTCCTCATTTAAAATAAAATTAATAATTTTTTATACTGAATATTCAAATGTTTTGTTGATGTAAAATTAAAACAGCCGCTTATTTGGTTACGCAAAATCCGCAAATTGCTATCTTTAGAAGCTCTTTTGCTTCCTTACTATAGATACTTTGGGCACTGTATTGGTAATAACTTAATTAACTGTGCTTTGGAGTACAATCTCTCTTCCTTTCATATTGCATTTGTATATGCACAACATACAGAAAATATTACCACGGAGTTTTACTACAAATTTTGCTAATTTAAAAATATATATGTATTTCATGTCTACGAAAAATTTGCACCTAAAAATATTTTACAAAGCGTTAGCTCTAAACTATAAAAATCATTGTCTTTCATGAAAAAAGATGAAATCTAAATTTTTGATCCCCTGGATAAAAATACAGAATCAACTTAAAAATATTTAAAATACATTATTGAGTTAAGTAAAATAAATAACAAAAATAGCTATTTTCCTATCAAGTGTGGAAAAAGATTTTCCGCAAGCGTTAGGAACAATTGTTTTTTTACAATAAATAAACATTCAGAAACGTTTATTATTATTTTAATTTTAATTAATACTAGTAATTTATTTACTTGAAAATTTAAATTTTATTAATATTGTAATTAATAGTAAATGTACAATTATTTGCACTGAAATTAATGGCAGTTGCCATTTGGCTTCCTGATGGCATCGGCGGAATCTGTTGTTACTTTTCCGAAGCCAGAGATTGAGAAATCACGTTTGATTCTTGCTGTGGGGAAGTTAGGCCAAAACCGCCATATATCTTTTTTGCTTTCAATGGATTCTTTCACGTACACCTCAGTAACTTTAGTTGAAAGCCATCCCCCATGACGTTTGAAATTTGTGATGTCTACACCAGCATCTGCAAGCCTAGTCGCAGAAGATCTTCTGTAGCAGTGTCCAGTATATTGCTTAGGATTTGGCAGTCTCAAGAAAGCTGCGACGTCGGAGGGCAGTTTTCCAAATTTATTAATTCCCACACACTGGGCAGTGCATCGTTCATTTTGATAATTAACAAAAAGTATTTGGTGCGTAGTATCTTTTGGTCTTAAAGCAACGTACTTTCGCATAATTTTTAATTTTTTCTTGCCAGTGATGGCAAAACTTCTGCTGCTGTGCGTTTTATTGTCAGATATTTTAATCAAAATCAAACATTATTCTATTTTTACGTTTTAGACTGTTAAATTTGGCAACTCTTCCCTTCTACATACGCCGGCTACGCCAATAATAGTGGCCACTTTCACTAGAAGATAAGTGTGATTGAGTGCTGTAGTTAAAAAGACTTCAACTTGATCTGCACTAAGAATTTTTGATTTTTTTGGTTTATTCTATATCCGACCATTTTCTTTTTAAGGAATCCAATTAGTTTGAACCTTTTACTCATATCAACATTTTTCTTGAGCTTAAGCATGGTTTTCACAAGGGAATACCTTGACCATAAAGTCGAGAGCTTTGCAAAGTATGCCAAAAAACCTCTTCATTTTCAAAATTTCTGTTATCTTTTTCGATGCTTCATTTACAGGAGTGCTCGAACTCTTTCTTATACTTTTTCTTCGACTTTTCAGGTAGCAAATCCGCTTTGACCCCTTCAGTTGCGGTTAAAATGTCTTCTGGATTGTTTTCCATATTTTCCAGATCATTTTCTACCATTTTCAAGCTCATTTTTATATTTTGTTACGCTTTTGATTAAAAAAAAAAGGGCAAATCTAGAAGAAACGAAGACGTCGCTGTAAGAACAAATAAGCAATTGTCGTCCATAGCAAGCAAGTATATTAAAGCCACTGAAAGCCACTGATGTCGTTACTATACCAGTAATAATGCAATTTCCAAATTTTTTACATTTCTGTGCAGAAAAGGTTTTCTGCACTGAAAATAGTGTGGAAAATCACATTTTCCGTACGCTTGTACAAAAAATTCATTATATTCGAGCAACGACTCTGTATGATTTTCAAAAGAATGACCCTAGAGTATATTAAGACCTTTTGGCTTTACTCCAACATTTGTTAGTAAGCTTAGACAATTATTTCTCACTTAATCATATGCGTACAATATTATTGTAGATTTGGTGACAATTTGGATGCCCTAATATTAACTGCAGTGTGCCAAAACAACATGCATGTTCTTCAAAAATATAACAAACCAGAAAATAATATTGGTTTTTACTAATATTGGTTCGTAATAAGGTAATATATATTTATAATAAAACAATAGCCTAAAGCAAGGGTCAATAATAATAGGGGTTATAAGCCACGACACGTATCTTGACGTAACGGACGTTCTTGCATTCTCCGCATGCCCATCATTTGACAGACGTACGTTGCGCATTACGCGCGACGTAACGTTGGCCCGCTTCACGCGCATACGTACAGAAGATAAGAAAAATAGACTGCTCGTTTGTTTTTCTCAATGACATTGTTAATTTTTATTTTCCCTTTTTGTGTGTGTTTTGTAATCGCTTGTGGTTCTCAGTATCATGAACGCCTTAGCTGTAGTAAGGGTAATGACAAAGCAAATCCACTTTGCACCAAGTCACGTCTTCCACTTGCTAATACCACACGGCAAAAATTGTCTTAGATCAAAGCAAATTGCTTTGAAGTAAAATAATTTGTACTTTTCTATTCACTAAGATAATATTTTCTTGATATAGCCCAAAAAATGTCTTGCCTCTTTATTTTAATTTGAAACAGAAATTGTTTTATTATAAATTGGAACTGAATTAATCTAAGGCCCCGTTTTCTCTGGAAGCAAAATATTAATTATATGAAGACAATTTGCTTTGTTACAAAATGGAGTATACTGAAACAAAACAATTAAAGAAGAAAAATAAAGTTTCATTTCAAGACTAAACGCTGCGTTAAAGTAAAAATAAATATTTTAATTCAAAACAAATTGTTTTAAGGTAAAACAATTTATTCAAGAAAAGAACGTGTTTTCATTGTAGACAAAATTTTTTACCGAGTAGTCCGATAGTTTTCCTGTGTAGGATAATGGTTATGGATTTCCAGTTGTTTGGGATTATTTTTTCTTTTAGTATTTTATACAGGAGAATATTGAGAGTACATAACATACTATAATATAATATAACTACAGCTTTACCACAGTGCTTGATCATTAATGCCGTTTCTCCGTCTTTTCTATGTGATTTGTTATTTTTTATTTTTTTTAATACTTTAAGTTCAATACTTTTAATAATTTAGCTTACAAGTCAATTTTGTTATTTTATACCATGCGTTCCGAGTTACTCTGAACATAGAAAGAAATAAGTCGAATTTACTATCGACCCTCCATTGTATGAATCCGTGATGGGTGAGAGTGAGAATGAGCAACTCCCCACGTCAGGAACAAGAGTACTCCTTCTCACCCATTCAAGAATTCATACGCAGCGCGAACGTCGTAAATTAATGCTGAATCTCACTGCACGCGCTTGCTATCTTATATCATATACCTAGGTAGGTACTTATTAGTATAGTTGCTTTATTTCCGCGTTATCTATGCGACACCTCCGTACCTCGGATCGCATTGTATGTACCTAGTTGCTTAATATAAAATATGACTTTCGGTTTTCATTGTCTTACCCCAAAAGGGCCGCTTCTTCAGCCATTCCGGAAGGCATTTTCTTGGGACCGCTACCAGGGGGCGCTATATCTGTCCTGCAACAAAAAGAAACAATTTGACTAACCTGTGATCAACTGAAAATGAAAAAAATACAAAAAAAACACAAACACAGTTCGGGATTTTGTGCAAAAATGTTATATGGTATTTTGAAACGATGATTAACTTACATATAGCACACAGTGTCAAGAATAAGCTGCAGTGCAGGTACCACCTATTTCTTAATTTTAGAAATGAAATTTTTTTATTGATCTTGTTCTGCATTATCACCGCCGGTAAAATAAATGAATTGTTCAAAAAAACCTGTAATCAAAGTGCCGAAGTTTGACGCATATTTTAAATTGATCAAATCCTACTTCCCCTAATTTTCTTTTTGCAAAAAAATATGAGAAAGTTTTCTAAGCCAATTGCTTAAACTTAAGGGTTGGAAACAAATCCAAAAGTCCCCAATAATGTAAGTAAGTCAAGACTAAAGACCTGATATGACGTACTCTGAATCAATATCGAATGCAATAAGATTTTAGTCAAGGATGTCAAGGAACATATAGATGACGTTTTAATTATATATGCAGATATTTACCTTTTTTAGACTTGTGGTTTTATCTATAAATTAAAAAAAAAACACTTGTTTTAAAGCCATCTACTTACTTGCGTAGTAGTGCTAATGCTCGTACTTTTTATTAAGCCATTGGCGCAACCAGGGGGGCTTAGAAGCTCAAGCCCCTCCCCAGAGACATTAAATATTGACCCCTAAAAAATTAAATTCTTCCCAAAAATCAAAACTAAAATGTATCGAAGCCCAGAATTAATTTGTTTGAATTTTTCACAAAAATGAAGCTTAAAATGTATTGATTTGTGCTCAAGCCCCCCGGATCAACGTCTGTGTACACCACTGATTAAACAAATTACTTTTTAACTGGTTTTCACGTATTTTTCCACGAAAATTAAAAGAACTTTTTATATTATCCCCGATAAAAAGCTGCAAGCCAAAACATTTTATTTTATTTGGGCTCTTGTATTTACCGTAAATGAATTCTATTTTCATTTTGCAACTGTATTATAATTTTACTTTTTTGATTTAAAAGCTTGATAAACTCCAAGGGCGTCGGGCGACTTGAAGTCTGGACACAAAAATCGATACTTATACACAATAGTGTTTCCAGCCAGCTGTGGATATCGCCCTACAAAATTAACAATTCTAAAAAATTGAAAAATTATGTTTTTATACGTATATGAGCGGAAATCCTAAAGTATCTCTACAGGGTGTTAAAAATGTTACAAAACAAAAGAATGAATACATTCCCACTGATCTATTATCACAAAGAATATTATTTTTTGTGCCATTATTTATTAAATATAGGCAGTGGTGGCGCGTAATGTAAATCTTTGAAGATGCACACCCAAAAAACAAATTGCGGCGCAGGCCATAACCAGCTTTTTATTATCCATCGAGTGGGTCATTATATCATATAATTTTAATTAAAAAATTAGATATTTAGTTAGATATTATTATTGTTATAGTTTCTATATTTTACAAACACGTTTTGTATTGAAAATGAAGGCGGCTGTCCTTTTTACATTCCTAGCCCGCGTAGCAGTGGCTAGAGAAGCAATTATTTTCGACGAAAAAAATGCGATAACGCCAAAAATGTATTATTTGGATGTATTTTGACCCATCCTAGCAATATCGTCGTGATGTCTGTCTGTGTGTGTGTATATTATTTCTGTCCGTAACACGAGAGCTCCTAAACCGCTAAATCGATTTTCATAAAATTTTTAGGTAAAATAGTGTTCGACACTCTTATACGAGCTGATTAGATTTTGGTGAAAATCCATTAATGCTAATGACAGTTTTTTGACAATTAAAAACTTTAAAAAATGGTAACTTTTAACGGAGCATCGTATCAATATACGGTGTTCGGAATATAGTAGACTACATTTTCCTTAATAATTCGAATTATAAGCAAAAACAGGAGCTTTAGTTTCTGAGATATTTACAAAAAACTGTTTTCAACGCTAGTATATTATCATGGCTTCACTTGAAGTGTGATAATAGGCTAGCTAGGAAATAAATTCTTCAATAACCAGTTCGTTGAAATTTGGAATTTCTTGAATAATTTTTTTTCTCAATATATAACACTGCGAGGGCAGTTAATCTATTCTCACCCATTGAGGTAAAAAAGAAAATATTGCACGCTAATCAAAACAATCGGCCTGACCGATAACGCCAAGTTGTCTAATCGCACTAATTTAAAGTGCACATGAGGTGCTGTAACAGGCAACGCTAACCGTGGACGCGGGAGGCATCACGGAGATGCGAGCGCCATCGATCGCAATTTCTGCATAAGAGTACCACCGAAGAAAACCCAAATTCTATGTACTGTAAAATTCTATAGGGACATGTCATCATCTCTTACTATATTTCGTAATTAGAATGCGAGATAACATCTACGGTGCATAAAATTTGTTTCCAGGAAGGCGCGTCGCGTATCCTAGTTTGAACACGAATACAAACACACAGACCGGGTATTAATTACTAGATAGTATTCAAGTCTTTAGTGAATTTCTTTTGGGGTTTATTGATACTTTATGATGAAACTATTAGTTAAAGAACGATCAAATTTTATTATTTTTTAAGAAAAATTTGGGAGTGCACATGTGCACACACCACTGAAGATAGTCGTATTAAATCTGTGTCACTGTTATTATAATTATTACAATTAGTATTATAATTGTACAATACAATACCGGGTGGGCCAAAAAAAACCGGACAATTTTTTTTTCGTTATAACTTTTGAACTATACAATCGATTTTAATATGACAAACTGCACAAATTGAGGATGGCGGACGAAATTAAATTGTACCTTTCAAAGATGTTCGTTTATTCTTGTGTTGCGAACATGTTTTAATTATTTTTTAAATTAGTAAAAAAGCTGCGTTCTTGCCACGCACAACAAGGTATGAAACAGCAAAATCGGTTTAGTGGTTCTAAAAAATATATTCTATATTGCATTGTTTTGCATATTATATGATTGCCATGCCAATCATGTTTGCACTTATTTCCTTATAAATTCATTACTACTGAACCGATTTTAATGAAATTGATTGCTTTTTAAAGATCATACTTAAAGTTTATTGCCACCTAAAAGTTTAAGATGGCGGACAGAATCATACTTGATTCTTCAAAATGGCGTGTTTATTCTTATTTTCCGAAAATGATTTTTTTTATTTATAAGGAAGTGAATGCAGACAGGATTAGCAATGCAATCGTATAATCTGTAAAACAACGGCTGAAACGAAAATAGATTTTTTTGAGAAACACCAAACCGATTTTACTAGTTTGTACCTCGATATATGGGGGAAAATTAGTGCTTTTTCATAAATTAAAAAAAAAAACAAAACATTTGCGGAAAATAATAATAAACATGCCATTTCAGGAATCAAGTATGATTCTGTCCGCCATATTAAACTTTTAGATAGCGATAAATTTTGATCATGATCTATAAAAAGCAATCAATTCTCACCAGATTGTTTTTTTTCATTCATAAGTCAAAACTCTGATTGATTATCTGCTAAGGGCAGTTTGTCCCATTAAAATCAATGGTATAGTACAAAAGTTTGTTTGTCCGGTTTTTTTGCCCACCCGGTATACTATTTTGAAGAATAGGCCGTTCAGGAATATGGAGACCTAGTAAGCCAAAATTTTCCAGTGTCTTCATTTATTGCAAAGCAATTTATTTTTGATTGAGGAGCAATTAGATTATCTTTTGGCAATGGCCTTGCATTTTAAAAGTAAACAGCCCATTAAAAGCAATTTAGTCCAATAAAAATTCAATATTTATTTTATGATGCTTTTATTAAAAGTTAAAAAATAAATTCTGTTAATTTTTTATAAATAAAATCTGTTAATTTTTCATAAAGTTCAGCTGCATAATATTATTAATACAAACTAAAAAATAATCTTGCCAAAAAAGAAACACCTCGAATCTCTTTCAAGAGGTTTATTATTTTACCAAAAGAAAACACCTTTAATCTTAATACCTAGCCTTTAGTTAATTTTTAAGTACCTACCTAATTGGAGAAAAATTTTAAAAAAAATGCCATGTCTTAATAGTAATATACTGTAAAAAACCCGGTTTCTTACCTACCTAAAATCGGTTAAGCACTTTTTTAAGACAGATACACATACTTAACAACCAACCGATATAGCCAATCCTCATAAGAAGAGGTTTCAAACAGGGTGACACAATATCCCGTAACCTTTTTAACCATGCCCTAGAAAATGTTTTAAAAAAGTTAGATTGAGAAGAAAGAGGCATTGAAATAAGCGGACAATACTTGAATCACCTAAAATCAGAACAAACACAGATGAAGATATCACGATCAAAATATAGGTACCAAAATATATAAGAACAAGTAGAGGAATATATACATATATATATATATATATATATATATATATATATATATATATATATATATATATATATATATATATATATATATATATACCTGGGACAAATTATTAAACTAAAAAAAGAAAACCAAACAGCTGAAATCTAGAGACGAGTAAGATTCGCCTAGGTATCATTCGGTAAATTAAGCTCCATATTAAAAAATAAAAAATATCCTCAGTACCACAAAACGGAAGTGTATAACCTTCGTGTACTTAACTATGGATCCCAAACCTGGACACTTACAAAATCAGACATGGATAAGGTAACAGAAGCCCAAAGATCAATGGAAAGATAAATGTTACATGTCAAGCTAACAGATAGAAAAAGGAATGAATGGATAAGGAATAAAACAAAGGTAAGGGATGTCAGAGGAGAAGTAGCAAAATTAAAATGGAAATTTGCCGGTAATAATATTAGACTTAAAGATGATCGATAGAACAAATGTATTGTAAACTGGAGACCTTGGAAAATAAAAGAAGTAGGGGAAGACCCCCAATGAGATGGGTGGAGGATTTAAAAAAAGACGCGGGAACCAGATGGATGAACACGGCGACAGACACAGAAGAGTGGAAGATATTGGTGGAGGCGTATGTCAAAGATGGATTCAAGAAGGCTAAATAGATAGATATATAGCTCAGGCTTGTGACAGAACAAAAGTTTGGTTAAGTTACAATACGCTAGGAATGTTAAACTGGTCCTAATGCTCAACATAAAAATGTATATTTTTTATAAATTTTATTTTTTTTATATACTGTCGTTTCTTGCTAAAAAGTTTAAGGAATAAACCAAATAAAAATCACGAGCTTCCGAAAATACCTTACTACGAAAATTTTCCCTTTCTTAAAAATTATTGTTGCATTGTATCCACCAAAAAGCTACTAACAAATAGATTTAATACAATATTATTTTGTTATTATCCCAGTATAACACAAAAAAATAAAATGTTATAAACTTACATTTTTACCACAAAAAATAATTAGTCTTCTAATGAAAAAATTAATTTTATTTAAATTGTCAACATGTTTAAAGCAAAACTTAACGAACACTGGACGCGGTGTTTTTAACAGATTTAGAAAACCATAATGTCCGTAAAATCTTGTTTACATTTACAAGCTGTGCTAAAAATAGACCAAAATATTTATAAAATTTTTGGGACGCAGTTGTTGTTTTCAGAAAATTATATTTATGTTGGATTCACGTAACCAGAGATATAAATAAAAAAAACAAAAGACTTAAAAACTAATCATGTTGAACGTATTTGCAAAAAATGTTTTAATTTATTAAAGGAACGGAAGATATTTTGTGAAATAATTACGCACATAAACCTCATCCAGAGAAAATTTCTTTTACATAATCTTCATAGTTTGTAAAAGGACTAAAATGCAGATGTTGTTTTAAGTGTAAAACAACAGAGCCTCGCAAAGAATGAAGCTACAACAAACTTTTATGGACCAGAACCCTACAACTGTCGACCAATGAAAAGTTACCTCATGACAGTAGCGGCCCGTGAGGCCAATAAACTAAAAAGTTAATCAGATACATGATGGGCCAAAAAAAATCGGACAATTATTTTTCATTATAACTTTTAAACTATACCATCGATTTTAATGCGATAAACTGCACTTGGTAGGAAAGAAGAAAGACTAAATATATTTTTTATCCGCCATTTTAAAATCCAAGATGGCGGACGAAACTAAATTTTATTCTTTAAAGATGCTCGTTTAGTCTTGTGTCGCGAACATGTTTTATTATTTGAAGGAAGTTCACGAGGTAAAAAGTTTTTACAAAAAAGTTTCACGAATGAACCCTGACCGAAGCTGCAAATTGACAGTTGGTCTCTCCTCAGTAAACACCATATTTCATATTCCTTTTCAGATATCCACATCATCATTTCATATCCTTCCATTTTATGGTTATGCTCGGGCTGAATGAAGCCTAATGAGGCAGAAACGCGTCCCCGAGCTACCTTTACCTCTGAGGTCTTGCCCGTGAAACTTTTTTGTAAAAAAATTTTACCTCGTGAACTTCCTTCAAATTTAAAAAATCCAGGGCTCAGGCTGTTTTCTTGGAGCAGATTATATCTGTCTCCGTCGCGACGTCAAAATTAGCCTCAAAACTGAGGCAACCCTGACCGAAGCTGCAAATTGACAGTTGGTCTCTCCTCAGTAAACACCATATTTCATATTCCTTTTCAGATATCCACATCATCATTTCATCTCCTTCCATTTTATGGTTATGCTCGGGCTGAATGAAGCCTAATGAGGCAGAAACGCGTCCCCGAGCTACCTTTACCTCTGAGGTCTTGCCCGTGAAACTTTTTTGTAAAAATGTTTTTTTTTTAATCAGTAAAAAAGCTGCATTCTGGCCACGCATAACAAGGTACGAATCAATAAAATCGGTTCGATTGTTCTAAAAAAATATATTTTTGTTTCAACCATTATTTTGAATATTATACGATTGGTTTGCCAATCTTGTCTGAATTTATTTCCTTATTAATTCATTACTACTGAATCGATTTTGATGAAATGAAAGACATCCTAGTGATATTTGATTGCTTTTTAAAGATCATGATCAAAATTTATCGCCATCTTAAAATTTAAGATGGCGTTCCATAATCATACTTGGTTTTTCAAAATGACGTGTTTATTCTTATTTTCTAAAAATGTTTTAGTTTTTTTTTAATTTATAGGAAACACTACTTTTCCCCCGCACGAGGTACAAATTAGTCAAATCGGTGTGGTGCAAACGCTGAGCAGCGTTTTTATGCTGTTTCAAGTGACTTCGGGTAAACTTTACTTGTGTACCGGGTGGGCCAAATAAACCGGACAATTTCTTTTTCCTAATCACTTTTGAACTCTTTAATCGATTTTAATGTGGTAAATTGCATTTGGCAGAAAATTAATTAGAGTTTTGACTAACTAAATTTTTTGTGCGTCGTCTCAATAGTTAAAATGGCGGACGAAATTAAAATGTACCCTTCAAAGATGCTCGTTTACTCTTATGTTGCAAACATGTTTTAATTATGTTTTTAAATTAATAAAAAAGCTGCATTCTTGCCACGTACAACAAGGTACGAATAAGCAAAATCGGTTTAGTGGTTCTAAAATAAATATCTTAAAATTTAAGATGGCGGACAGAATCAGACTTGATTCTGCAAAATGGCATGTTTATTCTTATTTTCCAAAAATGTTAGTTTTTTTTCAATTTATAGAAAAGCACTACTTTTCCCCCACATAACGAGGTTCAACACAACTTTGTAATATCGGTGTGGTGGTTCTCAAAAAATCTATTTTTGTTTCAGCCATTGTTTTAGAGATTATTTGATTGCATTTCCAATCCAATCCCATAAACTCATTATTGAAATTGATCTTAGTGAAATAAAAAAATCATGGTAAGAATTAATTGTTCTTTAAAGATCTTAAAAGTTAAGATGTCGGACAGAATCATACTTGACCCTTCAAAGAGGCACGTTTATTCTTATTTTCCGAAACTGTTTTATTTTTTTTTAAATTAATCGCTTAACAATAAAATTGGTAAAGTGGTTCTCAAAAAATTTGATTTTGCAAACTGATTGATCTTTAAAGATCATTTAGATTCCACTATGATATTTTTATTTCACTAAAATCGATTCAGTAATAATGAATTTATAAAAAACTGAATGCAGACAGGATTGGTAATGCAATCGCATAATCTGTAAAACAATGGTTGAAACAAAAATATATTTTTTGAGAACCGCCACACCGATATTACAAAGTTCTGTTGAACCTCGTTGTGTGGGGGAAAAGTCGTGCTATTCTATAAATTGAAAAAAAAACTAACATTTTTGGAAAATAAGAATAAACATGCCATTTTGAAGAATCAAGTGTGATTTTGTCCGCCATCTTAAATTTTAAGATATTTATTTTAGAACCACTAAACCGATTTTGCTTATTCGTACCTTGTTGTACGTGGCAAGAATGCAGCTTTTTAATTGATTTAAAAAAATAATTAAAGCATGTTTGCAACATAAGAGTAAACGAGCATCTTTGAAGGGTACATTTTAATTTCGTCCGCCATCTTAAATTTTGAGACGACGCACAAAAAAATATAGTTAGTCAAAACTCTAATTAATTTTCTGCCAAGTGCAGTTTGCAGTTATAATGAAAAAGAAATTGTCCGGTTTATTTGGCCCACCCGGTACACAAGTAAAGTTTACCCGAAGTCACTTGAAACAGCATAAAAACGCTGGTCAGAGCTTTGCTTTGGTACAACTAGAGTCCCTGTATGTGACAGATATTGGCGGAATCCAATATCTGTCACATACAGGGACTCTAGGTAAAACTACCTCGAGTCATAGGCGGCTCACCGTACTGAATAATATTATGATAAAAATAAATTATTAAAAAACAAATATATTTTTTTTTATACGACTGTCTTGTAAAAGAGGGTTTTGCGCACGGAGAACACGATCTGAAAATTGCATTTTGCGCACGCTGTGTGCAAAACGTTTTGCACACGCCTATGTCATTTTTGCGCACGCCTATGTCATTTCTGCATACGGGTCTCCCGTCATTGTGATTTTTGTTGTTGTCACCCATCAATATAAGTTGGCTTAGTTCCGTAGCAACCGTCACTGCTCGTATTTTGTTGATTAGATACGTCAAAAAATTGTTGAATTTTTAAGGTTTTGTTGTAAAAATGTCGGAAATAAAAACAAGTTAAATTAAAATTTGATTTTTCTTTCTTTATTAGCAGTCGTATAAAAAATATTGTAAAAAACTCGTTTGAAAACCTCTTTGCACACTCCCTCGACTTGTAGACCAAGCCGAAGGCCAACCAGACCAAACTGTCTCGATCGTGTGCAAAGATTCGTTTTCAAACCTTGTTGTTTAAATAACTATTATGTTACCGTTTTATAAAAAAAAATTTTTTACAGAGACCATCTACTATTTAGAAGGATTCCAAATTTAAAATCTGGGCAACTGCGAGCGTTGACCTGATTGTGCGGTATTATGTTTGTGTTGCCTTTCAAACATCGATTTGTCCTAGATCATGGTATATATACAGGGTGTCATCGAAATGGGTTAAAAAAAAAATTTTGTGAGTTCGTGTCCGCTTGTGTAGTGGTCCTGCTTCGGATGTATTGCTGCTATGGTGGCAGCTTATATTCGACTGGATTGCATCGATCACGGCGTTTCGCGAGCTTGTGGGTTCGAGTCTCACTTAACGCATGGTTGTGTTGTTATGTCTAAAAAGCTATTTTCTCCGCAAAAACTTTGGCAATTGATCCTAGTATGGATGGAAAAAACCCAGTACAGAAAAAAAATGATAGTAAAAAGTTCCATGGGTTCAGCACCGTAAGTAGAGTGATTGGCGTGACTGGCAATATTAGAGTTTGGCACCCTCTCTACAAAAATTGACTCAGGAGGTAGGGTCACTGCATCCTGGAAGCCTGGCGTCTCCATGGGTAGCGACAAGCCCACGTGACCTGCCTCGGAATTTCCATGGGCGACTCGTCAACTTACCTCGGAATAATTAGAGTACCTACACGCAATTTCTATACAATATTGTAAATTAACCTCGGAATTTTTAGAGTACCTACAATTTTTGTAGAAGTTTGTAAAGCGATCTCAGAATTTTTAGAGTACCTACAGTATGTAAAATATTTTTAAAAAAATTAAAGACCATACTTATATTTTAAGTTTTTGACTTTTATTTTTATAATATAAATTAATACAAAAAATACTACAACAATTTATTGCATACACTTTTACTTTTACATATAATAGTAGTTATAGTACTTAACTACAATCATAAAAAATATCATTTCTGTGGGGTTACCCTAAATTTTGCCTCTTTTGTAAATTTCTTATAGTTTCTAAAGTCTTTCTGTGGTTCTGCCGTGCTTCCAATCAGGTAGACTTTGTGCAAAAACATGATTTTTTGAAAAATATTCAAAAACTTTTATTTTTACATCGATCAGTTTATCGTCTTTATTTGTTTTTAAAATAACATACAGTGTCTTTAAATTATAACATTTAACGGCATTGTTAGAGATACATTACTTAAATATTAAATCAAGTAAAACAAACTTCAAAACTATCGAGACTTCGACCCTTAAGGTAAACCTGGACGATCACTTTAAAGTAGGAATGTTTAGGAAGCCAGAATAGTTTTTAGTGGTACCTAGTCTTAATTCTACACTTTTGTTATTTTAATTTGATATCCCATGTTAGTACCATGTACGTCTAGAGTACGTACATTTTACGTTTAATTGGATGTACCATGTACGTACCTAGTACGAGTTTTTACATACATAGTACGTACTTGTGCTGTCTGGGTAGAGAGTGTGAAACCTAACCGAAACATATTTTCTATTATTCTATTATTCTAACCTTTCTCAATTGATAGCAAACCTGTGATTTGAAGACAGTGTTTTGGTGGAAAAAGGTCAGAGATTGTCTGTACCGGTTAGAATACGTTTGCGATCAATTGAGAAAGGTTAGGAAAACACCGATTGATGGCAAATTTTTGTTTCAAAGAAATTTCCGTTCGAATAAACCGTTTTTGACAATTTTCCGTTCGAGAGAAATGTTTTCGAACAAAGTTCCGCGACCCGTCGTGTTGCTACCCAAAAATACCTAGAGATGCTACAAAAAAAAATTTTATAGCTTCAATTTTTGGATTGTTGAATTTTTTTTACCGTCCTAACCCGTGCAATAATGGCTGGAAAAGGTATTGCTTTCAAAGAAAAAAATGTTTTTGAGATGACGCCGAAAATGTGTTTATTTTGGTGTATTTTGACTTATCTTCGCAATATCGTCGTGACGTCTGTGTGTGTGCGTGTATGTGTTTGTGTGTATGTGCGTTAGGTGTGTGTGTGTGTGTGCCTCTGTGTCTATAGTAAAGCCTTTTTTTGCAATCATTACAGTATAGCTACTTTCGATTTTGGACTCTTTGTTTTTCAATCTTTTGTTTTTCGATCTTTTGTACTTTCGACCTTTTGTACTTTCGACCTTTTCTATTTTCGACCTTGTGTATTTTTGACCTTTTGAAGTTTTGGCCTTCTGTTTTTCGACCTTTTGTACTTTCGACCTTTTGTATTTTCGGCCTTTTTTAGTTTCGACCTTATGTTTTCGACCTTTTGTACTTTCGACCTTTCGTGTCTTTGACATTTTGTTCTTTCGACGTTTTCTTCGCCGCCCGCTTTTGTTTGGACACCGTAATAAAATAATAGTAGGTATATGCTGTGTTTACTTTTAATTCCGCGGCAAGATTTTTTAAGCCCGACCGGAAGGACGGCTATAATTTGTTAAGTGATTAAAAGGGACTTTAATGCCAATGTTTATATACTAAAAATAATAATAATCAAAAAATAAATAAATATTAAACCACTTACTCCGGTACTCTAGTTTTAGCATGTCAACCCCCGGTATATAATAATACAGAGGGCAGTGATAGTTTTCATTTTTTTGGTGAGCTTTGGGCGCGTTGCTATGGTAGATATTAAACAAAAGTCAGTCAGACGGCTAACAAACATAGAAAAAAATGTGCAAAAAATAATATTTATTTCATAACAAACTAAATAAGAACAAGTTTGAATTAAATTTCTTAAAGATTGAACAAACGATGGACCAAATAATAATTCCTACTTTGAGATGGACATTGAAAAGGCGGCCAAAGAAAGCAGCTTTCAGAGTACCGAAAATGATGCAATAAAAAGAATGTCAATAATTTCACCGACAAGGTATTCCTGTTTTTTATCCTGGAGAAGTCTAGAAAGTTAAATGCTTCTTTTATATGAAGGCTATGCCAAAGGACACAATAATAATCGAAACCAACCAAGTCATCAGCAAAGTACAGTACCTTCTGCCAAGCTGGAAGCAACAGAATAACCGTTATGTGTGTTATGATAGCTTTTTGTTTTTTGTATATTAATAAAATAAAATGATCCAAAAAACCTATAATTTTTCCTTTATAGTTTTAAAGAAATTACTTTTAATCACCTCCAGTCCATGAAAAAAGGGATTAAACGTACACTTTTATGCCCTAGAATAAATCCAACAATATATACAAGTTCTATATTTTATAAAACATGTCAAATAATTTTTGGTTTCTTGCGCTATGTGGGTAAATATTGAAATATTGAAATCATAAAAAACATCGTTTTTATTCGACAATCTGAAAAGCATTATTTGAATGGTTTGTTTATTTGGACTGTCTAAATATATATACCAAGTGTGACGAACAGTTATTTACGTAACATTTGTAAACCATTTTATTTTTTTAAATACAAAAAAAGCTACGCTCGTGACAGTGTCAGATTCGTCATATAACCAAAAATATTTAGCTGTCGTGTCGCTACCCAAAGAAGACACTACGTCTTCGTGATGCAGTGCCCCTATCAGGAGGCGCCTAATGGCGCCCTCTGGCGATGACGCCCTGTACGGGGGACCGGTTGCACAACTCCAGTTACGGCACTGCTGCTATGACCCCACCATACTACAACTCGGTTTTGCTGATAGGTTGGCCATTTTGCTTTTTCCGAATCTTAACTCAGGGTGTGGTTTTTTTGCATCGCTATGGCCCTACCATAGTGCAACTCGGTGCTTTTGTTAAGAAACTGTATGGGTTTTAAAAAATAAATTTTCAAAGTATGGCCATTTTGGTCTTATGGAATTTCCTACCGAAATATTCGCTAAAAGACGTTTTTTCGAATCTCAAAGTGTGTATTTTTTTGCATCTCTATGGCCCTACCATGCTGCAACTAGGTGCTTTTATTGATAAACTGTATAGTTTTGAAAATATGAAGTTTGGCCATTTTGGTCTTACGTTATTTCTACCCAAAAATTCGCTAAATGACGTTTTTCCGAATCTTAAATCAAGGTGTAGTTTTTTTAAATCTCTATGGCCCTATTATACAGTAACTAGGTGCTTTTGTTAAGAAACTGTGGTTATTAAAATATGTATTCGTAAAGTCTCCACAATCCTATTTCTTGTGTAAAACCCGGTTCCGACCTACGACTACGCGCACGCGTTATATGATTGTCATAACATTTTATATTGAGATCATGTGACGCGTGAGGGGGCACCCACGAGTAAGTCGTAGGTGGGATCCGGGTGTAAAGTATATTTCCCGTCCTTTAATGGTTACTCGAACTACGCTCCGCGTCATTTAAATCAACGGATGTCGCGTGCGGTAAAATATAAGTTTCCGCACTAGCTAGCCAGCATAATAACTAGTTCCTATTGTGGTAAAATCATTTTAAACATGAAAGAAAATTATGCTGACAAACTTTTTTTATTTTTTTTTCCTTTTCATAATATTCCATTCTCTACAGGGGGCTGGCTATAATCATGGCAACGCGAAACTTATTTGCCACTACTCTAAATCGTCAATTCGCCGTCATGCCGCACCGGTCTCTACAATTCTGAAACCGGAACGTTCTTCTTCTTCTTCTTCCTTGCCTTTTCTTGCCTCCGATTTTTCCCTCCATTTTATTCTGTAGTCGCTTGTATTTGGAGCCTCTTATTACCTGATTAAACTTCTACTTTTTCATAGTCAAACTAATTCTTCTTCACTTTGAATTCTCTGCATCAGTTTATAATTCGTGACTCTATCAGTACATGAAATTCTTAGCACTCCACGATAGTACAATCTTTCAAAAGCTTTAAGCCTGTTTATTTCTTTCTTATTGCTCATACTTCTGACATTCATAAAAAGGGTGGAGAAAACGTAGCAGCGCAGCATTATTATCCTCACTTTTTAATAAATGTCCCGGTTGCAAATAAAGTTTAATTTTCACGAAAGCATTTCTCGCTATTTCAATTCTTGATCTAATTTCCTGAGTGTTGTTTGAATTCTCTGTCGTGGAGCATTTTTGTAACTTTGGAAAAGGAGTGAAAAAATCCTAAACTCCACACAATTTTTGAATAGATTGGAAATTTTTACAATTCCATCTTTAAGGGGAATTCTGTAATGTAAGATAACACTAACTAGTGACTTTTTTAAAAGAAAAAATAGCGCTTAAAATATTAGGGACTTATTGGAATAAAACCTGACATTATTTTAAAATCGACCCTATTGTGACAGATTTACGTATAAAAAGCAGCTGCTCTCTTTCAAAATTCGGCCTTTGTATATTTAAAAACCGGATTTATTAGTGTCGGCATTTATTAAATGAAAGTTAGGGTCTGTATTATTAAATTTGGTTTTGGTATTTAAATTTTGAGAGGTCAGCTGTCAGTTTTCTTTGTAAATGTGTCAGAATAAAGTCCACTCTAAAATAAAGTCAGGTTTTATTCCAATAAGTCTCTATTACAAATTGACGTTAACAATGCATATTAAAATATAAAATTATTCTACTTACAAGTTAAATACCAGGAGGGCAACAAATACGAACAATATGATTAACAGTTACTTAACACTAAACAACATTAAAAGCTTAAAACACTTACAGATAAAACTAATATTTTTGTTACATAAATTAATTTCAATAGAGGTTAATTAACCGTTAACAAAATTTCAAAATCAAACTTTATCATATAAAAATCAATATTTAATATTCGGAATACCAGAAAAAACCTCAATTCTCCTCCTTGTACGGTCCCTTCAAAATAATTTTTTTTTTCTCAAAATGATTCAAGAAATTAAAAAAAGGAGAATTGAAGTTTTTTTCGAAGGGTTGCTCGGTATTTCCTTTTGGTGTACAGCGTGTCCCATTTTCGATGGGATTAAATGGGAAACTCGGTTATTATTGAAGATATCGATTTTCTGATTGCACCTTACCGTGCTCTTTTTTTGAGCCCTTAAAAATGGTGTAATCAGATTTTTGCTACATCCCGTGGTTTCGCTAATACAGGGAGTTTTTGAAAAAATTGCATTTTTAATAATTCCTTGTATTTCGCTTATTTTGCGAAATATTTTTATTCTGTGAAAACCTTTACATGGCAACTTTTTAGGAGCAAAATAATGACGTTGTCAACTTTCTTAAATATTGTTTAGTTTTTGAGATATGGTATTTATCATAAAACAATTAAATACGTACCTGAATTTTTTTTATTAATATTTTGATTGATTTCATGCTATTATTATATTAAAATTATAAAACTTTAATATTTTTTAATTTAAAGTTTAAAAAAATATTTAATATTAAAAAGAAAAACTTAGTCCGAACCTGGAAATTTCCAACGTAAATATAAATTTAAAATTACAAGACATACTAGTTGAACGATTTTTAGTTTATCTGTTTTGAAACGTTAATTAAAATATTTAGAAATAAAGTAAAAAATGTTAAAAAGTTACAAAAATATCATAGTAATTATTTGATAGCACAGCAACTCATGAAATTTACTTCAACATGGAAAAACAAAAGTGTGGAATTAACATAGTCATTTTAATTGTCATTTTTGTTCATGAGTCACTCAAAATTATTCTAAAAGTGCTTGAAATCGACCATATCCAGATTTTGAAAAATGTGATATGTTTGACTGATTTACTCAAGCAACCAAATCCCAATATCTAAACGGCAGAAATATTTTTATGCGTAAAAAAAATAGCTCAAAAATGTCTTACACATAATTGCAACATTTATACCATTAAATAAAATTAGTTATTATTTTTTGTAATTCATTATTTTTTTTGTTTTTGTCGTAGACTTGTTTCAAATAAATCTTTAAATTAAAGTAAAACGATTTTAATTTGCTAAGTTTTAAAACACTTAAACTAAAAATCGTTCAACTAGCAATTTTTAATTTGTATTTATGTTAAAAATTTCCAGGTTTGGACTAAAATAATTGTTTTAAATATTAAATATTTTTTTTCCTTAAAACAAAAAAATATTATTTTGTGATAAAACAAAATCCAGGTCCGTATTTAATTTTTTTATGATAAATACCATATCTCAAAAACTAAACAATATTTTAAAAAATGGACATCGTCATTATTTTCTTCTAACAAAGTTGCCATAGAAAGGTTTTTACAGAGTAAAAATATCTTGCAAAATAAACGAGATACAAGGGATTATTGAAAATGCAATTTTTTCAAAAACTATTAATATTAGCAAAACTACGGAGTATAGCAAAAATCTGATTACACCATTTTTAAGCCATCGAAAAAAGAGCACGGTAAGGTGTAATCAGAAAATCAATATCTTTAATAATAACCAAGTTTCCCATTTAATCCCATCGAAAATGGGACACGCTGTACAGGTTAGAGGAAATACCAGGAAATACTACTATTAAATATTGAATTTTGTTGATTTGCAGTACGACTTTTTTAAATGTTAATCATTCTAGTCTCAGATGGAGTTTGTAATTTTTTCACTCCTTTTCCAAAGTAAATTTCCCGAGGTTGATCTACGTATAGAATGAATATAGATTGTCGTTTATTTAGTTACTATGTAACAACTAAAGAATTGATATGCTGAAGCTGAGTGCATTTTCTGTGAGCCAACTTGCACCCTCTATAGGGCAGGTTGGCTCACGTATAGTCTTATCAGTATTAATTTTTTAATTCACAGTAGATGATCTTTTCAAAATTGTTTCTTGGCAAATTAGAAAGTCAGTAAATCAGGCAATCAGCTTAATTTTGAAAGTAATTATTATCTCCAATACCAGAGTGGCAAAAAAATGATTTATAAAAACTGCGCCAACCATCCCCGCTCTCCCCTATTTTCAATGAAACTCATTCGATTTGGCACGGCAGGCAGAACGAGAATCGGGAAGGGATGAAGAGCACAATTTCCTTCTATTCATATCTAAACACCTGCTAAATTGATTTTCCTCTTTCTAAGGAGGTTTCCTCATGGCCAGTATGAGTTTTTCCTGTATGGTATGATTTGACCACTTGAATTATAAGCTAAAAATCGATGGCATGGTTCACGTTCTCATTGTGTGATATAAAGTGGTGCATGGCACTAGGGGCCCTATAGCACAATGAAAAGTTTTCTTGGCTATGTTAGTTGTGTCTTGGTCTTGTTGTTGCAATACTTATAATTTTAAAAAATCAACAAATTAAGAAATTGAATTTAAGGATGGTATAAAAATATTTTATAAAGTAGTATTTAAGTGAAACCAAAATGTAAGAAATAACATACCGAATAGAAATAAAATTTCGGACTTGTCTTTATTTATTTTAAACACGACGTTTCGGTTAGTAAGTATCTCTAACCGTTTTTAAGTGTAAACTACTACTAAACAATCTAGTCACTAGGCTACTACTTATACTACTTGGTGTGCTGTCATATGTGACGGCCCGCCCCCTTTTTAATCCTAAGAAGCCTGTTTTCCTTAATGAGTGGTTTCCATATGTTTGTTATATCCGCGCTTGGATGACTGAAAACTGCTTTATTCTGCATTATAAACACAGCTTCAATAAACTTTTGTTTTCGCCTATCCGGCTTCTTATGCAAAACTTTAGCTTCTGACCACTGAATCCTGTGATCATTTGTCCAAGCATGATCCGCTAAACCTGATTTTTCAATAATACACCCAATTGGGTACTTTTTAGATGTTCATTTACTCTAATCTGAAGAGGGCGTGTCGAGTCACCTACATATGATTTACCACTCACACGGGATTTGGTAAATACATTCCTTGTTATTTGAGGGATTTTCTGGTTTTGTTTCAGTTACAAAACTTCTTATCGTATTTCCCGATGAAAATACTGTTTTTATATTATAGTGCTTGGCTATTCGTCTTATGTTTTCTGAAATCCCTTGAACATATGGAATGTTAATAACACCCAACGGATTATTACTTTGAGAATTTGCTACATTTGGTTTGTTTTTAATTTTAGAGATCGTTGAGTTTATTAATTTCTCGGAATAACCATTTTGTTGTCCTTTTTAATGTTGTAAATTTCTGTGGTTAATTCTTCATTATCACTACAAATATTTATGGCTTTTAAGCTTCTTATAACTCCTTGTTTTGTAGCAACAGAATGATTAGACTTAAAATGTAGGTACTGTCCCGTGTATGTAGGTTTGCTATATACAGTGGTTTGAATGTTTCTGTCTAATTGTTAGACAAGAACATCCAAAAAAGGTAAAGCCGAATCTTTTTTAATTTCCATGGTGCATTTCATTGTCAGATAATAAATGTCTTATCCATGTATCGTAGCCATAGTTTTGGTTTGACTCCTGCTGTGTTGATCGCATGGTCCTCGAACCAGTCCATGTAGATGTTTGCTACTACTACTGGCAAAAGAGACGAACCCATGGGAAATCCATCATATTGCGCGTAAAACTAATCTTTTACTTAAAGGTAAGAGTCCACCGATAGCGTTGTTCTCTCGTGAAGTGTATCATCAGTTTTTTATTTGTTTTTGATGATACTAAGTGACTCATTAATTGGCACGTTGGTGTACATAACGAAGATGTACAGTAGTTTGTTTGCATTGAAATTTCTGAGATAAGCGTAGAAAACGTATAGAGATAGAGATTTTACAAAAAAGTAAGTTACAAGATTATTGTGTAACTACTACACCAGTGTCTCTGAATCTACACGGTCTTTAAAAAGCATAGAGAATCACCTGACTATCCCAAACTCATTTTCGTTTCAGTTTGGAATACCGATTGACGAATGGGTCAAGCATTGCTGAACTGATTGAATTGTGCATTGATAGATGGAATATTTTGATCAAATTAATGATTGCCGTCTAGGGTCTCCTCAAGGATTGTTCAGCGCTCATTAAATCGCTCATTAAATCGTTCATTAAAACTTAAACCAAGCAAAATTTTGCATGGCGAATGTGCTATCATATCTCTATATTTTCTTTCTATTAAAATTTTTGCCTTAGTTTTAGGTAAAATGCACCTCTTCACTGGCAATAATTTCTTCATCATTTTCTATTGTCTTCTTTCTACGATATCATAGCCATCTTTTACTGTGCTGCCGTTTATTTGTTGCGTCTTCTTTATCTTTATTTTTGGCTCTTTTTGTCTGTTGATCTTCTCTTATATTTACCTGAGTCTTTTGGATAGCGAAAATTTCATAGTATCTAGTAATGATAGGGTTCTTCCTGTTCTCTTTACAAAGTCCAATACGTTTGCCTATTTAGGCAAGTGCAGCTCTTCCTCGACCAGGGTGCTCTGGATGCCTGTTGTCTCATCCTTACGTATGTTTAAATCAATCCTGCCACAAGGTGTCTTTTTGAGTCTTATTCCTGTGTCATGTGCTCCTTTAACCAGTTGTCTCTATTAAGAATACCTATCAGAATTCCAATGACTTGGATTCCAGCAACCATCTAAATCTAGCCGCTTTCGATCGGTCTATGTTTTTTCTGGTCTGCCTGCAACCTGCTCAAGTTTTCCAGTAGATTGATATTTTTAGTATCTGCGTTATACCCGAGGGGTCATCGGCACCCTAAAATTTTGTACAGCGTCCAACAGGACTTGGGTCCTGACGTGTACTGTTGGGTCCTGTTGAGTACTGTTAGGTACTGTCGTGTACTGTCGAGTACTGTCGAGTACTGTTGGGTCCTGTCGTGTACTGTTGGGTACTGTCGTGTACTGTCGAGTACTGTTGGGTCCTGTTGCGAGGTACAAAGCGCGCCCTTCAAAAAACATGCGAGCAAAAAAAAAAGAGTAATCATGTTTGGGGAAGGCCGATAGGGACAAAGCGCGCGCTCAAAAAACTTGCGACCAAAAAAAAAAAAAAAGTCATCATGTTTGGGGTTGGGTCCTGTCGTGTACTGTCGAGTGTTGGGTACTGTCGAGTACTGTTGGGTACTGTCGTGTACTGTCGAGTACTGTTGGGTCCTGTCGTGGTCCTGTCGTGGTACTGTCGAGTACTGTTGGGTCCTGTCGTGTACTGTCGAGTACTGTTGGGTACTGTCGTATACTGTCGAGTACTGTTGGGTACTGTCGTGTACTGTCGAGTACTGTTGGGTCCTGTCGTGGTACTGTCGGGTCCTGTTGTGAAATTTGTACAGTACTGTTGAAAGCTGATGACCCCTCGGTTATACCACAATTTCTTGTCTGGAATGAGATCTTTGTACCTCTTCTCAATCCTCATTGGTTATTTGCTAACTCTATTAATTTGCATTTTTTATTATCTAACATTTAATGGTTTGGGTCATAGCGGTTCCAACAAATACCGCGCCGGCACTGTAGGTTGTGCCGTTTTTTCGTAAAGATTTAGATTTTCTATTAAGTATGCTTTCACCATCTCTAGCTCCTTAAACAAGCTGGCATGCAGCAATGCAGCTTGAGGTGAACGCGCTATTGTCGGGAACCTCCATGACCCTTGCCTGTTTGTTTCATGCAAACAAAGTCTGCATTTAACCTCTTCCGTTAGTCGCATTCTCTGCACTCTTAGTCGGCAGTGTCCCCCATACAAAGGCAAGGCCTTATGCAAGTCCTATGAAAAGCCTGCTAGTCTTCTTCTTGCATAAACACCTTAGCTATAAGCTTGTTTTGGATTTCTCCAGTACTGCTGAAAGGGATTCTCCTTTCATCCCCAGATGAAGACTACCATCTACGTTTTATATAACTGTTAGAAAGGTAAGGATTTAAAAACAGTAAAGAAAACTGAAATTGAACATTTTATATAATATCCAAAGCTGGTTCAAGACCGATTGGGTCGACAGAGGCTGATTCTAGTACCATCCGTTATGCATACACATTGACCTCATTTACCTGCAGGCCGACCCGGTTTCCATACCAGTAACCCTTTGATTGGGCTTCTCAGCGCACTCACTCCGTCCCTGCAGGAGTATCGTTGTTCGTTTACTTTTGCAGATCTCAGAGAATATATTCATTATAATCACTGTATTAAGTTGCATTTGGTCAGGCTTTTTGCCAGTCTTTTACCACGGATCACCTTTTGAGGTGATCCGTGCTTTTACAAGGTAAGGACCTTTATTCCGTGCGAGCACTCTGTCAAGCTTCCTCTTTATTAGACTTAGATTAGATTTTGGTCGGGTTTTTCAGCCTGTTACAGTTACCTTTATTCTGCGCGGGCGCACCAGCGCTCTGTTATGCTGTTATCTTTATTGAAGGTAACCTTTACCGTTAGAGAGTCATCCACCCAAAACCAACTGTATATCGCGTATCAAACCAACAAAATTATGGTGATGTGTAATTCTGTGATGGGGGATTTATAGGTTAGGAAGTTTGTTCTCCTTTGATTGTTTTTATTATTTAGATAAAAGGTAAGGGTGACAGATTGGCAAAAAACCTGACCAAAAGCACCTCATTGTCCGATGTTCGATACTAAATATGGTCTTTCAGTTGACTGTTGCCCTTTTCTTTCAATTAGAAATTTATTTGTAATTATGTATACATTTAGACCAATCTCTTATAGGGCCTCTACATAATAAGAAACGTAGCCTCGCAAAATATTCTATTGACTTGACCTGGCCAGAGATTGAGGGTTGTGTTGGGGAACTAAAGTAGATTGGAAGGGAATTTTGAAATTGAAAACAGCAGCATAATATTAAACGACGTTGGGTCACAGTGTAGGTAACTTTTACACTGTGGTTAAGTATAGAAAACTGGAATTATAAAAATAAAATAAAAAATATAACTGTAGACCACAAACGACTGACTGACACGTAGCAATGGCTAGAGAAGGTATTATTTCGACGAAAAAATTTTTTTTAGATAACACCGAAAATGTTTTATTTGGGTGCATTTTGACCTATCTTAGCAATATCGTCATGATGTCTGTCTGTGTATGTATGTTGTCCGTAACACAATAACTCCTAAACTGCTGAATGAATTTTCATAAAATTTTCAGGTAAAATAGTGTTTGACACTCTTACGAGCTGATTAGATTTTGGTCAAAATTCATAATGCTAATGGCTTGTCAAAATTTTTTTAAATGCTAACTTTTTACGGAGCATCGCATGAATATGCGGTTTTCAGAATATAGTAGACTGCGTTTTGCTCAGGAGCCTTAGTTTCTGAGATATTTAGAAAAAACTGTTTTCAAGACTTATATATCTACAACTCGGAAGGTATCGGATCCGTCATGAATCCATTTATTTTTAATCCTTTTTTTGAAACCTTGCGCCTCACAAAATATTGCTTTTTTTTGCTTGGCCCCTTGTTATTAGGTTTTCTTTGGAAGGTAACGAAAAATAATATCATTTACTTTGGTTATGGTTTGGCGGCAGGGTAGTGCCGTGGTATGGTCGTCGGCTTCACATGCAGAAGGTACCAGGCTCGCGGCTCAAACAACAATGCAAAAAAAAAAATTCGTCTGCCCTGCCGCTCACTTCCTTTTCAGCGCTCAACAGCCGTCATCGAATAAGCATGCGATGCGATGCACGCAAAAATATAAGTTGACCTTGGACATCGAGAATATATGCAGGTGTAGTCCAGGAGCCGACACGCAGCCAGCCGCAGCCAGCCGAGGAACCAGGGATAATAACTCAGAAGCCTGCTATAAGTGCTATATAGTCAAAACCAGGATGGCGCCAGCATAAATCTCCTACAGTCAGACTCACGACGACCACGACCGTTGCGCTGAAAAGGAAATAAGTCTATCGTCTATAACCAAGTTCTGCTGGGGCGATAGCAGTATTAGATAGATGCAAGTCTAACATGTAGCAGGACCACCTTTCGGAAGGGGTGTAAAAGCGTGGGTCCACTGTGTATACTTGCTGCGCAGTATAAAGATCCCTGCCCTCGACAAAGAGGTGTCAGGCAATATTAAGTCCTCTTAGAGAAAGAAAACTTGCATCCTAAGGGGCACGTACATTAGTTTCATATGTGATGTACAGACAAATCGGGGTTTGCGAAAAGGGCGCGCCGTGTGCCTAGTCGCTAGACCAAGAATGGTCTCCCCACCACTACTACTACTACTTGGTTATGGTTTAATGAAATAAACCATTTCCATCCTACCTTCGTTACAGTCTACCGTTGTTAGGTAGGCTGTGCCTTCGTCTTCAAAGTAGGTTCCTATATCCTGTTCAGAGTTTTAAATATTTCAATCAAATCGTCCTTTACAGCATTCTATTTATGTAACAAATTTTATTTCTGGCTTTTCACCGTGACCGAGGAAACTTGTTTGTTTAATTTTTCGCAGCGGGAAAACAAAAATAAAATATAAAGGGTCTTTCAAAAGTCAATAACATAATTTTAGTGTTGGAAGTGATTTGAACACAAAGTTTCGATATAAACAAAGGTCCTTAAACGCCTTCTTTCCGAGATACAGGGTATTAAAGATTCGTCACCCTTATGTCTCACATATTACCGGTTATAGTATGTACAAACAGTGCTCAAAAAAATGATTTTTAAAATGATTTTTTTTAAACAGTGTGTATGAATTCTTGAATTGTTGAGGAGTAATTTATCACCCCCTTAAAATCGGGTGAAATTCAAAATGCGCATGCAATCTCACTTGATTTTCGCATCTATATTTGTCCTAATATGGCGAGATGCTCATTCTCAAGAATCCCTATCCATCGTCCTAAATGACAAAAACAAAATCTTCCAAGATCAGAAATGAAAATAACAGTTCAATGTCAAAAACGGAATTCTTAATAATTGGAGATTATACAGAAAAATAAGACAAGACCAAAATCGAAGTGTAGTATATATATATATATATATATATATATAGTCTTACATCAAAACCGGACAAAATCATAAAAAGGGCTTAGCATGAGCAACTCTCTCCTTTCTTTTCATGTATAGTGGTTCCGTCTCTATGCCTCTCATACAAATCGGTCTTTTAAAAGTTTGGCGGAAATTTAAATCGGGAACAAAATTGTTGTTTTTGGACCTAAAAATACATAAAAAAATAAAAATGTCTGTTTATCCTTTAATTATCTCCCCTGTCCATCTTTTGGGATGTCGAAATCGGTGTTAACCGAACCGAGCCGAACCGAACCGAACCTCTTGGTTAATTAATTGCAGATGAATCCAAACATATAGGGTCCAACACCTGGCCTTTTTTAAGCATGGTCCTTGCTTAATGAATTTGCCGTATGTGCTATAGCAATCCCTATGTAGATACGGCGTTTTCTTTAGGCATGGCAGTAAAGATGTTGCAGTGAAGGACGCTTCAATTGCATAGCAATATCAGAATCCCCCCTTCCTTAGGTTGACGTCACAAGCTAGGCCCGACCCCTTTTTATGATTTTGTCCTTTTTGATTTTGTCCAGTTTTGATAAAAGACGTTATACAAAACTTCGATTTTGCTCTTGTCTTGTTTTGAAGAATGACGTTTTTGATAATGTTCGGTTTATAATACTTTCGTTTTTAACATACCACTGTATGCCATTTTCCTTTATGATCTTAGACGATTTTTTTATTTGTCCTTTATGAAAACTATGGAGGCCCATTCTGAATCATGGTTGTATTACTAGCAAACGAAATCCGGGTATTGGTTTGTAGTATTTATGTTAAAATATATACTATGGTATGTGATAAAAAAATCATACAAAATATAATTTTTTTTACACTCAGACACATAAAATTGGGCGAACTAACGTTAAAGCTAAGACCGAAGTAGCATTTATTAGTCGCGGAAGTTGTAAAAAACAAATTTGCACTGAACGTAAACCTTGTGTGAATGATTTTGAATGGTTATTTGAACGACTATGACCCACGTCGACAAAACTACGATTTGTTAACGTTTACCCTACTATAGGTACGCAACTATGCGCAACCTTTTCATTTAAACCAAATATTTTAGGTAAATTTTACTGTTAACAACAACGTTTGACACGTTTTTGAGGCTCAAAATTTGTACTACATTTTCTAATTTAAAATTTAACGATTTTTGGCAGTTGTGCATGCTGTAGTCAACAAACATAAAAAAGCTCATTTCTTGGGCATATCAAGCCTCTTCCTCATTTACTCACTTACTATGTTAAGGTAAAGTCATTTCATGGCTACAAAGGAAAACTATATGTTTGTAGAAATATGTGAGGATGATGGCTAAAATAAGTAATATTTGACAGTAAACTGTGGTGCGTTCATAAAATTTTACAAACACTTGTTTAATATCTGATAAATTATTTAGCAATCAATATCATGTATGTTTACCCGACCAAAAATCATCCACCAAGTTGGTTTAAACAGCCAGCGCTTAACTCAATGTTTAGACGCAACGTTGGCATGCAATTCACGACGTTTAGCCAACGACTTGTGCTAGTTGGGGAGCTTGAGTTCTGCGGTTGCTTAACCGTCTGATTAAACAATGGAATGGTAGTTGCTCATAGATTAATACAAATTAACGTGTTTAATTTAGGCGTTTACACAACCACGGCAGTTAAACGGTTAAACAATCGCGATTTCTTGGCGACTAAACAGCTGTAGCGGTTAAAAATTTTTGTGTTTTTTTGTGATTGTTCTTTTAAAAATAATAGAACAAGATTTTTAACTGTTAAAGACATTTGCTTACCTTGAGGTGACTACAACCGCTGTTCTGCCCGAACCCACCTTCTCCATTATCCTTTCTTCTCCACTATTTCTCCTCATGTTTCCAATTCCAAACGCTTTCTTCATCCCATCAAAGAAGCCAGTGGCAGCGTTACCGTCTGTTACCAAAGTCGTTGTTGGTCGGTATACATTTTCCCCTGATGCCATCTGATTGGTCGTATAGCGCTGGTACGTAGCTGTCGTACCGCCACTGGCTACAGAGTTTCCGGACGGCATTTTTTCGCAGAGGATCGGTTATTTTGTTCATAAAATTTTTAGGAATGATTTTTGAGTTTATCTGTTTGATTTTTTTTTTGTTAAAATGCTACCTTAGATACTCGTATTCAACATTCTATGTTTGGTTTAACCGCATAATGTCACAGTTACTAAACACCTTATTATATATTTGTTTCTGGTTCTTTAGGTAGAAGAAAGGTGGGTTCCAGCTGCATAATGTTCCATGCGTAATATAGGTTTTTGTGGGGTTCAATCAGTTAATCAATCAATCAAATTTTCATATTTTCTGGACGTGACGCAAGCATGGCAGGCGAACGAATGCGTGGTGCACAATGCCTTGATCATTCAAATAAAAAGAAAAAAAAAACAAAAGCAAATAAGTAAGCTAAAATGATATGATAAATATAATAATATAATATTCAATAACGGACGAAATGTATTTTGGCGATAAAAACTTTTCTTCTTTAGGAGAATTTAATTTCCCAAAGAATACGCCCAAATAACTTTCGTTTTCAGCATAGTGTTGTCTCTATTTTCAGTCTTGTGATTTACCAAAGAAGTTTAATTTTAAGGGTTTGGGAAGGTGGCACCATCATTTAAATGAAACAGTAAGGAAATAAAGGAAAACATTGGAAATAAAGGAAAATGGTATTGTCTATCACTAAACATTCGTATATTCTTTGAATGTCACCCGTTATTCAAACCCCACTAGATACATATCGTTTTAAAGATAATTTTATTTTCAACAATACAGAGTTAAACAAGATTTTTTAGGAAGCTTAGTTTATAAGAAAATTGAATAAACAAATAAACATTTTAAAAAATTCAGAAAAAGTAGCCTCAATATGCGGACACCCCTTAACACAATATTTTGATATGTCGTTTGAAAGAATATTTTATTTTCTCTAAAAAAGGTATTTTAACATTTTTGCCTAAAATGCTTAGTTTTTTTGAAAACTGAATAAAACCTAAAAAAACATAATTTTTTTTCGTGATCTTAAAAAGTAACTCCAATTTATGGCTGCCAATTAAGTGCTAACCGTGGACTTGGCCCACGTTGGTGATACATCGTTTAAAAGAAAATTTAATTTTCTATAATTAAGTTGATTACATACTTTCTGTAAAATGCTTACCTTTTGAGAAAATGACATGAATAATTTCAGTTTATTTTGCATACATACTATGGACATACCTACATAGGAAATGGGTGTACTGCTAACACTTCGGAGTTCGTATCTCAGCAAAAGTACTACCCAGAGAACTTAATGACATCTCATTTTACACGCTATTAGTTAGTCTTTATATTATGTTAGGTTAAAGGCCACTAAATAAAAAATTAGGCAAAATCCAAAATGGCGGCAAAATGTTTACCGTCATAACTCGAACATCATTCGTCTGACGAAAGAACGTACAACAGCGTTCTTGAAGACCATGTCATTCTTAAAAAAACATTTTTTGTGCACACTAACTTCAGCATATGTCAAATTTGCGACTACACCACCTTTTGCAAGCTGGGGGTCTTTTTTTCGCTGCAATGACTGGCCTAAAATATCAAGTAATTTTTATGTGCCTATCTGCGATTTACAGTTTGGCGCCCATTGAGTTTGGCGCTCTAAAAAGGGGACTGTGCCGCCCAACGAAAAATAACTAACCTAACCTAAGGTGATTTACCACGTGGAACGTTAAAGAATTGTTTTTAACTAATGCATTTTCGCGATCTCGTTTACAAAAAGAGTAGGGTAAAGTGTGACGTCACCGATTAGCTATTTTGTTTTTGGTTAATATCAATCATCACAGAGCTTACGTTAAGTTTTATGTGCCTATAATAATAACCCTCCTAAGAAGCTGGGTTATATTTGGTTATCCGGAGCAGTGAATATGAATGATTTTTGACGTTTTGTGGTCAAACGATTAATGTCATATTTTTGCTTTTAAGGAATAACCAATTGGTCCATAGCTAAGATTTGGCTTACTCTGGATTTATTGTCAGGGTTTGGTAAATTTTTTTTAGTAACAGTTAAAATAATATTTATTTATTTAATTTCACTTTCCGATGCTTTTTGTCTTCTCCTGGTAAAAACTGGTAAACTGGTAGTACTAAACAATAGCAAAAGCGTGACTTTCTGATAAATAAACAATGATTTTGGGATGTTGCAATGATGAAATCCTTTTCGTTTTTCAGAAATCCCATTAAAGTGTTGGTTCTGGACATATAAGTCAATTAGGTATATGGTTCTGTAGCATAAAATTTTATAAAATAATAAGACAGAACTTATACCCCAACAATCCTTCAATAAATATCATTTCCGCCCATTTCGATTTTTGTGGCATTGGGCGATATGACGTCACACTTAACTATCAACCAAAGCAAATAAACCTTCCTGGGGCTCTTATCAGTTGATTTGAAAATTTCGGGCAATCAAAGCCTGAGAAAAAAAATCCCCGCGGATAATAAGCCCTCAGCAAGGTTAACCCGTGGGCAGGGATCACCCAATAAAGGGTAACCTGTGCCATGTGCAGGAAAAGTACGCACGACCGCACACTAAAAGCAGGTCCTCGCGAACCTTATTATTGTATCGTGTGCATAATTGAGTTTTATAATTTTAAGAAATTGTAGGAATATTTTATTAAATAATTGCTCTATAATGTTTTACAAGAGGATACTTACATGGTTGTTAAACCGTTTTTAACATTTTTTGTTTAATAACTTTAGCATTTACCGACTTTAATTCAACCTAACCCAAACCTTTAAAAAAAATAATATTCACTAACTTTCTTTACTGAAAATAAAAACTTTTAAGATGGGTATAACAACACTATGCTATAATAATGAAAAAAGCATTATTATTAACAAATCTTATAAAAACTAAAAGCATGCATCTTGCCAAATAACAAATTATATAAAAAAAAATATATAAATAAAATGAAAAGTGTGTTGTCACTTAAAATAGTTTATTAGCACTGCACTGAATTAGCACGAATTAGTCCGAATATTTGATGGAAAAATGACAAAAAATCCATAAGAAAAAAGGGCACAGAAACTTTTGTAATAGAACAGGAAATAGGCTATTGATTTCTGCCAGTTTACCTCTTTCCATTTTTAAATGACAACACCCCAATTTTTCCAGCATGCTTAGTTTTCCACAAACTTAAATACAAAAAGTTTTAACTTACCGTTCAGAAATAAACCGCCAAATATCGATGTTAAATCCACTGAAAAAATTTGTTCAAAAATTACAAATTTTGCACTAGATGTTCTGGAAACACTTGAAGCCACTTATAGCAAAAACGCCAAAGACGGAACGAAGCAATTTGGTTAACACAGTGTCACGTGACCAGAATTTTATAATAGTTGAGACAATGTCATTGGCGGAACGGACGCTGCTGATTATAAACTTAAACAATCATAGGAAATTGGCCGTAAAGATGGTAAACTTTACAAAAATAATCAAATTTATTACTAAATTTCCACAGTAAAACCAATTTTGATTCGCATACAGTCGGTATCGATGTAATCAAACGTGATAACGTGAGTACATAAACCTACGTCCGATAAAATTCTACGCCAGTGACGCGAAAGTATTGATTTTATCCATAGAAAGGGTGAATCGTTTTCTTGTAACAAAACCATTCTAATCTACCCCTCTTTCTTGAACCTTGTCGAGTAATAAAGAAGAATACAATGGAAATATTGACCCAAACTATACTCGGTTTCTGACCAAAGCATGAGGTTATTTCCTAAAATAAAGTCAGAATTATTTAAAGCTTTTGTTCTTATCTACAGGCTATATCTCTCTCTATTTTGTTAAATAAGATAGGGACAGAGAAAAATATATTTATATAAGTCCAGTTTCGGATATTTAATAATCCTTTTCAGTAGCGATATCTCTGGTAGTTTGGTTGAACTAAATCTTATAAGGTTGTGTTCACTTTTGTCGTCGGGTTAAAACGCAACTGTTGTAGTAAATCCTGCTTATTATATCGCTGCTTTGCTTGCTTGATAGTGGCACAACTAAAAAAAATCAGTTTTTGAGTTTTCTGTAAAAACTAACTTCTCATCGTATTGTATATATTTTTGCCACAAAATTTTCCTTATTGTCTATTTCAAGCATGGATAAGTTAATGATTGATTTAATTAAAGCAACAAAAATATATAAATATTTCCCTTTGCCATTATTTTTAAAAAGCGTTTCCTGAAAATTATCATTTTCAGTTATGCCACTATCAGCAAGGCAGCGATATGATGATTTAACAAAGGCCGGACTGGGTACGTAGGGGCCCCGGCGGGAGAGCAGGGCTAAGGGCCCCGTAACCAGAAAAACAAGGTGTGTTTTCTCAAGTGATTTAAAGCTTTTTTTTAAATTTAAATTGATTGGGCTCAGTGGCAGATCCTGCATGTCTGGGGGGGGGGGGAATGGCCAAGGAGGCAACAAAAACGTTTTTTTTGCGATTTCAAATAATTTTATCCTCTATAGTTGGCCATTAGAATTATGATACAATTCGGCGCAGGTGAAATTTTTTTTGTAAAAAATTTAAGTGTTAATTTTGTGATTGTTTTTTTAATGTTATGTATATTTTGTCAAAAATAACTAAAGATTGCATGCTTTATCTTAAGAAAGGGGGTCTCGGGTCCCTCAGGCTAGAGAATATATATACCTAGACCTAAACAGATAGGATTTGACCAAAGTTAAAGTGGCAAATCCAAAATGGCCACCAACAGTTCTTTATCGTTTTTTTATAATTAAATTTGGGATAAAATCTAATTGTTAAAAAATGTTCAGGACCTTAAAACATTACTTTTTTTATTAGAGTAGAAAAAGTCCAAGCATTTCTTTCTTTTTATCAAAAACACAACAAAAATAACTACAACTTCTCCGCCATTTTGAACTAACATCAAATTATAGTAAGTTTGGTTAGGCTACTTAAAGCTCGGTGCCCACCTACGACTTTCTCGTGCTTTGCCCGCGCACGCGTCACATGACTGTGGTAACATTTCATATTGAGATCATGTGACGCGTGAGCGGGCACCCACGAGAAAGTCGTAGGTGGGAATCAGGTGTAACGGGTTGCCTACGAGTGCCATTCTACTTCAGCCAAATTTTCAGCTTTTTCAATGGTAATGTTAAATGCATTGTGTACCCACTGTTCTTATTTTGGTTGGGAGTGAAATCGGGTCTCTAGATGTTCTATGATCTTTACTCGAGGGACGTCAAGAAAAATGAGACGTGATGAGGAATAAAAACGAACACAACAACAAAAGAGGTTATTTCGAGAGAACGTCATTGGACACATAAACCATTCAACAACCACAGATAGTAGTTTAAATCAAAATTAAGTAATGTATTTAGTAATATTATCTTTTTAATTGTGATCAAAGGGCTTCGACTTACCAAATAATGACCAGAACAACCCATTTACTTTGACATCCAAACCCAAAGTAGTTCCTGGCCCTAAGTTGCCCTACCGCCGCCAACCCCAGAGACCCGCCCGGGTGGCCGGGGCCCCGGCGGGGATCCCCTCCCTCCCGCCCGGTCCAGTCCGGGCCTGTATTTGACAAACAGGAGTGCGTTTAACAATAAAAGGTAAATAAATAAAGGAAAGGTGTCGGAAAGGTTTGGCGATATTGATGACGTCATCAAAAAGGCAAAGTTACCCTAGGTGAATGCCACAGAAAGAACCGAATTTGAGTGGCGGATAGAGCCAGATTATCCAGAACTCTACCACTAGAGCTGGCCTATTACCCTACAGAAGGGTAGCGCCAAACAAACGAGAGAGAGAGAGAGAGAGAGAGAGAGGTAAAGACAGTTTTAAGAATTATGTTTACTTTTTCAGATAGGTATAGATTATTAAAGTAATCGTGTGGAAACATTTTAATTTAAGGGCTAGTTCGCAATCGCGGGCGATTCTTACTGATCTACTGATCGCGGCGCATTAGGTGCACCCCGGGTCATTGCCTTTTTGATTTTCGAACGTGGGTGTATGACGTCATCGTTCTGACCGTGATAATTTTCAAACGATTTTGGGCTAGCCCAGGTATAACTTTTACCTTAGGGTGACAATTTTAAAACACACCCCAGCTCACAGAAATATTGAGCGGGAACGCTTTGCGCTGATCTTCGCGGACCCGGTCATTTCGTGCTAGAAGGTATCAAATCAGGTGCTCCCAGGCTTTCATGTGTTATTTAGTTCGCATCGAATTCGGTAGCGTATCCTAACGAGTATTTTTTTGAGTGCGTAGATGACTAGTTTTCTGTGTTTTTATTGACAGAAATTATATGTTTGTGCAGTAAAGAGGGGCAAATTTAAAAGCTACGATTCCAAGGAAAGTTTCTTTAGTTTTCCTAAAAATATTGTGAGGTAGAAATATACCTTTATTTAATAGGGTCACTGTCCGTTTTTCAAAAATACCTTTTTCAAAGACCTTTTGATCGAAAACTTAAATTTTGAATGACGTTTTTTTTTTCGAATAACACTTTTTTCGAAAGGGAGGATACTTCATCACCATTTCACTTTTTTATAAAAATAAAAAAACTGTAAATAATAATCATAATTCTATTGGATGTAAAGTGTGAAGTGTTCTTTTGATACGAATTTTGTGTAAATAAAGTTAATAAAAACTAACATTACATGGTTAAAATTTATTTTTAAAGCACTAATGCATTTTCCTTGCTGTGAGGATGCCTAATCATTTCAATAAAAATTGCGATGTACTCGTATGTTGAACAAAAACTATTTCAACTAAATTTTAACACACATAAAACCAATTATTTTATACAGTTTAATAATGTTCTACATATTTTTGAAAACATATCATGCCTTGGAAGATTTTTATAAAGGAAAGGGAGGATACTTGATCATAGTTTTACTTTTTTACAAAGATAGAAAAACTATGAATGACAAATATAATTCATTTGTGGGGTGAAATGTTCTTTTATTATGAATTTTACATAAATAAAGTTTAATAAGCCTGCATATATACCAACAAACTTCCTTTGCAAACCTAACCTAAGTTGTAAACAACTTTAGTAAATAATATGGCAAAAATTAACGTAAATATATATTCTTCTTGATTTGATAAAATGGCCTAAAATAAACATGGTCGAAATTTATAACAAAGGGCGCCTGGGCATCAAGTGGCCTATGATGGAATATTGCCGAACTCATGCTATCTCTGTAATTTCAGGATAAAATACAATATTTTTTTAAAGACGAGATATTACAAAATCCATTGAATACATTTTTTTCGAATTACAGTACAACTTTGATAATCTGGACCGATATCGGCACAGCTTCCGCCAAATTATCGAGGTATCCGGACTACTGGAATATATTTTTTTATTGTGTTTTTTCAACAAAACATAAGTTTAAATTTATTTTTATTTACTTAATTAAAAAAAAACGTTGCAAAATACTATCAAGAACAGAAAAAGGAGATACTGAGAGAATTACCTACCTGGCAAAACTCAAAAGAAAATAAAAGTAAATAATTTATATGTTCTACAAAATAATAATAAAACGCTGATATGTCAAAAATTACTGAACCGATTCAAATTTGCTTGTTTTTTAATAAGAGAAACTTTGTTATGATTTCTGTAAAAAAAAAATGTTAAAATTCCTTAGTTTCGAAAAAAAAGGTTTTGTTTAGCAACACTACTTTGTTTTTGGTGAAAATTTATTTTTTCGGAATACTGGCTTTTGCCATTTTTTAACGTCATGCCACACTCTCGCACGACTACAAAGCCGTAAATGATAGCAGTCGCACTAGACTTTGTTTGTCTCAAGTAGAAATAAATTGGATTTATTTTTATTTGTTTAAATGTTTAGTTAGTATCCGGATTACAGAGTTGAAAAATTGTAAATTGGCCGGTTGGTAAAAGGCACCGGATTAGCGCGATTAGTGTCCGATTTAGCGCGTGTCCGGATTATCGAAGTTGTACTGTACACTTTTTTCAAATGTTTTTTTTTCGAAATTTAAAAACTATATCAATAACTGGTATATATTAACTTTTGTTTTTAAAACTTTTCCTGAACATTTTCATAAATTACCAAAAAATGTTTCCTAAACATTTCCAGAATATTTTTAACTTTTAACTAAAGGAGTAATCATACCTATTTATTTAGAACAAAACAACAAGTTAACTAAATGACGTTTTTATGACCTTCAAAAGACACATCCAAGATGACGTCATTTTTAGACCTTTAAGACGTCCGTAATATGACGTATTTGGAACTAAAACAGACGTCTTTATGACTTTTTTTATAACTCGTAACGTCGGCGTAGCGCCGGCAGTTTTTTGTGAACACAACTTTTGACCTTTTAATGTATCGATTTTCACCCACATTCAGTCTGTAATTGCCTGATGCTTCAAGCAGGATTGTGCCTCCGCAGTAGTTTTGTCGTTATACGTTAGTTACTTGATTTGCTTTTAGATAGCGCCAGTTGGTTCCCTTGGTAGTTTTTTATTTATTTATCTTTTACAAAACCTAGTTACTCGAGTTAGCGGAAAAAAACTACATATAATATATTTTTTTTATGTTTTAATCGCGCTAACAGCCTACGCGTTTTTTTTGTCATAAACTCTAATGGCTAAAATATTTTAGAAGAAAGGCTCTCCTGAAAAACCTAGGTACAAATTTTGAAAAACTAGGGCAGTTATATGAGTTAAGTTTCGGTTCTAGTAATCTTCATCAAAAAAAGGGTTTACGTAGCATGGTTAATTACATTTTAATATAAAATTAAGGGATTAATATAAAATTAACACGAACACCGTATGATGATATATAAAAAAATTGTGGCCCATGAGGGGATCGAACCCGCGACCTTCGCGTTATTAGCACGACGCTCTAACCAACTGAGCTAATGGGCCGGTTGCTAGTTGATGAAAAACACAGAACCAACGATACAGTCGCCATCTTGACGATGTCGCATTGTTGGTCATTATTAAACCATAATGGATGAGAGATGGAAGTATTTCATTGTTGGGTTCATCGCAGCTTTAAAACCAACCATCTATTATTAGCTGCTATAGTTTTTTTTTGACGGTTACGTTAGAGTCCCTAAATTACGTAACGCAGGGCTATCAACGTAACGCTTTGCGTTTTTGTCAATGTTTTTGTCAATGTCAATGTGTGCGTTTTTGTCTCAATGTTTTTTTAATGTGTTTTTTCTTGAAAATGCGTTACGAGGGGGGAAGGAGGGGGTCAAAAATCGGGAATTTTTGCGTTACGTAATTTAAAGACGTTCCCTATGAGATATTTACATTATGTTAAATAAGAAAATATCAATGAAGAACCGTCATAATTAAAAAAACAAAATAATTTTCTTATCGTGAATTACAAATGTTTGTAGAATGTACCTTTGTAGAAACAAGCATGACAAATTAAAAGCACAATTATTAATAATGATAGTGAATACATATTTGGATAGGAATATACACCAGTTGTGTGAAAAAGATGGTATAGTTAAAGAATAACCAATATGTATGCAGTGATTTAAATTAAGCATCACAAAATTAGGTAAGAAAAGTAAACAAAAGTAAAAAAATTGTTTTGTATGGAATATCGCATACCTGCGTTACAGTTAATCAGACAGGGAATGCGACAATTCACCGCGAATGATTAGCCGCCGGACCCTAAGCCGCGTATTCATTTGAGGTAGAATTCGCCAGCCTCGCAGCGGGACCAAACGAATGCTTCGTTTGCATTCATGCTAAAGTGAATACGCGCCTTGAAATTGTTTGCCTTGTATACACTTGAGCATGAAGTGTTTGGCCTCGTAGCGAGGCACTTACTACAAAATTAGTGTTTACATATAATTTTAAATTTGATTTTCAGAAGCTACGGATCCGAATTTCCTTTACTGTGTCGAGTTCACGAAAACCTCAACGGACTCTTGCTGCTCTGCTTTTCCAAAATAGAAGAATTTTATTTACAATATTTAAGTTACCTTGTATTTAGAGATATTTGTAAAAAATATATTTTTTCATTGTTAAAAAAACATTTATTTTTCAATGTGAGAAAAACATTTCTTTTTCACTATGAATATGACGTTAGAACTAACATCCAATCTAACGTTATGTATTTAAATTAAACATTATTTTGACATTATTAAAATGTTTTTGTGTTTAGTGGGATTTCTTCATCTTGAAATTTGATAAGGATCGTGCTGAAACATTGAGGAAAAAAAATATTTTTTTTTGAAAAAAGTAAAAGTTTTTGAAAATTTTTTAAGAACAATAATTTATTTAATTATCATTTTTGTTTTTTATAAAAAATAAATCATATGATATCCGATTCAACAGCCACTTTTAAAAGCTTCGAAAAAACCCTATGTCGCTATTCGGGTTTAAGTAGTTCTCAAAATATCTTAATTTTTATTGAGTACATATTTCATCCAAAAAGGCAATTTCTTGATTTTTAAAATTTGACAAAAATTATCAAAATCAGTGAGTAGTGAGAACCTCCATTTCTTTTTGGTTGATTTCATATGAAATGCCCACTTGGTGTATTGTTATCACGAATATTTATTCCTCCCTGGAGACGAAAATACTTTCTTCTCTTAAGAGAAAAATATTTTCCCTTAAGAACAAAAAAAATAGTTAAGAAAAAGGAAATTCAGGTTATTATTTTGTGGTCGTCTGAAAAAAATTAGAAATATTAAAAAAGCGAAACATGCTAAAACTCCAAAAAGTTCGAAATAAAAATAACCAGTCAAACATTTATAAAATATAGTAGGCATAGGTGGCTCAAGGCATCTGTGAATTTTACTTTTATTTTAAAATTTTCCAGTTTTAAAAAAGATAAATGTAAGAATATTTTACGTGTCTTTGACGGTACGTCGGCGGTACGTATAGTGTGAATCGCTCCTTAAAAACGCAGTGATGTGGTTAATAGTAAGAAAGAGGTGGTTTCAAAGCATCGAAAAGCAACGTCATTATGTTAAGTTCTAATTTAGTCCACGCGTCCACAAACCTGGCGCTTTTCCAGTTCAACTCCGTCCGTATGACAATTTCACCCCCGTATAGCGAACGAACGGCTTACTATCTAATAAGTCTGCACTATGTATGAATTTAGCCGCTGGGTCCAGCTAGGTCCCTGGATTTGGATATCCAAATAGGGACTCTAGGTCTAGACAGAAAGCGGTGGTAGGTGTGTTGCGGGTGAAAAAGGCTAATGATGGGTGTGACTACTATCAATGGTTACAAGACACCTCACGATAGGCAGCCCAACATACAGATACCGAGCCCTTAGCATAACAGCAGCGGGTAGATGGATCTGCTGTAACTTTGGCTAGTTCGCAACAACAGCGGTAAGAGGGTACTATTGTTAAAGATTTTCGGCGGCCTCTCTGGGCGAAATGGATCCATTCATGATTTAAATTTAAAGGACTTATTAAAAAGTCCGAGATTCTCATCTCAACTTGGTAGCGGCAATTTAAAGAGTCCCTGACCGTACATACCTATTTAAATGAAGAAAATTAATACATACCTGTATTAATCCTTATACCTACATTTATTTATTTTCATCCGATAAAAATTATTTGGCTGTTTTATATTGCATCTTCACATTCATCTGCCTATGTTTGCTGTTCGTCTATTGTTTCACCCACAATACGAGTTATATATAAATGTATGTCCATTTATTTTTTTAAATGAAAAGAAGTGATAGACACAAGTCCGAGGGTGAAACGATTTACTTAAAATCCTCATTTGCTGTTCGATTATTGTTTGACTCAGAATACCAGTAATATTTCAGGGTATGCCTCCTTATTTTTTACATGAAAAATAGTAAGAGACAAAAGTTTTAAGCTGACTGCGGGTGAAACAATTTACTTAAAAACCTTGTTTTCTGCTCGACTATTGTTTCACCTAGAATACCAGTATATAAACATCCTTATCTTTATTACTAGGAAATGAGTGATATGCAAAATATTAAGCTGACCGCGGGTGAAACGAATTACTAAAAAGCTTCGTTACGTCCGCCGGCTAAATGTAGAGCAAGTTCGCCAATCGATACTACTAGTTATGTAGGTACCCGAAGTAGTCTAGTTTCCAACAATTTAGTAGATCTCTTATGTTATAGAAGATTTGATCAACCCAAAATTAAAATAATTAATTCGTTTCGTAATTTGTGCGACATCTGTGGATACCGCTATAACTAAAATTATCAATATAGGGACAAGTTTTTATAGGGAAGGCTCGGGTGTCCCTAATTTAGCTGCAGATTTGTATGTGTTGTATAATCAAAGCTATGATAGATATATATCACGCATCCGTTCTTCATCACGTGATCAATATCAATCAATTACATTTTAGAGACGCCTGTGGATCCAGCCGTTAAACTTCGTCCGTCTCCGTATTTTTCCGCTCTCCTTTACATTTTACCTCGAGTCTAGTCTAAGACATACTTATCTATAAGAATTATCGTCAGTCTTCATTAACATTCAATAAAAAATCAGGGTTGTAGCCGTGAAAGACAATTTTTTTGAAGAAATACACAATGAAATATCAGCTGTAAGTACATCTAGAGAAATTGTCATATTGGGAGATTTAAATAGTAGAAACGGTAACAGAGTTAATAATCTGACAGTTGGCCAATATGGAGAAAATGTTGTTAATAATGTTACAAATTTAAGTATTTAAATTTTATAGTTAGAATTTATTTAGGTTTAGTGTAGTATTAGGTTGACGTATTTTATGGTTGTATTCTTAATCTAGGTTTTAGTTGCGTTATCTGTGACAAACTGGTATGCGAAAGTCTAGAAAAGGGCTGGAATGATTGCGAATCGAACAAGGATGGAAGGGTTCTAGAATAGTAGGCAGCCCTCATATATAAGGCCGGACGTCGTGCATCAGTCAGTCAGTCACAGATAACATACTGAGTGGTCGTGAGATTAACACGAAGTTAATAGACCGATTATAGCAGTGAATTATTAGCAAGTTATTAGTGCGTGTTTTTGTACATAATTTGTAGAAATAAATTGACGTATCGTTTTCAACAATTGCGAGTTTTAATTTGTCGTTGTGAACAGCGGCGTAGCGTGCCCGAAAGGGCGGGGAGGGCGACAGCTAAAAAGGGCGCCTCTGAAAACTGATGAAAAATCATACGGCAAAAAAAAGGCGCCTCTCAAAAATCTTGCGGCAAAAAAAAAAGAACCGTGCCGTAGAAATTTGAACCACGCCGTAGAAATTTTAACCGCGCCGTCTCCAAAAAAACAAAAAAAAAAAAAAAAGGTCATCAGATGTCAGGGGGCGACCGATAAGTCACAAACGCGCCTCTGACGAAATCTTGCACATAAAAAAAAGGTCATCATGTCTGAGGGGCGGCCGATACGACACAAGGGCGCCACTACCCTCGGGCGGGGGGGGGCGACGAACCCCCCGCGCCCCCCCCACGCTACGCCGCTGGTTGTGAACCCGTAACAATTGCTGTCAGAAGTGGAACTAAAAGAAATAAATAGTGCAAAGACTACCCTTACATAGTACCACCGGATAGGACAATTGGACAGAAAAACAGTAAGTGATTTTTCCAGAATATTCGAAGAAGTTCGATATTGTTTTATTCAAAAACTAAAAGAGATATTTAAGAACCGACTTCGACATTAACTTTACAGTCCAAAAATTGATAATTAGAGAGATTTTCTAGAATATTCTATAACATTCTACGACGTTCTATTCAAAAACTAGAGGAGATATACAAATACCGACTTCGACATTAGATTAGTAATTTTAAAAGTAAGAATCAGAAAGAATTTCTAGAACATTCCATCACTTTCTACGACGCTCTATTCGAAAACCAGAAGAAATATCCAAAAAGAGACTTCGACATTAGCTTAGTAATTTCAAAAGTAAGAACTAAAAAGAATTTCTAGAAGATTCCATAACATTCTACGACGTTCTATTCAAAAACTTGAAGAGATATACAAATACCGATTTCGACATTAGTTTAGTTATTTCAAAAGTAAGAATTAGGAAGAATTTCTAGAAGATTCCATAACATTCTACGACGTTCTATTCAAAAACTAGAAGAGATATACAAATACCGACTTCGACAGTAGCTTAGTTATTTTAAAAGTAAGAATTAGAAATTATTTCTAGAATATTCCATAACATTCTACGACGGTCTATTCGAGAACCAAAAGAGATAATCAAAAAGTGACTTCTACATTTGCCGAGTAGCAGAAAGAGTAGCATTTACCAGTATATTCCAGAACATTCCATTAGGTTCTATTTAAGAATTGAAAGAGATATTGAAAAACCGACTTCGACATTCGCTTTATAGCCCTAAAATAGACGTTTTAAGTGATTTATCAGGAAGTTGATGCTTACTAGACAAGGATCGGCAAAGATGGAAGATCTAACTAAAATGATGCAGGCTCTAGCAGCTCAAATGACTCAAAACCAGAACGATATAAGGCAGACCATTGAGCAAAACCAGAACGACATGAAACAGACCATTGAACAAAACCAGGGCGATATGAAACACACCATGGACGACATGAAACACACTATTGAACAAAATCAGAATGATATGAGACAGACCATCGAACAAAACCAGAACGATATGAAACAGACATTTGAGCAAAGATTAGATGGCATTCAAGAAAACTTCGATCAAATAAAGAGCAACTCCGAACAGCTGAGAGAAGAGTTCAAGAGTGCAACCGAAGATCTTAAGGAAGATATAACTCAAAGAATGCATAGTGTGGAACAAAAGGTACAAAATAAATTGCAGAATGTAGAAGAAAAGGTACAAAATGTTGAGGAAAAGGTACAAAATGTTGAAGAAAAAGTGGAGACCAAACTACAGAATGTTAGGGAAGAAGTTTTTCAAACCATAGAAGAAAAATTCCAGGACATGTCAAAACAGTTTATACAGCTTCAGAAAGAACACAACAAAATAAAAGCTCAAGGATGTGTTGTAAATTCCAACCAAAACATTAAGCCTCCAAATTTTGATGGTACGTCTTCCTGGTCTACTTACAAACAACAGTTTGAAGCTGCCGCTGCTGCAAATGGTTGGGATGATGAAGAAAAAGCTAGAGCTTTGTTAGTAGCTCTACGAGAACCTGCTCTGGGACTTTTACGGTCCATTCCAGTCGAACAAAAACAGAATTATAATGCTTTAGTGGCAGCGTTAGAAAGAAGATATGGAGACGAACACTTGCGAAATTTACATTGGTCAGAATTAAATATTCGTCAACAAAGACCAGGAGAATCATTGCAAGAGTATGAAGCAGATATCAGGAGGCTGATGTATTTAGCTTACCCAGAAATGCCAGAAAATTACAGAGATCCCTTCACGGTAGAACGCTTTATTAACGGATTACGAGACACGGACTTAGCAAAGTTACTTCGTCGAGAACGCTTCCATAACAGCAGTGAAGTGTTGATTCGAGCCCTTGAAATTGAATCATCAAATAATATGTCCAGGCCAAAAGTAAGAGCTGTTTCAATTCAGGAGGGAGAAGAAATGAGCAATGGACAAGAGGTCAACTCAAAAACGCTAAACCAAATGTTTCAATCACTGATGGAGAAGATTGACTCTTTGAAAGAAAGCAGACGATCCCCTCCAAATGTAAAGTGTTTCAGATGCGGACGTACAGGGCATATTCAACGCGATTGTCGCGTCCAAATACGGTCTCGCTCGCCATCTAGCGGGACAGAGTACCGAAGAAGAGATCAGGAAAACTAAAACTAGTCAACGCAGAGGGGCGGGTGTTGGCTAATGGGAATAGAGCCCCCAAAATTTACTCTATTAAGAGCCTAAAACATACTGCTGACAGTCTTAACATCGACGGACTCATTAATGGGAGAAAAGTTAATATAACGGTAGACACTGGTGCTGCCATATCATTGCTTAAGTTCAAAATTGCAACGAGATATAAAATTCGTCCAATAGAAAAGAAAATAACACTTAAGACTGTGACTGGAGAATCCGCCGACGTGTTGGGGCAGACAGATATAGACCTACAGCTGGGAAGATTGAAGATTCGCCACACTGTATTGGTTGCCAAAATAGAAGACGAATTTATTTCGGGAATGGACTTGATGAGTAAACATGGATTTGCGTTTGATAATAAACTTAATACCCTAAGATTTGGGAATGAAGAGTTCATTTTGTCAAATAGTCACTTCAATAAAGAACCAATAAAGGTCGTGGCAGTATGCACAACAAGACTAGTCGGTAACAGTGAGACCATAATTTTTGGGAGGCTGGAAAGTAAAACATCAAGCTGCGTCGGACTCATAAGCCAACAAAACACACCCAACACCTACCTCGTTGCAAAATCACTAGTTAAAACCGATAAAGACATCCCGATTAGAGTCGCCAATATTTTCCCAAATAGTGTCAAAATTAATAAGGGGGAGGTGGTAGCATTATTTGAACCAGTACAGAAAGTAACAAGATGTGAAGAGCCAACTTCCGAGGATACAAGCAAGTTACCAATGGAGGTACTTCAGCAATTTGAGTCAACTTGGCAACATCTCACTCCAGAAGAATATAGTAAAGCGAGAGAGTTTATAGAAGAACAAAGTAATATCTTCGAAACTAGGAGTAGTTCGGGACGCACAAACCTTATTCAACATGCTATCAACACTGGCGATGCCCAACCGATAAGACAACCCCCAAGAAGACTACCAATGGCCAAGCAAGAAGAAGTTCACAATCTCATTAATAAAATGCTCAGCGACGGTGTTATTGAAGAGTCATCAAGTCCTTGGTCATCTCCTGTGGTGTTGGTCACTAAAAAGGATGGAAGTACTAGGTTTTGTGTCGACTACAGGAAACTTAACGATGTGACCAAGAAAGATAGTTACCCACTGCCAAGAATAGACGACACATTAACAACGTTGGCAGGATCATATTGGTTTTCTACTCTTGACCTGAAAAGTGGGTATTGGCAAGTAGGAATCTTTGAAAGAGATAAAGAGAAGACTGCATTCTCTGCTGGAAGTGGACTTTATCAGTTTAATGTGATGCCATTTGGCCTGTGCAATGCCCCAGCTACATTTGAAAGACTAATGGAAGTCGTTCTACGAGGCCTTACTTGGAAAACCTGCCTAGTCTATTTGGATGATGTCATAGTAATGGGGAAATCATTTCAAGAACATCTAGATAATTTACGAGAAGTATTCTCAAGAATCAGGAACGCAAATCTTAAATTAAACTCAAAGAAATGTTTTCTGTTCCAAGAAAAAGTTGAGTTCCTGGGTCACGTCGTTTCCCGAGAAGGCATCCATACCGACGAAAAGAAGCTACAAGCAATAAAAGAATGGCCTCAACCTCGTGACAAACATGAATTGAGAAGCTTTTTGGGTCTGTGTACATACTACAGACGATTTGTAGAAGGATTCGCCAAAATAGCGTCTCCGTTACATAGACTTACAGAAGATAAAGCTTCTTACAAATGGAATACCGAATGTGACCAAGCATTTAGAAGACTAAAAGCAGCATTATGTTCTAGTCCGATTCTTGCATATCCCATTCCAAAAGGAAAATTCATATTAGATACTGATGCGAGCAACGATGGCATAGGAGCAGTACTCTCCCAAGTACAAGATGGAGAAGAACGGGTCATCGAATTTTTCAGCAAGAAGCTATCCAAACCAGAGAGAAATTATTGTGTTACTAGAAAGGAGCTCCTAGCCATAGTTAAATCCGTAGATCACTTTCACAAATATATCTACGGACAAGAGTTTCTGATTAGAACGGATCATGCTGCGTTACAGTGGCTCATGAAAATGAAACAACCTGAGGGGCAAGTCGCGAGATGGATAGAAAAGCTACAACAGTACCATTATCAAATTAAGCACCGAGCGGGAAGGGTGCATAATAATGCAGATGCATTGTCCAGAAGACCTTGCCCTGAGGATTGTAAACATTGCAGGAAAATTGACCAGAAAGAAGGAATTACCTACGTGCGCCAGATAAAGTTAGAACCAGATGAAGAATGGATGTCGGCTTCGATTAGAACCACACAACTTAACGACAAAGATGTAGGACCTATCTTGCGATTGAAAGAAGAAAACAAGCCACGGCCATCATGGCAAGATATCGCAAACCAAGGGGTGATACTCAAATCACTGTGGGCACAATGGGATTCACTGATAGTAGAGGAAAACATCCTTAAACGTGCCTGGGAAAGTGCCGATGGCCTTACTGTGGTTAATCAAGTAGTGGTTCCTAGGAGCATGGTAGACAATATAATGGCCGAATGCCATGGTGGAAAATCAGGCGCGCACCTAGGCATAAATAAAACCATGGACAAAATTCGAAACCGATTTTATTGGGTCAATTACTTTCAAGATGTGAAAAACTGGTGCCGCCGATGTTCGACTTGTGCAGCCAGCCAAGGTCCCAAAACAAGGTCCAGAGGTCAAATGAAACAATATAACGTAGGTCTACCATTCGAACGCATTGCTATTGATGTGGCCGGACCATTTCCAGAAACTAAAAAAAGCAACAAATACATCCTTGTTGTCATGGATTACTTTAGCAAATGGCCAGAAGTTTTTGCTTTGCCTAACCAATAGGCCACTACAGTTGCGGAAGTTCTGGTAAATGATGTTTTCAGCCGATTTGGCATTCCTTTGGAACTACATTCAGATCAAGGAAGAAACTTTGAATCAAAGCTCTTCCAGAATCTCTGTGACCTTTTAGGAATATATAAAACACGGACTACGGCTTTACATCCGCAGTCAGATGGCATGGTTGAAAGATTTAATAAAACAATAGAAGAACATCTGTGCAAAGTTGTTGATGAGCACCAAACAGATTGGGACCAATATATTCCATTGTTTTTGATGGATGGAAATAGAACCGCCATTCACAATACGACAGAAGCTACTCCATCTAGTATCCTGTTTGGTAGAGAACTGCGTTTACCATGTGATATCATGTTTGGTTCACCTGAAGAAGAACACTTAGAGAATAATGACTATGTCGAACGTTTAAGGCAAAAGCTGCACTATATCCATGAAGTGGTTAGAGAGCGAATAGAAATAGCCAGTGACCGCATGAAAGCGAGATATGACCTGAAAGCAAACTCTTCAGGGTTCAAAGAGAATGATCAAGTCTGGCTATACAATCCTCAACGCAAGAAAGGAAGATCACCTAAGTTGACACCACCATGGGAAGGGCCTTATAAAGTTGTTAAGAGAATTAATGATGTAGTCTACCGAATCCAGAAAAGCCCGAAGTCCAAGATGAAAGTTGTTCATCTAGACAGACTAAAACCTTACCTGGGAAATGTTGATCGAGGCGATCAAACCTGAAGAGGAGGATAGTGTTACAAATTTAAGTATTTAAATTTTATAGTTAGAATTTATTTAGGTTTAGTGTAGTATTAGGTTGACGTATTATGGTTGTATTCTTAATCTAGGTTTTAGTTGCGTTATCTGTGACAAACTGGTATGCGAAAGTCTAGAAAAGGGCTGGAATGATTGCGAATCGAACAAGGATGGAAGGGTTCTAGAATAGTAGGCAGCCCTCATATATAAGGCCGGACGTCGTGCATCAGTCAGTCAGTCACAGATAACATACTGAGTGGTCGTGAGATTAACACGAAGTTAATAGACCGATTATAGCAGTGAATTATTAGCAAGTTATTAGTGCGTGTTTTTGTACATAATTTGTAGAAATAAATTGACGTATCGTTTTCAACAATTGCGAGTTTTAATTTGTCGTTGTGAACTCGTAACAATAACAATGGAAACCGGCTAATTACAGTATGTGAGCAATTAAACCTAAAAATCCAAAACGGTTTTTTTCAACATAAGGAAATACACAAATATACCTGGACCAAACCCTCACAAAACCTGAAATCCGTCATTGATTATCTTATCACTAAACAAAAGACAAAACTAAAAATTCAAGATGTCAGAACAAAGCCTGGATCAACATGCGGAAGTAATCACTATTTTCTGGAGTCCAGAATTCTCTTTCCTTATCAGGGCCGAAGCCTGCATCAACAACATCTTGATGATACGTGATCGAAGAAATTGATCACTGTAAATATAATCTACTAAGCTTAGAACATGACAGCGTAAAAAACTTATACAAAAAGAGACTGAACGAAAAACTTAATACAAGTTCAGGTGAAACCCCAGATGAGCAATACGAATGTATTACATTAAGCATCCACCAAGCTGCAAACGAAGCACTAGGATTAGTGGAAGAAACTTCTAAAAGAAGAAAACCATACTGGTGGGATGCTGAGATTGAAATAGAAATAGAGGAAAAAAGGAAATTATATCACACCTACTTATCCCAAAAGACAGATAGAAGCAGACAAGAATACAAAATCGCGCAATCAAAGGTGAGAAGAATGATCAGTGATAAGAAAAATCATTCGTTAACGCAAAAGTGCCAGAAAATAGATTCTTACTTAGGAGGTAGGAGAAGTACCGAAAGCTGGAAAACTATAGACCGATTAAAAAAGAAACATGCAGAGATATTATTTCACCAATACCAGACAAAGAATGGGATGAGCATTTTAAAAAAACTTTTAACTGAAGATAGAGCAGAATTCAAGGAAGACGCAAGAGACAATATAATTAGAACGATGGGATCTCCAGTACCCCTTACAATCTCTGAGGTCAAAAACGTGTGCACAACCTTAAAAAGCGGTAAATCTGCCGGACCCGGAAATATCGCAGCCGAACTTATTAAATATGGCACTGAAGAACTGTTTTGGAGATTACGTAGTACCAACTGAGTGGAAAACGTCATATATATCCACAATACACAAAAAAGGAAGGAAAGATATATGTGACAATTGTAGAGGTATATCTGTGACTAGTACGCTAAGCAGAATATACGGTAAAATAATAAGAAATAAAGTGGAGAGCGAATATAAAGACATGGAGGCAGAAGAACAAGCTGGTTTCAGGGCGGGTAGATCGACTTCAGATCATCTCTTTTGTATAACCCAAGTTATTGAAAAGAAAATGGCATATGGACAAGAGCTGCATCTGCTTTACGTCGATTTGCAGAAGGCATATGATAGTATACCACTAAATCTATTTTGGAAAGCGTTGGAAAACACAAACATAAGCGTACAACTAATTAAGGCCATCAAAGAGTTATACCGCAATAGTAAGGCAAAAGTTAAAATAAAAGCAAAACTAACCAAAGGCTTTCAAGTAAATAAAGGTCTTAAACAAGGTTGCTGTATCTCGCCTACGCTCTTCAAGATATACTTGAAACAAGTCCTTAAAGTATGGAAGAGAAAATGCCAAAACATGGGAATTCTGTTGGACGAAACCACCTTGTATACTTTATGTTTCGCCGATGATCAGATAGTAGTGGCTCAGGATTATGACGACCTCAAACATATGACACGAAAACTATTAGAAGAGTAAAATAAGTGGGGACTAGAGGTTAATCTCAATAAGACAGAGTATTTGTGTATCGGTGGAATGAAACAGGATCTAATCTTAAATACCGGGCAGCGAATTCAGTCCTGTGATGAGTATAAATACTTAGGTCTAAAAATTACAGCTAACAGAGCACTAGACAAAGCTATAAAAGATCGAAACGTACAAGGAAAAAAAGCAATAACTTTATTAAATGGAATAATTTGGGACCAAAGTATATCAAAACATAACAAAACGCTTATATATAACACCATTGTAAAAAGTAATATTAGATACGGCTCAGAAGTATGAATCAAGGATAGAACAGAAAAAATGCTTTCCGCTACGGAGATGGACTATTGGAGAAGAGCAGCAGGGAAATCAAAAAGAAAAAGAGTTACAAATCAAAGAATAAGAGAAATTATGACAGTGGGTGAACGTACTTTAGTGGATGATATAAGAACAAAACAACTGGTGTGGTACGGTCAAGTACAAAGAATGAATGATGAAAGACTACCTAAACAAATACTACAATGGAAACCAACTGGCCGAAGAAAACGGGGACGGTCAAGGAGAAGCTGGAGAGAAGGAATAGACAGGATAATAAGAATAAGAGGCCCAGATGATGAATTATGGGCAAACAGAAACGAGTGGAGATTCGGTATCGGAAGACGTAGAATGTTGTGAAACCGATATATATATATATATATATATATATATATATATATAAAATCAGGGTTTCTAAAAACAAACTGGATAAAGAGAACTAGATCGACAATATGATAGTTTTAGCTTACATTAAAAACTAAAGAACTTGGTTAATACGAAAAAGGGGATGTAGAACACTACTTGTGTAATCATATAATCCGATTGGAGGTATAGGTTATTTTCAACATCCGATGCCGACCGGATGTGTCCCGTCCAAACCGAAAGTTCTTTTAATAAGAAAGCATATTTTTGCAGTATATTTAAATAAATTTTACTTAAGAAAAAACACTTTAAATGTCAAGAATCGCGTATATTTTACAACCTGCAGTGATTTATACATATTTAATAAAATCGACAACCGCATTCTTTCTACCGCATAAATTTAAAACATATTTATTTATGGCGAAGTTCACTGCCGTGGATTTTAGGCAAAGCAAGATTGGAATATTGACTTCAGGGTAGCTAAACTACCCCTAAGGGAGCACTTCAACAATTTTATTACGGAAAAGATACACGGCATATGCTTTACTTCTCCGTAAGATTAAGATGCTCCAGGATTTTCACGTCATGTCGGTTAAAATAGAGGAAATAGTAGAAGTTAAATAAAAATCAAACGTGAATTTTAACCAATGCGAACACTGTCATTGAGGTAGGTATATTAGTTTGGTTCCATCAACCCGGTCGACAGTAGAGGAAAGTCGCCTAATTTTGGATAGTTGCCTAATTTTGGATACCGCATTATCTCAAAATTCGTTTACAGTTTCCTTCAATTCAAACCACAAAACGAAGCGTCTCTAACATAAAATGATTCTCTGTGAAGCGCATAGTTCGACTGTTCACCACCAGGTGGTAACATAAGCCTATCTGTTTAATTGGGAAAACGAGTTTTTTGTTGCTCCACGTGTAAACCATTATTAAAAGGTAAGTACTTAGCCTAGGAAAGTGTAATTAGGCAAGGATGTACAAGAATAGTTGTAGGACAAGAGTATGTATTTGAAATAAGAATTTCTCTCACGGACTTTTTGATATTGATCGAATAACCTGGAATATAAAGGTTGCCTAATTTTGGATAGGAAGTTATACCTAAATTTGAATATCGAAAATTAGGAGCACATGTAGGTAGTTGCGTTGTTTATATAAGGTATCCAATTTTGGGCGCCCTATTTTTAAATTTGAAAAAGTGCTTTGTTTTACTTTGGTCGAATTTTTGTATTCTTTAGGGTTGAAATACATATTTAGGTGAGCGTACCCTGTTTTTATTGACGTAACAACATATTTTGAACAGAAGAATTAACAAAATATGTTTTCGTCACACAAAAAAAGTTAAAATAAAAAAACTATAAAAAAATAGGCGACCTTCCTCTAATAAAACCGTACGAAAAATCTAATTTGCGTTCCGGGTTGAAACTGTACTGTTATCGGACAGTAAGTTTTTCGTTCCAACAGGCCACTTAAACCGGTTTCGGACTCCTCCGAAGACAGGCGCATTAGAAATTTTTGCATTTCACTCTTTTCTTTATCTGTGTTTATCATATGTTACACTGGAATAATTGTATGTAAATTCTCATCCACTTCGTGACAATACATTTCTAGTTTATATTACCTGAGATAAAAATATACCATATATTTACATTTGTCTGAGAAAATTACAAAAACAGTGAATAACCAAAAAATTAAAATTTGGGCAGTTAATAAATTTCCAAGCCAATTTTGCACTTAATTTGCGATCTTATACATAAATTCTCTAAATTCACAGAAAAATTGGGAATTAACATGTGAAATGCCGGGAAAGCCACAGGAAATATACAAATATTTTTTAAATTTCCAAAAAAACATCTACAGCATCTGTTTGATTTTTTCGCAAGTGCCTTTTTTTCTACGGAACTGCGGCATGTTGTATATATCAAATGCACATAAGTATTTAGTTTTTAGCTTTTAATCACTTTATGCTCCACTTACATTTGTAGTAAAATATAATGTGGCATAGGGTGATCGCCCTCAAGGGTAATTGAAATTGCATAATACATATGCAATTTTTTATTGAAATTTTTTAATCCTTCCCCGAAATTTTTTCTTGCATACGGCCCTGGGATTCTTAAATAACAGTCATAAACTATGTAATATACCTACTAAAGTACATGCTAACAAAATCACAAAAACTTTGTGGATATTGAGGCTTTCTATAATATGTAGGTATTTTCGCAAATATTTTGTAAAAATCAAATAACAAAATACAAATAAATAAATATATATATATATTTTACATAAAACTTGTGATATTACAAAAAATAAACATTTTTTCACAAGTTTCGCCCAAAAATAAGTGCCAAATGCACGTTTGTTTGTAAATTGTTGGTATATTTAGCTTATTCGGTAATCTTTAGTAGTTGATAGTTTAGAATATAAATAAAATTTATTGGGCAATTTTTAGTGGTTTCTAGTTTATGAATATAAATTAAATTACTATAATTTTATCTGCATTTTAAAGAACTAAAATTAAAAATTTATTCTGATAATCCTATGTAATTTTACAAAAAAATGTGTAAGAAATAAAACTAGTGTGGCCGTAGTTTTTAAAATAAAATTTACATACAATAAGTAATTTCGCAAAGTAATTTACAAATCTCTTTTTTCTGTGTGCAACTTTAATTTAGATCTCTCTAGTTCATGCTTTGCCTTCGATCTACCTTTACGCGAGACAAACGAAACCTACCCTTTCTTTTAGTCACGTGACTTTCAATTTAACTCTCTTGCATATTTGCATATAATCATATGATCAGTAAATCGATCACTACGCCAAAACCATTTCTTGGGACTAGTATTTGGTCGTTCAATCTAACCAAAACAGTTTCAAAACAGTTTTCGTATTGTATTGCGCGCGCATTTAGATTTCTCGTACGGTTTTATGACTGTCGAATGTGATGATGGAACACAACCTCAGAAGAGTGGTGGATAGGCAGTGACAAAATTAAGAAGACTTTTTTACGGTTCATTAAAAAATGTCTGAAATATAATAAGTGGTTTTATTTTGATGAAAGCAATTAGTTATTTTTTTTTTAAATAACGCTGAAAATGTGTTATTTGGTTGTGTTTTGACCTACCCTAGCAATATAGTCGTGACGTCTGTGTGTGTGTGTGTGTGTGTGCGTGTGTATGTATATCTGTCCGAAACGCGATAGCTCCTAAACCGCTTAACCGATTTATATGAAATTTTCAGGTAAAATAGTAGTCGATACTGCAACGAGCTGATTAGATTTTAGTCAAAATTCATCAATGCTAATGACAGTTTTTTGACAGTCAAAAAGTTTTAAAAATGCTAACTTTTTAACGGACCGTCGCATCAATATGCGGTTTTCGGAATATAGTAGCGCGCTTTTTTGAAAAAAATGGTTTTATAACCAAAAAGTTCGTAAGAGCTTTTATTTCGGAGATATTTACAAAAAACTGTTTTTAAGGTTGATATAACGTGGAGTCTGTTAATGCGTTAGGAAGGTATCCATTTATTTTTGTTTTATATTGACAAGTACTACATTTTGAAAATCGGTCCTAAACATTTGGATAAAAATAAATAAAAAACCATTTTGAAAAACATTAATGACCACAGGTGTGTAACTGGCCCTGCCATTTTGGCGGAAGGAGTTTCAGCCAAAACACAAAAAATTGAAATCTAAAAAAATTTCAAAAAATTGCTCCGTAGACGACATGGCTAATTTTATGGTTGGGAGGCTCATTAATTGGATGATCAAAAAGCCGGACAAACAAAAAAGCCGGCATTTTGCCGAAAACGCAGGACTTTTCTGGCTTTATCCGGACGTATGGTCATCCTAACATCAGTGGCGGCTCGGGACCAATAAGTTACGTACTATTTACGAACAAATGTGTACGCGTCCCACAACCGATTGCATAGTACACTTACTTATTCTCGCTCGACCTTGCAGCGAGGCATAAACTTGAACAATTTTAAAATTAAAACAACATATACAGGTACAGAGTTGGGCATATTACTTGAAAAATCTGCTACTGAAGTATAACTACTAACTATTTCATCAAAAACGTAGTTAACTACTTCGTAGTTGAACTACTTGTTCAAAAAAGTAGTTAAATTGCTAACTACTTGTAGTTTGTAGTTTAAAATTTAACTATTTTTTTGATTACAAGCCATATGTAGGTAGCAAATTTAAGTGAAACGCTGCGTGCTCCAGCATTAACCTTTTATTTTTATGCTGCATAAAATAATCGCAAAAAGTACTTCAGAAAGTAGTTAAATACATGGTTTTAAGTAACTAGTTTTAGTAGTTTTTCTACTATTGAGGAATTTGATTACTTTTACTTTTTACTTTTTTACTACCAGTAGTTAAATTAAATATTTTTAAAAATAGTCAAATTCCGCAAAAGTAGTTAAGACTACTAGTAGTTAATTATTTTAAAAGTAATTAAACTCCCCAAAAGTAGTTAAATTACTAAAAGGTTATTTTACTATATATATATATTTATCGGTTTCACAACGTTCTACGTCTTCCGATACCCAATCTCCACTCGTTTCTGTTTGCCCATAATTCATCATCTAGGCCTCTTATTCTTATTTCACGGTCTATTCCTTCTCTCCAGCTTCTCCTTGGCCGTCCTCGTTTTCTTCGGCCAGTTGGTTTCCATTGTAGTATTTGTTTAGGTAGTCTTTCGTCATTCATTCTTTGTACATGTCCGTACCACACCAGTTGTTTTGTTCTTATATCATCCACTAAAGTACGTTCACCTACTGTCATAATTTCTCTTATTCTTTGATTTGTAAGTCTTTCTCTTTTTGATTTCCCTGCTGCTCTTCTCCAATAGTCCATCTCCGTAGCGGAAAGCATTTTTTCTGTTCTATCCTTGATTGGCCATACTTCTGAGCCGTATGTAATAATACTTTTTATAATGGTGTTATATATAAGCTTTTTGTTATGTTTTGATATAATTTGGTCCCAAATTATTCCATTTAATAAAGTTATTGCTTTTCTTCCTTGTACGTTTCGATCTTTTATAGCTTTGTCTAGTGTTCCGTCAGCTGTAATTTTTAGACCTAAGTATTTATACTCATCACAGGAGTGAATTCGCTGCCCGGTATTTAAGATTAGATCCTGTTTCATTCCACCGATACACATATACTCTGTCTTATTGAGATTAACCTCTAGTCCCCACTTATTGTACTCTTCTATTAGTTTTCGTGTCATATATTCGAGGTCGTCATAATCCTGAGCCACTACTATCTGATCATCGGCGAAACATAAAGTATACAAGGTGGTTTCGTCCAACGGAATTCCCATGTTTTGGCATTTTCTCTTCCATACTTTAAGGACTTGTTCCAAGTATATCTTGAAGAGCGTAGGCGAGATACAGCAACCTTGTTTAAGACCTTTATTTACTTGAAAGCCTTTGGTTAGTTTTGCTTTTATTTTAACTTTTGCCTTACTATTGCGGTATAACTCTTGGATGGCCTTAATTAGTTGTACGCTTATGTTTGTGTTTTCCAACGCTTTCCAAAGTAGATTTAGTGGTATACTATCATATGCCTTCTGCAAATCCACGTTAAGCAGATGCAGCTCTTGACCGTATGCCATTTTCTTTTCAATAACTTGGGTTATACAAAAGAGATGATCTGAAGTCGATCTACCCGCCCTGAAACCAGCTTGTTCTTCTGCCTCCATGTCTTTATATTCGCTCTCTACTTTATTTCTTATTATTTTACCGTATATTCTGCTTAGCGTACTAGTCACAGATATACCTCTATAATTGTCACATATATCTTTCCTTCCTTTTTTGTGTATTGTGGATATATATGACGTTTTCCACTCAGTTAGGACTACAGTTCCATTTAAATATTTTTGGAAAAGATTCCGTAATCTCCAAAACAGTTCTTCAGTGCCATATTTAATAAGTTCGGCTGGGATATTTCCGGGTCCGGCAGATTTACCGCTTTTTAAGGTTGTGCACACGTTTTTGACCTCAGAGATTGTGAGGGGTACTGGAGATCCCATCGTTCTAATTATATAGTCTCTTGCGTCTTCCTTGAATTCTGCTCTATCTTCAGTTAAAAGTTTTTTAAAATGCTCATCCCATTCTTTGTCTGGTATTGGTGAAATGATATCTCTGCATGTTTCTTTTTTAATCGATCTTATAGTTTTCCAGCTTTCGGTACTTCTCCTACCTCCTAAGTAAGAATCTATTTTCTGACACTTTTGCGTCTACGAATGATTTTTCTTATCACTGATCATTCTTCTCACCTTTGATTGCGCGATTTTGTATTCTTGTCTGCTTCTATCTGTCTCTTGGGATAAGTAGGTGTGATATAATTTCCTTTTTTCCTCTATTTCTCTCTCAATCTCAGCATCCCACCAGTATGGTTTTCTTCTTTTAGAAGTTTCTTCCACTAATCCTAGTGCTTCTTTTGCAGCTTGGTGGATGCTTAATGTAATACATTCGTATTCCTCATCTGGGGTTTCACCTGAACTTGTATTAAGTTTTTCGTTCAGTCTCTTTTTGTATAAGTTTTTTACGCTGTCATGTTCTAGGCTTAGTAGATTATATTTACAGTGATCAATTTCTTCAATCACTGTATCATCAAGATGTTGCTGATGGAGGCTTCGGCCTTGATATGGAAAGAGAATTTTGGTCTCCAGAAAATAGTGATCACTTCCGCATGTTGATCCACGCTTTGTTCTGACATCTTGAATTTTTAGTTTTATCTTTTGTTTAGTGATAAGATAATCAATGACGGATTTCAGGTTTTGTGAGGGTTTGGTCCAGGTATATTTGTGTATTTCCTTATGTTGAAAAAAACCGTTTTGGATTTTTAGGTTTAATTGCTCACATACTGTAATTAGCCGGTTTCCATTGTCATTAACAAGATTTTCTCCATATTGGCCAACTGTCAGATCATTAACTCTGTTACCGGTTCTACTATTTAAATCTCCCAATATGACAATTTCTCTAGATGCACTTACTGCTGATATTTCATTGTGTATTTCTTCAAAGAAATTGTCTTTCACGGCTACATTTGCATCGTCGTTATACGCATAGATTCCAAAAATCGTAAGTCTCATTCCTTTTATTGTTATATTCATTTTAATTAGCCTTTCATTGACTGCTTCCCAGTTGGTGATAAATTTTCTAAATCTTTTGTTGACCAAAATAGATACTCCTTGTTGGGCATGTTTTTCTTTTGCCACTCCGCTATAGAAATGGTCATATTGTTACTAAAACTAGTTAAAATCAAGTAGTTAACTACTTTTCGTAGTACTTTTTCTGATTATTTTATGCAGAATAAAAATAATCGAGTATAACTACCGGGAGAAAAAAAGTAATCAGAGTGCAACTATTTTTACGGAAAAAGTAGTTAACTACGTAGTAAACTACTTTTGCTACTGCCCAACTCTGTAGGTATTTCCAAAATAAACTCTCTGTACTTACAAATTTATAAGTTATTAAAATCTCCTTTAAATATTCAATTTTAAAGTCTTTTAGTTTGGTGCGAAACAAGCAGCAGGGTGTTGCTCCTGCTCCAGACTTATTAATATTAAATGGTTTTTAAAAAGGCGCCTTTCCCAATATTAACTGTTAAATTTTACATCAACATGTTTTTTTTTGTTTGAAATTTTATTATTTTCTCTCAATAGTTTTAATATAAGAAAATTTATGTATAAGAAGCAGCCTCAGAAGCAACTTATTTACAAATTTTTATAGAGACTGGTTTGTTTGCCTGCTCCACTGCAAAAATGTTTTTTATTATAATTTTTAAACTACTTCTACTGTTGATTTTATTGGGACAAACTGCACTAAATTGATCAGGCCTAAATTCATTGAAAGTGGTTCAAAAAAGTATTTTTTTTTTCTAAACATTGTTTTATCAATTATAATACTGCATTCTCAATTTTGTCTGCATTTGTTTCCTCGTAAAAAAAATTACTAAACCGATTTTAATAAAAATACAAAGCATTATGGTGTAGATCAATTGCTATTAATGATTACAATCGAAATTTTTTGTCATCTTAAAATCCAGGAGGACGGACAGACCTTGACCATTCAAGGAGTCTTGTTTATTTTTATATTTAAAAACTTTTGATTTGTTAAAAGTAATAAAAAGGCTCTGTCTCTATCCCGTTTGATTAGGTTTGATAGTTCTTTAAATAATAATTTTTGTTTCACCATTATTTTACAGACTATACGATTGCCGTACCAATTCTTTTTCCAATAATTTCCTTTTCTGGGGCATCGAAAATATAACTAACACGGCAGTGTCCCGCCTAGTTCGCGCAGACTGCCGTACCACCTTTTCTTGAAACATTTCAGCCCATATTTGGCATACATAAAACACTACTTTAAAATGAGCTACAAAACTCAATATTTGCACAATCGTAGACCTTTATAGTGTTAACAATCCCTCCGACTGATAAATTTGTTATTACTGTACCTATTTTAATTAAATAAAATCATGATGAGAATCTATAAAGGGTGTCCCATAACTTAGAGGCCATAGAGGCCAAAAGGTCAACACACATCTGTTTTTAAGATTTATAATTTTTAAAGTTAGAGAAGTGGGGGAAAAAGGGCTTTACAAAAAAAAAGAAAATCTGTTACAGCCAGCTGAATACTGAGCTAATTGTGATTTAAAAATGTAATATTTCTATTTTTGATAAAATTGCAAGTTGAGGAGATACAGGCTGTCAAAATCACCTCCAAAAATGTATAAAAAAAAGAATAATAAAAAAAAATTTGCTTACTTATTCTTTTAAAAAATATCAATAATATTCTATATATATGTCTTGCTAAAGACTTGTTTTTATTAACAAAAATTAAAAAAAAAACATTGCGTTTATTATGACATTTATAAAAATTTATACCAAAAAAATAGTTTTTTCTAAAAAAAATTGACCGACTAATGGTTTTCAAAATAATTTTTAGTTTAGTATATTGCTCTTGTTGTAGTACACGATTTTACCCAATTTCAAATTTTTTGTGCTTTTTTTTTTAAGTTATTATCAAAAAAGTTAAAAAAATTGCCAATTTTGATGCTCTGTAACGCGACAAAGAGAGTTTTGATCCATCCATTATAGGAACTTTTTTATCAGACATGACCTTCTCTATCACCTGTTGGCCTATGGCCCCTAAGATATGGGACAATCTGGATATTTAATTAAAATCGGTTGAGAAATATGATTTTATGGAGAAATTAATGTAGAGATGTAAGCGTCTAAACTGCAGAAAATCGGTAAAACAAACACTAATATCTCGAGAACAACTAAAGCGATTATCATGATTAGTACTTCGCTGCGTGTAGCGACTCTAGAAACATTTGTAGAAATTTTAAAAAGGGTCAATAAAGTTCTTGCAACACAAGAAAAAGCAATCGTTTGGGCAGGCTTAAATTCAATTAAGTCCGTCATCTTGGATTTCAAGGCGGCGGCAAATTTTGGTAATTCTTTTTAAAGAGCTCTTGATACCTTTTATTTCATTAAAATCGGTTCAGCAAAAATTCATTCCTGGGGAAAGTGAAAATGTTTGAAAAAAAAATATTTTTGGGACAACAACAACTGAACCGATTTCAATGATTCATATCTCATTGTGCGTGGGAGAAATAGAGCTTGTTTACGACTTTACGAAGCCTTTTAAAGGGTTAAGTTTGATTAAGTCTGCCATTGTGGAATTTAAGATGTCGGACAATAAATATTTTTGCTCAAAAGCATGATCGATTCGTTACAAAATACAGTGTGGTGTTCCATTAAAATTGATAGTTCGATGAAGGTCTAGTTGTTGTCTTTATAACATGTAATTTTGACATAATATGCCTTCAAAGTTCTCAATTCTCAATGGAGCGAAAAAAAAATAAAATAGGAAAAATAATCACATATTATATCTGCTTCATGGTAAATAAATTTTTGCACGTTTTCGAAACTTTTACACGTTTTTATAGACGTGTGTAAAACCAAAATATTGCTTTTTTAACAAGACAGAAAAAATTCGGCGCAGGCAAAAATTTTGTGATAAATTGCGGTTCATGCCTTTGCTTTTTTCAAAAAAATAAGTTTAAGGCCAGCCACCCACTGGATGCGCCACAGTACGCAGCCAAAAAAAAACAAACAGGAGGAATGAGACTTACCCATTAATATCAGAAAACCCCATGTTCAGATACCCATCCAAATATTTAAATTTCGGCATCCTCTTGTCATCCTTCCTGTATGGATTGCTTAAATCCAGGTTTTCTAATATGTTTAAATTTTTTGTATTGGCTGAAACATTTTCAGATGCATTTTGGTATCCTTTTCCTAATCCTCTTTCTGCTCTATAGACAAATATATTCATATGTACAGAGTGTCCCATTTTTAATGTTATTAAAGGGGAAACTCACTTATTATAAAAGAAATAGGATTGGGGATTTCACATCACTGTCCTCAAATTTTGAGACAATAAAAAATTTATTTGACATTTTTTTCTAGCCCTTGTAGTTTTAAAGCTACCAGGGAAAATTCAAAAATTCGGAATCCCAGAAATTCATTATTAGGGCAGATGTTTCAATTTTGTTACAACTTATTTACAGAAAGATTCTGTCAATAAAATGACGTTGTCAAATTTGTGGTCGGTTGAGCCAAATCCGAGATTTCAGAAAAAAATTAAGAAAAAAATTCAGATCTGGATTTTTTTTTTAAGAATTTTTATATGAAGTGGTTAATTGAGGACCCATTGTGAAGCAAAAAATTGAAAAAGAAGTCTTGGTCCATATTTAACTTGTTATTTTTTTTTTCTGAAAACTCGAATCCGACTCGAGGGATCAAAAATTTGATAAGGTCATTTTATTGACAAGATCAACTACCTATTTAACAAGGGCGGCAGGGTAGTGCCGTGGTATGGTCGTCGGCTTTACATGCAGAAGGTACCAGGCTCGCGTCTCGAACGATGCAAAAACGAAAAAAAAATCTGTCATCTTGTCGCCCACTTCCTTTTCAGCGTTCAACAGCCGATGCGATGCACGCAAAAATATAAGTTGACCTTGAACATCGAGAATATACGCAGGTCTAGTTCAGGAGCTGCCACGCAGCCAGCCGAGGAACCAGGGATAATAACCCAGGAGCCTGCTATAAGTGCTATATAGTCGGAACCAGAATAGCGCCAGCATAAATCTCCTACAGTCAACTCAAGACGACCACGACTGTTGCGCTGAAAAGGAAAGAAGTCTATCGTCTATCACCAAGTTCTGCTGGGAGCACGTGCATCAGTTTGATATATCGCACACCCGCTAAAAAAGAGTCACATCTCAAAATTCGCCGTTATTGAGATAAACCTGCCGCCATCATCGAAATAACTTTCTTCCATAAAAGCCGCGCCGCGGCGATGTGACTCTTTTATTTTGTCCAGTTTAGCTTAGGATGCGTTCCTTTACAGTGTCACTTCTGACTTTATAACAGCGTGAACGTGGAGTTTCATCATAAGAGTCACATTTCGAGTTGTGAAGGTTTTTGTGTCAACTATTGGTTAAATCTGACCCATATAACAAGTAAAATACTGTTCTTTTTTGTGTTATGACTGTTTTTTCGAATTGTTCAGTATATATAGAGTTAAGGAGAATAAGAAAAAAAGCTTTTGAATTTATTAGAGAATAATCACATTCCCAGTTGTTCTTCAGCATTTTATAACTCGTTGTAAAAATTAATACGAAGTTTCTTCTTTAATTGTTTTTTTTTTATATATTATTTACCATCATCGGGTTTTTGTCTTTTTTTTACTAAAAACGACAAAAATCATTTTTTCTGAGAAACGTACTGCACTAATTTCATTGAGTTAATAGATTCCTGTTGATATAAAATAACATGTTAACTCGTAATTTGTCATGTAAGTGAAAAATGAATCTCTCTAATGAACTAAATTCTTTAACAGCGATTTTCTCAAAACAATAGGGACCTATTGCAATAGTGCCAGGCACAAATTGTGCCGGGCACTATATTAACAGTTTCGCATTACAAACTGACAGTTGCTCTTCCAAATTGACATACCAAAGTCGAATTTATAAATCCCGTCGTTTATTTTCCATTAATAGAAGCGTCACTATTAAATCCGACTCGTATAATACACAAAGGCGTAATTTTGAAAGGACACAGCTGTTCTTATAATGAGAAACTGTCAATATAGTGCCCAGCACAATTTGTGACTGGCACTATTGCAATAGGTCCCTAATGTTTTTTGAGTTGTGACTATTTTTTAGCGGGGGTGCGATATGATGTACGGACAAATCAGGATTTGCGAAAAGGGCGCGCCGTGTGCCTAGTCGCTAGACTACAGACTACAGACAGACGTCCATACTTGTGCAACGAGAAATCGAGACAAATTGATACCTAGCTACCATCGCCTAGAAAGAACTCGCAGGGGTTCAGACTACTTTGGCATAAAATTTTTCAATATCCTTCCCACAGAGGTGAAAAACCTTGACGAGAGAAAGTTTATTGAAAAAATAAAAAAATACCTTTTGCAAAATGCGTTCTACTCTTTTGAGGAGTATCTCAGTAGCAACTTTGTTTTCTAAGAAAAAAACTGAATATCCGTTTATAGTGTAATAGTAGGTACAATTTTAATTGTTTTGATTTTTCAGTGCGTTTCGTTCTTACAAATGTTTGTCAATAACTGTTCATATTACTTTTGTAATTTGTTTTGCCGTTTCTCTAGTTTTTGCGTTTAAAGTTGTAAAGTGGGCTGGATTTATGGTTGATACTTTATTGCATTTGGGGGGAAAAGGGGAGAAAGGAGAAAGGAAGGAGAAAAGAGGGAAAAAAGAAAAAAAAAAAAAACTTTCTATCTACCAATAATATTTATTTACCTACTGTAATTTTTTCTTAATTTGACTTGTAAAAACACAATGTGTAATATTTACCAATAAAGAAACTAAACTAAACTAAACTAAACTAAACTTGGTCTCCCCACCACTACTACTACTACTACTACTACCTGTTTAACAAAATTGAAATATCTGCACTGATAACAAAGATATGACCGATTTTTAGATTTCCGAATTTTTGAATATTCCCTCGTAGCTCCAAAACTACAAGGGCTGGAAAAAACTTTTTTCATACTTTTTTAGGTCTCAAAATTTCAGGACAGCATTCCATATATTTTATAATAAGTGAGTTTCCCATTCAATACCATCTAAAATAGGACACCCTGTACATGGTGACTGGTTATATTTTACTCAATATCTATCTAATCATGTGTAAGTTCAGGGATAAAAATTATTTGAATTTTTTTTTATTTTTAAATAGAAGACTCTTTCATAAAAAAAAATTATCATCGTAAAAAGGTTTTCATGCATGCAAGTAATTCGCGAAGAGTCATTCTCTGAACAACAAAGATAAAGAGTAAAATTAAAAGAACCTGTCTTAAAGCATTTTTTCCATGGATTTTTCAAAATCTTTGCACCTATTACCAAGATCGATTGGAAATCAACAAGTGGTATTTTTAGCTCACACATATACTATACTATAGTAGTGTGAGCTATGGTGATCCTAATTTTTTCGAGAAAAAAAAAGTTGCTCCGATTTCAAAAATTTTTATATATCTTTGCGTTTCAGATGATTTTGAAACTTTTTTGTTGCGCCGTCTGTCTGTCTGTCTGTCTGTCTGTCTGTCTGTATGTCTGTCTGTATGTCTGTAACGACCAACGCGCATAACTCAAAAACCGCTTGGCCGATTTTAATGAAATTTGGTACCTAGGCTGGGTCTTGGGTCGAGATGGTCCCATTTAAAAATGAACAAAATCCACCGAACACAAACCAAATAAAAGGGTGGGGGTAGATTTCAAAAATTAGAGTTTATGTGAAAATATGGCGTGTGTGATATCAGACGAAAGGTAATTGAGTTTGGAGTTAAACAAAATACATTTTAATTTATTTTTAAAAAAGGGTGGGGGTATATTTCAAAAATTAGAGTTTAAGTGAAAATATGGCGTGTGTGATATCAAACGAAAGGTAATTGGAGGAGTAAAGGAGTTTAACAAATAACATTTTAGTTTTTGCTTTTTTTAAGGGTGGGGGTAGATTTTGAAAATTTGAGTTTAAATCAAAACATGGCTTGTGTGGTATCAAACAAAAGGTAATTTAGTCTGGAGTTGAATAAAATATATTTCAGTTTTTAGTTATATTAGCTCACACGTAAACTATAACTATAGTACCTAGTGTGAGCTTAGGGGCCCATATATTGGCAGAGTATTTTAAAAGAAACATCAAAACACTGCGTGGGACACACCGGCGTAAATAGGTATGTGGATAGAATAGACCGGTGTTCGGATCTTATATATATTGTCGAATTTTTCACGTCACTGGTGGTCCAGCTGATTTTTGTAAACAAAGGTTAGATATGATATGAACAACGGAACAACTAATATTTTTTGAATATTTTGAAAACTAAGTCAATTTTCCAATATTTTTCTAACATCCTTATAAAATGTAATTTTCTAGAAGTATTGTCGTTATTAGCTCACACATATACTATACTATAGTAGTGTGAGCTATGGTGATCCTAATTTTTTCGAGAAAAAAAAAGTTGCTCCGATTTCAAAATTTTTTATATATCTTTGCGTTTCAGATGATTTTGAAACTTTTTTGTTGCGCCGTCTGTCTGTCTGTCTGTCTGTCTGTCTGTCTGTCTGTCTGTATGTCTGTCTGTCTGTCTGTCTGTCTGTCTGTCTGTCTGTCTGTCTGTCTGTGTGTCTGTATGTCTGTCTGTAACGACCAACGCGCATAACTCAAAAACCGCTTGCCCGATTTTAATGAAATTTGGTACCCAGGCTGGGTTTTGGGTCGAGATGGTCCCATTTAAAAATGAACAAAATCCACCGAACACAAGCCAAATAAAAGGGTGGGGGTAGATTTCAAAAATTAGAGTTTATGAAAAAATATGGCGTGTGTGATATCAAACGAAAGGTAATTGAGTCTGGAGTTAAACAAAATACATTTCAGTTTATTTAAAAAAAAGGGGGGGGGTAAATTTCAAAAATTAGTGTTTAAGTGGAAGTATGGCGTGTGTGATATCAAACGAAAGGTAATTGAGTCTGGAGTTAAACAAAATACATTTTAGTTTATTTAAAAAAAAGGGGGGGGGTAAATTTCAAAAATTTGTGTTTAAGTGGAAATATGGCGTGTGTGATATCAAACGAAAGGTAATTGAGTCTGGAGTTAAACAAAATACATTTTAGTTTTAAAAAAAAGGGTGGGGGTAGATTGGAAAATTAGAGTATAAGTCAAAACATGGCTTGTGTGGTATCAAACGAAAGGTAATTGAGTCTGGAGTTCAATAAAACATACTTCAGTTTTTAGTTATATTAGCTTTCACGTAGATACACTATAACTATAGTACCCAGTGTGAGCTTAGGTGCTCATAGATTGGCAGAGTATTTTTTTTAGCCTGCTTTATTTTTTATTAAACAAAACTTAAACTACAAGTCAAACTGAATATGATCGTTTAGTATCAAAGGTGAACCGAGGACTTGGGAAGTAAACAAAGATGTAAGTCAGCGGGTTATTTTTGAAGCTGATACGAACACAGTATTTTCTTCGAATTTTAATTTTTGTGTAAATAGAAATAAAACGGGCTAAAAAAAATAACCACTGGTATGTCTGAAAAAAATTATTTTATAAAAATATAATAAAAAATAGTAGGAAAATTGCCTTAGTTTTCAAAAAATTCACAAAATATTAGTTGTTCATATCATATCTAACTTTTGTTTACAAAAATCAGCTGGACCACCAGTAACGTAAAAATTTGACATATATATAAATATATATATATATATATATATATATATATATAAAATCCGAACACCGGTCTATTCTATCCACCGTGAATAGGTATAACCCATGGGCATAAACTAATAATAATACCATGGGCCAGCTCGCCAAAAAGGGAAATGGTATAATTTTAGGGTACTGATTTTCCTTTTCACAGCAGTTAGAGGGGTTCCAACAGCATAGTAATAAACTCGTTGCCATTTATAAATTTTGTGTTAAATTGAGTTCGTTAACTTGCCCCTTTCGTCATCTTACCCCGCTCTCGCATATACAGGGTGGTCCAGGTTAAAGTACATTAATTTTAACAGGTGATGAAATGTCGCAAAAAAAGTAGAGTTTTATAACAAAACTTTTTTAAAAAACGTTACCTATCAAAGATACAGGGTGTTAAAGTAAAAAAAAATGGTTTTTTCATCATAACATTTAAACCGTTACATCGATTTTCACTAAATTTCGTACACAGAATATTATCCTATATCTCTAAGTGACAATTGTATTCGTTTTTTAAAACTCCCGAGTGGCGTAGATATTCGGGGTAGGCACCCCATTTTACCCTCCCAATCTTTGGCGCCACTAAATGTATTAAAAATAAAAATTTTTTTTATTATTCCCTGTTTAATTTAGCAAAAAAAGTGATTTTACAAAACTTTGATTTTTGGCTTAGTTTTTGAGATATAAATAAATTTAAAGTCATGTAAGCACGTTAAAAATCAAGTCATTACTAAATGAAATAAACAAAATCGATTTCCACTAAATTTCCCACACAGATTAACGTAGTAAATCTCTAAGTAATGATTAAATTTATTAAAAAAATTGACCAGTGGCGTAAATATTGGGGATATGCAACCCATTTTATCCTCCCAATATTTGGCGCCACAGCCCATGGGCGCACCCAAAGGGGGGGCGGGGCCTGGGCCCCCCCAAGCCTTAGATTTTTTTACATATTTTCGACCTATTTCAGAAAAAAACACAAAAAATAGCTTAATATTCGACATCATGAGGCTTCGCCCCCCCCCCCCAAGAGATATTCCTGGGTGCGCCACTGCCACTGTCTGTTTTAAAAATAAAATGATTTTTTTTTATTTCTGTTTTAATTTAGCAACAAAAAACTTATAAAAACTAACAAATAGATAAATTTCTTTCTAGAGTAAGTTTTCAAAATGAAATCCACCGACTTCAATGTAGTTTTGAAGTCTTTTAGCCATGGAATTAGTTGCAGTTAAGACTTGGTGATGACTATCCTTAAGCTGACGACACGCCTCTTCAACACGTTCTACTAGTTCTTCGCTTGGCTTAACTATCGTTTCATAAACAATATGAAGAGTCAGGGGGAACCCTTTAGTTCCATATTGAAAACTCATTGCGTAAATAGGTCACTCTCAGATAGTTATTTATAATGTTTAAATTGGCATAATGTTTAATTAGAACAAATTACGTGAAAAACTTCATTACTATTAGCAAAAACTTAGAGCGATGTCAAAAAATACTAGGAAAAAACGATGAGAGTCCAGTGACTTTCATCGATATTTCCCCTTATTTTGAATACTTTTGAAGTCTTTTATTCAAACAAGTTACAAAAAATCGAACAAAGACAAAATGACATATTGTTTAATGTGGCAAGCTTCTCAAGTAGTTTTGTGCTTCACGTCCACAAAATTTAGACTAAAAAAGCAACTGGAAATAAAAATGGCCAAAACGCTTCATCGCAGATGTGGGCTTTCAGCGTTTTTTCCCTGACGCGTGGACTTTCATCGTTCTTTCCAAGTGTAATATATTTTCAAACCATGGTAACTCATGACTGTCAGCATTTTTTCCTCCTTTTGCTATGGTATAGTAATATATACGTATGAATCCACATTTTACACTGATTACTTTATTTTCGACCTAGAATGGACTGTTATCGTTTTTTCCCCTGACTCTTTATATGTTTTAGGTACCCCCACACTGGGCTGCCTGCTTACATCAGTTTAAATTTATTTAAATATCTCAAAAACTAAGCCAAAGATCAAAATTTTGCAGAAGCACTTTTTTGTTGCTAAATTAAACAAGGAATAAAAACCAAGAATTTTATTTTTAAAACATTCAGTAGCGCCAAAGTTTGGGAGGGAAAAATAGGGTTCCTATCCCCAATATCTACGCCACTGGAGAATTTTAGAAAACGAATACAATTGTTACTTAATGATGTCCCACAGTAGTTTATGTATGAAATTTAGTGGAAATTGATGTAACGGCTTAAAAGTTATAATGAAAAAACCATTTTTTTTTAAAACTTTGACACCCTGTATCTTTGTTAGGAAGCGTTTTTTAAAAAAGTTTTGTTATGAAACTCTACTTTGGTTCGACGTTCTATCACCTATTAAAACTAATGTACTTTAACCTGGACCACCCTGTATAACATTAGATTTAGGTGATCCGTGATCAGATGCCGCTTTTCTAGTAAAGTTCTGTCATTTCATCATAATAACCATTTTGGGATTTGCAGGAGTTTGTGCAAAAATTGAAAATTTATTTTTATATTTTGGGAAGAATTTAAGTGTTTTAAGCACGGCTACATAGCCTACCTAAAGGTAGGCTGTGACGGCTAGGTATCATTCTTTAAAGTTAAAGTGTCGAACATACCTTATACCATTCTATAAGGACCTAATTCCTTCTCGAAATATAACAAAGGCTTTCGAAAAGTAACACCTGCAATCGGTAATACAGGGTCAAACTCATTTTAAAATTGTTAGCGGTTGTTTTTATATTACTTGAATTAATGTCATTATTATAGTGACAAATTCATTATTATTGTGAATAATAAAAATTATAAACCTGTATATTTTAGTTTGTTTTTATAAATGAGGAGCGAGTAAGTGATATTAATAATGGCGTTTTGGCGACCGTTTGAAACACCACAAACAAATTTGTGGAGACCATTTGATGATCAAGGAGGAGAAGAAGTGGTGGTACCATTAGAGTCTGCGGTTTTACCTTAACCCTAAAAAATAAATGGATCCATGACGGAACTGACACCTTCCTAACTAGCCTATTATCAAACTTCAAGTAAAGCCATGATAATATATTAGCCTTGAAAACAGTTTTTTTAAATATCTCAGAAACTAAAACTCCTACGATGTTTTTGGTAATAACACGAATTATTGAAGAAAATATAGTCTACTATATTTTAAAAACAGTGTATTAAGGCAATGCTCCATTAAAAAAATAGCAGTTTTTAAAGTTTTTAAGTGTCAAAAAACTGTCATTCGCATTAATGGATTTTGACCAAAATCTAATAAGCTCGTAAGACTCTCGAACACTATTTTACCTATATATTTATAATATACACACACGCAGACAGACATCACGACCATATTGCTAGGATACGTCAAAATACATCCAAATAAATTTTTGGCGTTATCTCAAATCGTCGAAATTAATACCTTCTTTCTAGCCATTGCTACGCGGGCTAGGAAGGTAAAAATATCCAAAGGGCAAGGCAAAACTTTTAAAAACACATTGTACGAGGAAAACCCAAGATATTATTTTTGATATGTATGCGCAACTCTCAGTAGAAAATTACGGAAATCGTTCCAGAATATACGAACGTATTACACATATAACAGGGGCAAGCTACATAGTATATAGTACCTATCTATTAATGATTATTATACTCATTAAGCAGCAACTTTTATTAAACGTTTTATTTTACTTGACTATATACTATAAACAGTTCCCAGTCCGACCCATATTCTCTTTTGTTTGTTTAGGATTCCTTAATGGGTTTCACACTTTTATTATGGTTTTTTTGGCGGCTTTTTGAAATGAAAGGACTATACATAGGTACCTGCAAAATATATTTCTTCTGATACAGTCTTACCACTCCTACAGAACTGGCGCTAATTACGTTAAGTTTTAATAGTGAACTTTTAACAATTTTTTTGAACTTTTAACATTTTTTTTATTTTGTCAGATTTCTTTCTGCTTCACTCGCTTACATGGACCTGCGTATTACTAATTTAAATTAGGTATGTACTTACTGATAAGCCGCCACACAAAGGCTGAAAGCGTCCAATTCCTGCATCATTATTTTTAAAATATCGGGAAACTCAAAACAGCACTTGTCACTTCAATAAATCAAATACCTATAGTAATCGTTTGACCTAACCATCAGAAGAATTATTTTTTTAAACAACAATTTCCGGATCTCATTAAATTTCAATTGTTGACCAATCCCAAAAAAAACTGGTTATTTAAACAAAAACACAAACTGTTAGATATTTTCTTTTAAATAAACTGTGAGCTTTGTTAAATTTTCATATCTATTTTTTTTTTAATTTATAAACTAGAACTAGTCACTAGAACAAGGACACCTTTTTACAGAAAGGTATTTTTTCTGAGATCATTAGCATTAAAAATCGTGTTGCGATAAAATTATTCTTTTAATAAAAATTAAGTTATAAAGTTAAATAAGCTTTTGCAAATATGTTTAATGCAAATATTTTTTTTATATAAACTGCTTAAACAAATTAGAAATTTGACATATCTTGCACACCCAAAAAAAATTGCGGCGCAGGCAAAAATGTTTTTTGAGTGCCACGCCCAACTTTTTGGCCCACCGTGTGGGCCATTATATCACATAATTTAGAGGAAATAATTAAAAAATGAGATATTTAGTTAGATATTAGTTATCTATTGTTATTGTTTTTATTAATAAATAATACATTTGTCATACCTAGTTTTTATATCTCATAAACAAGTTTTGTATTGGAAATGAAGGCGTCTGTCCTTTTTTGAAATTAATTATTCAATAACCAATTCATTAAACTTTGGAATTTCTTGAATAATTGTTTTCTTAATAGATAACATTGCGAAGGCAGTTAATAGGTACTTATTGGAATAAAACGTGACTTTATTTTAGACTTTATTCTGACACATTTACAATGAAAACTGACAGCTGACCTCTCGAAATTGACATACCAAAGTCAAATTTGAAAATAAAGTCGCTAACTTTCATTTAATAAAAACAGGCACTAATAAATCCGGTTCTGAAATACACAAAGGTCGAATTTTGAAAGAAAGCAGCTGCTTTTTATATGTAAATTTGTCACAATGCTGTCGATTTTAAAATAAAGTTAGCTTTTATTCCAATGAGTCCCTAATGTTAATCCATTCTCAGCCATTGTGTTTCTAAGAAAAGTTTTAATTCTTTTTACGGTGGAGAAACAACGTTCTGCTTCTACAGTTGTCATAGGCATCGTAACCACTGCTTCTAGTATGCTAATGCTATCAGAATTAGAAACTTTCGCCATTCGCGTAATTGCGAAGTCGTCAAAATCAAAACAATACGGCCTGACCGATAACATTGTGGTCTCCTGTGTATAACTAAATACACGAAACGTTGCCATAGGATAAGTGGTTGTTTTTTCCTCTTCCCATAACCCACGAAATAAACCGTCAAAAACTATGATTGAGTGAAACGATACCACAAAAATTATATTTTATTAAATAAAAAAATACTAGTTAATTAAAGTTAAAGTTATTTTTTATATGAAAATTCGTATTAAACTTCACATTTCTAGATTCTACAGAAATTAAATAAATTTATTTACTTTCAATAAAGTCGTTTTTAACTTCCTAGCCCGCACAGCAATGGCTAGAGAAGGGTATTGTTTTCGACGATTTTTTTTTTGAGATTATGCCGAAAATGTGTTATTTGGATGTATTTTGACCTATCCTAGCAATATCGTCGTGATGTGTGTCTGTGTTGCTGTGTACTTGGTTACTGTACGTTTTAGAAAAAAGTTTTAAACAAAAGTTGAAGACAAAAAATGTCCTACAAAAACACTTTTGCATGTTTATTTGTCAGACGAATGGTTTTTGAGTTATGGCTAAATTTTTCGCCGCAATTTTGGATTTTGACCAATTTTGATTTTTAATGGCCTATAACTTTAAAACTGCTTATTTTTGAGAAAATAAAGAAAAACTAATAGCCTTAAAACGAGACATCACTAAGTTTTCTGGGTAGTACTTTTGCTGAGATACTAACCGTGAAGTGTGAAGTATTGGCAGTACACCCGTTTCCTATGTATTTCCATAGTATATCCAAAATAAACCGAAATTATTCAGTTTTATGTCATTTTCTCAAAAGCTAAGCATTTTACAGAAGTTGTTTAATTAACTTTATTGTAGAAAATTAAATTATCTTTTAAAAGATGTATAACCTAAGTGGGCCAAGTCCACGGTTACCTTGTCCATGGGCACACTCCAAGTCAACCCCACGCTATATCAGCCTTAAAAACAGTTTTTTATAAATACAATTACAATACAAAGTTACAGTGTCGAACACCGAAATGAAAAATGAAAAATGAAAACTGAAAACTGAAAAATGAAAAATGAAAAATGAAAAATGAAAAATGAAAAATGAAAAATGAAAAATGAAAAATGAAAAATGAAAAATGAAAAATGAAAAATGAAAAATGAAAAATGAAAAATGAAAAATGAAAAATGAAAAATGAAAAATGAAAAATGAAAAATGAAAAATGAAAAATGAAAAATGAAAAATGAAAAATGAAAAATGAAAAATGAAAAATGAAAAATGAAAAATGAAAAATGAAAAATGAAAAATGAAAAATGAAAAATGAAAAATGAAAAATGAAAAATGAAAAATGAAAAATGAAAAATGAAAAATGAAAAATGAAAAATGAAAAATGAAAAATGAAAAATGAAAAATGAAAAATGAAAAATGAAAAATGAAAAATGAAAAATGAAAAATGAAAAATGAAAAATGAAAAATGAAAAATGAAAAATGAAAAATGAAAAATGAAAAATGAAAAATGAAAAATGAAAAATGAAAAATGAAAAATGAAAAATGAAAAATGAAAAATGAAAAATGAAAAATGAAAAATGAAAAATGAAAAATGAAAAATGAAAAATGAAAAATGAAAAATGAAAAATGAAAAATGAAAAATGAAAAATGAAAAATGAAAAATGAAAAATGAAAAATGAAAAATGAAAAATGAAAAATGAAAAATGAAAAATGAAAAATGAAAAATGAAAAATGAAAAATGAAAAATGAAAAATGAAAAATGAAAAATGAAAAATGAAAAATGAAAAATGAAAAATGAAAAATGAAAAATGAAAAATGAAAAATGAAAAATGAAAAATGAAAAATGAAAAATGAAAAATGAAAAATGAAAAATGAAAAATGAAAAATGAAAAATGAAAAATGAAAAATGAAAAATGAAAAATGAAAAATGAAAAATGAAAAATGAAAAATGAAAAATGAAAAATGAAAAATGAAAAATGAAAAATAAAAAATGAAAAATGAAAATTGAAGAATGGAAAATGGAAAATGGAAAATTAAAAGTGAAAAATGAAAAATTAAAAATTAAAAATGAAAAATGAAAAATGAAAAATGAAAAATGAAAAATGAAAAATGAAAAATGAAAAATGAAAAATGAAAAATGAAAAATGAAAAATGAAAAATGAAAAATGAAAAATGAAAAATGAAAAATGAAAAATGAAAAATGAAAAATGAAAAATGAAAAATGAAAAATGAAAAATGAAAAATGAAAAATGAAAAATGAAAAATGAAAAATGAAAAATGAAAAATGAAAAATGGAAAATTAAAAGTGAAAGTGGAACGTGGAAAATGGCAAATGGTAAATTGCAAAGGGAAAATGGCAAGTGGCAAATGGCAAATGCCCAATGACCAATGGCCAATGGCCAATGACCAATGACAAATGACCAATGACCAATGGCAAATGGCAAATGGCAAATTGCAAATTGCAAATTGCAAATTGCAAATTGCAAATTGCAAATTGCAAATTGCAAATTGCAAATTGCAAATTGCAAATTGCAAATTGCAAAGGGCAAATGGCAAATGGCAAATGGCAAATGGCAAATGCCCAATGCCCAATGACCAATGGCAAATGGCCAATGGCAAATGGCAAATGACAAATGGCCAATGGCACCAATGGCCAGTGGCAAATTGCAAATGGCAAATGGCAAATTACAAATGGCTAATGGCATGAGTTAATTATTATAGCCAAGTTTAAATAAACATTTCCAAATTAGTGAGAACCTTTCATTTCGGAATATAGTAGACCACATTTTGCTTAATAATTTGTGTTACAACCAAAAATTTCGTGGGAGCTTTAGTTTGCGAAATATTCACAAAAAACTGTTTTTAAGGCTGATTTTATCATAGCGTCACTTGAAGTGTGCTCATCGGCTAGCTAGGAAGATATCAGATCCATCATGGATCCATTTATTTTTAATTTCAAGTTTAACATCATAATCAGCGATGTGAAACATCCCAGGGGAAAATCCATTATTTTGGATCCGTCATTTTGATTTTTTTTTAGTTTAAGTTAAAAATAATAATCAGCAACCTGAAAGATCTCAAAGTTCCAAGTTTGATGCATATCAGTTGATAAATGGGAAAATCCGCCATTTTGAATAAGCCATTTTAATTTTTTTTAATTTTAGTTAAAAATTGTATTGAGTTACCTTAAGCGCCGCGATGTTTCAAGTTTGAGGCACATCGGTTAATAAATAAAAAAGTACGCCATTGTGGATCCGCCATTTCGACTTTTTTTTAAGTTAAAGTTAGAAATCATATTCAGCGACCTGAAACACCCCAAAGTTCCGATTTTGATGTATATCGGTTCATAAATGGGAAAATTTGCCATTTTGGATCCGCCATTTTCATGTTTTTAAATTTAAGTCAAAAATTATATTGAGTTACCTTAAGCGCCGCCATGTTTCAAGTTTTAGGAAAATCAGTTTATAAATAGGAAAGTGCGCCATTGTGGTTCCGCCATTTTATTTTTTTTAAAGCGTCCTAAAACACCCCAAAGTTCCGAATTGGATGCATATTGGTTCATAAATGGGAAAGTCCGCCATTTTGTATCCGCCATTTTAAATTTTTTATCTTAAGTTCAAAATAATAATCAGCGACCTAAGAGGTCCCACAGATCCGAGTTTGTTGCATATCGCTTTATAAATGGGAGAATCCGCTATTTTGGATCCCCCATTTTATTTATTTTTCTGATAAAAAAAAAATGTTGGATTGTATACTAACCACCAAATACCTAGTTGAAAAAGTTTGAAAAACATACAAATAAACAAATATATTATATTAAATAAAACTGTTTAAATAATTGCCAATGATAATTTCATCAAACAAAAAATCTCGCGGCGAATTGTCCCCGCGGCGAATTGTCCCGCAACAAATTGGCCGCGGCGAATTTTCCCATCCTCAAAAATTTGCCCCCGACAAACAAACTTTTGTTTTTGGATTTTTTCGAAAGGTAATACCTTACGTTTTCGTTGGGCCATCCATTATGTTAAACAATTAAAAAAGCAGGTATTAAATAAAAATATCTCTGTCTGTATTAATCCCGCCAAAATACACACATCCTATGCTAATAAACAAGAAATCAGCTAAAAAAAGAACTGTATGTATCCAAAAAACGTGTATGGCTTCGCCTGTTTATCGGCCAATATTCCAAATAGTTATTAGTTTCAATAGCAAAAATTGCATTGCACAAAAGTGCACAGCGACAGCCGATCGACGTGGAGTCGAGGAAATGAAATCGCGCGATATGATGTTCAATAATTCATTCATTCATAAACCTCGCCCGGTATTGGAATTCTCATCCAAGCTCTTCTGAAAACGGCAGCGGCCATTTATTAAGTCCCCGACTGTACAAGTAGTGTCGGTAACTTTGTTCACGTATTCACTGGAGTATCAAAAGAAAGAAGAGCAGCCAGAGGGGTATCCTTATTAATAAAGAAAAACCTCAAAAATAAAACTCAGACTACGAGTGCATTAACGAAAACTTACTTCGAGTTAACATGAAGATGCTTGGACACAATATAAGCATAATAACAGCCTACGCACCATCAAATGACGAAACGGTAGCTATAAAACAAATGTTCTTTGACCAACTTGATGAGACAATCACTAAAATCGGCAATACCAGGGAAATAATTATGCTTGGCGATTTTAATAGTCGAACTGGTAGGCAAAGCCAAAGCAAAGTGGTAGGACCACGGATCACCTAAGGACCATTTGGAGAGGAAGTGACTAATGATAATGGTTTGAGACTGATACAATTGTGTGAAACCCACAATCTTAAAATAAATAATGGTTTTTTTAAACATAAGGAAGTTCGTCGGTATAACTGGATTCAGCCAACAAGAAATCTTAGATCAATCATTGATTATGCTATAGATGGACAACACTCGGAACTAAAGTGCGAACACTTCGTGGTGTTACCTGTGGATCTGACCACCATCTGGTAAAGGCAAAAATATTATTCTCTGTAAGAAAAACAAATAGAAATGAAAATATTGAAGAATGTGAAATCCTAGAGTACATCGAAGAAAATCAAAAATACAACTTTAGAAGTCTAGCAGTCGAAAGTACGCAAAGATTGTATCAGAAACGATTGGATGAAAAATTATTAAACACACACCATTCATTTGAAGAGACATATACAAACATAGTAAAAAGCTTGAAGGAAGCAAGCAAAGAAGCTGTTGGATACCAAGATAATAGAAATAACAATAAGATGTGGTGGACGGAGGAAATACAGGAAATGGTCAAGGAGAAAAAACGCACATACCTGAAATGGCTCAGTACTAAAAAACAAAGAGACCTAGAAATCTACAGGGAGACCAGAAGACAGCTAAGAAACTTGATACGCACGGAAAAAAATTAAAAGTTCGAGCGCAAATGCCACGATATAAATACACACGTAGGAGGTAGGCAGAGTTCTGAAGTATGGAAATTCATTTCTACGGTAAAAAACCTAACAAAAAAAAGTTAACATTCAGATCATCATACCAGAACAATGGACAGAACACTACAAGAGACTGCTGCATGAAAGAAGACCCGAATATCTGTCAGCCTCTCCGAGGAGAGACATAGAAGTGCATGGAGAGGAAGTAATTATCGAAAAAGAATAGTATTAAAAAGCTTAAATCCGGAAAAGCTAGCGGACCTGGGGGAATATACGCTGAAATGCTCAAATATAGATCAGAGAAACTACTAGAAAATCTCAAATATATTATCAATCAATGCATAAACGGACAGCCAGTGGAAAATAGAATTCATACCCTCAATACATAAAAAAACGAAACAAGCTGAATTGCAGCAACTACAGAGAAATTGTAGTAATCAGTACTCTAAGTAGATTGTACGGTAGGATTCTTAGAGACCTAATAAAGAATGATTTTCATGACCAAGAAGAAGAAGAGCAAAGTGGGTTTCGTGCAGGCATATTAAGCAAGTAATTGAGAAAAGAAGTGCCAGAAATATAGAGACTCATGTTACCTTTGTGGATCTACAAACCGCATATGATACCGTTATAGTAGACAAATTATGGACAGTGGTAGAACAAACTAATATCAATCATACATATATAAAAGCGATAAAAGAACTATACAAAGGGTGAAAATCTAAAATTAAAATTGGAAATCGACTTTCAAAAGAATCCCAGGTAACGAAAGGCTTAAGACAAGGATCTCTCCAACTCTTTTTAAAATATATAACGCAGTAGCTCTACAAAACTAGAAACGCAAAGTACACGGCATGGGAATACAACTTAACGACCAGTTTACCATATACACACTACAGTTTGCTGACGACCAAGTAATTGTAGCTAATGATAAAGGAGACATGGAGTATCTGATGAGAAAGTTAACGGAAGAATACCAAAAGTGGGGGTTAACAGTGAATGTGGACAAGACACAGTACTTATGTATTGGAAACGAAGCAAGTGAATTAGAACTAGAAAATGGACAAACAATATCTCCATGCAATGAGTATGTATACCTAGGTGTCACATTTGATAAGACAGGAACAGACTGTAAAGAACTGGAAAAAAGATTAGTAAAAGCAAAAAAGGTTACTGGTTGTCTTAATAGTATTTTATGAAGCAGAGAGATAAAAAAGAAAGCAAAAATGGAAAGTGTCGAAATGGATGCAATAAGAACATCAATGAGAATATCTAGAACAGATCATAAAGGAAATGAGATCATAAAAGAAAAAATGGGAAACGAGGGAAGCATAACGGATGACATCACTAAAAGACACCTGATATGGTACGGCCATGTACAACGGATAAGCGCCGAAAGATTACCAAAGCAGATCCTAGATGGGCAACCAATAGGGCGCAGAAAAAAAGGGCGTCCTAAACTGGAATGGCAACAGTCAATCCAAAGATCAATGAGTCAAAAAAACCTGACGGAAGATGATTGTCAGGATCGAAGGGGGTGGAGAATAGGCGTCGGACAACGTAGAAAAACGTTCTAAACCGACATAGTATAAGTAAAAAATGCTAACTTCTTAACGGAGCATCGCATCAATATCATGTTTTCGGAATATAGAAGACTACATTTGGCTCAATAACTTGTGTAATAACCAAAAACTTTGTAGAAGCTTTAGTTTCTGAGATATTTACAAAAAACTGTTTTTAAGGCTGATTATCATAGTGTGCTAATAGCCATGCCTTGTTATTCGCTTTTGTCCGTGTTTTGCCCGGAGTAGCCCAATCTCACTCTGGAATCTCTCCACCAGCATCGCGCTTATGGGAACGGGCCAGTCCATTTGTTTATAGGTCTATGAGATTGCTCCATTAAGGACCTGTACAAACCTGGACCTTGCATAGGGGAACCGAATTGAGTTGTTACCTTAGGAACCAAGATGGTGGACATTAAGCCAGTAATAGGGACTTATTGGAATAAAACCTGACTCTATTTTAGAATCGACTTTATTCTGACAGATTTACAAAGAAAACTGACAGCTGACCTCTCAAAATGGAGATACCAAAGTCAAATGTAAAAATAAAGTCGCTAACTTTCATTTAATAAAAACAAGCACTAATTAATCCGGTTCATAAACACACAAAGGCCGAATTTTGAAAGAAAGCAGCTGCTTTTTCTACGTAAATCTGTCACAATACTGTCGATTTTAAACAAAATCAGATTTTATTCCAATAAATCCCTATTGGCTACAGTGCAGTTACTGTGGCTTGCTACCAGGATAGCTATTGTCGTACTCGTGGGATGTGATGGTTGCCATCCCATGCTTTGGCCAATAGCTAGCTTCAAATAATCTCCGAGCCGTCAGGTGCTATGCAAAAATACCTCTATTGCGCAAGCTTCTCCTACGATCCGACCGAGAAACGTTCAGTCGTACCGAGCAGGAAAATTGATTTCCCTTTAAACGCGTAAAATTCACTAATTATTGTGAAAAGCGCGCGACTATGCCATTGGTGGAGACAAGTCATTTCGTCGAACACACGACCACTATGTGATGGGAATAACCATATGGTTCAAGTACGAGAATAGAGCCCTAGGCAGGTTGGAGTTATTATATCAGTGTTCCATCATCCCGTTCGACAGTCATAAAACTGTCCCAAAAATCTTAATGCGCGCGCAATGCAGGATGAGGGCTGTTTTAAAACGCTTTTGGTTTGATGGAACGACGAAATAGCTGACCAAAAAACGAATGCTACATACACCAAAAATTAAAACGAACTTGCATTAGTCCATATTTTTGGGCGAAACTTGTGAAAAAATATTAATATTTTCTAATATCACAAGTTTTATTTGAAATTTATATATTTATATTATTTAAATTACCTACATATTATAGAAAGGCTTAATATTCACAAAGTTTTTGTGATTTTATTCATTTTTAGGAAATAGAATTCGTGATACCTCTATGAATTTTATGGTATATTTTTATCTCAGGTGATATATTTTTATCTCGGGTGATAGAAATGTGTGTGTTTTCATATACAATTTTTCCAGTGCAACATATGATAAACACAGACAAAGAAAAGAGAGAGAGCAATTATTTCTAATGCGCCTATCTTCAATCCTAAATACATTTATACATACATCATATACATAATATTCCAATACCCACGGTAACTGCCCATTCATGATGCAAACATGAGGGCCTTGGGGTCTTTAAGCAAAAAAGACCTGATTGGTTGCTTTCAAAGACATATGCATATTATTTCCATATAGTATGTATTATTGCAACACATACGGTACCTTACGATGCAGAATGCAAACATATTTGAAATAGCATTATCAATGAGTATAAGTCTATCCTTTTTGCTGTCCTTAAGATAAATTGTCCTGATTGGTTGGTGCTTTTACGCATGAATATTATTTTATTCTTGTATTCGATACATCAAATGATCGGCGTACATTTGTCAAAAACTCTATCTATGTAAATTTGGTATCTGTGCATTTTTCGTACCTTTATTTCTGAATGTTTGCATCAAACGCCAACCATTGTGTAAATAGGTAACAGGGAGTATTGGAATATTACGTATATGGTTGGAATGCGACACTTCTTTCGATAGAGGAGAAATGACTCTGGCAAATAAGTAGACCGAGTCCCCTTGAGACCCATGAAAAATAATATGTATTCTTTACTTAAAAAATGCAAATGAAAATTAAAAATGTCATTATTTATTCCACGCAGTTTTGTTTTGTAGGAGTGTAACCTAATAGAACCTAACAGAAAACTTATTAGGAGTTCAATTTATAACACAGTGTAAAAAAAGGTTTAACTACTCGTATAATTAATAGTCATTTGGAAAAGTTTTGTACATATTTATAGGCATTTAAATACTAGCAATTATAAATAGACAATAATCGTTCCTACTAAATACACAATGTTAGCTTCGAATCAAGGGCGGATTTAGAGGTTCTTCTCGGGGGGGGGGGGGGGCACTTTAGGTGACATTCTCTGCTGGTAAAAAACGGTATATATTTTTTTAAGCAGCATTTTATTAAATTAGTCAAGAACTAAAAAGTACAATATCTTACATATATCTTTACAAAATATTTTGCAAGTTTAGGCTACAAATTCAGGATAATTTATTAATAAAAGTGGTTGCAAGCAAAAATTTTGAATTTTTATTAGCAAAAACCTTACTTTTTATTAGCAACAACCTCACTTTTTACTCATTTTTTGAATATTCAAAAATTTTTCGGGGGGGGCAAGTGCCCCTAGTGCCCCCCCTGGATCCGCCACTGCTTGGAATAAGAAATTGATGTATATATAACATTAGACACTTATTGGAATAAAGCCTGACGTTATTTTAAAATCGGTAGTATTGTGAGAGATTTACATACAAAAAACAGCTGCTTTCTTTCAAAATTCGGCCTTTGTTTATTTATTAGTGCCGGTTAGCGACTTTATTTTTAAATTTGACTTTGGTATGTCCATTTTGAGGGGTCAGCTAACAGCTTTCTTTGTAAATCTGTCAGAATAACGCCGACTCTAAAATAAAGTCAGGTTTTATTCCAATAAGTCCGTATTGGATTTTAAAGTCACTCAAGGCTAACAGAAAAACACACCCTTTGACCCTGAAAGAATCAGCTAATATCACAAGGCCCATTTTTACATTGGATCAGTGGCGTATATAGAAAAAAGTTTCAAGGGGGCCACAGACAGTTTCGGGGGGGGGAGACCTCATGAGGCCGTATTTTATGCTATTTTATGTTTTTATTCATGAAATATGTGGAAAATATCTAAAAAATCTTAGCTTCGGGGGGGGGGGGGGGGGCGGGCGCGTATTTACGTTTCCGTGCTGATTTCAAGGCAGCGCTGTTTTGAAATAGACACGGAAATGTTGCAACATATTTGGTTACAAATGCGTGTTGATTTTAAGACACCGAGGCTCGGACAAGGCACGGATTTGTATTGAACGCAGCGCAGGGGTTTACTAACAAGTGCACATTTGAAAATTAAATTGGATTCACGTTGTTTATTAGTTTGATTTTGAGGTTATATGTTTGTTAATATGAAAATTATGAAGCAGTTTAAAAGTATTTGTACTAATACTACTCAAGATTTTGAAATTCTTTGAAGTTTGAAGAACACTCTTCCATTAACTATACCTGCAAAGTTCAGTGTTCATTGTCTTACACCGGCAACTACGACGACAGATGTTGTTCTGTTATTAATAAATTTTAATGATTTAAATGATTTTCACTTGATTTCTAACCACATGAAAATAGAAGGTTTCAAAAACCTAACCTAACGAAAGCTAATAAATCAAATCTAACCGAACCGAATCAAAGCAAACTGAACCAATAATTTTTTTCAAAAAAAACTTTCCTGAGTTCCTACCCGGGATCCTAGAGGAAGTGAATCCGAACCGAAACGATCCTAAATAAACCGAACCAAACCTAATCTAACCAAACTAAACTACAACACTATTCACACCCTCTAGGATCCCGGGAAAGAAGTCAGGAAAGTTTTTTTTTAATTGTTGGTTCAGTTTGCTTTGGTTCGGTTCGGTTCGGTTCGGTTTGTTTCGGTTCGGATTCACATCCTCTAGGATCCCGGGTAGGAAGTCAGGAAGGTTTTTTTTTTGAAAAAAATTATTGGTTCAGTTTGCTTTGGTTCGGTTCGGTTAGATTTGAATGATTAGCTTTCGTTATGTTAGCGTTTTAACCGGACAGTTGAATACGCTTTTGTAATAGTTTAATGAGCGATGTTCTCTTACAGATCCGTACTCATTTCGAGATCAAAACTCTTAAAATCAACACGTATTTGAACCCAAATATATTGTAACATTTCCGTGTCTATTTCAAAACCGCGCCGACGTGAAATGAGCACGGAAACGTAAATACGCGGCCCGGCCCACTGCATTGGATGTTATAGAAAGGGGTTTTTTCGAGATATTTTGAAAATGGCACCACAGATTTTCTTGAAATTATGGTTAAATATATATACGACACCATCCCTATATTCCACCAAATTTCTGTGCGGATATAAAGCCGCGTCGAGATCAATAAATTTCTAGCTGCGTTCGGTATTTGCATCTCAGACGTGACAGATTATTGACCACGTGATTACAGATTAGTCTGAGCAAATTGGAATTAACGAACGATCCAGATCAAATCGATCAAATTTTTATAAATGGTTATAACCTTAAATATAACCAAAAATATTATGTACATATTGCATCTCACGGCCGTCTATAAATTTGACAAAATTTTCCTGTGATGTCGGAAATTTATATAGTTTGTTGTCTTCAACATCAAATAATTCGATTCCAATCTTTTTACATAAAAAAATAATTTTTGTAAACAAAACAAATACACAACATAACCACGGATCACCTAACAAACAGATAGGGAACTCAGGTGGTGGGGGGTGCTACGCGCATCTTTCACGCAGCCTGCCATGTTGGGGTCAACCACTCCGGAGGCGCATTCTGTATTTCAATATTTTTTAAACCTTTAGTACGTGTTGAGCATTAGTGGTGTGTAGATGTGATTTTTGTATTTGATATATGTTATTTTTGATTTTAAACAATGGGAACGGTTTGTGCCGTAAGAGACTGTAAATCCACGCGACGGTATACCCTTAATCGAAGTAATTTTCGATTTCCGCAGGATCCTATAAGGCAAACTTATACATTATTTTATCTTTCGATTTTTTTAAACTTTTGCCATATCCTATACAAGGTGTGTCCTATGAGATGAATCTGTAAATGATTTAAGTACAAAGAGTTCTTAAGGACATATAGATCTGCAACCCCTTTGATTTTGTTTTTTAATTTTTTTATACTTTTGCAGGATTTGTTATATTTATCTCAAATTTAAAAATGCGCCGCCATTCGATCCTAAAAAACAAGATATAAACTATGCTTTGTTTAGAAAGTTTTTGGTGTTTTGTATGAAACAGCGGCATAAGCTCAGTTTGTAGAGAAGGGAAATTTGTAGATTGGTATTTTGATCCTTAAATTAAGCAGAGGTTCACAAATTAAAAGGGTAGGGGACAATTCGCCGCAGCCGATTAACCGCGGCCGATTCGCCGCGGCTGGCTGATTGGCCGCGGCTCGTTTTGCCGTGGGGACATTTCGCCGCCAATCGAATTGCCGCGGCGACAATTTGCCGCGGGAACAATTCGCCGCGAGATTTTTGTTTCATGATATTACCATTGTTTTATTTACCTTGACTTCATATAATATTTTTTTATAAAAATAATGTTTTCAAACTTTCCAACTATTTATTTGGTGGTAACTATACATTCCAGCATTTTTTAATTGGAAAAAATAAATAAAATGACCAATGTAGAATGGCGGTTTTTGCCATTTATAAACCGATATGCATCAAACTAGAAACTTTAGGATCTTTCAGGGCGCTGATTATTATTTTTAACTTAAACTGAAAAAAATCAAAAAGGGAACCGACCTGAAACACCAAAACTTCTGAAATTTAAGTTAAAAATAATCATCAGCGACCTTAAAAATCTCATCAGTCCGAGTTAGATACAAATCCATCCATAAACGGAAAAATCCGCCATTTTGGTTCCGCCATTTTATTTATTTTCCTAATAAAAAAAATGTTGGAAAGGTTTGAAAAAAGTTATAATCAAACAAATATATATGAAGTCAAACTAAATACAACTGTTTAAACAATTGCCAATAGTAACATCATAAAACAAAAAAATCTCACGGTGAATTGTCCCCGCGGCGAATTGGACCAAAGCGAATTGGCCGCGGCGAATTGTCCCTTACCCATCTAAAGAGCCCTTAATAAAAAGAGAAAATAGTCATTTTAGCACTAAATTTATTAACATTTTTAAAACAGATTTTTGGGTAATAGGTTTGAATATTTTTGAATAATTTTGAAACTTAATTATTACCGTTTTGGTAATGCATTATTCCACAAAATTTTAATGGTCTATTATAATTTTTAAGAAACAAACAAAAAATCGAAAAAAAATGCTAAGTTTAACACACTGTAAAAACAAAGAGGTCTAAATGTAATGCGAAAAAAATCTTTGTTTTGACCATTTCCACAACCCCTTAAAGTTTTATACATCATTTAAATTAAACCCTGTATAATACACTATTATATATTATTTGGTCAAGAGTTTTTAACACAAATTTGTTATAATTTTTATTATGCTACTATTTACTATTTTAATTTAATAAATATTAGATTTTACTAAATTTTAAAATATTAATTTACCGTGGAGCAATTTTGTGCTAATTGTAAAGATTATTTGGTCACCCTGTATCTCCTTAAACTTTCAATTTTTCGAAAAAACTAATAAATAATATCTGATTCCGGTAAATTAAGAAATCACTCTACAATGTCAAACTTCTTATATTTAAAATTCACAATTTTACTCCTCTTGAAACTTAATAAATGTTATCCCAATACAACAAAAAAAGCAATCAATTTTTTTCTTTTTGTGTTTGGCTGTATGCTGGAAACGACAACATGCTAACGTATTCTGAACGAAGAAGAAGACCTCTTTTTGTGCTTCCCATATCTCTCATTTAATAGAACACATTATTTCCATAGTCCCCTACAGAGGACAAGATATAATATTTTTACGCGGCCGAGACTTTAAAATTAATTTTAGCTCCCATTTTTAGCAGAACAAAACTATTTTAATGTTTTTATTGTTTCTGGCAGTAAAAATATTTTTTCGCATCACCAATCTGAAACATTCATATTTTATGATAAATTTATTTTAGTCCGGCTCTGAGTTTGATTCCCAATGCTCAGCCATCGTTGAATTCTCCGAGATCAAAGACGGCCAGCCGGCTTATTTATCTGTTTGTTAGGTGATCCGTGACATAACGTCACAATCTCAGATTAATCCGACGTAAATACCGAACGCAGCTTGTGTGTTGTGCGTTGTATTTGACACAAATTTGTTCGTGTTCGTCAAAATATTTATAGATGTGGACTGTGCGCCGCACAAAAAAACACGTAAATTTGTGCGCCAGATACAACGCACGCTATGCACCAGTCTGTCGGTTTTTCTGCCAATATCAAAGAGATTTGCGCTGAACGACCGTCGAGTGCTTGTTTTAATGTGGAGTTGAATTTTTTTTAAAATAATGTTTTGATTTTGAAATATTTGTGTCACAAAGTGTGTATATAGTTATTGTTTGGGTGCCATCATGTCCTCCCACTTATTGTTAAAAAAAGTGTGCAGTTTATATAATACTGAATTACCTATTATATATTACGACATAATAATAATAAGAGAGACAATGGTAAAAATACAAAAACTATTGCTAAATGCAAACACCACCACATCAGTAAACTAACTACTTTGCGCTGCAAATATTTAAAATATTTGCGCCACAAATATTTTTGTCGAATTCAACACACAAATTTATTGATCTAGACGCGGCTAAAGGTGATTTAAAAATTAAAATATTTAAAATTTAGCATTTCTAATTTTAAATTGCAACAGATTGAATTTGTCAAGTTACACTATTGTTAGTTTAAAATCCAAAAGGATCAGTTTTATCAGTGACGCACCCAGGAATGTCTTGGGGGGGGGCGAGGCCTTTGGGGGGGCCCAAGGAATCATAATGGCGTATTTTATAATATTTTATTTTTTTCACTCATGAAATATGTAGAAAATATCTAAAAAAATCTTAGGCTCGGGGGGGCCTGGGCCCCGCCTCCCCCTGGGTGCGCCCATGGTTTTATTATTTCTTAAAAACCTGTACAAAGTTATATTGACGTGACCATCAAAAAAATATTCCGGCCTACGCTGGTGACTATAACAAAAAGGTGGATCGTGCGTGGCCCATAGCCCTAAATCACTTTGAAACGTTGATGGCTCTATGTTCTAGTAGAAAATAGGGACTTATTGGAATAAAACCTGACTTTATTTTAGAGTCGGCTTTATTCTGACAGATTTACAAAGAAAACTGACAGTCGACCTCTCAACATTGACATACCAAAGTCGATTTTAAAATAAGCTAAGGTTTTATTCTAATAAGACCCTAATGGCTCTGGGTTCTGACAGCCAAGGCCATCCAAAGGATTATTCACAAAGAGAAAATAAAATCGTCTCTGTCTTTTAAAAGTGGTCGTATAAGATGAACTAAATAGGCCATATTTTTATGATTTTTTAAAAGTTTGTTTTATTAATTTTCTTGGGTCTTTCTGTACAAAGACGAATAGTTCAATTTTTTTATTTATTTTGATCAATTGCTTTTTTTCTGTGTGGCATCTAGTCTACGTACATATAAAAATAAAATAAAAAATGGTATACTATTACACATACTCTATATACTATACTGTACTTATATAACAACCTTGTCAATTGTAAAAATAACTAATACATGCGCAGCAAAAAAATCCCTTATGGCACAACTCAAAAAATTTGGCATAGTTAACTTAAAAAACCCGAAATCAAAAACAAGATAAGAAAATTGAATTCAAACACATTTTTTATTTCAACCTTCTAAACCTCGTTTTTACAGGGTAAAAATAAAATAAAACAAAATAAAACACAACTAAATTAAATAATTCAGTTTACAAAAACCATTACGCAAATCCTACCTCTTTAAATATCTACCTGACTACAAAAAATGAGTATATGACCCATATATAGTGGCAACTGGCAAGCTTTGCAACATTGATGGGTAGATGGCGCTGAAATAAATTCGTCTAGTGCGCAATATTCAGGGACTATCAGTACGATTTAGTTGCATAAGCGAGTTTCGAGGTTTATGTCTGTCATTTAAATGTCATTAGATCATAGTACTTGTCTCTGAATATTGCATACTAGACGAATTTATTTTTGCGCCATCTACCCCTCAATGTGGCAAAGCTTGCAGTTGCCACTCTATATGGGTCATATACTCATTGCTAAAAAGGAACAGACATGAGATCTTCTATCATAGAAACGGTTAAGCCGATTAAATCAAGCTATTATGTAGTCTCAACTTGTCAAGCTATTTTGTAGCGCTTAGATCTAAAAGAATTTTTTCACATATACAATAATCCACTACGAGGGAAGCAGAAATCTAACAAAATACCAGAGAATTTTTCAAAACACCAGTTCAGTCAACAAACAGACTAATTAAAAACAACTAGTGTTACAACAAATGACAAAAATATTGGCAAATGCCAAGGCAAATGAAAAATTACCTTCGCAATAAACCGGTTTTCAAAATTTTAATTTATTTTCTTTTTTATTTTGCTTTATTTTATAGCGATTTCGGCTTCACTGCTCTGAAGTCACTCGCGGGTAGAGCGGTAACGTCACGAATCTCTCTCCGAGCACTCCGGGATTGATCTGAGATCGAGCGGGATTGCTCACCTTCAGAGCAAGGGCGAACACGATTTTTCAAATACTTGCTCGAAATTTCCTGGTCTTTATAATGTCAACAAATAAAAAATATTGGTGTTTTATAATTTTTTGATTAAAAATATTTGGGTGCAATGAAGTATATAAATGTAAATTTTTTAGATGTAAAACATGGAAAACACTTATAAAAACACAAATACAGAAACAAATTAATGGGGTTATGTTTTTGTTTTGATCTGACATGTTGCTCCGTCAAAAGAGATGGAGCAATTCCGAGCACCCGCTCGGAGATTTGCGGGCAATAGATCACGCAAATCTTTTTTATAGCACTGCTTGTTTTTAAGTCGAACGTGTGCCTCCGTTTCAGAGCAATTTTCGAGCACTCGAGGGCAGTTTTCGAGTAAAATCCGAAATCGCTATTAGTTTCTTGCTGTACACCTAAACTCGGCAGGCAAATGGGGGTCAAACATAAAAAGTATGTACCTATAAATGAGTGCTAACTATAAATAAAGGTGACTGCGTATTTGAACTTAAATTACTAAATGTGACCACGGATAGTATTTTGGCCATACCAGTTTATGGCAATAACTTCACGGATAACGATATCGTCAACACCTTTTGACAGTTCTGAATACCCTTTGCGCTTACTTGATGTTTTGGTTCATAAAATTAAAGTCTCGGGTCCGGTCTGTAGCCTGTAGTATGTGGTATGTACTAACCGGTTGTTTTTAAATTTCGACAGGTTTAAAATTAAGAAAAAACTAATACCTTCTTAATTAGTTTTGAACATAAAGTAGAGAATTTTAAGCACCAAAATGTATTGCTTTTGTTTTAATGTGTTTTTAAGTAATATCCTTTTTTTATTTTAAAAAGGTTAGGAATTATGATTGGTTAGATTTTGAAACATTGTTTAAAGTACATATATAAAATGTTTAAAGAGTTAAAGAATGCATCGTCAAAAATTGTTTGTTAATAATCATTTGAAACTAGGGTCACTGGATCACAAAAATTAACACAGGCTTCCAGGATGGAGTGACCATAATTGTAGCGCGGAATGTAATAAAACCTCGTCAAACCACAATACTGACTTATTGCAATAAAACCGTACTTTATTTTAGAGTCGACTTTATTCTGACAGATTTACAAAGAAAACTGACAGCTGACCTCTTAAAATTGACATACCAAAGTCAAATTTAAAAACAAAGTCGCTAACTTTCATCATCGAAGAAATAAATTATATGTTCTCTGCTTTCATTTAATAAATACAGACACTAATAAATCCGTTTCTTAAATACACAAAGGTGGTATTTTGAAAGAAAGCAGCTGCTATTTATATGTAAATCTGTCACAATACGGTCGAATTTAAAATAAGGTAAGGTTTTATTCCAATAAGTTTCTAATTACGCATATCCTCTGTACGTCAAAACTGTCGTGTTAACTTTCCGTGAGTTTATGGCGTTTCATGGAAGCGCTTAATAAATCTGATATTTACATGTCAACAATGTCTAATAGCGTTAATTGTCGGCCGTTTTGGGCATGACCAAAAACTACCTAAGTCTTCTCTAAATAACGATATTTGTGGTTCATTCAGTTTCGGTTAGTGACGCATAAGAGTCTTGTCTTGTAAGACTTTGATCTTCCAAGAGTTTTGCAATACTTTTTTACGGATAGCCACAGTAACGTGAATTTGTAATTTTTAAAACTTTTGGATTATTTGATACCCTCCAAAACAGTTTAGTGGTGATTATGATTTCTTATGAAAATAATTGTATTTTTTCAGTTAATAAACAGTTCAAAAAATGTTTAATAAAAAAATTTCTTTACCGACCGAACCGAACCAAATCAAAATTTTTTGCACCTTTTTGTGTAACGAAAAAATCTAAATTATAACATATTCTTATAGACAGACTCAAAAGGAACCTTAGTTTGCAAAAAAACCCAAAATCACCCTTAAAACCACTTAACCGCTTCAGATAAATCAAAATTAAGGATAAATAAATAAAAAATAATTTTGATAAAAACTAAATTTAAGAATTTTTATTTAAACGAACTTAATTATGCTTCTAAAAAGTGTAATACGTTGTTAGAAAGGGATACTTATTGGCTGCCCAAAAGTGAAATTAAAACTGTTCTAGCTAATACAGTTATTTAGATATTTAAAAAAATCTGGATTAATGTAATTAAAGCGTCGTGACGCCGCATATATTACATCGCGGGAAAAAAATATGATTTTTGTAAATGTCTTCATAAGCTTATGAATCGTACCGATTTATATCAAAATCACCACAACTATTAAGGATTCTTCAATGCAAGACCTGAAATTAAAGACTGTTGCAATAAAAATTCTATACTCTTGCGAATCACGGAAATCGTTATTTAGAGATGACTCACATAAATGCAAAATCATTACAGTATAGTTATAACATCAGTCAGAGCTCTTTTTGGTAACCGTTTGCATTGCCTCTAATTCGTCAAGCATTTCTGGAGGTACTATTCCCGTGCTTCGTCGATTGGACAGTCTATTTTTCGATCTTCGTTTTCTTTGTGCTTCGCTTTGATCCCTAAAAAAACAGTGCATAGTATAAAAACATATCTAAAACCTAAAAATTTCGGCAGTTTTTAAACAACTAATTAATTATAGTTTAGGCCCTACATTCGAGATTCAAGCGATATGCTGCATTTAATGAAAGAAGCCACACACTTGGTATGGATAGACATAAGACTCGTCCGAACATTTTATGAAAGAGGACCACCCTCCCGACCCTGGCAGGGGGGTGGTTCCCCCCCTTAAACGTGCTTTTTGATAGTTTTTTGCTAATAACTCGAAAACGGTCAACTTTTCCAAAAATCTTCTAGAAATCATTTTTCAAGCGGATACAATTTCGTTTTCAACGATATACCTCAGTACCCTCTGACAGCAGTAGTGCCCGTTCCATTAGCGTACAAAAAAAGGAAAATTTATAAAATATTTTTTAAATCTTTTTTGTGGTATTTTTTATCCTCAACACTATTTTTTTCTCAAAAAAATATTTCTATTTAATAGCCCATTTTATACAGTTACATACTTATTAAGCTAGACATCTATTTTTTAAATAGCCGCCTTGAAATTAAAATTAATGTGTCGAACCGAACCGACCCCTCAAAAGTGCTCTCTTACAGTATTTTCCCAATTATTTGCAAACTTTTAACTTGGCATAAAAACCACTATTGAGGCTGATGAAAAGTACTCTTTAATGATGTGTAACACGCCCCCTTACATTAGTGGCGCACCTTTTATAGGCATTTAAATAAATGTGAGGTGTGGAAAAACTTTTTTTTTTTAATTTTCTTATATTTTACTATCCCGCATGTCTGGTTTTAAAACTTATTTTTAAAGCCGAGGAAATTTCCTTTCCAACGATCTGTATCACTCCCTCCTCAAGGCAGCGGTAGATCTAGCATAGACGCCCCAAAAATGGTCAAATTTTATATACCAAGTAATAAAAAATTTAGAAAAAAACATTTAGGTGGGGGACTACCCCCTACCAAGAGTGGTGGATGGTTCCCCCTCGTTATATTTTCGGGGGAGTATACTGTATATTCATACCAAGTGTGTTGCTTCTCTCATTGAACGCAGTGTGTGTATTAGTACTGTTCCAACATGGTAGTCTTAAATGATATGATAAGATTCCAGTGTATACCAAATTTAACCATTTTTGGTGCGTCTACGCTAGATCTACCGCTGCCTTGAGGAGGGAGTGATACACATAGTTGGAAAGGAAATTTCTTCAGCTTTAAAAATTAGTTTTAAAAGCAGATATATAGGATAATTAAATTCAAGAAAATTAAAAATATATGGTTGTTTCGACACCTCTCATTAATTTAAATGCATGTAAAAGGTACGCCACTGATGTAAGGGGTGCGTGTTATAAATCGTTAGTGAGGACTTTTGGTCAGCCTCAACAACTAATAGTTAGTTGATTTTGCCCAAGTTAAAAGTTTCCAAATAATGAGAAAAATACTGTAAAAGATCACTTTTGAGGGGCGCAAGAGGGGGGATGCCCCCTCCCCCAATTTAAATGAATTCAACTCGCAAAATAAGGTTTTTAAGTTAATACTAATCAAAAATATTTTTTTACTCACCTTTAGTATTATTTACTGAGTTACAAAAATTAATTTTCAAAATTTTTCTTTGATTTGAGAAATTCTACAAACAGATTTATTTTTATTTCAAGGCTACTTTCAAAAGTTATCTCTAACTTATTAAATATTTAACTGTATACAATGAGTTTTTGAACCAAATTACTTTATGTCAAAAAAACAATGTGTTAAGGATACAAAATGCCACAAGAAAAATAAAATAACATTTGAAACATTTTCCCCTTTTTTCGTAGGCCTATGGAACGTGCACCACTGCCTCTAGAGAGTACGAGGGTACATGGTTAAAAAGGAAATTTTAAAAATCCTACATGGTGTTGACGTTTTGACGTCATGTTGACGTTTTGACGTCACTTGTTTTCCCACGTATAACAGTGTTGCCTGAAGAAAGCGCACGAAATTTCTGAGGTTTGGTATGGGACAGGGGGGATTCGTGGTCATTAGTTAATCGGTTTGATATAATGGCCAGCCACAGAGGTCATTTATGGCAAATTAGGCGGTAATAAATACGAATTTGAAAATTTTGGGTTTCAACCGTTTTAAAATGATGTAGTAGCTTTAAAGATACTTGCTAATACTTTTTTGCTCAATTTTATGTGTTTTTATTATACAGGGTGTTAAAAAATAGCAATTCGTATGTAGTAAATAGCCTATATTTTTTTACCATTAAACTCTAATTAAAAAAAGTATTCGATTTTAAAGCAAATAATATTTTTTAAGTATAACTTTATACATTTTATATACAGGGTGATTTAACTGTAACTAAAACCTTATTTTTAAACCATTACTCATCAAAACTGTCGGAGTCGGAATCGCTACTGTTTTCTTTCTCAGAAATATATTTTGGCAATTGGGGCTCATGGAGCAGCTCTAAAACCTCTTTTAAAAAGGGTTTCTTATTTGAGCGAGTACCCACACATTTAGATAAAGATGATCAGCGGATCAGACGAAAGCAGTGACCTAGAAAATACGTCATTCATTGTCTCCTCCCTTGAAAATTTCCTGGAGTAACATTCCCGATATTTTCTGAAGTCTTTGTTGCGAGACTCAAGCGCTTCTTCCGAAAACATGCCTACAGGAAGTGGCACTGCTTTTATAATTTCTGGCCCATGAATGAGTATCCGATGCAAACTCGCTGGCATATAATACCATGAGTATAGCTGAATGTAGCTTAAAATTATAAAAAGATGTTTTATAAAATGTTCGTCGAGTCGTACCTGTAATTGAAGCAGCCTTCTCATAGTTTTGAAAAAACCTACGAGCGGTATTTCCGTCGTTCGTTGTTCCATATCCCTGTTTAGGGATGTCAACTAATAAACTTAGGTCTTTCTTTAACAATTGAATTATGCGATTTTTTATTTCTTTCATAATTTGTTTTTCACTTGCATCCCGTCTTTGCCACTTTTTCAAATCAAGTCTGTAGGATATATGGAGACAGCATTCTAAACATATTATCCACGCATGTAATGTGGAAATTCCGTAATCATACAAACTCTCGTCTACTGGCAGCGCCATTATTTTGTCCAGGCTGTTCATAATTTTAGGACTTGCTCCACATATTCCACAGGTCTGTGTTGACGAATTACTTACAACCGAAAATATTTTTCCATGAATCATTGTCATTTTAAATGTATGATAAATTGTGATTTGGAATTGATCAATAATTGTAGGTTTAATTTCAGATATTTGGTTTTCACTATTCTTAATTTCATTTTTACATAACTCAGGAGTTTCTTTGTCAAAAATCAGTTTTATGAGTCTGCAAAATCTCGAGGACCATGGACGCGGATTCTGCCATAATATAGTGCCATTATTTGATGTCATCTGCAAAGGAACGATACACACTGAAAATAAATTTAAATCTGCACTTGATTCATTTTGTTGACCGTTAAATTCTTGCTTATAATGCGAATGTCCTGCCATTCATCCTCATTTGTAACTAATAATAGTAATTGCATTTTTTGACACATTTGAGGGTAGGTTACTGTAAAGATCTTATTGTGATTCTATTATTCTTTTTACAGTGTGGTCAACGAGTGCCTGAAGGGTAACTTCAGCAGATATCTCTGTTATACAAATATCATTTTGATTTGGATAACATTTCTTTTTAGCCTCCAAAACTTTATTGTAGTTAGGATAAATTTGAGCATTGTGCTCTTTTTCTCCCTGTTGCATCAAAATATAAGATTTTTTGGTAAGAGAACAATCTAGAAAAAGAGTAAGACCTTCATCTCCTGAATAGTTAACGGGTAAGACTTCTTTTTTCTCTAATTTTTTTTATTTTTTTGCTCTTGTCGGTGAGTTTTCAGTTATTTCTTTAATTATACGTGATGCATTTCGTTGGCCAGCAGCCTGTAGACTTTTTTGAGCAGCAAATGCAATTTCTGCCTTTCTTTTCTAAGAGCGGTATTAATTTTTGTCGTTTTCTTTGTTTGCCAAGTTCTTCAAAAGGCTTTTCTGGTCTGCCTCTACTAAATTCAGAGACATTTTGTCGTTCAATAAAATTTATAGACTCATTAAGCCACGGCCTATGCCTCGCTTCAAAATTTTTTCTAGAACGATTGCAATTTTTCCACAATGTGGTAACTTTACTATTAAAATTATAAATTTTTTGTACTACCATATCATATTGTTCATGTCGATCTTCATCTAAATCGAGTTTATTTGTTACAAATTGAAAAACCGCTGAATTTTTGTCGGTAAGTGAGCTTTGCCCACACCAGACGTCAAATAAGTTGTTTCTAAGTAATGACATTATGCCTAAAAAAAAACGTTTTTTTAAGTGCTTGGCACTTCTTGGCACCCAAAAGTGTAAATTACAAAAAAGTAACACAGCAACTGAACTTTTAAGACTATTTGTGTGGCGAATATCTACGAATATTGGCTTTGGCAGCCTTTGAAAAAAGGTATATTTAAAAAAAACTGTGAAAAATGAATGAGCTAACATATATCTATTTTTTATAGCTGCCCAATTATATAAAATATATTTTTTTATTAAAATATTAAAGCTCTTACCTTACTCCCTAATCAAACAATATCAAAATTTAAAAAACTTTACACAGAAAACAACAATACACAATGCAAATAACTCAAGATCTTGTAACGAAAACAAACGCGATATTTACTTCATAAATGTCTTCCACGGTTTTTTGTTTTTCCATGGCTAACTCGAATCTGAAAAATAAATACTATGGGGTGTTTTATTAAAAATAAAGGCGTAATATAAATTATTTGGGAACATTGATATTTTTATTTATTAATTCCTAAAAAAAATAAAATGACCTCTGTGCAGCGTTCGGATTATAGACTTCTTCTGATTTAGTACCTTTTTGGGCCGGTCTTGCCTCCATTTTTGACTTTATTGAAAGCTACCAACTAATTTATTTGATCCAAATGGTGACAAGACCTGCCATAAGGTTACCTACTAAAACAATAGAAGTTCTAAGTCCTATTAACCGGGGGTGGCACTATAGCATATCATACCCATGGTGTCCATTGTTTCTCATTTTAACGGGTGGGTAGTCAGCTGCATTAAAATTTTCTGGAATTCCGTACGATGTAGTTTTATTGTTCATTATTCTAGTTTGAATGGCATCCATTGGCATTCTGAAAAAATAAGAACTGTTAATAGAGATTTTCTTGAATCCAAAAATTTTCGTTTAAAATTTTTCTTTTTTAAACTGAACGGAAAACAGCCTATTTTATGGCCATCTTTTGAGTTGTTCATGAATTCTGTTTTTAAAGTGTGTTTATTTTGATAGATTTGACAATTCTATTAAAATAATGTAAAATTAAACCCGAACATAGAAAACAGCCAATTATAACGTAACCTATTGGTTTTTGATAGTTACAAATCTAATTGCCTTTAAGCAAAACCCTGTGAGTGAAGCAGTGGCGGCTGCTACAGGGAGGGCAATGGGGCAGTGCCCTCCCAAAACTGTACAACAAACAGTATTTTTAATTGAGTTATTTAAAAAAAGTTAAATCTACCCTTACGACATGATTGTCTACTTCTTTTTATTATCTGTGGTTAACTTTTTTAGCGTAAATAATTACAAGCCGGCAGCACCGCGCGGGACAAGATTTCAATTTCACCCGTTTTTCAGCGGTGTATGGGTGGCTGTTCTCGCGCGGGGGCGGAAGGAATGTTTGTTTTAATTAACGTCTGCCGTCTCCATTGTGCCTAAACCTCCGTTGCCCTTTCTAAATGTAGCCGGTTCTATACTTAGTGAAGACGTATGAGTTTGTTTTGGGGTAGGTTAGCCTTGCCGGTAGCGTGTCATTGTTTTAGTTATCGTTTGTTTATAAAATGGAAATAAATACCGTCGATTACATAATTAAATACGTTGACATAATATGAACTTCGATTACAAATAAAATCTTTAGGGCCACATAGATCGCACCTCAAAATTACCCAAAATTTTAGTGCAAGTAATGCCCAGGGGTGTTCCAAAAAAACTTATAATAGTAAATTTAATAAAAAATTATACGATGCTGAAAACTGGTTGTGCGGTTGTGGTTTATTTGTCTTGTTATGAACAATCCATGTGTGATATCAAGCACTTCAGTGAAAAGTTAAAAAGACACAAAAAGCCTTTTTCCTCGCAGTAACTTCAAGTTACCAGGTAACCTGGTTACTCGTTTTCTGTTTTTCTTCCCTGAGTAACACTAACTATGACGTCTCGAGTAACCACACAGTGTAACCAGCCTAGCAGACGTGGTTGCTGAAATATTTTGAGGTTAAGACCGTTTTTTTTTTCCAAAATGTTTGATTTTAATATTTATATTAACAACGAATTATGTTTGCTAACGGTAGAAAATGAAGCACATCCCTTGAAATTTGGTACTATATCAATTCAACTGCAACTAGCCCTTAAATGTACTGCCTTTGGTGTTCTATGGTGCTGCGGCCTTACCACAGAACACCAAAGCGGCCTCACAACCACCAGAGGTATTTAAAACTGAAAGCGATAGTTCTAGAAAAAAATCAATTCCAGCAATTAATTCTTTTCTGGTTTTCGGAATTTGCTGGTAAAGACATAAACAAACAATTCGCAATTGAAAATGTCATCCACAGCTGAGTTTCAACTTAGGACTACCACCCCAGAAAAAATTAAAATTTTCAAAAACTAATAAAATCATTAATTGTAAATTTGTCGTGAAAGAAAAAAAAATTCGCGTCATCTGTTTTCCCGGAAACGGACAGTGAGCAATTTTGAGATTTGTCAGCCATATCTCAGTAATCTTTAAGCTGTTTCACAAAACTTGCGAAGATTTAGGTGATGATGTTTAACCTTTTCGCGCGATTGTAAATTTTTGGTGAAACAATCATTATATTACGTCCCAATGACTCCCGCGGATTTATTTCACGGTGAAAAAGATAAAGGTGACGTATAAATAGGAACCGAATTTCGCTCACCTCAAGAATCTTCAAGAATAGGCACCCAGAGCTGTGTTGCCAAGTCGACATACGGCGTTTATACACGCGTCCGAAAAGTTTTTTCCCAACCATTGCCTATGTTTTGCTTGATTTTATTTTATTAGGGGTCACCTAATAATTACGTAACAGGATTTGGAGGGGTTCCTAAAAGTTTGGCAAAGTGTTACGTGAAAATTTCTTCTGGGGTGGCAGTGGTAAGTTGAGACTCAACTTAGCATCACCCCTTTCTAGGAAAACGACAAATTTTTTTCTTTCATGACAAATTTACGACAATTAATGCCAACGAATGTCCAATTCTTAAGTGGTAATGCTATTGAGTTGTATAAGGCCCGGAGGGTATAGAAGTCAATGGGTAAGTTTATAGAGGTCTGGTATTTCCATCCTGTTGTATAATTCCAATAATCACACGTAGAAGTGGCAACATAGTAACGAGCATTGATTTTCACACCGCCTCGTGTTTGACTTCCGTCGTTGACAATTATTTTGTACATTTTGTCATATATGTTCTACTATGACATAAAATTTATAAATACTCCTAATTTATTTCCATAATAATGGTAATTTTATACAAATTTATAATTTTGATTTTTACACTATGTTCGACTCCGTATTGCAGTTGTTATTTTTTCCCAGTGCTGAAAAGTACAGATCAAAAAAAAGAGGATAGTAGCGAAGATCAAGCAGCTTCCATCAGCAAATTGATCTCTTCCATTTATTTTAGCCTTTTTGAGCCGGTTAAATATGTATTTTGTAATATTTGTGGAAACTTTATGGAAGTTTACAGATGTATCCTAGACAGCAGTTTTCAAAGGTATAATTTTGTTTTACCAATTAAGGCGCAGCAATAAAAAACTCTTTGAAACCACAGGGGCGATTTCCGTCTTTGATACTTCGGCCCTGATTAATTCGAATTTGCTCTCCCTGAAATCGTAACGTATTAAAAATGGCGGCCAAATTGGCGCTGTAAAGCCCCATTTGACAGAGTTATGCTCTCAAAGTAGGTAACTTTATAAGAAAAAAAAATATCATACTTATTAGCTCTTTTTTTTAGTATAAACAACCGTCAGACAGAGCTGTCAAAAGTACATTATGAAAGTAGAGACTGTAGTCCCGTTTCCCGATTATCCGAAATAATGTGGACCAAAGTGATTTCGGATAATCGAAATTTCGGTTAATCCGATTGTTTTTTTGGAAAATAGGAGTTTAGGATGCGTATATCATTAGATCGACTTAAAACCATTTGTAACACTCTGTCGGCTAACTAAAACAATTCGCATTTTAGACCGTCGTATTGCCGTGAAACCCCAAGGGAAACCACCTAGATTCGGTGAATCCCAGACGCGTTTCGTATATAGCGAATTTTTTCGGTTAATCGGGATTTTTGTTTTTATAGTTTGTTTCGGATAAACCGAATTTCGGAAAATCGCGATTCGGATAATCGGGATTGTACTGAACTTCAAGTACAAGTACCAAGTACATTAAGATTTGTAAAAGTACTTGAAGTACTAAGTACATTTTCTTTTGAAATGTACTTCAAGTACCAAGTACATTATAAAAGTACTTGGTTTTCCCCAAGCCTTTTACTTTTACAATAAAAGTACTTTAAATATGTTAAAAAATGAGAAAAATGCCAAAACTAATCTACAAAAATTTCAAGATAGCCAAAAAGTGTCCCCCTTGCAAACAAAATCGACGTGTTTCGGCGTTTTTTTAATGTCCTGATAATTTTCGAGAAAATCCAGGTGGATCCTTTTTAATTTGTCACCTTGTATATTAGTCTACTTAACGATGGATAACGAATTTTATTATAAACGATTTATTACAAAATGTAATAAATGTTAACTCTCCAGTGGCGTCCGTCCGTCTGTCGACTTTCAAAAATTAACAAAAAAACCATTTTTGTAACATTTTCCTAAAAACTAAAGTCAGTAGGATAAAATAAAGTAGAACAGATAAAACATGTATCTAACAGAAATTGATTATTTTTGAAAACTTATTTGTCTTAGTACGCCCCTGGAGCATTTAAAAGAACAGTACACATTACATTTTGCCCAAAATTAATTTAAAATAATTCTAGACCGAAAACAAAGGGAAGTTTCAGATTTTTTACCATTACAAAAAGTTCTTTTTTTCGCTCTCTTTCACTCCTGTTTTAGTTAAGGCAAGATTTCGGAAAATCCACTTTCTAGAAGCATTTTATATTAGTATTTGGCAAATGGTCAATTTCCTCTATTTCGACCGCGCTGAATCCGAATATCCCTGTTGCCACCTCGAAATGTTGACGGGGGCTGAGAAATTGCCGCTGCAAAGCCCAAATTGACACAGGTGTACATTCAAAATATATATTTATATAAGTAAAAAATAATATCATAAATGACTGCAAAAACCTCCAAAAACCCCCCATACCCCCAAAATCTGAAAGTTTGAGTTTTTTTAATTTTCTTAAAAAGAAAGCTTCTTAGAGAAAAATATATAAAATAATTTATTGTGGACAATAAAATTCCCTCTTAACAAGATATAACTCAATGGAGTTAGACTGATAAACTCTCCAGCGGCGTCCGTTAATTGAAGTAATTTAAAAAAGTTGATAAAAACATGTGTGTTATTTATATTTTGTTATAGTCAATAAAATATCCTTTAAAATGGTGTGGATTGGTTTTATTATTAAAAATTTAGGGGCATCTGTATATTAAATCAATTTTAAAAATTCAGAAAATAAATCATTTTTTTATTTTATTTAAGTTTTATCTAATTTCCTCAGAAACTAAGCTTAACATTAAAAAATTAGTACTATACCTTAATATAAACACAGAAATTGCCTTTTTAACAATGTGAAATTTAATGGGGTTTGACTGATAACAAACTCTCCAGCGACGTCCGTAAATGGGGGTGATTTCAAAAAATCATTAAAAAAAACATGTTTTACACAAGTTTTATTCAATTTTCTTAAAAACCAAGCTCTTCATCAAAAAATGTGTACTATACCTCGTCATAGAAAATAAAATTTCCTTTCAAAAGGTGTATCACAAAGTGCAAGTTATTTCATAGTTACCGCTACATTGGTGTCTTTAATTAAAGTAATAATTTGAAATCAACAAACTAATCAATTTTTTTACCGGTTTTGTCCATTTTTCTTAAAAACTAAGCCTCTGACAACAAAATGTCTTTCAAGCTTTTCGGTGGATAATGAATTTCCTCTTAAACAGTGTATTACAAAATCCGATAGAAAACCTGAATAACCAAGCGCGGATCTGGGTCAAAATCTAGGAGGGGGTAATAGTAATAATTTTTTTTTCAATATAATTTTTTTTCTAGGAGGGGGTAGTTCCTCTGTTATCTCTTTAATTATAAGGAAAAAGTGCATACATTTTTTTCTAGGAGGGGGTAACTACCCCGTTACCCCCCCTCAAATCCGTGCTTGTAGCTAACTCACAAAAATTTCCAAAAAAAACATTTATGTAAAAATTTTTTAGAAACGAAGGTGTATAGGATAGAAAGTATTTTTTTTCAGCTTATTTTTCATTAAAAATACAAAAATACATAAAATATATATTTTTTTCAAAATTTATTTTTATTTTAAGTACGCTCCTGTAGACTTTCCTGTGACAAACCCCAAATTATCTTACAGCTTTTAAAAGGAAATTATATTTTCTACAATAAAGCATATTACACATGTTTTTTCGAAATAATCCCAATTTACGGACGCCACTCCTAAACTTATCGACCCATATCGTTGGAAAGGAAATTATGTTTTCCACAAAAAACAGTTTTTTGCAATTTTCGATAAAAAGGTTAGTTTTGGAGAAAATTTAATAAAACTGAAAAAAAAATGTTTTTGGGGGGATTTTCTTCATCCCTGTCGATATTTCGAGTTTGCAACAGGGATATTCGGATTGAGCGGGGTCGAATTAGAGGAAAATTGTTTGTTGCTAAAAAGCAATATGATTTGCGGAGAGCCTTTTCAAACTTTTTGCTTAACTATTTTCTTTGTTTTTGGAATATAATTCTGAACCATTTTCATCTCGCCTGTCACATGTGCCTTTAAAGTTTTAAGGTGGAGATTCATTTGCTTAACAAACTTTTTTGTTTAAGCTCTGAAACCTCCAACCAACCATCTCCCAATTTCCTGGAACAAATTCTAGAATTCGTTGGGATTCTTCAGAAAAAAGCCGCCGCAGAGTCACCTGCATGCTCATACCAAAGCGTATTCGTAGTTTTGTTTACAATTTTAATCTTTGTGGCATTGATCGTTACTGCGAAGAAGGTCATTGACCAGTTTAAAGATGTCGAAGAACCAGTGTTTCCTCAATTAATCGGGGACTATGCCAACTGTTTTTGTTTTAAAAAAGATTAATTAGGTGTTTTTTATAAAATTTATATTGCTTCAAGAATAAATTTCACATTTAGACGGTAATAATAAGAATACCTTATTTAATAGGGACTTATTGGCATAAAGCCATGCAGTAATATGACAGCTAAACCTTCATCATAAAGATTTTGTTTACTATACGATCCGATATAAATACTTTCGACTTTAATTATAGACAAATAAATGACTTAGTTTAAATTCGACTTTGGTATGTCAATTTTAAAAGTTCAACTGTCAGCCTGCAATATAAATCTGTCAAAATACTGCCTGACACTATTATTGCATGGCTTAATTCCGATAAGTCCCTATTGTCAACATTCATTATGATTTAATTTATTTCATATTATCCTCAAAAGAGACTTTGAATCGCCGCGCCGCGGGGACAATTCGTCACGAGATTTTTGGATTCATCATATTACCATTGGGAATTGTTAGTAGCTTGACTTCATATAATATATTTGTTTATTTGTATGATTTGGGGGCACGGCAGTGCCCCGCCAAGTTCGCGGAATTGCTGTACTATCTTTTCTTGAAACATTTCAGCCCATATCTGACCTATCTAAAACTCTACTTTGGAATGAGCTACTAAACTTAAACTTTGCACAATCGTAGATCTTCATAGAGTTAATAACCCCTCCAAGTTTCATAGAGTTCCATAAAGTAGTAAAGTACTTACAAAATTTTAAAAAACGTCGAAATTGCCACTCACTCACTCACTCATGTATAGATCATCAAAATTCTACTGTACTTCTTGATACAAAGCTGAAATTTAGCAGACTGATAGAAGTTATGACCAAACACTTGGAAAAAATCAAAAATCCTCAAAATTCTTATTTACTCCCCTCCCCTATACATGTAAAGTTATGTAAAAGTAACATTGTCCACTTCTAGAAGCGCTAGAGAACTGAGCTTTGGCGGACTGATAGGAATCATGATAAAATTATAGGAAGAAATTTAAAAACCCGAAAATTTAAATTTACTTCCCTTCCCTATAAATGCAAAGTTATGTAAAAGTAACATTGCCTACTTTCAGAAACGCTAGAGAGCTGATCTTTGGAAGACCGACAGGAACTATAATAAAACTATAGAGAAAATTAAAAACCCCAAAGTTATAATTTACTTCCCTCCCCTATTAATATAAAGTTATGTAAAAGTACCATTACCCACTTCCAGAAACGCTAGAGAGCTGAGTTTGGCAGACAGAAGTAAAACTATAGAAAAAAATTGAAAAACCCCAAAATTTTAATTTGCTTTCCTCTCCTATAAATGTAAAGTTATGTAGTAACATTGCTCACTTTCAGAAACGCTAGAGAGCTGAGCTTTGAAAGGCTGATAGGAACTATGATAAACTCATAGGAAAAAACGTCAAAATTTTAAATAAGTTATGCAAAAGTTTTGAACAATATTCCGCATATTTTACTACTTTAAAACTTACATTTTATCCAAATTCTTTAAAAAATGAGTGAAATCATAACAAAAACTTTTTATGTTAAAACAAGTCAAGTATACAAAAATTGTATTCCGTAAAAAGAATTGAGGTAAATTTAAAGCCAAGTTCTCCAATACAAATTTCAAAATGAAAGGTTCTTACTAGTTTGGAAATGTTTTTCTAAACTTGGCTCTTACAGTTGCATATAACTCTTAGGCACAAACATTTCCAAACCAGTAAGCAGCTTTCATTTTGAATTTTTTTTTGGTGAACTTGGCTTTACGTTTATCTCAATTCATTTTACGGAATAACATTTTCGTGTACTTGCCATTTTTTACATGAAATGTTTTTGTTATAATTATCACTTTTTTAAAACTTTTTAAACTAAGTATTTGGTGGTTACTATAAAATTAGGCATTTTTTTTATTAGGATAAATAAATAAAATGACGAATCGAAAATGCCGGACTTTCTTATTTATGAACCAATATGCATCAAATTCAGGACTTTGGGGTGTTTCAGGTCGCTGATTATGATTTTTAACCTAAACTAAAAAACACCGATTTGCCTCAAACCAAAAACATCGCGGCGCTTAACGTAACAACACAATTTTTGACTCAAATTTAAAAACCATAAAATGGCGGATCCAAAATGGCGGATTTTGCCATTTATGAACCGATATGCATCAAACTCAGAACTTTGATATCTTTCAGGTCGGTGATTATTTTTAAGTTGACTTAAAAAAATAATAATTGCGGACTTTCTCATTTATGAACCGATATGCATCAAACTCGGAACTTTGGGGTCTGTCAGCTGATTACCTACTATTTTTAACTTAAACTAAAAGAAACAAAATGGAGGACTCAAAATGGCGTATTTTTCCATTTAGGAAAATAATAAAGTGCGCCATTGTGGATCCGCCATTTTATTTTTTTTAATTTGAAGTTAAAAATAATAATCAGCGACCTGAAAGACTTCAAAGTTCCGAGTTTGATGCATATCGGTTCACAAATGGAAAAATTGGGATAATTTTATATCTAGTTACAGGATATCGAAGGGACATTTTCATTAAAAAAAAATTTAAGTGGTTTCAAACCGAAAATGCTTCAAAACATATTTTTTTTGTCAGCCACAATTGGGTGTCATAAATTGGACCCCGTTATGCAATAAGGAACCAACTGACTCTCTTACTGTTTTGAGAAAATCGCGAAAAACAGGCGTAAGTTTTACTCCAATTAAAAATTTTGTAGTTTTGCAAGATAGTTCTATTGTCCCGCAGATGGCGCTGACATGATAAAACTTTAGATCTTTATTGCAGAATGATGAAGCAGTAATTTTCGGTTCACATAGTGGTTGGTGATTTTTTGGAAATTGGCGGTTGGTTCCTTATTGCATAAGGGGGTCCAATTGTAGAGTGGAAAAGCTAAGTGAACTAAGTGCCAAAAAGCATTTTTATGGGAAACTAAAAAAAACTGTACAATACATGCAAGCGGACTTACAGATGATGTCATTTTAAATATGCTTGTTAGAGCATAAGGTGGGGAAATAGCACTTAGATCTTATACTCCGGTATTGGCCTTGGTACATACATAACTTTGGGTGGAAAATCTAAAATTTGTATATTTTGGCACTTAGCTCATTTAGCTTGACCACTCTACAAATACAGAATCTGTGTCTGGTGATGATCCAACTGATAATAACGTCACGTCACCAATTTAAAAGTTCGAACTAACCTGGAACAAGAATAGTCCGCCATTTTGAAAAGCGCACAAATTTCCACCACTAAAAAACTGGTAGCACTTTTTATAATAGTTTCAAAACAAGATCAAGAAAAGTACATAAAACACTGAAAAAAAAATTGTAGTAGGTACTTAACAACCAATATTCTAGTAGTAGATAGAGTTCTGTAACTAGGTCTCTAGGTTAAGGTTAAAAATAAGTTATATCACCAACTACTCACATAACAATAGAAATTAACAATAATTTACAAAAACTATGCAAGCACAACTTGTTAAAATCATTCATAATGCTGCCTTTTCAAAGTTGTTATCTAAAAATACTGATAACGGAACCAGAAAATATTAATTAAGTGTGATTACTAATATGTGGAAAACATGCTTTATCAAATATTTGCAAAAAGCATAAAATTTATATTTTATAAGTCTACCTTGCCATTATTGTTATTATTTTAGTATTAATCGCAAAAAATTATTATTACAGTGCAGTGGCGCATCCAGGGGGACCAGAGGAGCTCCCCTCCATGACATAAACCTTATAATCGTTAGTTCTAAGAAAGAACTAACCAATGTTGGAATAGCACAAAGCAATTCATGTAACTATTCCAATCATTGCATAGACTTGACAGACATTGCACCCCTTATACTTATTGAAAACTGCAAAAAAGAATTTGCCGACTCCCTGGTCTTTACCCCGGACATTCCACGAAGATTTGTAATTTCTCCGTACAGTAAGCTACTAAGTACCTATACGCGAGGGCTGGCTCGATCGCCGATGTTTGTACACCAAAAGGAAATAGCTACGGTATTTCCTGAGGCATTTGCTGGTATTTCGCAGTATTTCCTCAAATTTCAATGGTATTTCCTAGTATTTCCCAAGCACCTCCCGGTATTCCCTAGTATATTTCCAAGTATTTCCTTACGTTATGGATTAAAAAATAAATTAAAAACTTTTCTATTAATTTTTTTTTCAAATAGATAGTAATCTTCAAATACATTTCAAGCATAAACTTTGTTTTATTAAAATCGGATAAAAATAAAAAAGATACAATTTGTTTTTAAACATGCTTCTCCGCCATATTGAATCCGCTATATTTAAAACAAAACCGCATTTATCACAATGACACTAAGTCAAAACCTGATCTACCAAGCTGCTAAATCAATTTAAGTTACATCCATTGAGTTGTATAAGGCCCTGAAAGGGCATAGAAGTCAATGGTTACATCCAAACGTTCTTATGGACCACTATTTTTTAACATTTATTTGGCAATAACTCAAACACTAATTAACAGATTGAAACACCTGAACCAGATTCCCATAAAGAATCAAAATACCTATCTTTTTTATATAAACTTTCTTTTACTAGCACCAATAGTTTCAAAAGTAAAATAAACCATTTTTTTAAACTATTTTTTTGAATTTTTTTTTTTTGATAAATACAAAAAATAAATTTTTTTCATCTTTAAATATATTATAAATCAAGACTTTTAAACTTGGTTCCATGAAAATCGGGTCAGAAAAAAAGAGTTACAACTTTTTGCCATTTTGAATCCGCCATATCTTTCAAAAAGCGCATTTACCAGAATAACAATAAGTCAAAACTTGTTCTATGGGATGCATAACAAAGTTGGCTTATCGGCAGAAAGTTGGCACGACTTGCACACGAAATTTGATTTGTCCATAGACTAAGGTGCCCACAGATAAAATCCTGGATGGGGTAGTCCAATTATGGATATTACCCTTACCCTCTTTATAGTAGGACCTTATATGAAAAGTCTGAAAAAAAACCTTGATTTGGTTTATAAGGAGGACATTTTTTGGTTACCTTGACTTGACTGTAGCGTGAATCCCTTCCAAGGAACTTAACCTCAAAATTTATATAGGGCTTAGCGACTAAGTAGAGAACAATTACTAAAAATTTGCCAAAATAAACTATCGTCGAAATGATTCGATGTACTGGCTTGTATTTAATATGACAACATTGTCAAATTGTAAACTTTAAATGGAAATTCCAAAGATTTGTCCCATTTAAACGTTGTATGGAAAAACCTGGTCTATAACATATTTGAGTAAAACCATTCCACCGAAGCCCACCGGTCATGTAATTTGTGCGACGTCATTTGAGCGGTCAATCGTTTGGAACCGCGGTTCAGCTTTTGGTTTTTTCTGGTTGACCTTGACATCAGCTGTCACTAATAACCAGACCGGACTAGAGTCCCTGTATGTGACAGATATTGGCGGAAATCTGTCACATACAGGGACTCTAGACCGGACCACTAAAACCACGGTGGATAAAATAGACCGGTGTTCGGATCTTTTAAATATGTCGAATTTTCACATCACTGGGGGTCCAGCTTATTTTCATAAACAAAAGATAGATATGATATGAACAACTAATATTTTTTGAATTTCTTAAAACTAAAGCAATTTTCCTACTATTTTTTTAGTATATTCTTATAAAATAAAATTTTTCAGATATACCAGTCGTTATTTTTTTAGCCCGCTTCATTTCTCTTTACACAAAAATTAAAATTCGATGAAAATAATGTGTTCGTTTCAGCTTCAAAAATCATCCGCTGACCTACATCTTTGTTTACATCTTTGATACTAAACGATCACATTCAGTTTGACTTGCAGTTTAAGTTTTGTGCAATAAAAAATAAAGCGGCCTAAAAAAAATAACGACAATACGTCTAGAAAATTACATTTTATAAGGATGTACTAGAAAACAGTACGAAAATTGCTTTAGTTTTCAAAAAATTCAAAATATATTAGTTGTTCCTTTGTTCATATCAAATCTAACTTTTGTTTACAAAAATCAGCTGGACCACCAGTGACGTGGAAAATTCGACATATATATAAGATCCGAACACCGGTCTATTCTATCCACCGTGCACTAAAACGACCTTGGTTGAAACTCTAACCTTACTTTTTAGAAAATGATTCCAATGTTTTTCTTACGGTTTATTTTTGGAAGGTTTTTATTATGACAAACGAACTTTTAATTTTATTACAGTCTCCTGAGACATCCTCAAGTACGGCACAGCCAAAATGAATGGAAAGGCGATGAATTGAAGGTGATAAAATCTGAAAAGGAAAAATGAAATGTGGATACCAACTTTAGAAAACTGACTGCCAATTTGCGGTATCAGCTAAGGTAGCCTCGGGTCTGAGGCAATACTACGGAGACAGCTAAAGTCAATCTCAGTAGGTATCCTAAGCCCAGGTTCGGTACCACTACCTTGTTCTAAGGACCAGCCCGTAAATTAACTTATTTAGTCTGACCAAACCTCAAAAAAATCTTTTCACTTTTAATTTTATGTATGTATGTATCCTTTGAAAATGAGGAAGATGTTGAGTTTTTCGGGAGAAAGTATGTATATGGACCCCAAAATAACGACATCTGAAAAGATGTATATCTACGATTTTATTTTCTAAAAAATTGTGACTGATGTGATTTAAAAAAAAATTATATCTCGAAAACTGCAACTGCTACTCTAATAAACTTTGATGTTTAATGACAAACTTTGTTTCAAATGTAATTCTAATTTGAAATCCGCGTTTTCCTAACTGCTGTGTTTTGCAAAATATGATTTTTTAAACATTTAAACAACCCTAATGTCACCTTCAAATCCCAGCACAAAAAACGAATGGCCTTATCCTCATGTACCCCAAAATGTTTGTTCCAAATTTAGTTAAAATCGATTGATTTGTTTTTCAGTTATCGTGTAACGGACAGAAGAGAGACAAAATTTGGTAGTTAGGCCTTTTTTTGACCCAAATAACTTATTTTTAGTGAAAATAAAACAATTTGTTTTGACGATCCCAGTAGCCTACATACCTATGGTATGGCCTCCATACCTATGGTAAAAAATGATTTTTTTTTAGGTACTGTAATCTACCTTAAGCCTTAACTCAACTTGCATTTAAAACCAACCGTATACTTTTATACATTATCGTCGTCCATATCACGAAGGGTCACAACATGTTTAAGTTTTAAACGTGTTCGTGATATGGACGACGATAAGAGTACTAAGTTGTATGGTTTATTAGCTTATTTTAAAAATTGTAAATAGTGTAAATAGTATCGTAATTTCAACGAAAATACAAATCATCATCACCATCACTTTCTGTGCCTGAAGATGTATAAGTTTTTTATGCTCCAGATGCAATATAAATGTAAATTTGTACGCATGACCGACCCAATCTATTAGGAATTATGTTTAGAAGTCTAATTTCTTAAATCAATACAAAAAATGTTATATATAACACCTTCCTGAATCAATAGTCCAAGTATAAATGCCTTGTGACCTATCCAATTTTTTAACTGGTTCAGTAATGTCAACCCTTAATAATAAGAATATCTACTTCTTAAATTTTAAGTACCTCCATCAGGATGCCATTAAAAGTTTGTAGCTTGTCCGAGGGCTTTATGATGATAAAGAAAGATAATGGTAAAAGCAATTATACAATTTTTTTGTGGAAAATCACAAATAAAAACATAAAACTAAAACGCCTGTAACTTTGAATTTATTAGCGCAAATTAGTAAATAGATTTTTACAAATTTTTTAATTAAATGCTTATATTGTTATTTTTAACGAATATCTCTTAAAAATTAAAATAAAAGTGTTAGATATAAACATATACAAGTTTGAGAAAAATGATTGGGCAAAAAGTTTTTTTCAAAAATTAAATTAAAGTTAAGATTGGCATAACTGTCTTATGCACCTTCTTACCCCCCTACGCTACTGAAGCGGGAGGGCTAGGAGTGGGAACTTTCAGTATGTTAACGTCCTAACTACCCTTAACATATTTCCGAAGAGCAAAATTCTCTCCCCCTCCATGCACTCTACAACCCCTTATATGACTGGATAATCTACCAGAAAGTCTGATCCAAAGTAGTTTATTGAGATACGATATCTCAGAATATTGATCTTTTTTCAAACAATTTTAAGCCCCAAAACCTCTCCTATCCAGCATAACCTCAAAATACTTAGGAGGAGTGGAAAAATCAAGATATAAAAACAGCTTCGGACCTGGGTAAATTTCGGTTCAAAGCAAAGCATGACGTTTTTCGATGACGTTATATAGTTGAATCAAAGATAAACATGACCACTGGAACGCGTTTGGTTTTTACCAATTTAGTACGATAATTACCAATTGAACGCCAAATTTGATTTTGGTAAAACGTTTGGTTTGGTTCTTAAATAGGTTGACTTGCTCTTTATATATGTTTGAGTGGAGATAAACGTTTTGGTAATTTATTTTTTTAAAAGTGTAGAGTCACGAAGCCAAAGCTGCTGCCACAGCTTCTACCAGAGATGATTTAAATAATGGTACTCACTTCTTTTAAATTTTTGGGAATTTAAAAAAACACATGTTGGTAAGTAACCTGCTTTTATCAGTTATCTTTTACAACAAAAAATTAATTTCATAACACCAGAAGATCCCAATTACTTACTACCTACCTTGATCAGATCTTGAGATCAAACAACTATACCATTACCATCTTTATCTTCGTCTGCAAAAAGTGAAAGCCTATTAAATTTAGCACCGACCAGTTCTTCTGCAAGGAAAGTTTTTGCAGCAACACTTTTTTTAACAGTTAACATAAATATCACTTCATTAGTAGATCTAGTAGATCATGCACTAGCACCAAGATTATCTGTAATAACATTGTTCACTTTCGTTTTCGAGATTATGGATTGTTACAATGACTCAAGTAAATAATAAAATGTTAAGTGTAGGTTCGGTTTTCCTTGTATGAGCATCTTCCTATTTCTTATTCTCAACTGCGGAACCTTGAATTTTTTGTGAACATTTCGGTAAGAGATGCTTTATTGTACGCCAATTTCGGCACGTCACTATTATGCGCACCCATCTTGGAACCATTTTACAATTTTAGAAATTTGTAAAGATCCTTATTGTATGCAAATTTTATAGGAATTTCCGATAATTGTCTGCACAAGAGGTAGAAAAATACACAATGGTTTGACCGCTTGGCGATTTCCTAATTCATTCAATGTTTCATTCAGAAGCGGCGGCCAATGTTAGGGTTTTCAATGTTATCGGAATTAATATGGAATTTTTGCACAGAATTGGCTTTTCAAGATTTTTTGTTTGTCAGCCGCAAAATTCTTACAACTTTTAGTTTATTACCCACATAGCAATTTTACATGCTTAGAACATGCATAGCATTTTTTAATGGAGAGAGAGCACATGCTCTTGCGCACTACCTGTGCACATGCTGAGAAAAGATTAGAGGTAACCCTATTTTGATACCAAGCATGTGTATAGAATATTTGCAAGTACCAGGTGGGCCAAAAAAAATCGGGCAATTTTTTTCCATTATAACTTTTGAACTATATCATCGATTTTAATGGGACAAAATGCACTTGGCAGAGAATTGATCAGGGATTTGACTAAATATATTTTTTTGTCTGCCATCTCAAAATCCAAGATGGCAGATGAAATTAAAATGTACTCGCAAGGGAGGGGTCCATTTTTGCATAAAATGTACTCTTCAAAGTGGCTCGTTTATTCTTGAATTGTCAACATGTTTTAATTATTTTTTATTAATTAGTAACAAAGCTGCATTCTTGCCACGCATAAGAAGGTATAAGTCAGCAAAATCGGTTCAGTGGTTCTAACAAAATATATTTTTGTTTCAACCATTGTTTTGCATGTTTTACGATTGTACTGAACCGATTTTAATGAAATAAAAAAGATCCTGGTTAAAATCTTAATGGTGGACAGAATCATACTTAATTCTTCAAAATGGCGTGTTTATTCTTAGTTTCCGAAAATGTTAGTTTTTTTTTAATTTATAGAAAAACACTACTTTTTTGCCACACAACGAGTTACAAAGTAGAAATATCGGTGTGATGGTTCTTAAAAAATCTATTTTTGTTTTAACCATTGTTTTACAGATTATACGATTGCATTAATTTCCTTATAAATTCGTTATTACTAAACCGATTTTAGTGATGGTGGGTGTGCTTGCGGGCTGTTCGGCCGTCGTCGTTGGAAATTCGTTCTCGACGTTTCGCCATCTCGAGTGGATAGCATCTTCAGGAGATGTTGACTGTTTGTTGGCTTCTCGAAGACTGGTGGTTAGTCTGTCGCGGGCGCAGGTTATATACGCTATGGTGGGTGGGGCGTATATCAGAGCTGGTCGGTGATTGGTCACTTTCCCAAGATTCAGTTTTGTTGTTATAAGCGAGCCGTTTAGTGTTTTTAAGAACCGGTACCCATGTTCTGTTTATTCATATATTTAATCAAAACTCTGTATAATTTTCTGCCAAGTGCAGTTTGTCCCATTAAAATCGATTATATAGTTCAAAAGTTATAATGAAAAAACAATTATCCGCTTTTTTTGACACACCCGGTATATGCTTAGTATGTACCTGGCACCAATCACCGAATTGACTTTAAATCTACCAAACGGATTCTTTGAGGAATATTTATGCTCGTTAACTAATCACCATTTAGTAGTATTATTATACTAAGTTTCTGGAACATAAAATAATTTGCATTTTTTCCGTGAGTTGGCCTAAAGCTTTGAACCCACGGCGTTTCACGATCCAATAGAATCCAATATGTGTTGACACTTGATACTGTTAACAGACAAACTGTTTTATCCTAAAGTCATCAGAATACTAAATTTTCGATGTGCCACTTTCGTTAAGCTTAAGAATATCATGATACTCTCTTTCTTTCTAGTATACGCGTTAAAGTTGACACGGCAAACGCAACGAGGTGAAGCGAAGCAATATGAGTGTTATTTTTTAAATGGCCAAAATAAGAAATTTCATATCACTTAAGAAACAAAAAATATTTGTTTCAATTTTTCGAGGAAAATTTCTACTAGAAAATTTTAAGCACGATCCATTTTATCAGAATCAATACAAAATTTGGTTTGCGTCACTCTTATAATATCTTTGAGCCAAAGTGTTAAGCCTAAATCATTTATTGTTGTAATCTGCAGAGTTTTTTTTTATGTGCTGGGTGGAAAAAAGATATGGCACTAGTCAAACTCAGTATGGGCATCCATATGTGGTCGCAGTGCATGGAGATGCAGTAGGGCCTGCCACCACTTTCGAATACATACATACACTCTTATAATGACGAAAAAACCTTCATAAACTCAAAAGACATGGAAAAAAAACATTTAAAAACGGTGTCACTTGGGTTACTTTTAAATTTCAAACCTGTTTATTTTGTAAACTACCGTAACAAGAGGGAAACATAAGTACATTAAATTAAACCTTAAAGTTTCTAGAATTCTAAATCCTCTATTTTTTACTTGAAGTTGTAAAACTTATTTTAATATTAAAAAATATAGTTTATCACCAAGGTTTTGCAATCCTCCCAAACATCACAATTTTCTCTAAATAAATTAAAACTGTAGTTATTAAATTAAAACGGTTTAACTTTTAGTTCATGTGAAAATGGCTGTATTAAATTTTTCGGCATTAGGCTCCTTTTGTTAGTATTATTACTACTTATTTTTATAAATAATATAAAAGACAAGCAAAGATAAGTGACAAAAAAATCTGTAAAGTCCGAAACGTGAAATTTCTTCGATAGTGTGCGAAATAAACACAAAAATAGCTATTCTGGCAAAAGGTCTCGGCAAACGAAACCTCAAAAAAATCCTTTACAATAATTATCAAACTTGTCGCAACCTAAAATATTAAAAAACGTAATTGTCTGAAACAAAATGTATCCGTACGAAACACCATTTTTTATCTGTTTTGGACGACATTATACAAGAACTAATGTTATGTCCATAGTAAAACTTTAGATTCCATGGATCAAAATATTAAGATTTAGCTACACTTGTCTTAGTTAAAAATTTGATATTAACCGAGATGCAGGGTGTGGTTTTATTTTTTAATTACGATTTTCTTGAATATATTTTTTACTAATCAATATTTTTGCAAAAAAAATTGGGGTACATTTTACGCGTTTTTTGGAACGTGCAATTTGATTTCGGTAAAAAATTTGGTGTACATTGCACAGGGTGTTCTTTGGGTCACCATACTTACACTAAAATCGGTGTAACCATAACAAAAATATTTCATGTAAAAAAAAGCCAAGTACGCGAAAATGGTATTCCGTAAAAAGAATTACGATAAAGGATAGCCAAGTTCTCCAAAACACAATTTAAAATTAAAGACTACTAGTTTGCAAATGTTTTTTTAAACTTGGCTATTACGGCTCCAAATTGACTCTTAGGCATAGTATGCTTAATTGAACATAAACGAGTTTGGATGTAATAGCAAAGTTAAACAAAACATTTCCAAACTAGTAAGAACCTTTCATTTTAAAATGTGTATTGGAGAACTTGACGATACTTTTATCTCAATTCTTTTCACTAAATATTATTTTCGCGTACTTGGCATTCTTTTACATGAAATATTTTTGCAATGAGTATTATTATTAAAAATCTTGGATACGGCTCTGTGCTTACAATCCATTTCAGATACCAAGAACTAGACCAGATCTGACTGATCTGACCAAAACAGTAAACAAGTATGTGTGAGTTTTTTCTTTTGTATCCTATTCCAATAAAAATTAGAAATAATTAACATTAGATGACTTATTTTTCTGTCGCTTGTTTAAATATATTGACCAAAGTTCAAATTTGCCTTTTAATTAAATAAAAACACTTCCAAGATTTAAAAAAAAACTAGTGACTGAATCGAATCCAAGATTCAGAAAGGCACCAGATATAAGTTGAAACTAAAATAGTTAAAAAGTAACCTAAAAAGCGAAGACTCTAATATCAATATCAAAGGAGATTTAAGGGTCATGGGAGGGAGAAAGCTGCTGGAGTCGAAGGCCCGTTTCTTACTATCAGTTGAGTGGCCTGTGGAATCCCGTAGGATAGTTAGGTGTGGAAGATTTTTTTAAACTACCCTAGATCGATTAGTAATACACGGTAAAAAATTTTGTCTACAATGCAATGAAAACACGTACTTTTCTTGATTAAATTGGTTTACCTTAAAACAATTTGTTTTGAATTAAAATATTTCTTTTTAGTTCAACGCAGCGTTTAATCTTGAAATGAGACTTCATTTTTCTTCTTTAATTATTTTCTTTCAGTTCACTCTATTTTGTAACAAAGGAAATTATTGTCTTCATATAAGTAATATTTTGCTTCCAGAGAAAATGGTGCCTTAGATTAATTCAGTTCCAATTTATAATAAAACAATTTCTGTTTTACATTAAAATACAGAGGCAAGACATTTTTTGTGCTATATCAAGAAAATATTCTCTTGGTGAATAGGAAAGCACAAATTATTTTACTTCAAAGCAATTTGCTTTGATCTAAGATAATTTTTTTTACCGTGTAGGGAATGACGTCATAAATCCAAGATGGCGCCGTTTTTTTCACAAACATTTGCTAAATTGGTTTTACAGAAAAATTGTTTATTGTTTAAAATAGAACACCAATTAAGATAGTGAAGAAATTAGATATATATCTTAAAAACTAACAAAGATAAAAAAAAATTAATACTAAAAAATAGTAACTTTTCTTTTAACCAAAAAAAATTGAATAAGAAAGTGTTAGACTATTCCAGGTCTCTTGGAAATCACAAAATTTTAAGTCGCCGAATATTTGCTTTAAATTTGAGTTAGAGCTCTGGGGTGACGTCAAAAATCCAAGATTGCGATTTTTTCCATGTTCTTTCACAAATTTTTGGTTTTAACTTTACCCATATTTATTTTACAGAAAAATCGTATGAATTATGATTTTGAATAAAGCTTTATCTCAAAAAGAAGAAAAAGTTACAAAAAAGATACTATTATTTTTTTAATATAAAAAAATTTCGGCATTTTTCATTTTTTTACAAACTTTTCCTTGTAACGTTTGCAACATCAATTTAATAAAAATCTGTTAAGACATGTTCCCGTCAAAATAGAACATCAATTAAAACAATGTCTAAATTAGCTTTACATCTCAAAAACTAAAAAAGATAATAGTTTTTCCAATCTACATATTATTTTTTTTACTGTATCTATTATTTGGTGTTCTATTGCAAACAAAAAACATATTTACAGTTTTTCTGTAAAACTAATATAGCGTTATAAGCCAAAGTTTGTGAAAAAAAACATGAAAAAAGCCGCCATCTTGGATTTGTGACGTCACACAGACCCTCTTACTCAAATTAAATGCAAACACCCGGTGACTTAAAATTGTGTGAACTATTGCCAATCGATCTCAACATTCGAACATTAGATTTTTTAAGATCTCAACTATATGCAAATTTTCCATTAAATGCGTGCAACATTTGCAAATTTCTGTATTAAGATGTCATCGGCGTTTGGAAGAAAAAGTGCATAAGTTTGATGCCTAGTTACAGAAGTAATACCTATTTCTTCTGTGGCATAGTCAGGGCAGGACCAAAGAGAGTAAAACCCTCAAAGAATATACGCATGTTTAGTAAATTTAAAAAAAAAAAAATTTAAAAAAAAAAAATTTCAATATGCGGACGCCCCTGGAGTGTCAATAATAGATTTACCACAACTTTGTAATACGCCGTTTGAAAGAAAATTTTATTTTCTCTAAAAGAGGTGTTTTAACATTTTTTCCTAAAATGCTTAGTTTTTTTGAAAACTGAATAAAACCTAAAAAATAATTTTTTAAGATAACCCTAATTTATGGATGCCAATTAAGTGCTAAGTGATAAAAGATAATTTAACTTTCTATAATAAAGTTAATTACACACTTTCTGTAAAATCCTTACCTTTTGAGAAAATGAAAACTGAATAAATTCGGTTTATTTTGCATATACTATGGAAATACATAGGGCACGGGAGTACTGCTAACACTTCAGGGTTCGTATCTCCGCAAGCGTACTACCCAGAGAACTCATACAGTGATATCTCATTTTCTAGGCTACCTATTAGTTATTTGTTATTTTATGTCACTAGATTTTCTAAAAAAAAAACCAATTTCGAAGTTAAAGGCCACTAAATAAAAAAATTAGTCAAAATCCAAAATGGCGGCGAAATGTTTAGCGACATAACTCGAAAACTATTCGTCTGATAAAAAAATGTAGGACTCCAATGTGAACAACATATGTCAAAATCACGACTACACCGAACTTTTGCAAGCTGGGAGTCTTTTTATCGCTCTAATGACTGGCCTAAATGTCATTTTACAAGCTGTTGTTAACTGTTGCTTATTTATCAACAAGCGTTCTCTTGATAAAGTCACTCGGTATCATGTCGGTCTTTGTCTAACAGAACAAATTTCTCCTCGGACACATAACCTAACCTACGGATTTATCTTTTCGGTAATCATTGATTGATAATACTGTTTTGTTTTTTCTTCACGAGGCCTTCCAACTTTTACTTGAAAGTATATTGTCTTGAGATTGCCACGAAGAAATTCTCATCCGGACACCTACCGTTTAAAACTATAATAATAATTATTAATACCATTACACTTTGCCGCATACGGTAATCATTGACTCATCATGTTGTTTTCGGTTTTTCTTCATCAGACGTTGCAACTTTTACCTGAAGATCTTTCTTCTTGAGATCATCACGGCATTGCATAAGATCAACTCGATCAATTATTACTTTCAAATTTCTCTTGGTTTTTGAAGAACCCTTAATTTCAGTTAAATAATAATTACATTGCATTACACATTATTAAATAATAATTACAATTACAGCATAAAGCTTAAAAACGTTGGTGCTGTTAACATTTAACAAAACCATAGCATTTACACCAATCAGTATTTATTCAAGACTACAAAAGTCTAATATCGTTTTCGATGAAAGCTCATAAATCGCTCCCGAGCGATCCGAGATCAATTTCAAAAAGATTTGTCTTTTTGAAATTTCAAAAAGATGTATCTTTTCGAAATTTCAAATCAATATCTGTTGCTCTTTGTCCCAATACGGATAAACGGGTTCGGTTTGGTTCGGTTCGGTTCGGTTCGGTTCGGTTCGGTTCGGTTCGGTTCGGTTCGGTTCGGTTCGGTTCGGTTCGGTTCGGTTCGGTTCGGTTCGGTTCGGTTCGGTTCGGTTTGGTTTGGTTCGGCTCTGTTACGGTCCGTTCGGTCTTAAGGGTTTGTATTAAAAGCGCGTTCAATTGGAGATCCTGCTGGGAGCGCCACATTGAGTATTTGAATCAATCAGGAATTAGCTTGCAGTTGCTCCCACCGAGATCCCCTCCAAAAAGGAGCAATTTCTGATCGGTCGAGGACAGTTTTTATTGAAAACGATTAGGTTTTAAAAGTAAATGGGTGCCATTTGGAACCTCCTAACTTATATGCAAACTATTTGACCATTACCTACCCAGATGAATTTTTTAATTGTTTGACATGGAATATGAGAAAACAACGCCCCTTATTCTTAGCATCTGCTACTGTAAACCTCAAAGCGTTGAATTTTTATTGTTAATATTAAGGCTTAATTTTATCGATTAATAGATAACGTAAATTTCTCTCCACGTCATTATTTAGTGTGTTCACAAATGTTGCAGTAAGTTGTTCATGACGAATATAACATTAGATAGTTTTTGGTCGTGCCAAATTTAGGCCCTATAACTTCGCCGACAACAATACTCTTTCGATATATGGGCACCTAAGCTCACACTAGGTACTATAGTTATGGAAGGGCGAAAAAATATCGAAACACAAAACATCGAAAACACAAAATATCGAAAATACAAAATATCAAAAACATACAAAATATCGAAACTACAAAATATCGAAACGACAAAATATCGAAACTACATTTTATCGAATTACAAAATATCGAAACTACAAAATATCGAAACCACAAAATATCGAAACTTCAAAATATCGAAACTACAAAATATCGAATCACAAAATATCGAAAATACAAAATATCGAAAATACAAAATATCGAAAATACAAAATATCGAAAATACAAAATATCGCAAATACAAAATATCGAATCACAAAATATCGAACATACAAGATATCGAAATTAACAAATATCGAAAACCAAAAATAGAAAATTTCGAAACCTTAACCTAACCCGAACTTGACGTAACCTAACCTAATCTAACTAAACCTAATCTGACCTAACTGCATAAAAATAGAAAGTTTCAAAAATCTAACCTGACAAAACCAAAAAATCTAGCCGAAACAAACCGAACCGAACTGAACCAACAATTTTTAAAAAAAAAAAATCTTTCCTGACTTCTTTCCCGGGATCCTAGAGGATGTGAATCCGAACCGAACCAAACCGAACCGAACCGAACCTAACCAAACTAAACTACAGCACTGCTAATCAGGTTTGGTTGGGTATGGTTAGGTTTGGATAGGTTCGGTTTGGTTCGGTTCGGTTCGGTTCGGTTCGGTTCGGTTCGGTTCGGTTCGGTTCGGTTCGGTTCGGTTCGGTTCGGTTCGGTTCGGTTCGGTTCGGTTCGGTTCGGTTCGGTTCGGTTCGGTTCGGTTCGGTTCGGTTCGGTTCGGTTCGGTTCAGTTCGGTTCGGTTCGGTTCGGTTCTAATTCACCTTCTAGGATCCCGGAAAGGAAGTCAGGAAAGATTTTTTTTGAAAAAAAATTGTTGGTTCAGTTTGCTTTGGTTCGGTTTGATTCGGTTCGGTTAGAGTTAATTAGGTTTTGTTAGGTTAGGTTTTTGTTATATCAGATTAGGTTAAGTTAAATTAGGCCAGGGTCAGGTTAGGTGTAGGTTCCGAAATTTTCTGTTTTTAATTTTCGATATTTTGTTGTTTCGATATACAGTCGAACCTCTCTAACTCGAACCTCTATAACTCGAACCTCTCTATAAGTCGAACTCTCCATAACTCGAACTGATTTTGTTGTCCCTTGAAGTTCGAGTTATAAAGGTTCGACTGTATTGTATTTTTGATATTTTGTGTTTTCGATATATTGTATTTTCGATATTTTGTTGTTTCGATATTTTGTATTTTCGATATTTTGTTATTCGATATTTTGTGTTTTCGATATTTTGTATTTTCGATATTTTGTTGTTTCGATATTTTGTTGTTTCGATATTTTGTATTTTCGATATTTTGTAGTTTCGATATTTTGTTATTCGATATTTTGTAGTTTCGATATTTTGTAGTTTCGATATTATGTACTTTCGATATTTTAATTCGATATTTTGTTTTTCGATATTTTGTGTTTCGATATTTTTTCGCCCTTCCTATAGTTATAATGTACGTGTGAGCTAATATAACTAAAAACTGAAATATATTTTATTCAACTCCAGACTCAATTACTTTCGTTTGATGCCACACAAGCCATGCTTTGTCTTAAACTCTCTTGAAATATACCCCCACCCTTTAAAAAAAAACTAAAATGTATTTCGTTTAACTCCAGGCTCAACTACCTTTCGTTTGATATCACACACACTATTTCACATAAACTCTAATTTTTTAAATCTACCCCCACCCTTTTGCTTGTGTTCGGTGGATTTTGTTCATTTTTAAGTGGGATCATCTCGACCCAAGACGCGCATAACTCGCGTTGGTCGTTACAGACAGATAGACAGACAGACACATAGACAGACAGACGGCACGACAAAAATTTTCAAAATCATCTGAAACGCAAAGATATATAAAAATTTTTGGAATCGGTGCAACATTTTTTTTCTCGAAAAAATTAGGATTACCATAGCTCACACTACTACTATACTAGTAGTGTGAGTAATAAGTTTAACAATATTTGACAGTTCGAAATAGCCTTTTTGGTACCGGTTTTTGTTAAAGTCGTCGGTCCAGTTATTTGTGCAATTTCATTAAAATTAAGAGAGAGAGAGAGAGATAGACGTTTGCCTAATAGGGGAAAATGAGGAAATATTTTTTTGTCTGAAAGAAACACTTAATTTGCAGTTTTAATATTTAAGTTTGTGGTCAAATGTAAGTCTTTCTAAGAATTGTTTTTAAATTTTGTTTGTCATAAACATCCCCGTTATTGAAGCCACTTTGGGATTAATGGAAACCCGCCCAATACCTTTCCCTGTTCCCTGTCTTTTAGCTCACACATATACTATACCATAGTAGTGTGAGATAAGGTGATCCTAATTTTTTCGAGAAAAAAAAAAGTTGCTCCGATTTCAAAATTTTTTATATATCTTTGCGTTTCAGATGATTTTGAAACTTTTTTGTTGCGCCGTCTGTCTGTCTGTCTGTCTGTCTGTCTGTCTGTCTGTCTGTATGTCTGTCTGTCTGTCTGTCTGTCTGTCTGTCTGTCTGTCTGTCTGTCTGTCTGTCTGTCTGTCTGTCTGTCTGTCTGTCTGTCTGTCTGTCTGTCTGTCTGTCTGTCTGTCTGTCTGTTTGTATGTCTGTCTGTAACGACCAACGCGCATAACTCAAAAACCGCTCGGCCGATTTTAATAAAATTTGGTACCTAGGCTGGGTCTTGGGTCGAGATGGTCCCATTTAAAAATGAACAAAATCCACCGAACACAAACCAAATAAAAGGGTGGGGGTAGATTTCAAAAATTAGAGTTTATGTGAAAATATGGCGTGTGTGATATCAAACGAAAGGTAATTGAGTGTGCAGTTAAACAAAATGCATTTTAATTTATTTAAAAAAAAGGGTGGGGGTATATTTTAAAAATTGTGAAAAAGTGAAAATATGGCGTGTGTGATATCGAAAGGTAATTGAGTCCGGAGTTTAACAAAATACATTTTAGTTTTTGTTTTTTTTAAGGGTGGGGGTAGATTTCAAAAATTTGAGTTTGGGTCAAAACATGGCTTGTGTGGTATCAAACAAAAGGTAATTTAGTCTGGAGTTGAATAAAATATATTTCAGTTTTTAGTTATATTAGCTCACACGTACACTATAACTACAGTACCTAGTGTGAGCTTAGGGGCCCATATATTGGCAGAGTATTTTTATTTTGTACAGATCCTTTCTCTACCTAACATACACGTGGCTTACATTTTTGTCGGGATGCCTTTCATTAAAGGTAAGGGCTGTTCTTAAATAGGACATACCGTGAGCATCGTAAATAAAAATAATTTCAATTCGTTCTTCCACACTATAAACCATTTTCAAAATTTTGATAACCAACGAAATAAGTAAATTATACGGCAAGGCAGAATTGAAACTGAGTAAAAGGACCGATAAAAAAAATGGAAAAAGACAAAAAAGGTAATATTCGCATTATCGCAAAAAATATTATTAATATTATACCAGACAATGCTGGTTTTAAGATAAATTTTATTATTGGAGTTTTTGTAATTTTTTTTATGGGCTACTTAAATTTTAAATGGGTGAAAATATCTCCGGAGGGGCAGAAGGTTGTGATACAATTATTTTTAAGAAATTTGAGCTTTAAGTGCTTTTTGTTTAAACAGTTTTGCCCGAATTTAAATTATATGTTTAATGTAATAATGTTATTTTTTAAAGAAAAAACATTATTTAAAAAAAAATTTATTAAAAAAAAAATTCGACCAATGATTAGCATATTTTGTAAGCTTTCCAGGAAGCTATCACAAGTGGGGTATTGCTATTTAAGATTTTTAAGTGAGTAGGGGTGGGGCTTAAGGAGTGGGTCCGAGTGGTTCATTTGTATTCCCTCTCGACTTTTATAGAAACGGTATTTTTTATTTTTTTCATATCTCCCTTGGTTTAAAAAATATAGCCATTGTAAGTTTTTTAAAACTCACCCTGTATAAAAGTTATGGAATGCATCATCAACACTGCGGTCAGTGAACTGTGCAACTAGCGCCAGCCGAACCGAAATGGCGCGGAAAGTAATAGAAGCTCGCTAAAACACAATGGCGCACGTTCTACATACGTCAAAATTCTTATTTTAACCGTCCGTGAGTATGTGTCTTTTCACGGAATAAGATTTGTTTGGATAGTGACCAGGAGGTGTATTCTGTGTGTCCAAACTAAATACAGTTTGAGATTTTGGGGGGGGTCGCGGTCGGGGGAAAATTTTCCCTTTTTTCCTCCCGTAGATCCGCGGCTGCAACAGTGTCAAATAGCGCTAGTCGTCGGCTGTTTTGGAAACGACCAATAACTCTCTATTACCAGATTACCACTGCAACAACCAACAAAAATATCAGTTATCATAAAGAATTTAAAAATAAAAATTTATCGGCTGTTTAAACTTGACCCCCTTAAAGTGATATTGTTGTTTATGATTGTGGGATAGACCGGGACACTTTTTGAATTTTTTTTAATATACTATAATATTTTTTAAAAGATAGAACCACGAGGTGATCCGTGGTAAAACGTCCTGAATTTTTGCATTACGTAAATTAAGAATGTTTCCAAAGACTACGATAAAGATGTTTGCGAGGTGTATTCAGAGGCGGTCCCAGACGTTTAGAAAGGGGGGAGGCAATTTAGATTATTTGAACATGTATATAATAATATTTTTTTGCTGAGGTGTGTAATACACCAGAATGGGCCTCTTATATTTGGTGTTCTCTGGACAAAAGGGGGGCAATTGCCCCCCTGAGACCGCCACTGGTGTAATACAAAAAATACTATTTACCTTAATGGTACTTATAGAGGCTTTTTTTTAAATCCAAAAATAAAATGGTTAAAAAAATTTATATTGCAGTTTACTACGCTGCTGAGACCTATTGATGATCTTAATTAAAAGAGAAAACATTTAGTGACCCCGTCTTCCCTAAGCTTATATTTAATGTGCACCAACCTAATAATTGTGTTCGTTTATGCTAACAGTTTGGATAACTAAGTGCTAAACAAAACTACGGTTAATGGTTAATGTCCTCGACAAATACTACACAGGTAAAATTACAATAAATTTTCAATTTTTCTTTGGCAACGTTTGGGAGCAAAATGTTGCTTTATTCTTAAGCCTTAGAAATCTCGGTTGAGATAATGGCTAGAGTTTTTATCGCAGCTAGCATGCTGAAATTCTCCTTTTGTGTTCACCCTTTGGACCCCACGAATTATTATTTGTAATGATTGGAGGAAGAGGGTAACATTTGATCCTAGCTTCTTTCGTTCTGCGGTTAACAGATGTGGTATCCAGCGGGAAACTAGTTTTCTTACCATTAAATTTTTATGCAAATTTTTTTGAATTAAGGTCTTTGAAATCCGCAATGAAGCCTTAATCCCGCGATATGTGGGAATGTTTGATAGCAATATATTGGATGCTTTATTCTTAAGCCTTAGAAATCTAGGTTAAGGTAATGACTAGAGCTTTTATCGCCTCTAATTATTGTGAAATTCACATTTTGTGATCACCTTTTGGATCTCACGAATTATTATTTGAAGAGCTTGTAGGAAGAGGGTAACAAGCTACAATTGATAAAATCTCTGCATTGCATAAATTTATGATTGTAATAAAAGGAATAAGCCCCATCACTTTATGTATAAATATACTACTATTAAATCTGTATTGTGTAAGGTTAATAATTACGATTTCAGGATTTTCTTGAAATATAAAAGGTGAAATATCTCACAAATAACAGAACAGGTCACTTATTACTAACTTCTTCCAAACCAGTCCAAGCCCTTTATTTCGAAGAGCTTCGTGTGGTAAGTTGCCTGGACTTACCGTACCGTGCGACAAGTTGCATCGCTACCCTATTTACACAGGCAACTAAATTTGCAAAGGTATAGATCATTTCAGTTAAAAATGCTAAGCAGAACATTTGTTATAACTAATAATCGATTCCAGAGCCGCCAAATGTACATCATCTTTTTTAAAGTCTGCTTTCTTGAGATTCCAAAGGCATGTATGCTTCTCATATCACTTCAAAAATTAAACTGTATTATTTTTGTATATTTTTAGAGAGGATTTTCCGTTTAAACGGTTTTGTCAAAAATCGACTGCTGCAAATCCCGCCTAAAGCCTCGTGTCAACATTTTGTGTAGTTCTGCTTTGCCTGAAGTGTCTGAATTCCCTCCACAGGCGCTTGATACTAAGTCGCGGCGACTAATTTGTCCATTACTATTTTAAAAGAGATACATACCAGTAATACTGACCTCCTTTTAAGCAGCGCTAGATGAACGATTCTCATGACTCAGTCGTAAGCGACCGTGAAGGGAATTCCATCTTTCCAGGATTATCGCGGAGAATTCGTCGCGAAACAATTGTACGAGGGTTGTCTTTTAAGTTTTGCATATACATAGCTAAACAGTAGATAACTTTTAAAGACTTTATTGTTTCTCGAATTATTCTCCACGAAAATTAGTTCACTTTTGCATGCGCTCAAACCAGTTGTCAACGATGTAATTCTACTCGTTTGTTGGTCCTGTCAAAATTCCATTCTTGAGGGCGTCGACTGCTTTCTCTTGCGAATGAAATCTTTGACGACGCAGTCCATTCTTGATTTTCGGAAAAGTATAGAAATCGTTGTTACTTCGGTCGAGACTGTATGCGGGATGGTCCAACAATTCGATGTTTTGTTGGGTTAAAAATTCAATGTTTCTTTGTGCTTTGTGCGAACTTGCCTTGTCTTGGTGGAGGATGATTCGTCGTTCGGGGTTCGTTTTTCAAAGCTCAGCGATGACTTTCGGCAAACAAATGGTGATTTAACAATTGGCAGTAACAGTCCTTTGATTCTCCAGAGGAATTGTTGTTAAATGACCTGCTTTTGAGACAAATGTCACGATCATATTTTTGAATACGCTTCGAGAAGATGACTTTTCTTGGCTTTTCGTCATCTTGGAACACCCAAACAGACGATTGACGTTTATTTTTGGGTTCGTGTAAGTTAGAGTCCCTGTATGTTGACATATTTGGATATTCAAAATATGTCAACATACAGGGACTCTAGTGTAAGTATATCCACGATTCATTACCACTGACAATGCTGTTCAGGTTTTTCGAGTTTCCTGCCTCAACGCGGTCTAAAGTTTTCAGTCACAATTGACCCCAGCTTCTTTCTGCTCGTCGGTTAACAGATGCGGTATTCAACAGGAAACTAGTTTTCTTACCCCTAATTATTTACGCAAAATTTTTTTAATTGAAGTCTTTGAAATCCGCAATGAAGCCTCAATCTCGCGATATGTCACATGTCGATCTTTTGTGATGAGAATGCGAACAGCATCGATATTTTCCTGGGTGACAGCCCTTTTTGGTGCACCTTGCCTTGTATTGTCGCTAAGGCTAATCCCTCGACGCTCGAATTCTCCATACCAACGAGAAACTGTCGACTGGTATGGTTCTTCATTACCGAAAACAGAAATCTCGGCAAGGCATTCTTGTGGAGATTCCATTTTTCGACATTTGTTAACTTAAAAAATTTACTGTAGCTATAAAACTATATGTAACGCACTGATGTTTTGAACTTAAGATAGGTAAAGATTGAGGTTTAGTTTTGGTAACGACATTCGATCAGTGTGAGCCTATATGCAAAATATAAAAGATAACCCTCGTATTTACTATTATAGGTTAAGTAGAGTTGCCTGGCCAGTGGCGTATATAGAATAAAGTTTCGGGTGGGGGGGGCGGAAAGTTTCGGGAGGGGGGGTTGCAAGACCCCCATGAGGCCGTATTTTATGCTATTTTATGTTTATATTCATGAAATATGTGGAAAATATCGAAAAAAATCTTAGCTTCGGGGGGGGGGGGGTGGCACCCAGGCCCCCCCTTATATACGCCACAGCCTCTGGCTAAACTTCGCCTACTGTAATTTTTGTTGTTTTTAAAAATAAAGGCATTAATTATTATTATTATTAAACAAACGTGAAATTTAGTACCCGTGAATTTAAAAATCAAACAAGTTTCGTGGCTAATCGGGTAAAAAGGAGTTTTTGTTTCTCTCATGTTTCTCCGTGGGTAGCTTCAAAGCTTAACCTCACGGGGGTCAAAGATCTAATGGACACCTAATAAGTGTTAACAGCGTCAATCAGCGGAAATTTTAATCCAAATAATAATGATAATAATTATTAATATTACGGTTTCTAAAGTTTGCGGATCTCACAATAGTTGCTCTAGGCCAAATAACCGTACTATCGCTAGGCAATAATCGCAACAGTGTCCTCAGGCCAAAAGTACTATTGGAAGACTAAAAAAAAATATGTCCGTATTTTTCAATGGTTATTTGACTGGGTAGAAAATGAATCCTTTGGTATCTTACATTAGTCAAGGCCTAAATCATTCCATCAGGAGGTATCGTATGACTTGTCATTAACAGATATATACAGATAAACATACGGCAGTAATTTAGAGGGAGGGTATTTTCAACATGCCATCAGACGCAGTCCACAGCTAATCAAATTAACACTTGTGGTTTTCTAGCTGCCAGGCTATTATCTGTTTTGAGCATAACGGATAAAACCACCAGGCCACTGGCGTGCAGTGATAATCAAAGCAGGGTAGGCAAAAACTCGCAAAATGAAAATAAGTCTTACAAAATTACTTACCAAGCTAATAACCAGTGGCGGCTGCTACAGGAGGGCAACGTGGCAGTGCCCTCCCAAAACTAGACAACAAACAGAATTTTTAATTGATTTATTTAAAAAAAGTTAAATCTTTCCTTACGACATGATTGTCTAGTTCTTTTTATTATCTGTGGTTAACAACAAGCGATTAATTGGGTGAACTTTTTTAGCGTAAATAATTACAAGCCGGCAGCGCCGCGCGGGGCAAGGTTTCAATTTTACCCGTTTTTCAGCGGTGTATGGGTGGGTGTTCTCGAGCGGGGGCCGGAGGAATGTTTGTTTTAGTAGAAGTCGGCCATCATCATCGTGCGAAAACGTTCGTTGCCCTTCCTAGCGTTGCCGGTTCTATCCTTAGTGAAGACGTATGAGTTTCTTTTGATTTGGGGTATGTCAGTAGTAAAAAGCCTTACCGGTCGCGTGTCATTGATTGTTTTTGTTATCGCTTGTTTATAAAATGGAAATAAATACCGTCGATCACATAATTTACTGTGCAAATTTAAATACGTTGACATATGAACTTCGATTACAAATAAAATGAATTAACAGTTATTTACAGCAGACAGGATTTTGCAAGTGCGTCGGGTGCATTACCCTTATTACGGTGCTTTTTTGAAAACAATTTGTGAGATGCGTTTCGAGAGTCCGTTAATAGTTATTTACCTAACTAGTGCGGAAAGTGATACTTTTACGCACGCGACGGCAGGGCGGAAAAGGCACTTTACGCAAGAGTTAGGTACAAAATTTTTCCTAGTTGCATAAAAAGCTTGGTTTTACATTTTAATATATTTGGTATTTTTTACATTAAAAAAAAAAAAAATTTTTTTCATTTTTAATTTAATTGACTTTATAAATGGGTCAATAAGTCTGATTAGGCCTAAAACTCAATTTGAAATTTAGCGTGCGTAAAAGTAGTTTTCACGCACGGCGTGCGTAATAGTTATTTAAACAACAAGGTTTGAAAACGACTCTTTGCACATGATCGAGACAGTTTTGGTAGACCGAGCCGAAGGCGAGGTCTACAAGTCGAGGGAGTGTGCAAAGAGGTTTTCAAACGAGTTTTTTACAATATTTTTTATACGACTGCTAATAAAGAAAGAAAAATCAAATTTTAATTTAACTTGTTTTTATTTCCGACATTTTTACAACAAAACTTTAAAAATTCAACAATTTTTTGACGTATCTAATTAACAAAACATACGAGCAGTGACGGTTGCTACGGAACTAATCCAACTTATATTGATGGGTGACAACAACAAAAATCACAATGACGGGAGACCCGTATGCAGAAATGACATGGGCGTGCGCAAAAATGACATAAGCGTGTGCAAAACGTTTTGCACACAGCGTGCGCAAAATGCCATTTTCAGATCGTGTTCTCCGTGCGCAAAACCTCCTTTTACAAGACAGTTCTTGTCAAACGATTAGACAGAAACATTCAAACTACTGTATAGGAAACCTACAGACACGGGACAGTACCTAAATTTTAAGTCTAATCATTCTGTTGCAACAAAACAAGGAGTTATAAGAAGTTTGTATTTAAGAGCCGTAAATATTTGTAGTAATAATGAAGAATTAATCACAGAAATTAACAACATTAAAAAAAAACAGAATGGTTATTCCGAGAAACTAATAAACTCAACGATATTTAAAATTAAAAACAAACTAAATGTACCAAATTCTCAAAATAATAATCCGTTAGGTGTTATTAACATTCCATATGTTCAAGGGATTTCAGAAAACATAAGACGAATAGCTAAACACTATAATATAAAAACAGTATTTTCTTCGAGAAATACGATAAGAAGTTTTGTAACCAAAACAAAACCAGACAATCCCTAAAGTTTTACATAAGGAGTCGCATTGGCGAAAACGAAAGTTTATTAAAGCTGCGTTTATAATGCAGAATAAAGAAGTTTTCAGTCAACCAAGCACGGACATACCAAACATATGGAAACCACTCCTTAAGGAAAACAGGCGTCTTACGATTAAAAAGGGGGCGGGCCGTCACACCTGACTGCACACCAAGTAGTATAAGTAGTAGCCTAGAGACTAGATTATTTAGTTTACACTTGATAACGGTTAGAGATACTTACTAACCGTAACGTCGTGTTTTAAAATAAATAAAGACAATGGAAGTCCGAAATTTTATTTCTACACAATCATTGTCTACGAGTTTCAAACACAAACAGACATACCACGCGTTGCCTCTTTGTTCTTTCTCTCTCATTCATACAGCAGCGGTATTCACAAAAATCTTATGGAAAACAGGCCATTTCATAAATTTTGATTTTCATTAAAAATAGATGCAGTAGATGTGGCGACATCCCACAAAGGCATTTTTAACGAAAATCAAAATTAATGAAATGGGTTGTTGTTGAAAAAAACGGTTTTAATATTAGATTAGAAATGTGCGATAATGCAGTAACTGCAATTAATCAAAATATGAAATAATGCATATTATGAATATTTTTGTTGATTATGTCATTAGGTAAATTATTTAAAATATAGTAATATAAAAAAAATTCAAATGTCAAATGTAATAAATTTCACTCAAACCGGACTCTACGGGAATGGTACCAATTATGGAAGCAACGTTACCTCTTTGCACTGCCAAACTAATTTTTTGAGTGATGAAGCTAAGAGTTTTCTTGTTAGGAATTTTTGAACTAATTTCCCTAACAAGCATCTTAGCTTCATCACCCCAAGGACCAAATGTTTCCACACTGAATGGACAAAAATAAAATCTCTCAACAAGTTCCCGATATTTATTATTTTTTTGATTTTCTCCCATTTTTGCAGCCTCTCCTGACTTAATACAAGTTTTAGGAATATATGATGGAGCTACGGTGTCCCTACAAGTAGCATCCCAGAGCAAAGCCTTTCCTCTCTTCCAAGGAACCAGGGTCATGCCATCCGCTCTCTTTCCGTCATCTCGACACACTCCAGGTGGTTCTAAAATAGCTGGAAAACCTGCTGAAATAAGTGACCGTTTAATGATGTCGTTTATCATCCTGTGGCGAACCAAACGACCAGCACTTTTTGTGCAACTTAGTCCATGCAGACCATAAATATTTTTGGATTTTATCTAGGGTAGGCAACGCCTTTCCGCCTAAATTGCGTGCACGCCACTGCACCAGCTAGTCTCGGGCAATCTGGAAAGTATAGACGACATTGAATTTTTCCAAGTATGGACTACGTTTTATTGCATGGCCTTGTACTAAGCTTAAATTCTAGAAATTGTGAGAAATAGGCGCCGGTTTTAAAAAAATATATATTTTTTATATCCTTAGTTATTGCACTAGAATAAAAAAATTACTGACGACAAAATTCTTTAAATCTCGTCTAAAAAAGTATCGTCACAATCAGACCAACTGTCTACGCGCTACATGATGTGATAGATTGACAATTTTTTTTTCGAATTGACTAACCAAAACACTTTTAAAACAGTTTTTGTATTTGCGCGCGCATTTGTATTTTTCGTACGGTTTCATGACTGAACAATGTGATGAAGGGACGGTGTGTGAAAGTCGCTACAAGAGCTTTGCAGTCAACATTTTTTAAGAACGTTTTTTTGGAATTTTCAGTAATGTTTACTTAAATAAGCTTAGATTAATTATTTTTAAACAAACTCTCCTTTAATCGTTAACTCATTCCTGACAGATACACGGTGTTATGCCCGCAGTAAGAAAAACGATAACTGCAATGGACTGTATATATTTTAATTAATGAAAGCGCGAGCAAACATAAATATATTGATATGAAATTACGAAATAATTAAAAGGTCCATAGGTTAATTGAGGGTACCACACAACGGAAATCAGAGACAAAGCACTCACCAGTTTGCAGCCAATTTCACCACGTTCCAAGGGGCCCCTGTCTGGATCTAATGATGTCACCACGTAGCTGAAGGGCTAAAGTTTCTAGTTCTATGCTTCAGTACACCAAAATCGAGCACTTTCAAGTGTAGAAATTTGAAATAGTTGGAGATAGTAAATTAACACGCCATTTCTCGAGGCGGTCGAAAAAGGATCTCACTGATTCTTGGTGCGCATGTCCAAAAAAATGCGCGAAAATGCACTGTGTGCGTCATTCAATTGTGTGGTTTTAAAATTTACAAACACCGCGAAATTTAGCGGGAGCTAACACACGGTGTTTCATGAACATCGAAAAACAGGCCTTTTTGGGTATTTACAGTGCGAATTTGGAGAAACACTCGGACACGTCGATTTTGTTTGCTGGAAGGACACTTTTTGACTTTCTTGAAATTTTTGTAGCACCAACGCCCTTCGAGAGGGGGGGTATACTTTACCCCTATATATTAAAAAGGGAAAGTGGGTCTAGTGATACAACCGTGTAAAAATATCAGAAATCTATCCACTAGTTTTTGAGATAATTCCCTTCAAACTTTCAAATTTAACATGTACTGATTAAATAAAAATTTAATTAGAATTTTATTATTTTTCGGATTTAATTTTTATTATTCCATGTTAAATTTGAAAGCAAATATCTCAAAAACTAATCGATGGATTTTCGAAGTTTTTACACGGTTACAAAGATATTCAAGAGAGCTTCAAAACAAGGTATCACTAGATGCACTTTCTCTATTCACCCCTATTCACCCCCTCGAAGGGGGTTCGTGCTACAAAAATTTTAAGATAGCCAAAAAGTGTCCCCCTGGCAAACAAAATCGACGTGTCCGAGCTAGTGATTTAACGCTTGGGGAAAAAACCGGAAAAAATGGAAAAAAACCTCGGTTTTACCGTTTTTTTCACATATCTTGGAAAAATTGGAAAAAAATTGAGAAACCACAAATTATATTTATAGAAGCACAAATAGCTCAATAAACGTAAATTAACCAAATTATATATTCTTGTGGGGTCAATAGTCAAAATCAAATAACATTTATTTTCATATAATATAAAAATAACGTTAGCTTCAAGTTTTTAAACAAAATAAATGTAAAAAAATATTAAAAATTATACTAAATTATCATTTAAAAAACAAAAACATTATTTGGCAAAAAACTAAGAGGAAGATCTTCCTCCGAGTCCGATTCTGAGTCTTCGGCTTCTGAGTCAGGCCATTTCATAAATTTTTATTTTCATTAAAAATAGATGCAGTAGATGTGGCGACATCCCACAAAGGCATTTTTAACGAAAATCAAAATTTATGAAATGGGTTGTTTTTGAAAAAAACGGTTTAAATATTAGATTAGAAATGTGCGATAATGCAGTAACTGCAATTAATCAAAATATGAAATAATGCATATTATGAATATTTTTGTTGATTATGTCATTAGGTAAATTATTTAAAATATAGTAATATAAAAAAAATATTTTTGGATTTTATCTAGGGTAGGCAACGCCTTTCCGCATAAATTGGGTGCACGCCACTGCACCAAGACCGCGCTAGTCTCGGGCAATCTGGAAAGTATAGACGACATTGAATTTTTCCAAGTATGGACTACGTTTTATTGCATGACCTTGTACTAAGCTTAAATTCTAGAAATTTTGACAAATAGGCGCCGGTTTTGAAAAAAACTATTTTTTGGTTTTTGTTTTTATATAAAGTACGATACCCTTAGTTATTGCACTAGATAAAAAAACGACTCACGATAAAATTCTTAAAATCTCGTCTAAAAAAGTTTCGTCACAATCAGACCAACCGTCTACATGCTACATGCTGTGGTAGATGGAAATTTTTTTTTTCGAATTGACTGACCAAAACACTTTTAAAACACTATTCACCCCCTCGGAGGGGGTTCGTGCTACAAAAATTTTAAGATAGCCAAAAAGTGTCCTCGCAAACAAAATCGACGTGTCCGAGCTAGTGATTTAACGCTTGGGGAAAAACCGGAAAAATTGGAAAAAACCTCGGCTTTTACCGTTTTTTTCACATATCTTGGAAAAATTGGAAAAACATTGAAAAATTGAGAAACCACAAATTATATTTATACAAGCACAAATAGCTCAATAAACGTAAATTAACCAAATTATATATTCTTGTGGGGTCAATAGTCAAAATTAAATAACATTTATTTTCATATAATATAAAAATAACGTTAGCTTCAAGTTTTTAGACAAAATAAATGTAAAAAAATATTAAAAATTAAACTAAATTATCATTTAAAAAACAAAAACATTATTTGGCAAAAAACTAAGAGGAAGATCTTCCTCCGAGTCCGATTCTGAGTCGTCGGCTTCTGAGTCTGAGTAAGCATCGACATTTGAATCTGCCTCCACAATACCCTCTTCTTCATCTTGAATTAAATCCACAATGTTTTTCATCAAAATTTTTATTAAAATTACTTAATAATCATTTAAATAAAAAATATTAATTTTTATGAGGCTTATATGGGCTAACTTCCTTATCAGAGTACCCTACACTGATTTTTAACACAATTTCAATTTTTCCGTTTTTTTCCGGAAAAAAACCCGGTTTTTTTCTATGACTCAATTTTTCCGGAAATTTTAAATCCCTAGTCCGAGCGTTTCTCCAAATTTGCACTCTAAATACCCAAAAAGGCCTCTGTTTCGATGTTCGTGAAACTCCGTGTATGTTCATAAAGTTGGAGATCACTGTCCTAACGAATTATTCATTTAAGATTTATAAAGTAACCGAAACTCGTGTCCGTCATTGGCCATAATACAATCTAATACCTATCTCGAAAGCGCAAGACAAGGATGGGAAGTAATTGGTCACCTTTTTAAGTTTATGTTTCTATGGTAGGTTTTTCGATCTCAATACACAGGTCTGCCGTTAGATTAGTTAAACTGTTTTTTCTTTATTGCTGAGATAGAAAGAGAGAGAGCTAATATTGGGGGGACTAACGGTGAACTTGGGGGGAATTGAAGATGAACACAATGCGCATTCCAAGTAATTTTTAACGGAATATGTACTGCCGACGCCCCTAAGAAAGCCCCAGTAAACATGGATTACAAAAAAAGTACTTTTTAAGTACTGGCTTTCACTGCAGCCCATACCGGCAAAGTACTAAGTAGGATGTACTTAATTCGTATTGATTTGGAACAACGGCCTGAATCAGGCCAGCAAGTATATATTTTAATACAAAAAACACTGTACTTTTAATGCATTCTTTAAAACTTTTTTGTACGCAAAAGCATGTACTTTTAAAGCAATGTATTTTCTTTGTATTTTTAGTAAAAAACTGAATTTAAAAAAAAAACTTTTAAAGCAATGAATTTTATTAATTTTTTTAGTACAAAAAAACTTATTTTATTGTATTATTGGACATTACGTGTCACTCATGTCACTCACATCTCAAATTTACGGAAAGAAATATTTGACCATTGCATAATATAAGGATCTTTAATATTCCTTTTCATATCAGATGAGAATATTTCCAAAGATTATGGAACATTTCACACCAATTTGAAAATAAATAAAATCATTCACATTCTTAAGCTTGACATTCTTCAGTGTACCTGTAAAATGTTTAGGGTCACTGCATCCTGAAAGCCTGGCGTCTCAGGCTTCCAGTATGCAGTGACCCTAGAAATGTTAACTAGTGTTTGCCATCTAGCGGCCAGGCCGGCAAACACGTTTTTTTGTAAATACTTAATTTTCACAGTAAAATATTAAATTTTTTTGTACTAAAATAAAGTGCTTTAAAAGCAACTATATATAATACTTTTAAAATGTTTTTTCACTGCTATATTAATTTTGCAGCAAAACTTTTAAACTTTTAATAATAAATTTAATGTACTTAAGTACCTTCATCAAAATGTTTGTTTGTAAATATTTTATTTTTACAGTAAAATATTTAATTTTTTTGTACTAAAATAAAGTGCTCTAAAAGCAACTGTTAAAATATACTTTTGAAATGCTTTTTTGCCATTAACCCTGGCTGCACTTGGCATTTTTCATTAAAAAAGTATAGCTTTTCGTTGTATGAAAAATAAAGTACTAAAATGTTGCATTTTTTGTACTTTTAAATAATATGCAAATTACACAATACAAAAATAATAAAAATAATGCACATCGTTGCCGATGCCAGCAGTTGCCAGCAGTTAAAGTACAATATTAGAAAAGTACCAACAGGTCGATGTTTGCTGGGGCCGCATGTAGTAATTTTACCTACGTTTTGAGAAAAACAGTTTTATAATTCTTTATTATCTGATAATTTTGAAATAAAATGTAAAAGAAATAAAAGCAACATCACTTTCTTTTTTTCGTTTTTATCAAAAAATAAAGTTTTTACATAAATACAGTCGAACCTCTCTAACTCGAACCTCTATAACTCGAACCTCTCTATAACTCGAACCTGTTAAGTGGTCCCTGCACTTTTTATATGAATTTTAACCTCTTTAACTCGAATTTCTATAAGTCGAACTCTCCACAACTCGAACTGATTTGGTTGTCCCTTGGAGTTCGAGTTATAGAGGTTCGACTGTAATAAATAATAAAAAATTTTCATCAGTCACAGCGCGTTTTAAAATTGCCTTAGCATCATCAATTTATAAAACGGATGGTCCAAAAAAAGCCGGACAACTTTTTCCCTTATAATTTTTGAACTATACAATCAATTTTAATGGGACATACTGCACTTGGCAGAGAATTCTGCAGAATTTCGACTAAATATACTTTTTGTCCGCTATCTAAAAATAAAATGAACCCTTTAAAGATGTTCGTCTATTATTGTGTTGCAAACATGTTTTGATCATTTTTTTAAATTAGTGAAAAAGCTGCATTCCGGCGACGCATAACAAGGTACGAATCAGCGAAATCGGTTTAGTGGTTCTAAAACAAAATATTTTTGTATCAACCATTGTTTTGCATATTATACGATTGCTTTGCCAATCATGTCTGCATTTGTTTCCTTATAAATTCATTACTACTGAAGCGATTTTTATGAAATAATAAGCATCCTGGTGAGAATTAATTACTTTTTAAAGATCATGATCAAACTTTTATAATTTAAATCGGTATTACTGAACCGATTTTAGTGAATTTAAAAACATCATAATGGAAACTAATTGATCTTTAAAGATAAATTAGTCCGCACTATGATGTTTTTTATTTTACTATAATCGATTCAGTATTAATATTTTATAACGAACTGAATGCAGATATACAATCGTATAATTTCGATTATATCTAAATCTTTAAAGAACAATCAATTCTTACCATGATTTTTTTTATTTCACTAAGATCGGTTCAGTAATAATGAGTTTATAAGGAAATGAATGCAGACAGGATTGGCAATGCAATCGTATAATCTGTAAAACAATGGCTGAAACAAAACCAGTTTTCAAATACCAAATTGCAAATAATGCAGGGACCTAAAACCAACAGCAAGTGAATTTAAAGAAAGAAAAATCATAAAAAAAGTTGTCCTCGGCCGGGACTCGAAACCGGAATATCTTGCTCTGTACCCAAACGCTCTCTCATTGCCCCACCCAGGAACATAAACACATTTTCGGAAAACTTCCACCTATGTATGTTGTGAGGTGTCTCCCCTTCTTGTTCTTGTATTGAGATCCACAGGCGTGATTTTGAGTTAGAGGGGCCAATGCATAGCACACTTAACAAGTCAAGAACTCAAAAATCGGAAAAGAGTTTGGTTGCGGCCTATAAATATGAAATAAAGAAAAAAATATTTTTCTTTATACCTTTAGAATTATACCAACGACTGAAATGGAACAAACTGCATTTTTTTCCGTCATCTTTCATTAAATGCCTTCAGTTTTTGATTTGACAATACAGTTGGCTGCTGCAGACATACATACATTTTTTTAAATTAGTTACATGGTGGCATCGTGACGTCACTCCGTCAGCGTGGCACAGAACGCGTGGCATTTTAAAAATCTTTTACGGTAAAAGTTTTAGTCGAATTTCCGCGCGCTCATCGTCTAGTTGGAGCTTTAGCTAATAAGTACCGGTTAGTTAACAGTTACTTATATTTACGTCAAACAAATTTAATTATTAATAATTTAATTTAACAAAATCCAACATCAAAATGAAATCGGGATTAGTTTTCTTAGGGTTTTTCGCCGTTTTGGCAAACTGTGCTGATAAGGAAGAATTGAAGATCGACGTGATTAGCAAACCGGAGGTTTGTGAACCCGTGTCGAAAAATGGGGACATGCTAACCATGCACTATACCGGTACTTTGGCTGATGGTACCAAGTTCGACTCAAGGTAAGTGGTATGAAATTCATGTCTTTCTATTTCAACTACATATTGTACCTAATAAATAGCCTATATTCTATACCAAAGGATAAAAGTGGCACTTTTTTTTGATCCGCGGACTCTGTTACACGAGCGCGAGCGTAGGCTGTGCTTTAATTCGTCCAGGGATTAAAATACACTTTTATCACGTTTATTCGCAAAAATTTTGTTGGGATTTTTTGGATTTTAGATTTTTTAGGCATTTGGGCTTTCTTCCATCCCTGACCTCTGTCACTTTCCAATACTGATTTTTACTTATAAGTCTTGATCCGTCACGGGCACGTAGGTAAGGTGGGAGGCCCTGGTTTGACTGCAAATGTCTAGAAAGGGTTATGTTATACTTTTTTACATTTGATAAATTTTTTGTGTACCACACAAAAATCACATCAACGTTAAATTAACAGGGACAAAAATAATAAAGTTATTTTTTACTCGAAAACAACCTCATACCATGTTATATTTGTTTTGTTAAATCTACATGTTTAATAATAACTTAAAAACAAGGAGGAATCAAGCAATATAAATTTAGTTTTTGCTGAAGTATGTGGTGCTGTGTATATAACGTCTTTTTTACTCTCGTCATTTTCATGTGCCAAATTCACACTTGAAAAGTCCTTCACAACATGTTCTAAAACGCCACTAGATTCAGACTTCTCAAACCCACTAATTTTCTGCGTCTTTTTTTGTCACGTTTTTTAATAACTTTTTAATAACTAAAAAGTAACGCAAAAGAAAGTTCTAAAAGTTCACTAGTTTAAGAATACAACAATTTTAATGGATTGCGCTCAAGGCAAGACAAAATATCTATACAGACATTATGCTTTCTTTAAAAGCTAAACAAGATTTTTTAACAGTTAACACTTTCACACAATATTAATGTTTCTTTATCAGGTAACTGATGCGTCGTGATCGTGAAGGATCAGTTCATTAAGTGGTTTTTGGAGTGTAGAGGCCAAAGCACTCCCGGATAGATTTCGTCGAAGTGAGAAATGCCGCCAATAGGTGGCGCCGGTTCTAGTAAAATCTCAAAAATATTGGGTAAAAAAGCCATGCAAGTCGCGTTTTAAAATTCGTGTAGAAAAGGCGCGAAACTAATGTGATTTTGACGCTGAAAAAAATCTACTTAGAATTCAATTAAAAATAACGTAAAAATATTGCTGTTTTCATTTGATAATAGCGTTATTACAACGCCGTTTTTAGCAACGGTATTTTTTATAACGTTAATGAATGACCTATTAAGCTTATTTTCAAATGTGAAATAAACGTTTTTTTCTAGCAATTTTTAAAATCAACGTTATTTTTTTTCTCACGCGTTTTGACGTGTTAAACACGTGATTGTGCTATATGGATATATTAAATAAGGCGTCTAAAAAAGTGAGTTTTTGCTGTTTGGAATGGCACTTCTGTGTAGAAATATATTTATCACCCAGAAAAAGACAAAAAAAAGACTAGTAGGTATCTTTACTTCAATATTAAAATAAATATTACCAGGGCCGTTTCCAGCTTTTTTTGGGACTGTGGGCTAGAGTTTATAATGCCGCCCCGTCTAGCCAATCAAAAATATCTACAAAATATATCGTAGTTATAGTTTTTGCAAAGTCACCTGAATAACTCCTAATACGAGGTTCTATCGATTTCATGAAATTTTGCTTCATTCTGCCCTTCAAAAGTTATCCAAATTCATATAAAATCTTCCTGGTATAATTTTAACCCCTTCCGACAGAGAAGCTCTTTGCGGTCCGACCACAAAGTATTTGTTTTCCGACCGACCGAGCCAGTGTATAGACGGCACCTGATTGCAGATTTTTTTGAGATGCGCTTTTAATTGCTTTCGGGTGTGCTTTTCGGTACCCCTTTAGTCGGCAGTATGCAGAGTTAGAAAATAAACCACTTTCGTTCCTGTAGGTGTAATAATAGAAAGTTTTATTATCTATTTTTATTTCTTTAGTTTACGCCATAATTAAATGAAATAATTTTCATGAGTATATCTACCGCCGCCCATGTTCTATAAATGATATGCCGATGGTCGGCTTTTATCTTTGTTCAACTGACTTTGCAAAAACTATACTTGCTAATTAAAAACCCGATTATAAAATATGCAATAACAGCCCGAGCTGTACAAGCCCTATTTCACCAAGTACGTGGGAAATGGGGGTAAAAGCATGAAAATTTGTATATTCTGTGGAAAAATACAAAATGTTTGACTTGCAGCAGCCTTCCCACATAGCACAAATCAAAACAACAGTGATTCAGAAAAATGTTTTCAAGGGCATTTGATTTTACACGACCTTGAAAGGTTAAGATTTATTCGAAAAAACGCGATTCTTGAGTTTTTTACTAAAAAAAATCAACAAAATTCGAGGTTTATAAAAAGCAAAGCAAAAAAACTTTCATACTATAGAAAAAAGCTGTAGAAATTTTCTGTAAATTTTTGTGGCGTTTAAAACTATTTGACTTACTTCATAGAAAATGACATATTCTGAGAACCCAACATTGGTGCGTGCTATTCCCGTACCAATTGAGTGGAAATTAATAAATTTGGAGCAAACATTTTAAGAAGGTCCGGTCTAATATTTTCAAAAAAAAATTGACTTACCTGTCATTGTTTCCAAGATAGCGGCAAATTTATCAAAATATCAACATATTATATTTAACACAAAACAAATTTTGACAAATGGACATTAAATTCTTAATTTACTAAAACAGCAGAATTGAGTAAAAAAATTTTGTGTTCTCTGAATATGTCATCTTCTATAGGGCATACCTATTCCAAAGTCAAAATGCTTTAAACGGGCGGCGGATAAAAGAATGAAAGTACAAAAGGTGGAAAAATTAAGGTCGAAAATACAAAAACCCGAAAGTACAAAAGGTCGAAAAACAAAAGGTCGAAAGTACAAAAGGTCGAAAGTACAAAAGGTCGAAAGTACAAAAGGTCGAAAGTACAAAAGGTCGAAAGTACAAAAGGTCGAAAGTACAAAAGGTCGAAAAACAAAAGGTCGAAAGTACAAAAAGTCGAAAGTACAAAAGGTCGAAAGTACAAAAGGTCGAAAGTACAAAAGATCGAAAGTACAAAAGGTCGAAAGTACCAAAGGTCGAAAAAACATCGACAATACAAAATATAAAAAATACCAATTTACCGTATCAAGTCGAATTGACCTGTCCAGTTGGGGTGGACCCGGGGCCGAGGATAGGTTAGGTTACTTTCCCAACATGACCCGGTTAGGTTAGTATATCAAAAAAAAAACTTTCCTGACGAGATCAGAGTAGTTTTTTTTGGTAAATAAACCTAACTTGGTCAGGTTGGGGTAGTAACCTAACCGGGTTAACTATCAACTATCCTTGACCCCTGGACCACCTCGGCTGGGTAGGGCAATTCGACTTGATTAGTTTTTAACCTTTTATTTTTCGACCTTTTGTACTTTCGACCTTTTGTACTTTTGACCTTTTGTACTTACGACCTTTTGTACTTTCGACCTTTTGTATTTTCGACCTTTTGTATTTTTTGTATTTTCGACCTTTTGAATTTTCGACCTTTTGTATTTTCGACCTTTTGCTTTTCGACCTTTTGTACTATCGACCTTTTGTATTTTCAACCTTATTTTTTCGACTTTTTGTACTTTCGACCTTTTATACTTTCGACATTTTATCCGCTTTGAACGTTACAAAAATTTTACAGCAAATTTCAACAGGTCTTGTTTATAGTCTAAAAGTTTTTTGCTTTGCTTTTGATAAACCTCGCATTTTGGTGAATTTTTGAACCAAAATACTCAAGAATCGTGTTTTTCAAATAAATCTTATTTTTTCAAGGTCCTGAAAAGTCAAATGACCTTGAAACCATTTTTTTTAAATCACTGAATATAAATTATATAAAATTGAGTCTAATCTTTTTTTTTTCCCACTCCTACCAAGGTAAAGAAAAATAAAGGTACTGCGGGTTAAAAACTTTGTATTTTTCCACAGAATACGTGTAAAAATTTTCATACTTTTACCTTCATTTCCCACGTGTCTAAGGTGTACAGCTCGGGCGATAATGCAAGCCAGTGGAAGCTTTCTAGAAAAAATGTAGAAAATTTATTTTAAAGCGCATGACCGCCGCCCCCACGCTTGCCACGGAACAACAATACATACGTTGCAAGGGGAATTCATGAAGGTAAAGTCACTCACTCTCTTCAAAAATCCTAAGCAATAGATTTCACGTTTCTGTTAACTAAAATAACTAAATAATTGCGTTAAAAATTTATATTACTTGCGTTCGCCGGCCTGCTTTTATGCCAAAGCTATTTGGCGCATTCTTTTCTTATTTTTCTAAATTAAGTTTAGTAAAATTTATTTAGTCAAACATCTAGGTTAGGTTAGTTTTTAAAGGGCTAAACCGAACCTGGGGTGATGAACTGTAAACCAAACCTAACCACCGTCAAAAGTATCGTGAGCTTTGTAGAAACTTTTTGAAACTTTGTCCAACCCATTATCGCGTAGGTGTTAACTTATTGGTTCAAAGGATTTTGTCCATATAGACGCTTGTCAGTCTCACACATTCACGACGTGGCGTGAGAGACAAAGGGAAAAATTTACAAGAGAAGAAAATAAAATACTGGGCAGTGGAAAAAATGGGAATAAGATTTGCCTTTTTTACGCCAGTCCTGTCTCAGATAGCTAAGCTTAACTATCTAAATTATAAAAATTGAGATTTCAGCAAAGTTTTTTTTGTCGGCGTAGTTAGCCACAGTTTTCAAGCGGGCGCGGGGTGGCACACTGGCAAATGTCAATGTTTTGTATGCAGATTGATATACAAACCTATAAGTATTGTAGCTGAATTTATTTATTAGTAGTGGTTAGGGGTAAGCACATATAATAATATGGCAGCTTGCTCTAAAAGTGTTCCCTTAGGTAGGAGAGATCTGTAGTACAGGGGGGCCAGGCCAGGCCATCCCCCCAACCTACGCCGATGTCGGGATGTCTCCCATTAAATTTAAGACACAATGAATACTTAAAAAAATAAGTAGGTAAAACCACAGTTTTTGTCATTAGTAAAAATAATATAAAAATACTTGAAATGTAATTGACCTTTGATATCGTTCGCAAACGAAACGTTTTATTTTTAAAAATTATTATCGTTTATTTAAAATTATGTTCATAAAAAAGTTGTTTTATGCATTTTATGGCTTGAGATGGAGATATAAAAATACATAAAAATTAAAAAATAAAAAAAATCGCTTAGGTAAAAATATCTACAAATTCCATCCCTTAGGTTAGTTTTAGCGCCTTGTAGTATAATTGTTACAATAAAGAGAGTTAGCGGAATTTGGGCAGTGAATAAATAAAAAAATAAGACAAAAACAACAAATTATTGGCAGAAGTGTAAACTTCAACAAGGCGAAATTAATAATATTGGCCCATGACATATTCTGCAAAGCGGACCAAACCTAACCCAACAAACAATTAAAGTTGTAACGACGAAACCCCAACTAGAAAGAATTTCTTAAAAGTAACCGCAACGTACTCCCGCTACGTCTCAGTATACCATACAGCGACGTTACAATTCCCTAAGTGGGGAACCAATTTCTGGTTATAACTACTTGGCCAAGTGTTTAAAGTCACTGTAGTAACAACTACACTACTACGTCGTAGCCAGGTATCTACTACGTCGTAGAGGCTGTTTTTTTTCCGTAATGGCATAAAAGTTGCGATGTAGTTGCAAATAATATAATCGTTTCTTTTTGGTAGAATTGTTACACAATATGGTGGACACAACAGTAAACAGACTCGCTTAGTTTTTTTGTTTGGTTATGGTTATAATATGAACTATGTTATCCAAAAGTGTGAGAATTTACGAGCAGAGGATCAAAATTCGAGTGCGACGCAAAGTTTTTTGTATAACATGCATTATATATATTGCAAAAAACCGGTGCGCCCGTAAAATTGAGCCGTTTTCTGGTAGCTGATGGAATTTTTGTGTTGTGATTTTGGAGGTTATGTTTTCATAATCGACAGTTAACTCCAACAAATGGTGCTTAAGAAGAGCATTTTTGGTAAGCTTCAACTAATTTGTTTATAAAATAGTATGGCTCTTTAATATGAGCTCATAAATCGACAACAAAAATATTAAATTTTCTTTCTTACATAAAAACATGGCGTCCCAAACTATATTCCCTGATAGTCGAAAAGGTTACTTGAAAGTAGTTGCGGCTTTAAAGTTGATCCAAAAAGTTATTTTGTCTACATTGTTACATCAGATGTTACTATGATGACACAAACTTTTGTGGTAAAAATTAAAGTTATAATGTAGTTGTCGGATACACTTGTTTGGGACTCCAATGAAGCTTAACTTTCTAGTGGTAATTAAGTAGGATATAAAAGTCAGGGCGACTACGCAATAACGACTAAAAAGAAAGTAAAACTTTAGCAACGTCCTATTGTGGTAGAGAAGACTATCAGAATCGACTATCAAGAAACAATCCTATGAAGTAGTTTAGAGGGTCGTTTTTACGAAACATCTACTATTTCCTGATACTAAATAGTAGTTAGAACTAAAAAGTAACAAATTTTGGTTGGGATCACCACATTTCTACTATAAGAAAGTAGCAAAGCCTTTAGAACATGTAGCCGCTACTATAAATGTTAGTTGGGAACCCTTCTGTGTACTGGCCTTCATCTGCATCACCATATCGCTCGCCGAATGTTTCTCACAGTTAGTCGACTCGAGCCGATTTTACCCGAATGGGCGTTACATAGCCGAGCCTGACGGCTCAGTTCAATTCACGACCCACAAAAACTGGTAAACGCGTATAAAGAAGTTTACACTTCAAAAAAAACGAGACGGCGGCCTCTACCAGTACCTACATCTATAGCTCAGTCGGTAAAGCGTCAGCCTAGCAAGATGGTCTGGGTTGCCTACCGCCCCGTATTTAGACCAAAAGTCCCGTCTCCCACCATGGGTTTATACGGGACAGTAAAACCCCGAATTTTCTTCAGTTTCATATGAAACTACCTAATAATCTGTGGTAGAGTTAAAACTTCGTCAATGAAAATTCTGATTTAATTCACATGAATTAAAACCAAAATAAATATGACTTTAAAAATTATATAGATATAGTTTTTTTTTTCAAGATTTTAACTATATTTTTTGCATTTGTATTTTTAAAATAATTATGTTTGTTTGAATTCTTTGATCTTTATTGGGTTAATTTGTCTGATTTTATTTGCTATTTTTTCCTACAGATAGATTTTATTTAAGGACAGAGTTTAGTTTTATTTGTCTGCAAACACCCTCGCCCTCAACCCCTACAAACTAAGTTAACTGAGTAAAACTAAGGTATAAAACGGATTCTTGTGGGAAAAAAACTTTGTCTTCTTTTGGGAAAACTAATACAACTTTTTGTATCCTATTGAATAAGTGACACACGTATTGCAATAGTGCATTGTCGTATTTTATTAAAACTGCATTGAAGCAATTTTTTGACAGCACCAAACGCAGATTTGCGGGGGGGGGGGACGTGCTAATAACTCTCTCCTCCTAGAAAAAATAAATGGATCCATGACGGATCTGATACTTTCCTTGTTAGCAGACTTCAAGTGAACTCCATGATATATCAGCCTTGAAAACAGTTTTTTGTAAATATCTCAGAAACGAAAGATGCCACAAAGTTTTTGGTTATCACAAAAATTATTGATAAAAATGCGGTCTACTATATTCCGAAACCGCATATTGATTCAATACTCCGTTAAAAAATTGGCATTTTTTATCATTAGCATTAATGGATTTTGACCCAAATCTAATCAGCTCCTTACAGTGTCGAGCACTATTTTACGGGAAAATTTTATGAAATTCGGTGCAATGGTTTAGGAGCTATCGCGTTATGGAGACATACACACACACATAGACATACATCACGACGATATTGCTACGATAGGTCAAAAGACTCCCAAATAACACATTTTCGGCGTTATCTCAAAACAATTTTGTTCGTCGGAAGTAAGACCTTCTCTAGCTATTGCTGCGCGGGCTAGGAAGGTATAGTTTTTGTAAAGTCAGTTGAACAAAGGTTACAGCCGACCATCGGCATATCCTTTAAAGAAAGTGACATGAGCGGCGGTAGATATACTCATGAAAATTATTTCATTTAATTATGGCGTAAACTAAAGAAATAAAAATGGATAATAAAACTTTCTATTCCTACACCTACAGAAACGACACTGATTTATTTTCTAACTCTGCATACTGCCGACTAAAGGGGTCCCGAAAAGAAAAGCGCATCTCAAAAAAATTTGCCAATCAGGTGCCGTCTATCCACCTGTGCTGGGTCGGTCAGAAAACAAATACTTTGTGCGCGGACCGCAAAGAGCCGCGCCTTTTCTCTGTCGGTAGGGTTGAAATTATACCAGGAAGATTTTATATGAATTTGGATAACTTTTGAAGGGCAGATTGAAGCAAAATTTCATAAAATCGATAGAACCCCGTATTAGGAGCATTTCAGGTGACTTTGCAAAAACTTTAAAAATATATGTTTTTAGTTAATAAATAGAGGGCTAAACGGATAATTACCCCACCCCCCTAGAAAAAACATTAATACCCATATAATTTCAAAACGAATTTTATACTTCACACAAAGGTGTGTGTGCCTAACTTGCGAGTGTCAGAAAGAGAAGGAAGAGTTGGTTTTGGTTGTTTTCCTACTTACACAAGGTAGAATCTCTAGACGTACGTTTCTGTGTGTTTCACGTCATCAGTAGAAAACAGCTGACCCAGGTAAGCCAATTTTAATCAAAACCAACTCCTACATATGAAATACTCGCGTCCGTGCAATGCGAGTAAACTCCAAGGTGTAGCGCCATCTAGCGAACTGGCTCGAGCACTCGAAAGTTTAAGCACACTGGCATCGTCTTATCTGAGACGCAGGGCGCCATCTATGACAAGTTTCGTCCATTGAATGTGGTATTAAAACCACGTAGCAACTAAAAGGCCGTACTGCCCGAAGCCTATTCAAAGAAAAAAGATCGAAAACCTTTTGATTTTTATCGATCCACACACAGCACGTTTTCCATCTTTTTTCTTTCCAAATAATTTGTTCAACGACCATTACCCCCCCCCCCCCCCCCCTAGATTTTGGCCCAGATCAGCGCTTGGCACCAAAACATTGTAAGTATACCACGATTGGCGTACTAAATTTTACAAAAAAAATCGCTATTAGGGACCTATTGCAATAGTGCCAGGCACAAATTGTGCCGGGCACTATATTGACAGTTTCTCATTATAAGCTGTATCCTTTCAAAATTAGGCCTTTGTGTATTATACGAGCCGGATTTAATAGTGACGCCACTATTAATGGAAAATAAACGACGGGATTTATAAATTCGACTTTGGTATGTCAATTTTGAAAGATCAACTGTCAGTTTGTAATGCGAAACTGTCAATATAGTGCCCGGCACAATTTGTGCCTGGCACTATTGCAATAGGTCCCTATTAATTACCGTCCCGTATTTAAAAAGTCAAAAGTTGGCAACCCTGAAGACGGTCCCTGGTGCAAATCCAGGCTGCGGTAAAATATTTTTGAAGGCATTTAAATTTTCTTATTTATTCCTTTTCCTTTATGCCACTTTCTCCATTCTGTAAAATTATATTTAAAACGGCTAGTTTTTAGGTCCTATTTCCTCAAAACAATACGCCGTTGGTAATTTTCACTCGTCTTTAGATCCCTTCATGTATTTTGGCTAGCACAAACCGTCTTGTTTTTGAATAAATTTTCAAAACTTACTCAAAAGTTAAATTACTTTAAGCCCCGCGAGGCATCGACTCATACTCTATTATATCTAAGTTTTTTCTAACAGCAACCAGTTTTCAAGTTTTTACACTTATTTTCTAATGAAACTCATTATGTTATAATTGAAAATTAGAAGTCTATTTACTTCCACACCTCAGAGTAAGAAATTTTTATTACTCTAAGTTCCACATCATTACCATATATAGAATCTCTTTTCATCGTCGTAAATGACAAAAACAAAATCGTCCAAAATTGTATAACAGTCCAATAATGACAGTCCCCTTATGTTAAAGTTGGCTAGCGCCAAAAAGTATGGTTTTAACGATCCAAGGGGGCCAAAGGTAACCAGGCGTTCCCCCCGTCCTTGACATCAAGCTTACAAATTTATCATTTAACAAATCTGTAGTTCCAGTAAAAAGATCACCAATGCACAAACTGTACAAAAATTAACATTTTTAGAAATTTTTACATAAAAAGACTGGGGCAAACTTCAGAGCTCAGACTAATTAAAAACCGCATTTTTTTTTTCCTATTATTATTTTTTCTTTAAAAAAAAGCTAAGTCAGAAAAGGTTAGAGGCTCCATTTTAAACAAAAAAGCTATGAAAAAAACAATTTTGTTAGGTCATTATTACCGAACGGTTGCGAACATAGCTAAAGGATTTTTGCTTCGGTTCAGTTAGTTTTTGTTGCGAACGGAAAACGGCAGCCTATAAATGCTAAAATCCTTCTACGAACTGTGAACCGTGAACGTCAACCGTGAACGGCAACTTATAAATCGGGGGTTCTGCACGCAAAAGCAGTTAGATAAGCTTTAAAAGCGCGGAAAAACACTTTGCGCCCCTGTCAGGAAAAATATTTTTTCTTTAACTGTGCGAAAAACATAAAAAAGTCAAAATATAGGAAAAACATTGACTTCTATACCCTTATACAACTCAATGAGGAAAAATAAACCAAACCACATCTACACCATGCACATAACTTCTAAACAAAAACAGTTTTTTAGGTATTTATTTTAGTTGCTAAAGATACACGCAGCAGTTGACATAAAAATCGTCTACATTTTTAAAGTGCTACTCAAAAGTGTACGCAAAGTAGCTACTTTGCACATAGTTTTATTTTCTTTAACCTAAGCTAATGTCAAGTGCTTTTAAATTGACATATTTGATTTTTATTAGTTTTTATTAACATAACTACCATGCAATTGTATAATAAAATTAAATTTTATTTATTTTTGTCCTAATTGTTTTTTGTTTAAACTAAAGTAAAAGTAAAGTATACGCAGTTTTATTCATTTAAAATAAGTAACAAATATAAATAGTAAAAATTAATGGTACCTAAATTAAATATAGCCCATTAGGGGAAAGGGGGGCAATATGGGATACTTCATTTTATAGGCTTATTTCTCCTATTAAATGATCATTTTTGCGTTCGTCATTTGGAATTAAGTAACTACGATGTAAAATGGGGTACCTATGGGGCAAAACAAGCGGGGCGGCTGTGTAATTTAGAATCAATATTTTTGTAAGACAAGTTTTATTTATTATTGCTGCTTTCTTGGCCTCTTCTCAGGGACATCCTTGATCCGCCACTGCATATAAGTCGTTGTTAGCCACAAAGTTATCCACAACTGTAAAGAAATTGGTCTTTACAGTAGCGACTGATTAAAAACACCCTAATTGTTACTTTCGTTAATATGTATAGTTAAAATATTATTGTTTACTGTTATTGTATGTATGACCATCAATCTCAATTAATATTATTGCCTTTTTGGCAAGTTCATACGCAAATATTAATATTTTACCAAATAATCCCCTATATTATTTCGCACCGTTGTGACAACAACCTATCTGTTAATCGCAATTGATGGCAAGTTCGTTCATATAATAAAAAAAGTAAATAATAAAAAAAACACCTAACTGCTAAATTTACTTGTAACTACTAGTCGCAGTTGAATACAAAATTGATAGGTATACCTATAATGTACGACATGCAGTGGCGTATATAGAAATATGTTTCGGGGGGGGGGGGGCGAGACCCCATAAGTCCGTATTTTATGCTATTTTATGTTTGTATTCATAAAATATGTGGAAAACATCCAAAAAAACCTTAGCTTTGGGAGGGCCCGGGCCACCCAGCCCCCCCCCTTATATACGCCACTGACGACATGCTTCAACTTTTAGTTTTGATGCCCAAAGCGCACTTACGAAATCACTTTTGTATTTTCATGAATCAGGTTATTGGGTAATTTCGTACCCAACTACGACTAGTAGTTATAAGTAAATTTAGCAGTTGAGTGTCTGTTTTATTTAAAAAAAAATTATTTACAACTTTTAGGTTTAATTCTTGTTCAGCCTTATAAAAAGCACTATGCATTTACAATTCGTTTAGCTTTACCCAAAAAGTACGTGTAGATTTTCTACGGACGCGAATAGTGTTATCTTCCATTGAATGAAGGTGGGGGAGGAGAGAGGGAGGAGGAAACTAGTAAAATGGTGTCGAAAAAAATCTTAAAGCGTGTGCCGAAAGAATTTTTGAAATCGCTCTAAATTTGTGAAAGATATAGCTACAACTATTACTAATAAGCAGGGTGGGCAGAAGAGAGAGCGGAAGGGGGAAAAATCTTAAAGCGTGTGCAAAAATAATTTTTGAAATCGCTCTACGTTTGTGAAAGGTATAGCTACAACTATTACAACTATTACTAATAAGGGGGGAGGGGAGAAAAGAGGGAGGGGAAAACTAGTAAAATAATGTTGGAAAAAAAGTCTTCAAGCGTGTGCAGAAAGAACTTTTGAAATCGCTCTATATTTGATAAAATTATGCGAATATGGTTTTTGAATAGGGTGGGGAAAATGACAGGAGGGGAGATGGGTGGGAGCAGGGAGGACTACAAAGTAACTACAGCAAATTCGAGAATATTTACATTGGGTAATCAAAGGAATTTTAATAAAATCGCCTGAAATTTAGATAATTTGTATGCTTTAAAGCCTACATCATGTGATAAAATGGCGTCTAAAGACCACCATGTTGATTCCTGTTTAATAAAATATAGCCTATAGCCTTCGGGATCAGTAGGGAATCAGTAGCAATTTAACGACACCTTTTTTGTCAAAATCGGTTCAGCCGTTTAGCCTCTAGCGTGACACAAACATTCTTACATACAATAATCGAAAAACATAACCCTTCCTTTCGCCGTGCTGCAGTTGGTTAAAAAATAAAGTCCTAGTCCAGTACCGATTCTCCACATGGGAATGGGACAATTCGCCGCGGCCGATTCGCCGCGGGACAATTCGCCGCCGGCCAATACGCCGCGGGGACAATTCGCCGCGAGATTTTTTCTTTTATGATATTACCATTGGCAATTATTGTTTAAACATTTTTATTTAGCTTGACTTTATATTATATTAGGTATATTTATTTGTTTATTAGTTTGGTTATAACGTTTTCCAAACTTTTCCAATTAGTTATTTGGTGGCTAATAAACTTGGAACTGTGGGTGTTTAAGGTCGCTGATTATGATTTCTAACTTAAATTAAAAAAAAATCAAATGGCGGATCCAAAATGGCGGATTTTTCAATGTTTGAACCGATATGCCCCAAACTTGAAACTATGTGGTGCTTAAGGTCAATCAATACATATTTTGACTTAAACTTAAAACAATCTGCATGGCGCATTAAAAAATTAAAATAATGACACAAGTATTCAAAATCCGGTTTAATTCCTTATTATTTACAAGATTTTAGTACATCTTATGATTTAAAACAAAATTGCAGAATTTTTTAATTAAATTTACTAGCTACCCAACAAACATTAAAAAATTTAAGTTTAAAATAATAATCAGCGAACTGAAAGATCTCAAAGTTCCGAGTTTGATGCAAATCGGTTCATAAACGGAAAATCCACTATTTTGGAACCGCGATTTTGATTTTTTAAAAGTTTAAGGTCAAAATCATAACTTTATTTATTTTTTTAATACAAAAATGTTGTATTGTTTACTAACCACCAAATACCTAGTTGGAAAAGTTTGAAAAGGTTATAACCAAACAAATAAACAAATATATTATATCAAGTCAAGCTAAATAAAAATGATTAAACAATTTCCAATGACAATATACTAAAACAAAAAATCTCGCGGCGAATTGTCCCCGCAGCGAATCGGTCGGCGGCGAATTGTCCTCGCGGCGAATCGGCCGCGGCGAATTGTCTCCTACCCCTCCACATGTACATTTCGATACTAATACTACTACGGACAAATAAAAAGAGACGTTTTTTTTACCCTAAAAACTGATGCGGACTTAACCGTGATATTCTGCGGTATATCTGCATAATCACTAACCTGTCTAATCCAGAGAAAAAAAATCCATAGCGACCATAGCTTTATAAAGATACCTCAATATCATAAAGGCTATTATTAAATCGAGAATAACGCTTTATTTAAATGTGACAAAATCCAATTTTATGTTTTGTTTATGCGAAATGGCTATAAAATCCCGTAAATTCCTTCCATAAACACACCAAACATTGATGCGATTTTATAAAATTGGATTAGGCTTACATTTTCCATATATTTATTAGGGGAGAGTGGGGCAAGCTCATAAAGCTTTATATTTGGGCTGTTGCATTTTCCTCAGTAAGCAAGGGATCCCATAATCCTGTAGGTATTCTCCTTACTTAAATACAACTTTTAAAGACAAGTATCAAACAAAAATAAGTGAGGTTTTTTACGAGTGATACCGTAGTCGACCGGAATTTCGTCACTTTAAGTTCCTTAGGGCCGGTTTATCAATGGAGGGTTACCCCTCGAGTTAGAGATAGCCCTGGGTTAAAGTTGTCAAAAGTGTTTATCCATCCAAGGTTAAATGCAAACTCGAGGGTTAACCCTAGGCTAACTTGACCCGCGCTCGAACGGCAGGGTAGCGTATTTAGCTCTGGGTTAACGTCAAAATTTCCAACTATTTTGAAGTTTTTTTTTTGGTTGATTTTTCTCAAAAGCATAACATTTAACTTGTGTACTTCAATTTTTGTGTTAAATAGGATGCTCCGAAATTTTTAAAACACCAGCGGTGATACTGAGATGATGGAATTCCCCACAGACATGGAGATTTTTGCAATGGGAGCAGTCCACCAAGCAAACCAGAAATAAATATTCTTTTTTCTATAAGGAAGATCATGTTTAATAGAAAAGCACCCAATAAATATCCCACCTGCCGACAGAGCTATACCTATAATATGTGTAGGTACCGAGCCACTCGCGGTCGCAGCGGAAGGGCTGCAAGGCCCACTCACATATGAATCTTCATCAATATGTGTACCAGTTTTATTATAATTACTAATTTATGTATATAATTTTAAAACTTTTAATATGTATTTAAAAATGCAAAATAAAAAGTGAATTTATATTTCAAACACTGTTTTTTAAATTTTTATTTGGCTGTCCCTGAAAAATGACTATTAAGTTCTTTTGTTATACAACAGTATTTTAGGAATCAGAAATAATCAACAATTATATTTATATATATTGTACGTAACATCAAAATAAAATACTTAAATTATTGCAACATGCTAGAGCACTTTTATAATTAAAAAAAATATGTTACAGAATAAATATTATATCACATCAAGGTTTTTAAACACTTTCTGGTCACCCAGGAAGCCTCTGCTTGCTCTGCACAGGGGGGTGTTTGTAAATCAGTCATTCCGGGATAACAGGTTGATGTGTCAGAAACTAGTACCATCATTTCTTGTTGATGTGCCTTATTGATATTTCTTTATTAAAATGTAGAAGTCTGTTGGTTTCCTTGTAAAGACATGACCTGTAACAAAAATAAAATTGGTGTAGTAGTTTAAAAATAAACCTAAAAAATTATGATCCAATACCAAAGATTTGCTTTTAACTTATTTTATCTCTTAAATTATCTAGCTTTAACAGGTAGATAGGTACCTATAGATGCATTTTTATTTTAGGCTATAATTAGTAGTTAAGTACAACAAAAACAATTCACAAAGTTGGAACTATCTACATGCTAATTTTTATGTAGCTAAATTATTTTCATCATACATATAGTAGATACTTACTGGCTAGAGTACAATAACTGAAGAAACTGAATAAGTTTTTTCCATATAATATTTTTTAACAAAACACCCGACACCAACAATACAAAAAAACATATGATTATAACCACAAAATGTCAAAAATTCCACAGACTGTTAAATAAGAAGGGAAAACTTAGATGGTCGATTGTTACCAGCATTGCCAACCTGCGAGTTTCGGAGCTCTGGGTTACAATCGCGTGGATAAACACTTTTCTCTTTAACTCGAGGGATACCCCAAGGTTAGAGTTGGCCCAGGGCTAGCTAACACGACGAGATACCCCGCCATTGATAAACCGGTCCTTAGTATTCATGAACTGACTTTTGAGATGATATAAAATGTTCTATGTTTTGATATATTAAATTATTTTTACTTGTGCTGAAACTTTGGACATTTGTTTAAACATTGTATTCTATTTTGAGAATTTAAATCTAACTATGTTTTTTTTGTAAATAAAAAAAATTAGAGATTGGAAATTTCTAATTCCGACATAGTGCTTACCTGAACTCCGACATAGTTTTGACCTGAATTCCGTCATATGATAAAATGGATGCTAAAAACAATTTATATTAAATACAATTAACTTTAATTGCACAAATTAAATTACACAAATTCATCAAAAATTTTTAGGATGACCTCAGTACGCTTACCAAAAAATATAGAATTTTTAGTTATACCATTAGATGTGAAAGCCTAATGCGTCCGTAAATAAAAGATTTTTATTTCCTCTTCAAATGAGTTGTTTAACAACCCAAAAAAGACCTAATTTCCAAAGTTTGTGGTAGTCTGTCTGTCGGTATAACTGTTCTAAGATTATCTGTCGGTCTACCTGTCTGACTGTAACATAACTAATTACTTACTTAACCTATAATTGGTATTCGAAATGATAATTAAAGTTTTTAGTGGGGTGGAACATTGTAAGCTATTTATTTCTTACAGTAAACGAAATATTTGGAGCAAAAATTTCTGGCTAGATAGGTATTTTTCGTTAGATATAAAAAGGGGACAGCCTTCTTCATAATCCAGCAAACGTGAAAAATCACAAGCTAAAAACCGTCATTGTCGTAACCCAAATTCATCACAGATATTAAATGAATAGAGTAGAAAAAGCATAAAAAAATTTGAAATTTAAAAAATTTGATTTGTTGTTGGTTTTATCATCTTAAATTTTTTGTCTTTAGATAGTTGTTGATATGGAAAAAACTGAATTTTAAAAAAATTGTTGCCCACCAGAACTCCTTTACCCTTATTTTTTACAAATATAAAACAATCGGAAAGCCGTCATAGCCCCATAGCCTGAATTCCGACACCTTGAATTTAAAACACATTTTCAGAGAAAATAGCTCAAAAAGCCTCTGACGGACGGAGTTTGGAATTTAGAAAATATGGTCAAATGTGATTCTGATTTAGTATTTATGTATGTTTCGCTTTTTGATAAATATAGGTATGAAAAAACTAATTGGAATAGACATTGTTTTTGTTGGGAATTCCGTCACTCCTGTCTCTGTCGGCTTAATGCTATTTTGTAACCCAAACCCCGTCACCCCCTTTTTATTGAAAATAATCGAAAAAAAGAACAAAATTTTGGTTAAAAACTTATCTGCGGACACTGGTTTAGTAAAAAACAAATGAATTAGGTAATAATATAATAAAGTACCTAAAATCTTAGATTAAACGAGTACGTACAACTGGCTTACCTTATAATGCGACGTTCCGCTTTGACAAATAAAGCACGACTAAAATAATTTTTCGCGCGCAGCTCTTTTTAACGAATACATCTGAAGTTTGCGCATAGTAGTGCCAGATATATAGGTGAACAGATAAAGTATGTTTTTCGAATTCCGTTGTAGGAGTAGCTTAATAATTCAGAGCATTTCTAAAAAGTGACGAATTCACGTGGATGTCGTTCGGGTTGAGTACGGTAAATTGCCTATAAGATTGAAACGCCTTCATCTAGTAAGGAAAACACCTGTCGAATTTTATGGCCTTTGCGGCTGTTGAGGAACTTCCCTCCACTCTTAAACTTATCCATAGCCATTGCGATTGTGACTAAGTTTTTCTCACAAGCACACCTCATGAAGGCCACGAGCGCACCTTCCTCATGATCAAGCCAGATGGCGTTCAAAGAGCTTTAGTGGGAAAAATCATCAGCAGATTCGAAGAGAAAGGATTCAAGTTGGTTGCCATCAAGTTTATGTGGCCGTCTGAAAATTTGTTGGAAAGACACTACATGGAACACGAAGGAAAACCATTTTTGCCTGGATTGATTACGTTTATGGCTAGCGGACCAGTTGTGCCAATGGTAAGGATTTAGTTGTGTGAATCCCTATTCGTCATCGTAAGTGACAAAAACAAAATCGTCAAAGATGATAAATGAAAATGGTATAACAGTCCAATGGCAAAAACGGAATTTTTAATAACCAGAGATTATACAAGTCTTTTATCAAAACCGGACAAAAAAAAGAGGCTGGGCCTAGCATGAGCAACTCTCCTTTCTTTTCATGTACAAGATGTGGCAATAAAATTATAAGACTGGTGTAAAAAATCTATTTTATTTAAATACTAATACAACTTAATGATGTTCCTCATCAATATAGTCCCCTTGTCTATCGATGCAGCGTTGCATGCGTTTTTTTCCAATGTTGGAAGCAATTTTGGAAATTATTAGAAGAGAGGCTGTTAGGAAGTCTTGTCGTTTTTTCCTTGACATGTTCTAATATTTTAAAACGGGTTCCTTTTAACGATTTCTTCACTTTTCGCAAGGGGCCAAGTTTGGTGAATATGGTGGCTGGTTAACGACGGGGATCTTCTTATTAGCTAAAAACTGCTTAATGGATAGGGCATTGTGGGCCGATGCATTGTCCTGATAGTGCAGCCACGCGTTGTTCTTTCACAAATCTAATAGCTACATCAATACTTCCAAATATAAATGTTGATTGACTGTTTGACCCTCACGCCCCATTTCAATACGAATAACACCCCTAATATCAAAAAGAAAAACAATGAGCATCGCTGTTTTGGATGTGTTGGAGCGTTCTTCTCGTTCATCATCTTTAACTTCTTTACAACCCTCGAAAAAGCTTTTATGCCACATAAAAATCATTGCACGAGACAGACACTGCTCTCCGTAGACTTCCTTTAGCATTCGAAAGCTTTCAGTAGCCGTTTTCTTGAGTTTTACTTTAAATTAATACGTTGCTCGATTTTTTCGTTTGTCGTAATTCCGCCAAATGAGCTATGCACGATCCGCTTCAAACCACTGGGTAAGTCAAACTAGCAGAGGAAAGACGACAAGATTGCGCGCGGTAGTTAAACGCACATCAAGGTGAATAACTCCAACCGCCCGAGGCGTGGAGATTTAAAACCTGTTAGTACGGGGGCCAGCCTTAAAATTTAATTGTCACACTTCGTATACTGGTTCCGTCTCTCTTCCTCTCATACAAATTGGCTCATGCAAGTTTGGCGGCAAATCTAAAATTGAAACACATAATATTGTTGCTTTTTAACCCAAAAATACATAAAAAAATAAAAATGCTTTTACACATAATATTGCTGCTTTTTTTCCTTTAAATCAATGTTAAACGAACCGAACCGAACCTCTTGGTCAATTAATTGCAAATGAATCCTAACCTAGGGTCCAACACCTGACCTTTTTTAAGGATGGGCCTTGCCAGGGCTATCAAAACGGACGGGCCACAATCCTACACTTTGTTGACGTCACATCCGGGGCTGATTTTTTTTTGATGGCCACGTTACGACACAGCTGATTGTCAATAAAATATTGAAGTTGGAATGACGGTTCATGAATATTTGATTTTTTTTTAATAAAGCCATTTTTGAGATTGTTTTTACTTTATTCTGGCAGAATAATTTTTTTTTAATGTATAGTAATCCTTAATTTTTCATAGCTACTTCATTAGCTCACACAAAAACTAAGTTTAAAGCAGAAGCGAATGTGACAATCACAGATGCCAAAGTCAAATACATGTCAAATATAACAGTTTCGATGTGGTACATGGCGGGTAATTTGAATTCAAAATAAGGAATGCTAAATCTTGAAGATTTTAACCTTTTAATCATGTTGCTTCCTTACAAAACTTTGGTGGAATATCGGGATGGTGTCTGAGAATATTTCGCTGAATTTTTGCGGAAATCTGTAGTGCCATTTTGAAAATATCATAATAAAACGTCTGACCTCCCATAAGACCCAATGTAAAATTCAGCCCCGGGAGAACAGCTGATTTTTTCAGGGTCGTGGCCTCTGTTTTTGTGTTGGCCTTGGCCTTGCTTAAAGAAAATGCCGTGTGTGCTATAGCAATCAATATGCAGATACGGCTTTTCATTATTCATGGCAGTAAAGAAATTGCAGTAAAGGTTGCTTCAATTTGTAGCAATAACAGAACCGCTCTTCTTTAGGTGAAAGTCACAAGCTAGGCCCGACCCCTTTTTATTTATAGATTTAGTCTTTAAAAAAAAAAACATTAAAAATGTACTCATACAAAACTGTTTCTATTCTGTAAGAGAATTTTTGAACTACACATTTTAATCTTGTTAATTATTAATTAACGTTAATGTTGTTTTGTCTTAACGTCTGTAAAGTGCCTATGTGCAAGTTTTTTTTTTCTTTTTTTTTCTAAAATCAATGTAGTTTTAAAAAAACCTTTTAATAGTGTTTTGACTTATTTATATTTTTGACCTTTATTGTTTAATTTAGTTATTTTACTTTTAATACTGTAGCACTTTTTAAGTATTTTGCGCCTTGACCATGTACATCCGTTGTAAAATGGCTTTCGTACAAATAAAGATTTCTATTCTATTCTATTCTATTCTATTATTTTGTCCTTTTTGATTTTGTCCGATTTTGATAAAAGACGTTATACAGAACTTCGATTTTGCCCTTTTTTGTTTTGAAGAATGACGTTTTTAATATTCTCCGCTTATTAATAATTCCGTTTTTAATATAGGACTATTATGCCATTTTCCTTTATGAACTTTGACGATTTTTCATTTGTCTTTTATGATAATCTATGGGGGCCCATTATTTCTTTTATACAGAGTGGAAAAGTAGGTACCACTTTTAAAACTTCTTTGCTCCTAAATGTTTATCTTGCTTTTTCTGTTTGTTCTTTTATTTAATAAGTTAAATAAGAATCTACAATTTGATTATCAAAAAGTAGGATACCTTTGACACACTTTTTATCTATTCATTATTATTCATTTATTACAAAATTATATTTTGTTTATAATGAAAAAGTTCTATTTAAAGAAATTTCAAGTACGTATATTACAAATTTGATACAAGATAAGATATGCTACAAAAATATCGATGTTATGTACTTCGCTATATAATACACCTATTTATGTGTTGTGTGTGTTATTTTCTTGGCAGCTTATTTTTTTATGTTTTTCAAAATAGTCAAAATTTTATCAGCCTTCGAAACTGTTTCCATTCAAAGTTGCTTCAATATTGTCAATAACGGAGTAAATCATTTTAAAAGCAAAAAACAAATTCCTTTTTGGAAGAAACATAAATCGACATTTAGATTTTATAAGTGTTTTAAAAAGTTTATGAAAGAAAAGACAATTACCAATTCAAATAAATTATTATCAATTAACACCCTGGATTTTAAAAATACCAAAATTTATTTGATTTTTTTCTCTCTTCAATAGACAATTTTTTTAAACAATTTTGATTCTAAAGAACCCCGCACACTTCTTATGGGATTTTGGTATATCGCGGAATATAACCACATTTTGATTCGACCTCCTGAGCAAAAGTGGACACAACCCGATCCTGTGACTAGTTTTGGAGATACGGGATATTATGTAATAATACATCAGACACCTCGTAGATTTATCTTGAAAACGCCAAAAGCTAATAATTTTTCTCTTGCCACTTCCTTAGTTACACATTTTAACTCTCACAACATCACCAGTATATTTTAATATGACGTACCTACAGGGTCTCTAGTATAAATCATTGACTTCTATACCCTACGGGTAGACCCGGCATGGGCCAAAATTGCCATTATATCAAGCTTTTATCGCAATTAACCAAATACAAGTAAGAATTTAATGAGCAAAATAGGGATGAAAATAGAATTTCGGTTTGGTGAGTCCGGAAACATGCAACATCGCAAAAATATTCTATTTGCTTGTCTTGGATAAAAAAGGGCAGTGGCGGCGCAAAATAAAAATTTTGAATTCTACTAGAATTTTTTTATCAACAATTTTCTGTTTGAATAATAAATAATTCATGAATACTTACTTGTGTGTGTTTACAAAATTCTCTTCAGTAAAAAAAAGAGTAAAAAGAATTTCTAAGCATGCTAAGTGCAGTGGATGTATTAAAATTATTGTTTTCATCTTAGAACTTTACAAATGTTGTACCTTCCAGGTAAAATATTTTCTTTCTTTGAACAAGGGTCTTCTTCAACTCTTCTTTTCTTGGGTGGACTACAAGTTATGCTCGAGTCAGATGAAATTTCGGACCTAAAAATTTCAATTCGAAATGGGACAACCGGGCGCCGGGCCAACTCGGCGCCGCCAACAGGGCGCCACGCCGGGCCTAATGGGCGCCGGGCCAACTCAGCGCCGGACTATTTTTTTTTTCAATAAAATGTGCAGATAAAAACAAAATAAATATGTTATTTATACAAAACTTTCAACATCTATTAAGTCAAGTGTTGAAATTTGGTAGGTGTAGTGTTCTGCGACTTGAAACACCGCCAAGTTCCATATTCGATACATATCGATGCATAAATAAGAAAGTCCGCCATTTTGGATCCGCCACTTTAATTTTTTTAAGGTTGTTTTTCATCTGCACATTTTATCAAGAAAAAATATTTTAGTCCGGCGCCCAGTTGGCTCGGCGTCAAGTTGGCCCGGCGCCCAGTTGGCCCGCCGCCCAGTTGGTGGCGCCGAGTTGGCGGCGCCCAGTTGTCCTAGACTGCAACACATTTCAGGGGTCTGGTACGTTTTACCACCTTTCTTAAAACTACGAAGTTTTTTGAAAAATGATAATTTTAGACCATTTTATAGTGATTTCTAAAAAAAAAATTGCGGACTATCCTTGATTTTGTTAAAAAAATTGAAATTGAAACATTCTTAAAACCCCATTAAAACCCATACAAATTGCTACAAAAGAAGCATTTTCTCATTTCAAACTGAAACAAAACGGTCCCTGACGTCTATCAGCTGTCAACAAAAACTTGAAATAACTAAGGTCACTGATCCAAATCGAGTCAGTTTTTTTGGTCCTTTTATGAAACTGCACAATTTTTAAAAAAGCATGAAATTCAAAACAAAATCAAGAAAATTATGATTCCTACATTTTTACAAATAAAAATTAGTTTAATTGAACATTATATCAATTTTTATTCCTTAAAACACTAAAAATTAATAATTATTTACTTTTTTAAAATTTATCGAAGGTCTAACTGAACAAAAGCAAACTGAACCCATCCGTATCGAAATGAACCAAATCAAACCGAATCTAACGGTTCGGTTTGGTTCGGTTCGATTTGCTTAAACTGAACCGAACCTAACCGAATATAGCTAAACCTAACCTAAACAATCCTAGCGGAACCTAACCGAACATACTCAAACTGAACCAACCTAACCCAACCTAACCCAACCTAACCCAACCTAACATAACCTAACCCAACCTAACCCAACCTAACCCAACCTAACCCAACCTAACCCAACCTAACCCAACCTAACCCAACCTAACCCAACCTAACCCAACCTAACCCAACCTAACCCAACCTAACCCAACCTAACCCAACCTAACCCAACCTAACCCAACCTAACCCAACCTAACCCAACCTAACCCAACCTAACCCAACCTAACCCAACCTAACCCAACCTAACCCAACCTAACCCAACCTAACCCAACCTAACCCAACCTAACCCAACCTAACCCAACCTAACCCAACCTAACCCAACCTAACCCAACCTAACCCAACCTAACCCAACCTAACCCAACCTAACCCAACCTAACCCAACCTAACCCAACCTAACCCAACCTAACCCAACCTAACCCAACCTAACCCAACCTAACCCAACCTAACCCAACCCAACCCAACCCAACCTAACCCAACCTAACCCAACCTAACCCAACCTAACCCAACCTAACCCAACCTAACCCAACCTAACCCAACCTAACCCAACCTAACCCAACCTAACCCAACCTAACCCAACCTAACCCAACCTAACCCAACCTAACCCAACCTAACCCAACCTAACCCAACCTAACCCAACCTAACCCAACCTAACCCAACCTAACCCAACCTAACCCAACCTAACCCAACCTAACCCAACCTAACCCAACCTAACCCAACCTAACCCAACCTAACCCAACCTAACCCAACCTAACCCAACCTAACCCAACCTAACCCAACCTAACATAACCTAACCCAACCTAACCCAACCTAACCCAACCTAACCCAACCTAACCCAACCTAACCCAACCTAACCCAACCTAACCAAACCTAACCTACCTATTGTTAATAAATATAGTAAAAGTTGTTAGGTTTATGTCCAGGGGGTAACCATTGTCCATAATCGTCGGAAATCGAGTTAGGATTAGTGTATGCGACCATAAACATTGAGTGGCGAGTGAGTGTTTGGTCTTCAATTTTTTTAGGGAAATTTTTCAAAATCTTTTTTTGCGCACTCTGGGCCCCTAATAAACCGTAATCTGGTCACCCTAATCCATCGCAATCAAAGAAAATGGGTAATCGAAGTGTCACAAATTTTTTGTTGGTTTCTATTCTTCTTTTATATTATGTAGGACAAAATTATTAATTAAACTAAGTGACCTTATTAAGTAAGACAGCATGATAGTCAAATGACATTAGAAGGACATAAACATATGATACCGGCCTGTAGACCGGTCGCGGTGGTCATATAATAATAAATATATACTTTCGCGATGAAAGACCAAAATTTAACTTAAAATTACTGCAAAGTCCGCAAAAAACATTAAATTTATCGAAATTTATAAAAACATAGATCAGTGTGTGTAACAATTCATCAAGATGTATGAAACTCGACCGTGACATGTCAAAAGTTTGGTTCGAAAAAACAAAAACAACTGGATAAAAATCGGTATGTAAGAATTTAAAAAGAAATCATTTTTAAGAAAATCAAATACTTTTTGTTAATTTTCATGCAATGCAAAAAAAAAGTGCGGGGAAGTGACACTTTCTGAATCAAAATGTGTGAGGGTAAAATCGCACGGTCGCAGAAAAAACTATCTATCGTGACGCTACTGAACTTTCTCGTGTTTTAGGAAAAACTATCTGTCAAGACGACTTACCCATGAAATGTTGTTTTTTTTATGGATTTTTTTTCTTCTTTTGCACAAAAAACAATTTTGGACCATGTTTAAACTCAAATAGTTACTTCTAAACTTGTTTTTAAACGTTTTAAGATTTCTTTTTGTAATATTCCCGCACAAAATTCAAAAAAAATCATTTCCGTACTTAGACAACATTGTCTATCAGTTTTCCCTGTATACACGGACTAACAGGTAGAATCACTCAAAATACGGCAGGTGGATTAAAGGTAGCCAGCTGCTTTTCTGTCGCACTTATGCCGTCAGTGTGAATGAGATAAAAGTACCCTTATATTATCTAGGGTATTATTAGCATGCAAAATCACCCTCTCTTTGTCCGTTTCACATGTTCAATAATGTCTATCTCTGTTTTTATTGTAAAAGAAATACCCGACCATAGGAACCAAATTGGATAGGGTCAATAAAAAATGCCTTGTCTTTCCGTCTCTAACGCCCTTTTAGGGCGTTATACAACTCAATGGTATAAATATACATTTTTTTTAACTGGTGATTTTTGGAAAAATCTAGCAACTTTTATTGCAAGGGTCCGGTGATTTTCAATTTTTTGATTTGGCAACTTTGCACACCTCCGATTTGTTGCAAAGCAAAACATCAAACAACGGCGCATGTGTCGCCATCATGTACTGTCTCAAGCTAATTTTGGTATAATTCTAAATTCTTGCTCCCTATCTCATTCTCATTCAGCACTAATTTTTAACTTTAGGTGTGGGAAGGTCCAAACGTCATTAAAACAGGTCGCGTCTTAATAGGAGCAACCAATCCTTCCCAAGCAATTCCAGGAACAATAAGAGGAGATTTTGGCCTGCAGTCGGGCAGGAATCTGATCCACGGTTCCGATTCTTTAGAGTCTGCGCAGAGAGAAATTAAGTTGTGGTTCAGCGAGAAAGAGCTGATTGGCTGGAGGGGGGCTAGTGAATCGTGGCTCTACGAGAATTGAAAAGGCAATTTTTTTCGATAGGTAGTTTTTTAAGACTGATGTTTAATTTTTGCATTTAAAAACTACAATAAACTTTTTTATTTTTGTTTTTTCAGTTAATTGTCTTTATAAATCCTATATGTACAGAATCGATTTGAAATAAAACAATATACTTACATACCACATTGCAATTTTTACATCAAATATTAACAACTAACCAAATGTAATTTAACCGGTGGCGTAGCTATCGTTGGAAAAACCAGGGCAGCGCCCGGGGCCCCGGCGTAAAAAACCCCCAGCGGCCTAGTAAAAACATCGTTTTTAAGCGGCAATAAATTCGTTACTTCAAACAACATTTTTTTATTTTTTTCACAAAAATTATTTAATTTTTAATAAAATTTTCGCCTGCGGCACATTTTATTTTCCTCTGGTTCTTAAGTTTAGAGTTCAGACCTATTAAACAAAAAAAAAATGTTTTGTTTTTACTGACTTCTTGGATCCTCCCCACCAGTTAAGGCAGGATTTCGGAAAATCCACTTTCTAGAAGCATTTTGTATTACTTTTTGGCAAATGGTCAATTCTCTCTCCTGCGACCCCGCTGAAACCGAATATCCCTGTTGCCACCTCGAAATGTTGACAGGGGCTGAGGTATTCAAGATGGCGTCCAACATGGCGGCGAAACTTTAAATTACTGCTGTAAAGCCCAAATTGACACAAGTGTATATTCAAAATACATATTTATATAACTAAAAAATAATATCATATTAGCTTTTTTTTAAATGGCTGTAAAAACCACCGAAAAGCCCCCAGAGCCTCCAAAATCTGAAAGTTGAAGTTGTCCAAATTTTCTTAAAAAATAAGCTTGTAAGAGAAAAATTTGTGATGTTCTTTATAGTAGACAATAAAATTCCCTTTTTAACAAGTTGTAATTTAATAAGGTCAGACTAATAAGAAACTCTCCAGCGGCGTCCGTTAATTGAAGTAATTTGAAAAACTTGAAAAAATACCCTTATTTTTACCAAGAGTTATTTGATTTTTTTTGTCTAATGTTATATTTTATCATAGACTGAATCTATAATCTAAAATTTTCCTTAAAATGATGTACAACGTGATTGGTTTGAATTCATAATTAAAAGGTTAGGGGCATCGGTAAATTAAATCAATTTAAAAACAAAAATTAAATAAAGCATTTCTGTTACATGTTTCTCTAATTTTCCAAGCCAATATGAAAAAATATATCTATACTTTGTTGTAGGCAGTGAAATTCCCTTTTTTAAAAATGTGAAACTTGGTGCGATTTGACTTATAAACTCTCCAGCGTCGTCGTAAATGGGGGTGATTTACAAAAAGTCATTTAAAAAAAACACGTTTTTTACACGTTTTATTCAATTTTCATAAAAACCAAGCTCTTTGTCTAAAGATGTGTTCTTCACTTCGTCATAGACAATAAAATTTTCTTTCAAACGATGTATAAGAAAGTTAAAGTTATTCTATATTTACCGCTCCAGTGGTGTACTTAATTTAAAATAATGATTTAAAATTACCAATCTAATCAATTTATTTATATTTTTTATCCAATGTTCTTAAAAGCTAAGCTAAAAATAATACCAATTTATGGACGCCACTGAAGATACTGAATATCTTTTCCTACCCTTATCGACCAGCACATCATTGGAAAGAAACATTTTTTCTCCACAAAAAACTGTTCCTTACAATTTTCGATAAAAAAGGTAGTTTTCGAGAAAATTAAATAACACTGAAAAAAATAGGTTTTTGGAGGTTTGGGGGGATTTTCTCCGTCCCTGTCGATATTTCGAGAGAATATTCGGATTCAGCAGGGTCGAATTAGGGGAAAATGGTCTGTTGTCAAAAAGTAATATGATTTGCTTCTATACCGAAAACGGAGGGTCTTTTCAAATTTTTTGCTCTAACTAATTGGCCGAAGCTCTTCGGTTCTCTCTAAATTATCTATTACGCCCTACAAGACCTAAAATATAAAGCCAGATTTTATAAAAAAAAAATTATTAAAAGTTATATTTTAAGAGCTGCAAAAAAATGTATGCTTTTTGAGGTTTCAAACTAAACATAACTTGCTTGAGTTTTTGTCGCAGAGGTATTAGAGCCGTTGTCTTAAGTAACTAATTACGTTGCATTTGGAAGTAAACATTTTCTCGCTGCTGCACCTGACAACTTTGCGAAAACTTAAAAACTTCTGTATACAACTTATTATAAACGTAAGACTCGCACAAACTTTATGCCGCTAATCCTTAATTACTAAAGACTCGGATTATATGTATGCGCTCGACACTGTTAGTGCTCTTATGAAAAGTTTCTTTCTGCCAAAGCTAACAAAAAATTAGAGGCCTTAATCCTGAAAAAAAATAGCTGATTTCTCGAAGCCATTTTTCATGGGCGCTTATGGAAGGATTAAAGTTTTTTTCACGATATTTTGAATTTTTTGAAGAATAGCAAATGTCTGTTGTTCCCTAACTTACCGGATGGGCTTAAAAGAACCAGACAAAAGGTTTTCAGTATAACATTTAAACTATACCATCGATTTAATGAAGCAAACTGCAGTTTGCAGGGAATTATTTAGGATTCGAGCAAAATTATTTTTTGTAAAAGCTCTATTTTTGCCACGCATAACGAGGTGCCAACTATGGAAATCGGTTTGGTAATTCCCAATTTTTTTTATTTTTTTAACCATTGTTTTACTAATTAGTCGATTACCTTTTCGGTTTTGTTTGCATTTAATTTTTAATAAAATAATTTTTACTGAACCGATTTTAAGAAAATGAAAAGCGTATTGGTAGAGATTAATTGCTCTTTAATGAACACAATCGAAACTCGCCGTCAACTTATAGTCGAAGATATCGGACAGAATCAAAATTGACTTGTAAAAGAGGCTTGTTTAATTATATGTTTTTAGGGGACTTCTTGACTCTTTAAATTCATGGAAAAGCTCTCTATCCGCAGCGAAGAACAAGGTACGAATCATAGAAATCGGGTTTAGTGTTTACATTTTTCAACCATTGTTTTACAGACAAAAATCTTTGCAAAAAAAGTGGGTGTTAAGGCATTATTATTTTTTGTTGTTTACGGCTGTTATTACTCAAACCTTTAGCGCCCAAATGGTTATCGACCAAATGGTCGGCCTCAAAATAGCAGACGTCCAAACGGTCGTCGCAAAAAAATGGGTGTCAAGGCATATAATTTTTTGTTGTTTACGGCTATTGCCCCAACGTTCAGCGCCCAAATGGTCATCGTCCAAATATTCAGCCGTCAAATTGATGGCGACCAAAAGGTCTGCACCCAAACGGTCTGTGTTCAACCAGTAGGTCCACAAACGATCGGCAGTGAGCCTGATTCGCCTTCAAAAGTATACCCATAACCAGGGCTATCAAAATGGACGGGCCACGATCCTCCACTTTGTTGACGTCACATCCGGGGCTGACTTTTTTTTGATGGTCACTTTACGACACAGCTGATTGTCTTTAAAATATTGAAGTTGGAATGACGGTTCATGGATATTTGATTTTTTTAAAAATAATGCCGTTTTTGAGATTGGTTTTACTTTATTCTGGCAGAACAATTTTTTTTTAAATGTATAGTTAGCCCTAATTTTTCATAGCCGCTTCATAAGCTCACAAAAATTAATTTTAAAGCAGAAGCGAATGTGACAATCACATATGACAAAGTCAAATACATGTCAAATATAACAGTTGGCATGTCGTACATGGCGGGTAATTTGAATTCAAAATAAGGAATGCTAAATCTTGAAGATTTTAACCTTTTAATCATGTTGCTTCCTTACAAACCTTTGGTGGAATATCGGGATGGTGTCTGAGCATATTTCACTGAAATTTTGCGGAAATCTGTAGTGCCATTTTGAAAATATTATGAAAAAACATCTGACCTCCCATAAGACCCAATGTAAAATTCAGCCCCGGGAGAACAGCTGATTTTTTCAGAGTCGTGGCCTCTATTTTTGTGTTGGCCTTGCCATAACATATTGACTCGTACCTACGCAACACTTGGTATATATGCAGTTCCGCGTATTGTCACCGGTCATGAAAATTTCATAAACAGCTATACTTATATAAGCTAATTACATAGCTTTTAGCATATTATTTGAGAGAGAATTGATTTCGCTATATAATGCACCGATTTCCTTAGGCGTCGGATGCTTCGCCCATGCAAGAAATCCACTGCAAAAAAAAATAATCTTCTTGCCTGCTTTTAGTCGTATTAATACAGCCATGTCGCTCTGTCATACATCAATCGGTTGGAAATTTTACGGGCTATAAAAAATGTCATAACAAATTTTGACGTTTTTTATATTGGTTGTCCAGAAATCTGTGCTTTATATAACAAAAACCTAAAGTCACAAATCTAAGCTGTCCTGGACAGCTACAAATTCATACGAGGAAGCTACTTTATATATATTTTTTTGTAGGCAGTTTTAATTTCTACAAGATTATTCTCTACAAATTTTTTGAAAAAACTTACGGTTTTTGATAAAAAATTGTTTACTATAATAAATCACTTTACTTTTAAGAAACTGCCCCTAATTTGACACCTTTTGGGAGTGATATTTTTGGGACGATATAGAAGCGAATGTGCCTACTTGCTTTTATCATCATCGATTTCTCAAGGATTTTTTTGCCGAAATTAAAAAAAAAACACGTTTTTCAACTTAATTTGGGAGCGTCTGACCTCCCTATGGAGGGTTGATGGGTAAATTATATCCAAAAATGCTTAGAAATAGTGGATTAAAAAAACCAAAGTAAAACAAACCTGATTTTTTGTTTTTATAAAACGCCACCCCCACCCCCTTGGAGTGGGTGCAGAGTGATTCTGCACCATATACCAGGTCTCCACCATGGAAATTCATATTGTAAGATTTTTTCTGAAAATTTTGATGTATGTTGTATTACAAATAGTCCAGCAACAAATCATTTCAGAAAAGACTGAAAGCTCGAAAAAATATTACTATACTGTTATTGCATTACACGTCTATACATTTCTGTTCGTCTTTAAAATCCTCATGAAAATCCTACCCCTAGACCGAGGGGTGGCTTGAAATACCTACGATAATGCCCGATATATTTCCCAGTATTTCGCAAGTACTTCCACGTATTTCCTGTATTTTCCCTAGCCTAGCCTACACCAAAAGGAAATACAGAGCCACCCCTCGCCCTAGACCCACTTTAGCAATAGTGTCGATAATTTTTTTTAGAGAGGGGTACAGACTTTTTGATTTAGGAAATTAAAAAAAACATGCTGTAACTTTGGGGAGGCTATTTACCCCCACTACCTACGCCTTCTCGATGCCCTTGCACTTTAAGTAGGCAACCTGATTAACTGATCAAAACTTAAAAAGGATGTAGAGAGGATGTTTTATTTTCTTTTAATATTTTTCTAATTGAAATCTATCTATTTTATAGAGCTTGTCTAAAATAATAAATTTGCAAAAAGGCTACAGTCCAAAAGTGGTAAAATATACCGCGATCTGGATTAATATTTAAAGGGGTTCGTATAGTTCGGCGCTGGCATGGCGGCCCACAGAGTTTCCACATAAAATGTAAGAATTATAGACAAGCCTAATATAAAATAGACAGAGCCAACTAGAGGCGGAATGGCTTTTGCATTTAAAAAGCTTATTTTCCGGATTACGCTTAATAATTTACAGAGAAAAAAGAAAGATTTTTTTAGGGACCTAGATCTTGAAAGTAGGGTAAAAAGGTAGCATATACACACTGTATCATTTTCATTACTCGTAACCATATGAATAAGGTAGTTAGCATAAGCACCGGCCGAGGGTGTTCACATGTTCGAGCGTTTGATTTGAAGCCCCGAAGCACTCGGCAGCACTTAGTCTTTTTTTGAATGGGTAATGGCTGTTATATTAAATTAACGGGCATCAGATAACTCCGGCAAGACTTTGGGGCTTTTAAATAACAGCCAGATGGTATTGAAAGCTTTTGTTTTAATACAACCTATCATCTCATAAACTTTCAGAACCAAAAATATAAGGGCATTCATTTCATATCGTTTTTCACTTGTCGGAAATACTTGCCATCTTCAGCCAGAATATTGTTTTTACTGAACTTAAGTATACCCTTACTAGTAAAAAAAATAAGTTCCTCTTATTCATTTCTTATTTTGCATTTTGCGCCTAAACACTTTGGAAACCCCCCCCCCACCACCCTATTCAAATAACAAATTTTGCTTAGAATGACTAATAAAATCTTCACGATTGATTGATTGATTGTGTTGATTGTGTTGCATGCTCTTCAATCTAAAAGTGCGTATACACCAAACTGCTCCGCAAGCGCGCCCTATGTGCACCGCTCGCGCGCTTCTCACACTCCGCGCGCAAACACGGCTTCATCCTGTTTTCGTGTTAATAAGTTGCGCGCGCGCCGCTTGCAAGCCGTTTGCCAAAAACCAGCTTTCTTCGGCTCCTTTTTGTATGGTCGCAGATCCTTTGGGCCGGCATTGGCAGTGTGTTTCGAGTTTTTATTTTAATGCATGTTTGCTGTTTTTCCGTGGATCGTAGAAAGTTCATTGAAACGAATTCGGCAAGCGACGCAACAAAATCAATCAATAAAGATTTTGGGAACTTATCTTCTTAGTCATCAGCAATCATCGATAGAATTGTTCTTTGATCAATTCTAAGTAAAATTTGTTATAAAAAAGGGGGGAAGGGGCGTTTCCGATGTGTTTAGGCGCAAAATGTAAAATAAGACATGAATAAGAAGAAGTTATTTTCTTAGTAATAAACTAGCAGTAGTAGTAAGGGTATACTTAAGTTAAGTAAAAGCAATATTCTGTCTAAGGATGGCAAGTATTTCTGACAAGTGAAAAACGATATGAAATGAGTGCCCATATTTTTTTAGTATTCAAGGTTTATGAGATGATAGGTTGTATTATAACAAAAGCTTTAAATACCATCTGGCTGTTATTTAAAAGCCCCAAAGCCTTGCCAGAGTTATCTGATGCAAGTTAAGTTAATATCACAGCCAGAATAATTTTCTTCATGATATTATAGTATAATCTGCCTTGTGAAAAAATTTCAAAACTATGAAAATAAGTTTCTAATTTTCCAATTTTGAAGGCGCATTTTCCAACTTTGTAATTCAGCCAGACTAAGAAAATAAGCCCAATTTTTGGATCCGAAAATTTTCAGGCAGGGATATTTTTCACCAATTGAAATAAGCCAGAGTACTTCACGGCCTCCCCTACTATACGCTTGTATTCTGTCTTTTACAGTTTTCAAAGTAATTTTACCATTCCAGCCCACAAAGTGCTAGCTGGAAAAAGTATTATATTTGCCGAAAACACACCGAGATAAGAGATTCTCGATATTTCGGTGTTTTTTTAAAACTAAATTACGTCTGTATTTGTGTCGGTCTGTTTGTACGATGACAGGTCTTAGCCGCAGGCGCTGGCTGGAGCGATTTTAATTAAATTTCCAAAAAAAATAACTCCGAATTATTAAAAGTTTTTTCAGAATTCATCGTTGCCATGGAAAGATTTTTAGGCTACTAATTTAACAAAAATCTTAACTGTCAGCTTCCGTCATAAATGCTTAAATGTTTTACACTTTCCTACTTTTTTAATGTCCTCTTATTTTTCCTGCATTTGTAGAATATAAAGAAACAGTATGTTGTTTGTCAATGCCGCATGGTTTAAAATAAACAACATGATTTGAGCAGTTTTTAAAGTCCACAGAAATTCCGGGCTTTCCAGACTAAAGTCAATTTTAAGATGACCCAACTGTTGAGCAAATCCAAAATAAACTTTGGTCTGCGAAAAATTTTGTCAATTTATAACTAAATTGTTAAATACTTTAATGTTTCCAGAAAATAAAAATACAATTTCATTATTTATAATTTTTATTTCGTCTCGCTCAGTTAATGACAAAGATAAAAAGAAAGGACGCGACCGTTAACCTTGGTTATTAATCAAATAAGAAATTGGCTTTCACTGAAGTACTAAAATGGGCTCTCAATAAGACATTACTAAAATAACGAAAGAAAAGCCAGAATAGGTAACTTTGTATCACGGTCCCTGGTGGTCCAGCTGATTTTTGTAAACAATAGATATGATATGAACAACTAATATTTTTTGAATTTCTTGAAAACTAAGGCCATTTTCTTACTGTTTTTTAGTATATTCTTATTTTATAACATTTTTGAGACATATCAATTAAAATTCGAAAAAAATAATGTGTTTCAGCTTCAAAAGTAATCCGCTAACCTACACCTTTGTTTACTTCCCAAGTCCTCGATTTGCCTTTGATACTAAACGATCACATTCAGTTTGACTTGTATTTTAAGTTTTGTGTAATAAAAAATAAAGCGGGTTAAAAAAATAACGACAATACGTCTAAAAAATTATATTTTATAAGGATGTACTAAAAAAAAATTGGAAAATTATCTTGGTTTTCAAAAAATTCCAAAAATATTAGTTGTTCATTTTATATCTAACTTTTGTTTAGAAAAATCAGCTGGACCACCAGTGACGTGACGTTCTAGGGACCGTGAGTATGTATCACGATCACGTAATGTATAATTATGTAACTATTGAGCTTTGTGCGTTATATTTAAATTTGATATTAAAAATAATTTCTTGTGATTTTCAAGAACTAACTCTAGGTTTTATAAAGTGTTCTGTGGCCCAGTTGAGTATGGCATGCATACACCATATAAAACCTCTAAGACCAGACATGAAATTTACGCTACGTGCCTTCACATTTTTCAAATTTAATATTTAATCAGTTCGTTGGGACTTTGCCGAATCTTTCGTCGATCTATAACAACTACTTAGTTTTGATGTGGGGTGTTTTTCTATAATTTGAACACTCATTAGCTTTTTTATTATCTATTGATTAAAATTAAAGTACTTATTAACTGCTAGATTGTAGAGACCTTCATTATTCATTTAAATATACTGCCGTCCCTGAGAAGAAAGCCGCACGTGGAAACTTAACTTTTTGAGAAAAACTGATTTAAAGTTTTATACTTTCTTATTAGGGACTTATTGCAATAAAGCCACGGTAAAGCCATGCAATAGTAGTGTCAAGCCGCATGTTGACAGTTTTGCATTGGAATATGACAGATAATCTTTTAAAATGAGGATTTTGTTTACTATACGAACCGACATAAATATTGTCGCCTTTAATTATAGATAAATAAACGACTCAGTTTTAAATTCGATTTTGGTATGTCAATGTAAATCTGTCAAAATACTGCCTGACACTATAATGGCATGGCTTTATTCCGATAAGTCCCTACTGTCTTATAACTTTGACATAAAAGTGAATTTTAATTTTTATTACTTTTTAATTTAAAATATAAGAAATTTAAAAAACATAAAACTTTCAACACGTTTTTCTTATAACGTGAAATCTCTACATGCGGCTTTCTTCTTAAGGCAGGGGCGGATCTAGATATTTTCTGTGAGGGGGGAAAACCAAAATAAATATTGCATAAAACTAATTACAGGACATTGTCAACTTATTTGCAAGCAATTTTCCTCAATATATCAAGAACATCAAGGTGAAGTACCCAACTATTCCTTTAAATTTAATTTTGACCTAAGTTCAATTAATCTTTCAATATCCGAGATATTTGAAGGCATACTAAGTCTCCAAACCATGTTCTCCCATGGTCCGGATGGTGTTCCATCCATTTTTCTACAAAAATGTGTGTTCGCTCTGAGTAAACCTCTTCATTATTTATTCAATCTGTCTTTATCCAGTGGGACTTTTCCTGATTATTGGAAAATGAGTTTTTTAACACCAATTTATAAGTCGGGTGACAAGGTTGATGTCATGAATTATCGTGGAATTAGTATTCAGTCTGTGATCCCAAAGTTACTAGACAAACTTTTTTGTAAACACTTTACTTGGCACTGCAAGAGTGTTCTCAGCGATCAGCAGCATGGGTTTACTCAAGGTAGATCAACAGTGACCAACTTGCTTACCTACCAGAAGGACCTGTTAGCTGCCTTTGAGAGGTCTGTGCAGGTGGACAGCATATACACGGACTTTTCGAAGGCGTTCGACAGGGTAAGTCACACGCACATTGTTGCCAAGCTCAGGGCGATGGGACTTGGTGCGACTCTGAGTGATTTTTGTCATAGCTTTTTGACGGGGCGGACCCAACAGGTTAGGATGAGCAACTATATCTCCAATAATATTTTTGTGCACTCTGGTGTTCCACAGGGATCGCACATTGGTCCCGTTTTTTTTAATTTATTTATTTTGGATCTTGGAGATGTGATTGTTCATTCTGATCATTTGGCGTTTGCGGACGATTTTAAGCTGTATAAAATGATTGAGTCGTACCTCGATACACAGTTGCTTCAGAGTGATCTTAATAGTGTTGTAGGATGGTGTAATGATAATGGTTTGGAGCTTAATGTTAAAAAATGTATGTCCATTTCTTTTGGTCGTGGGAACAATCAAATACAAAACCAGTATTCTATTAACAATTTACCATTAAAAAATGTGACTTCTATAAAAGACAAAGTTAACCTTTGTCTCTCATTTTGAGGATGTTAAAAATAGGGCTATGCGAAACCTTGGCTTCATCACGCGTAATAGTGCACACTTATCACCACAATGTTTCAGGCTTCTTTACTGCTCTCTTGTGCGCTCTGTGTTGGAATATGCATCTATAGTGTGGTCCCCATATTATAAATGTCATATTGATAATTTGGAATCTGTACAGAAAACATTTTTAAGGTCTTTGGCATTTAGAGCAAACATAAATATTTACAATGATTTTTGTATAAACTATAACATTGTGGCTGAAACATTCAACATTGAAAGCTTGGAGACTAGAAGGACATGTATTGATGTCTTGACTCTTTACAAAATTTTAAATGGTTTATTTTACTGTCCTTCGATTCTTCAATTAATATATTTCAACACCAACCAACGAAGGGCCAATTCACCAATGTTTCGTATTCCATATCATCATGCTAACTATGGATATTTCTCCCCGGTTACTCGCACATTAAGATTTTATAATACACATTGTCTTGACCCTTTTTCGTGCAGTCTTCATACCTTTAAAACAAGACTGAAATCATTAAGTAATTAAGTCTAGTTATATAGTAATACTGTTAATTTTAAAATTTTAAAATTTTACACATCTACTAGTTTTTAAATTTTATAATTTGTTTTGTTTTATTTGTTTTTGTTATTTGTAACCATCTTGGTTTTTCTACTATAGTATTTTTTCTGTAATTTTTGTAAAATGGCTCTGCCGTCGAAATAAATAAATAAATAAATAAAATAAATAAATAATTTGCACAGTGACCAGGAACTGTATTCTGTGTATAAAAACTGAATATAATTTGATATTTGGGGGGAAAATTTCTCCTTTTTTCCTATCGTAGATCCGCACCTGTTTAGGGACAACAGTATAGGTATCTCAAAATATGATAAATACAGAAGATTTATGCTTTTAAACTTTAAGAAGTTTTTAGTGAAAATATCAAAATATTTTTGTAAATATCCAATTTTGCAGAATATGTCTCATTTTAAACGAAAAAAAAGACCAAAAATCTGACGTCATCGCATTTCCAAATGGGACATGATATGCGCAGTTTAGAATTAAAACATGTTTTCTTATAACAAAAAATATGACATGATATGATTTTGTAAACAAGTTTTTGCATTTTCCCTCGTAGCTCATAAATAGTGTCCCGTGGGATAGTTTTTTAAAACTACCCTAGATCGATTGGTAATAGATCACACAATTTTAAATCACCGGGTTGTTGTCACCAATTTGAGTAGGAGGGCCTCTCTGACGTCATAAATTTTTATAATATTTAAAAAAATAACAATATCTTTTTTAATTTTTGAGATATAAAGCTCATTCAAACGGCACGTAAATTGCTGTTTGATTGCTAACAAATCATAACCTATATAATTTTTCTGTAAAGTTGATGTGGCAAAAGTTAAAAGCAAAAGTTTGTAAAAAAGCTTTTAAAAAATCCCAATCTTGAATTTATGACGTCACACAGACGCTCCTGGCTCGGCACCGAAATAGCGAGGTACAAATAAAACAGCGTCTATCAAAATAACGATATAATGAAAGAGCGTCTATTAAAATAGCGATCTATCAAAATAGCGACATTAAAAATAGCGGCAATGAAAATAGCGATGTATCAAAATAGCGATGTATCAAAATAGCGATATATCAAAATTTTCCGGGATCCTAGAGGGTATAAATCCGAACCGAACCAGAATGTTGATAGTCGCTCTTTCATTACATCGCTATATGGATACCGCTATTTTAATACCCGCTATTTTGTACATCGGTATTTAGATCCAGGGCCAAAAAAATCTCGCACAACTATCCCACGGGATATCATACGACTGTCAACTATACTAGTAATAAGGTTTTAACTTAAATGTAAAAACTTCTAATAACAGCGTTTGGCATAAAGTCGATTTTTACCCTCCTAGCCCGCGGCGCAGAAGGTATTGTTTTTGACGATTTTTTTTTGAGATAACGCCGAAAATGTGTTATTTGGGTGTGTTTTGACCTATCCTAGCAATATCGTTGTGACGTCTGTCTAGGTGTGTGTGTGTATTTTTCTTCTGTCCGAAACAGGATAGCTCCTAAACCGCTGAACCGATGTGTTAAATAAATAAAATTTTTAGATAATAGTGTTCGACCATTGACTTCTATACCCTACGGGTAGACCCGGCATGGGCCAAAATTGCCATTATATCAAGCTTTTATCGCAATTGACCAAATACAAGTAAGAATTTAATGAGCAAAATAGGGATGAAAATAGAATTTCGGTTTGGTGAGTCCGGAAACATGCAACATCGCAAAAATATTCTATTTGCTTGTCTTGGATAAAATTTTTTTATCCACAATTTTCTGTTTGAATAATAAATAATTCATGAATACTTACTTGTGTGTGTTTACAAAATTCTCTTCAGTAAAAAAAAGAGTAAAAAGAATTTCTAAGCATGCTAAGTGCAGTGGATGTATTAAAATTATTGTTTTCATCTTAGAACTTTACAAATGTTGTACCTTCCAGGTAAAATATTTTCTTTCTTTGAACAAGGGTCTTCTTCAACTCTTCTTTTCTTGGGTGGACTACAAGTTATGCTCGTGTCAGATGAAATTTCGGAACTAAAAATTTCAATTCGGAATGGGACAACCGGGCGCCGGGCCAACTCGGCGCCGCCAACAGGGCGCCACGCCGGGCCTAATGGGCGCCGGGCCAACTCAGCGCCGGACTATTTTTTTTTCGATAAAATGTGCAGATAAAAACAAAATTAATATGTTATTTATACAAAACTTTCAACATCTATTAAGTCGAGTGTTGAAATTTGGTAGGTGTAGTGTTCTGCGACTTGAAACACCGCCAAGTTCCATATTCGATACATATCGACGCATAAATAAGAAAGTCTGCCATTTTGGATGCGCCATTTTAATTTTTTTAAGTTTGTTTTTCATCTGCACATTTTATCAAGAAAAAATATTTTAGTCCGGCGCCCAGTTGGCTCGGCGTCAAGTTGGCCCGGCGCCCAGTTGGCCTGCCGCCCAGTTGGTGGCGCCGAGTTGGCGGCGCCCAGTTGTCCTAGACTGCAACACATTTCAGGGGTCTGGTACGTTTTACCACCTTTCTTAAAACTACGAAGTTTTTTGAAAAATGATAATTTTAGACCATTTTATAGTGATTTCTAAAAAAAAATTTGCGGACTATCGTTGATTTTGTTAAAAAAATTGAAATTGAAACATTCTTAAAACCCCATTAAAACCCATACAAATTGCTACAAAAGAAGCATTTTCTCATTTCAAACTGAAACAAAACGGTCCCTGACGTCTATCAGCTGTCAACAAAAACTTGAAATAACTAAGGTCACTGATCGAAATCGGGTCAGTTTTTTTGGCCCTTTTATGAAAATGCACAATTTTTAAAAAAGCATGAAATTCAAAACAAAATCAAGAAAACTATGATTCCTACATTTTTACAAATAAAAATTAGTTTAATTGAACATTATATCAATTTTTATTCCTTAAAACACTAAAAATTAATAATTATTTACTTTTTTTAAATTTATCGAAGGTCTAACTGAACAAAAGCAAACTGAACCCATCCGTATCGAAATGAACCAAATCAAACCGAATCTAACGGTTCGGTTTGGTTCGGTTCGATTTGCTTAAACTGAACCGAACCTAACCGAATATAGCTAAACCTAACCTAAACAATCCTAGCGGAACCTAACCGAACATACTCAAACTGAACCAACCTAACCCAACCTAACCCAACCTAACCCAACCTAACCCAACCTAACCCAACCTAACCCAACCTAACCCAACCTAACCCAACCTAACCCAACCTAACCCAACCTAACCCAACCTAACCCAACCTAACCCAACCTAACCCAACCTAACCCAACCTAACCCAACCTAACCCAACCTAACCCAACCTAACCCAACCTAACCCAACCTAACCCAACCTAACCCAACCTAACCCAACCTAACCCAACCTAACCCAACCTAACCCAACCTAACCCAACCTAACCCAACCTAACCCAACCTAACCCAACCTAACCCAACCTAACCCAACCTAACCCAACCTAACCCAACCTAACCCAACCTAACCCAACCTAACCCAACCTAACCCAACCTAACCCAACCTAACCCAACCTAACCCAACCTAACCGAACCTAACCTAACCCAACCTAACCCAACCTAACCCAACCTAACCCAACCTAACCCAACCTAACCCAACCTAACCCAACCTAACCCAACCTAACCCAACCTAACCCAACCTAACCCAACCTAACCCAACCTAACCCAACCTAACCCAACCTAACCCAACCTAACCCAACCCAACCCAACATAACCCAACCTAACCCAACCTAACCCAACCTACCCCAACCTAACCCAACCTAACCCAACCTAACCCAACCTAACCCAACCTAACCCAACCTAACCCAACCTAACCCAACCTAACCCAACCTAACCCAACCTAACCCAACCTAACCCAACCTAACCCAACCTAACCCAACCTAACCCAACCTAACCCAACCTAACCCAACCTAACCCAACCTAACCCAACCTAACCCAACCTAACCCAACCTAACCCAACCTAACCCAACCTAACCCAACCTAACCCAACCTAACCCAACCTAACCCAACCTAGCCCAAACCAACCCAACCCAGCCCAACCTAACCCAACCTAACCCAACCTAACCCAACCTAACCCAACCTAACCCAACCTAACCCAACCTAACCCAACCTAACCCAACCTAACCCAACCTAACCCAACCTAACCCAACCTAACCCAACCTAACCCAACCTAACCCAACCTAACCCAACCTAACCCAACCTAACCCAACCTAACCCAACCTAACCCAACCTAACCAAACCTAACCTACCTATTGTTAATAAATATAGTAAAAGTTGTTAGGTTTATGTCCAGGGGGTAACCATTGTCCATAATCGTCGGAAATCGAGTTAGGATTAGTGTATGCGACCATAAACATTGAGTGGCGAGTGAGTGTTTGGTCTTCAATTTTTTTAGGGAAATTTTTCAAAATCTTTTTTTGGGCACTCTGGGCACCCTAATAAACCGTAATCTGGTCACCCTAATCCATCGCAATCAAAGAACATGGGTAATCGAAGTGTCACAAATTTTTTGTTGGTTTGTATTCTTCTTTTATATTATGTAGGACAAAATTATTAATTAAACTAAGTGACCTTATTAAGTAAGACAGCTTGATAGTCAAATGACATTAGAAGGACATAAACATATGATACCGGCCTGTAGACCGGTAGTGGTGGTCATATAATAATAAATATATACTTTCGCGATGAAAGACCAAAATTTAACTTAAAATTACTGTAAAGTCCGCAAAAAACATTAAATTTATCGAAATTTATAAAAACATGTCAAAAGTTTGGTTCGAAAAAACAAAAACAACTGGATAAAAATCGGTATGTAAGCATTTAAAAAGAAATCATTTTTAAGAAAATCAAATACTTTTTTAAATTTTCATGCAATGCAAAAAAAAGTGCGGGGAAGTGACACTTTCTGAATCAAAATGTGTGAGGGTAAAATCGCACGGTCGCAGAAAAAACTATCTATCGTGACGCTACTGAACTTTCTCGTGTTTTAGGAAAAACTATCCGTCAAGACGACTTACCCATGAAATGTTGTTTTTTTATGGATTTTTTTTCTTCTTTTGCACAAAAAACAATTTTGGACCATGTTTAAACTCAAATAGTTACTTCTAAACTTGTTTTTAAACGTTTTAAGATTTCTTTTTGTAATATTCCCGCACAAAATTCAAAAAAAATTATTTCCGTACTTAGACAACATTGTCTATCAGTTTTCCCTGTATACACGGACTAACAGGTAGAATCACTCAAAATACGGCAGGTGGATTAAAGGTAGCCAGCTGCTTTTCTGTCGCACTTATGCCGTCAGTGTGAAAGAGATAAAAGTACCCTTATATTATCTAGGGTATTATTAGCATGCAAAATCACCCTATCTTTGTCCGTTTCACATGTTCAATAATGTCTATCTCTGTTTTTATTGTAAAAGAAATACCCGACCATAGGAACCAAATTGGATAGGGTCAATAAAAAATGCCTTGTCTTTCCGTCTCTAACGCCCTTTTAGGGCGTTATACAACTCAATGTGTTCGACACTCTAACAAGCTGATTAGATTTTGGTCAAAATCCATTAATTCTAATGACATGGTTTTTGACAATTAAAAAATGTAAACAATGATAACTTTTGAACGGAGCATCACATCAATATGCGGTTTTCGGAATATAGTAGACTGCATTTGGCTCAATAATTTGTGTTCTTCGTAGGAGCTTTAGTTTTTGAGGGTTTTACAAAAAACTGTTTTCAAGGCTGATTATCATAGCTTCCCTTGAAGCTAATAGGCTAGTTAAGAAGGTATCAGACCTGCCATGGATCCATTTATTTTAATATATAATTATAGTTTATATAATATCTTCGTGAATATAAAGCAATACATTATTGTTGATTTGTTGCCAACCGTTTTAGTTTTCAAACAGAAAAATTATGCAGAACTTTTTGTACGCATCTCCCCAAGTGCGTATAAGCAAAACTTCAAGACATACACAACTCACAACATTAGTTTCTTTAAATTTCACGTTTCTCCCAAACTCCTCGCGGCAATTTGCAGCTTTGTTTTCCGTGGAGTGCCATTATATATACACCGCATTTTCGTATCCCTCATGTTCTTATAATAATATATTGTCGGATGCTTTAGGCAGTTAGGTACACTCGCTCTTACCAATAATGTCGCAAAAGTGTCCCTAGATCTGACACACTTTTAACGATTTGGCACCAAGGCGGGTTCATTGACCATTTTGTATAAAATTATAAAAAGAGGGGTGTTTTTATAAAAAGTTGATGTGGCGTTCGGAAGGTGTGGCTTCGACCTAGTCGGTTAGGTGCGAAAAGTACTTGAAAATAAAAATGACATGAAGACCTCCTGTTCAGCCTAAATCGAGCTAAATTTGGGAGCACCCCAACTGCAGAAATGGTGCGCAAAAATAGCGAAAATTCTTTTTGCTCACAACGTAACCCGAAAATTTGCAAGTCAAGTAATGTCGTGTTATACCGCAGGGTAAAAGCTATACTGACCATGAAGCTTCTTCTTAGAAAGAGGAAAGATAATTTAGAAGGTGACAAGAGCTGACTGGGGATATCAGAAGACCTCCAACAAGGTCACGTTACGGGATCAAGATTGCCTTTCCTTTTAAATTTGCGAAGCGAGAAGGAGTTAAGAATTGCGTTTTTATTAATCTTGCTAATTTATTTCTCGAGCATTATGCCAGCGTTAAAATTTACTTTCGAAGAAAAGGTCTGCTCGGGATGTAATAAATATGTTTATTGCTAAGCAGTTTGGCGGCTCGTGACAGTAAAGTTTGTGAGTTCTGCCGATGGGGTATAAAAAATTCTATTTTTTACAGTCTCCAGATCACGTGTCTATTATAAAAAGTAAAAAATTGCCAAGTTTGGTTTGGCAAAAATTACAATGCCTGAGAAAAAATCGCGTTTTTACAAAAGATTTAATTAAATAATAATAATTAAAAGAGAATTAGTTTTATTGCATCCGCATATCCAGTCGTTTCTGGCATAAATTTCTCTTGTAAAAATCCTTTTATACGATTTCCCCGGCTTGAACCACACTTTTCCATTAAAATATCGGGCAATGGCCGTCCTTCTTCTTTCAGTTTTTCTTCATAAGTAAAGAGAGAGAATTTTTTTACATTAGTTAATTATCCACCACATTTATTGTGACACAATTATACAAAAACAAACAACAAACACGACCATAACCTCCCGCTCATGCGTTTGGCGTCTTCTAAATAAATAACTGCGCCGGCAAACACGCAACGCTGAGCCCGCTCGCCCGGAATTGTACTGGAACTGCAAATTTTGCAGCTCTATTTTTGTCTAGATTTCGCTATCTAAACCCATGAGCAAGTGCGGTGCGGGGCGAAGGAAGGGGTTCCTAGCCGAGCACAGATCTCGTTAGCCGCCCAGCTACGTTGTATTGCAATTTAGCAGCGCAACAATGCCAAGAACTTCATTTGACCGACTTCACTTGAAATGCGACTTTCGGCGACGGCGCGCATCATATTCAACACACGTACGCGATTTGAAGGCCTACTATACCAACACCCGACCGAAAATATACTGCTATTCCAATAATTTTAGAAATAAAATAATTATATTAGAAAAATAGCAGCGGCTGAAAAATAGTCAAATAATGTGAAAATTTTGGGGGTTCTGCAGCTCTGCAGCCCTTATGCACTAGCCGCCCCTGTTGCTAAGTATGAGGACCGTCACATTCCTTGCAAAACTACCATTTTGGACATAATTAACCATTTTGTTAAATTTGGGTACGTTAAGCTCTGCAGAAAATGTAGCGATAATAAAGAGCTGGATGAGGGTCTAAGACCCATGTCGGAACAATGGCAACAGCGAGAAACCAGCGTTTGTGCTGCGTCTGAAGTAATGTTCAAGTTCAGCCATTGATAATTGATGATATTCCTCCCAGTTAAAAAATCTCAGGTTCGGTTCGGTTCGTTTGTTTCTTGAGGACAATATTTTAAGGATGGAATTTTGTTGAAAAATTGATATTATTTACTGACGAAAGTACCTCCTATACAATGCGCACACTCCGTCAACGACTCGCTACGGGACAAAAGAAAATAACCATTTGACGGTAAATGTGCAAACACAATACCCTCAAAAATTAAATGTTTGGTCGAGGGTTCTTGGAGATAATATCATCGCGACATTTTTTGTTAACGGTAACTTAAATGGGGCCGCTTATTTAAACTTGTTGCAAAATCAAGTGATTCCTGCAATTCAACAAATGCCGGATGTTGATTTTTAGCAAGTGGTTTCAGCAGGATGGGTGTCAGGTACATAACGTTTTACCTGCCAGGGAATTTTTAGACGAAACTTTTCCCCGACGAGTAATAAACCGACCCACTATTACCAGATAACCCCCTAGATCACCTGACCTGACTATGTGATTTTTTTATTTGGCCTAATGTTAAATTTACATTTGATCACATTCGAGCTCATAATTTAGCCAAACTTCGAATTAAAATTGAAGAGGCTTTTAATTCGATCACACTGCAGATGCTAAGCAATGTACGACAGGGATTTTATAACCATTTACGTTATTGTTTAGCACAAGGATGGCAAGTTTGAGCATTTAATTTAATTAATTTGGTAGCTCTTGAAAGGACTTTGTAAGTTTTTTTTTAAATCACATATTCTTACTTTTTTGAAGCTGTTCAATCGTGACAACAGCACTGTAAAAAATCAATTTTATTCGTAGGATATGGGTTTAGAGGAAAACAAAAAATAAAACATGGGTATATTCCTGTTTCAAAATGTCCGAGTAACAGAATCATAGACCATACCCAAAATAGACAATTAAGTATCTTTATCCCTACCAAAAACCATGCAATAAAATTCATTTGAGGCGGCTTATCGTTTTATTAATTAGTTTTTCTCTTTCTAAACAGAATCTTTATGGTAAGTATAGCTTTTACTCTAACGGTATAACTAGGTCCTACCTAAAATGTTGCAAAATCAGATACGTCGTTTTGAGGTAACACGGCACAGTGGGTGTAAACGACAAACGATAAATGAATCCATACGGATCTGATACCTTACTAGCCCATTAGCACACTCCAAGTAAACTCCATAATATCAGCCTCGAAAACCGCGTTTTGTAAATATCTCAGAAACGAAAGCTACTTTGAATAACACGAATTATTTAAAAAAAAACGGTCTTCTATATTCCGACAACCCCATATTGCTGCGATGCTATCTTAAAAAGTAGCATAATTTTTTTAATGTAAATTAGCATTAATGGATTTTGACCCGAAATATTTCTTTAAAATATTTTATGTTTTTATTAAACGTACAGCGGGTCCCATTTTCCATGAGATTAAAAAGGGATAGATCCAAATTCGCCAAAGGCACCCAAGTTCTGATAAAATTTATCGCTCGACTTCGTTCCTTGACTATATTTCAAAATTTGTATAACTGGCAATTCCTGTTGTCATGATTTCACGGTTAATATTTAAAAAAAAAAAAAGCAAGAAAGCATCAAATCAACAAAAATAAGGATATTACTTTTGTTTTGATCCAGCTTCTTGAAGAAGTTGATAGCGACTTCTAACCGATTTTGAGCAATAATACATGCATGGCCATGGAAAAAATTCCGATCTACTACTACTACTACGAATATTTACCATATGCCAGCCAAACCGGGTAAAAACAAACTTTGCCAAGTGTAAACATATCTTTTAAATTTCAAATATCCCACTGCGTATGCTCGGAAAAACTTATTCTGAAAGTATATCAGACTGCTAAGGCCTTGCACAAACAAGAACTTTCAGTAACCATACGTATCTCAATGTATACCTACTTTCTAAAACAGAAAAGGAAATTGAAAACTAAATCAACATTGAATGAAAAGTCGTATAGAGAGATTTGTCCAATATAATTGAACCTCAATCTCTTTAAAGAAACGATATTAAAACTTATATTGGTTTTCCATGGGTGCACCAGGGGGGGGAGCTCGGGGCCATTGCCCCCCCCCCCAAACCTAAGAGTTTTTTAGATATCTTCCACATATTTCATGAATAAAAAGATAAACTAGCATAAAATACGACAACATGAGGTCTCGGGACCCCCCCCCATGAGGCCTCGGGCCCCCCCTAGGCATATTCCTGGGTGCACCACTGGGTTTTCATAGACGTAAAGAAAACTAATAGCCCAGTCATATTAGGGGAAAACCCTGAAACTTGAAAATAAATAGGTACAAACTGAATTCTTGCATCTGGGACACATCCTTATCTGGGACACATCCTTACATATTCTCCGCCAAACTCCCCCTTAAGCTTCATCAGATACAAGGCTCTAAAGGTTTTAAAAATCAGTTTTGTGTGATTTTCTCGAAAACTAATAACTTTTTTAAAAAAAGTGAGAAAAGAAAAAATACGCCAAATCATTCGGTCTATAACTTAAAATTAAGAAAAAAACCTAACCTAACATTTTACAAAAATATTTTTAAAAAAGTATTTTTTTTAATTTTATTTGTTTCTAATTTAAGTTTTGTGTGAGCTAATGGAACGGCTCTGAAAAATTAAGGATTACTATACATTTAAAAAAAATATATTTAACAAGAATATAGTAAACACAATCTCAAAACCGGCTTTATTTAAAAAAAAATCAAAGATTCATCAACCATTATTGAAACCTCAATATTTTAAAGACAATCAGCTGTGGCGTGACGTGACCATCAAAAAGAAATTCAGCCCCCGCTGTGACGTAAACAAAGTTTTAGATCGTGGCCCGTCCATTTTGATAGCCCTGGGGTACGTTCAGATTGAAAAGTCGGGCGAGACGTCTTGCCGAGCGAATGACGTCATGGGTAAATCGCCGGACGTATTGCCTTTGTGAACGGTATGGATGTAATAAACTAACCTTAGAATATATTTTTTTAAAATTGATAAATTCGATCGAATATCTGACACGAAAACTAATAGAAGAGTACAATAAGTGGGGACTAGAGGTTAATCTCATTAAGACAGAGTATATGTGTATCGGTGGAACGAAACAGGATCTAATCTTAAATACCGGGCAGCGAATTCAGTCCTGTGATGAGTATAAATACTTAGGTCTAAAAATTACAGCTGACGGAACACTAGACAAAGCTATAAAAGATCGAAACGTACAAGGAAGAAAAGCAATAACTTTATTAAATGGAATAATTTGGGACCAAGATATATCAAAACATAACAAAAAGCTTATATATAACACCATTGTAAAAAGTATTATTACATAAGGCTCAGAAGTATGGCCGATCAAGGATAGAACAGAAAAAATGCTTTCCGCTACGGAGATGGACTATTGGAGAAGAGCAGCAGGGAAATCAAAAAGAGAAAGAGTTACAAATCAAAGAATAAGAGAAATTATGACAGTGGGTTCATTCATTCACAAAACAACTGGTGTGGTACGGACATGTACAAAGAATGAATGATGAAATACTACCTAAACAAATCCTACAATGGAAACGAACTAGCCGAAGAAAACGAGGACGGCCACGGAGAAGCTGGAGAGAAGGAATAGACAGTGAAATAAGAATAAGAGGCCTAGATGATGAATTATGGGCAAACAGAGACGAGTGGAGATTGGATATCGGAAGACGTAGAACGTTGTGAAACCGATAAATATATATAAATTAGTAGAGTTAACATAAACGCAAATAAGTGTTTTTTGGTTTTGAAAAATGGAAATCGAGAGTATTTTGGAGTACCGGACTTTTGGTGGCTGACAGAGTTTTATTAGACAAATAAGGTTTTGTTTCAGATTTAAAAGTTGTTTTCTGTAAATTTATTTTCTTTGTTGTACGTACAAGCAATATAGGTTTTAAGTGCCTGTGCTCAACACTTTCAAAGGAAATAAATAAATTTGAAAATTAATAGTTACATGTGCAATATAATATAATAGCGTTTGACAGTGACAATGTGAGAGAAGACAAATTCTCAATCATTAAGTGTTTGCTGGAGCGTTGAGAGATCTTCAATTACATTATGTCAAACCTGTTTATATGGTTACATTATCTACTATTAAATAAATAATACAAATATACATAGTTTAAATGACTTTTATTATAATTTGAAAGCACAAAGTAATATCTAGGTATAATATTATTTATATTCCTATAACAACTTGTCAGAAACTAAACAGTCAAAATGAAATTCTGTAAAGGATCCATTTAATTGCATCTGAAAGAGTGTTTTTAAGTAAAAATTGATTATTTATTTATGGAAAATGCCACTTTTATATAATGTTTTCGAAACTATATATTTTTTTTTAAATGGGGGGGGGGGTTGGTATATATACCTGAACGGATTTGAGCGCGCCCGACCACATCCGACGTGCTATCTGAACGTACCCCTGAACTAAGAAGGAAAATTTAGGGTTATTTAGGTTGCCCTTTCTGTTATTAGATAATTATAGGGCTGTCTAACAAAACATATGATCAAATCCAAGATGTCTTCCATGGGACAAACAAACCGATTTCCCATAAGCCGTAATGTTAACAAAAACGTAAATTTTACAAAAACGACAAGAGCTTTAGTCTCAAAAATTAATCAGTTTTAAGAATAGATCCTTTGTGCATATGAGAAAAATGCGTTTTTCTTAAAAATATTAAACTAAAGCGAGAAAATCTGAAATAAAAGGGACCATGTTTTCTTCAAAAAAGTAGGTTATGTTTTTGTTTATTTTGTTTTTTTTTTTAACTTTTTTTCTAGTTTTTTCACTTATTTTGAATTATTACATGGGCGCACCAAGGGGGCGGGGGGCTAGGGGGCCGGACCCCCCAAACCACATATTTTTTTAGATATTTTCCATATATTTCATGAGTAAACAGAAAAAATAGCATAAAGTACATCATGAGACCTCTGGGGCCCCCCAAAGGTTTTTGAAGTTTTTTGACCAATGAATCAATGAACTATCAGCCCAAGGTAGGGGAAAGTAGTTCTATTCAAAGAGCTCACTTCAAGGCTCACTTAACAGAGACGAAATTGAAATAGACTAAACTTTTCTCATCAGATTCAGGTTTTCTATTAGGATCTTTTGTTGTACTTGAGTAAACCTTTTGCTAAGTAATAGGCCTTCTATAGCATTAAACTGTGAAAAATATTTCACTATGATTTTTAGGTTTAGACAAAGTTTATTCACGGATCATCTTAACAAAGGTGATCCGTGGTTTAATTGTTTTAACCCTCCAGTAGTAAAATGAAAAAGAGGCACAACTTATAGGTAGGTCAGTCCAACAGATCAATATGCACATATAAGTTCCAACCAAGGTTGGTCAAGCAAACTTCTAATAAGTACTTTACAAAATATGTTTATTTAAAAAAATATAAGTAAACATTATATAAAAAAAAAACTTGCAAAATTAAAATACAGTTTTTTCTTGTCATTGGCCTCACACACCGTACATCACCATATGATTTTCCATGAACTATAATACATAGGGCTTAAGTACGGTCAAATTCATCAGCTCACAACAGTAAGTACTGTTCAAATTTTACAACAGTACAATATTCGCTGTTGTATTACTACTGTTACTATTACTTTTATTACTGTTTTTTTGTAACAATATTTGCTCAATTATGTATCTAAAAGTTTATGCAAATAAACATATACTCTACTCTACAATTGGGCGCAACAGCATATGACCCATTAGGAGTATTAGAACCCAAATTTTTTTGAGAGAAATTGAAAAAAATATCTGAGAGAACTTATTTGTTTTTCTTGTGGTCATCAAAGTCAACAAAGATTACTTTTTTATCCATCTATTATTAATGATGGCAAAAAAATTTTTTTTGCTAATCAGCTCAGTACAGTACCGGAGAAATTTCACAACAGGACTTGTAGTAGGTCCAGTCAGATACTATACAAATTTTACGGTGTACAAGTTTTAGGTGTCAAAAAGCATGGAAATAAAGGAAAATTTGCACCAAAATAGTTTAAGATAAAAAGAGGTTTGAGTTAGGGAGACTGTCAAACTCACCAGTTTATTCTAAACTGTTTTGAGGTCTGTAAAATAAATATTTATTAAAGAAAAAGAAACTTTGATGATACAGGACTTCACTCGACACTATACAGGACGCTACACTACCAAAAGTTTATTTAAGGTTCTGTAGGATGGTGAACAAATTTGGTTTAGCTCATTATTCACACTTTAACCTCATATTGTTTTCCTTTTCTTTCTTCTCGGGACCCTTTTTTCAACCATCATTTTTAAAATTTTTCAACCGTTTTGAAACAATGGATGAATGGATATTCAGGAGAGACCCAGTCATGATCATTGCTGTATTGTATTGCCTAGAATAGTAAAAAAATCATAGTGAAATATTTCTTACAGTTTAACACAATTCTATGTTACACTTCTGCAAAAGGTCCACTCAAGCACAAAAAAAGATCCCAATAGAAAATGTTGCCAAAATGGCAGTTGCACATTTATCCAAAACAAACCTGACAAAAAACTTTCGAATATTTCAATTTATCCTCTGTTAAGTCAGGTAATAGAGCACTTATCCACTTTCTTTTCCCTTCTTTGAGCTGATACCTAGTTCATTTAAATCAAGATGATTTTTTAAGGTCAAAATACTTGGCATTCCATCAAAACTAACATTATCAAGCTCTCCCCAGCTGCCACAATTCATAACAGCACAGAAACTAATAATAATGATTCAAACTGAGTAAAAAACTGGAAAAAAAGTAAAAAAAAACAAAAGTAAATAAAAACATAACCTGACTTTTGAACAAAACATGGTCCCTTTTATTTGAGATTTACTGGCTTCAATTGATTTTTTTTTAAGAAAAACGCATTTTTCCCATGTGTACAAACGTTCAATACTTAAAACAGCATCTTTGTTGTAAGTTAAATCGTTTCACTTTTTTTAAAAATTACGTTTTTGTTAACATTGCGGCTTCTGGGAAAACGCTTTGTTTGTCCCATGGCGACCATCTTGGATCGAAAAACAGCTGATCGTGACAGTTCGTTAGACAAGCTAATTGAAATACAGCCAGGCTATAATTGTGCCAGACACTATTTTGACACATTCACATTGCAAACTGACAGTTAACCCTTCAAAATTGACATACCAAAGTCGAATTTAAAACTTTCGTCGTTTATTTTCAATTGATAGAAGAAGACACTATTTATTCCGGTTCATATAGTAAACAAAGGTCGTTGAAAATCACAGCTGATATTACAATGTGAAGGTGTCAAAATTGTGCCTGGCACTATTATAGCCTGGCTTTATTTCAATAATTCTCTATTTTTGAACGGGAACGCTAATAGCGTCATAAAACAGAAACCGTGATTACAATCTCTAGTTCAATGTAGAGAACCTTTATGGATGACATATTTTAAATATATAAATATGTTATATATATACAGATTCTAGTTCAACGTAAATATGGCTAGTTATTAAAATTTCGATTTCAAATAAATTAGTCATGTCTGAAATTGAATATGCAGCTTACCAGCTTTCAAGTGTACCTATATATGTATCAGCAGAATTCAGAAATATATCATTTGCTTTCCATAGCCTGCAAATGTTACACGCCAAGTAATTGAATGCCCATTCCTATAATCTGCCTGTTTAATAGCATTTCTGTGTTGCAGGAATTTCAGCAAAAGTCTTTTACTGCCTTTAATGTGATTACCTAGCTTCTCTATGCTGGATGCCAAAACAAGCATGTGTACCTATATGGGTGATTTTTTGAAAATCAAAGAGGTTGACAGTGGTGTTAAAACTTTAACTTTACTAATTAATCAAAGCCCCGCAGTAGCTATTTGCTGTTTTTAGTAGAGAAGCAATTTTTAAAAAAAAATTCTTTTTTTGTAATCGTCCGAAGCACATCTATTTTCTGTCTTCCACAAGTATTTAAAATACAGTTGAATCCCTAATTAAATAAAATTTAAAGTGCTGATTTTTTTACAGAAACATGAAAGTATTAGCCAAAAAACATTAAAGAAAAATGTTAATGTTTGGATCATAATATGTGATGTAAACTAGAAATGTATTGTCACGAAGTGGATGGAAATTTACATACAATTTTTCCAGTGCAACATATTTATGATAAACACACACATTGGGTGCCCAATTAACCTCTAGCTATAAAAAAAATTTAAAACAAAAATCAGATCCATATTTTTTTTCTTAATTTTTTTCTAAAATCTCGAATTGGACTCGACGGATCAAACATGACAACGTCATTTTATTGACAGAATGTGAATTCCCCAGGTCTCTCTCTTTTATAATAACTGAGTTTTCCATTCAATACCATAAAAAATGGGACACCCTGTGCAAAACACACAGCTTACTATGTATAATCCAAAGATTGCTCTTTGTTAAAAGCAGTGGCGGCTGGTGACGTTATAAATTGGGGGGGGGTGCAGAAATTTATATTGCATGGAAAAGGAGATAAAAAACTTACCTCAACAATTTTATTTTAGCATTTTACAACCAAGCAGCTATCTGGTGTAGTTTTTAGTAGAGCAACCTAAAAATCCCACAGAATTTTTCAGTCTATTAACCTACTAAGTATATGTCTATTTATACATTTTCATTATATTCGGTAATGTTTTGCCTATAGCCACTATTCAATTGGCACCTAATATAAGTCTTGCCTAGCATAGAAAATTCTATGTGGTTATTTAACTAAGTAGCATTTACTTTGTGTCTTTAACTGTTCACTAAAGTGCTTGATATTACACATTTCTTTTGCCACCCACGCAGGATCACTTCGTGGAGTGTTCATAATAAGAAAATAAAGCAAGAAAAGCAATTCGTTGTTCATAACCGCACAACCAGTTTTCAGCATCGTATAATTTTTTATTACTTGCACTAAAATTTTGGTTAATTTTTAGGGTCATTAGGTCCGGTCTATGTCCCAACTAACATTTATAGTAGCGGCTACATGTTCTAAAGGCTTTGCTACTTTCTTATAGTAGAAATGTGGTGATCCCAACCAAAATTTGTTACTTTTTAGTTCTAACAACTATTTAGTATCAGGAAATAGTAGATGTTTCGTAAAAACGACCCTCTAAACTACTTCATAGGATTGTTTCTTGATAGTCGATTCTGATAGTCTTCTCTACCACAATAGGACGTTGCTAAAGTTTTACTTTCTTTTTAGTCGTTATTTCGTAGTCGCCCTGACTTTTATATCCTACTTAATTACCACTAGAAAGTTAAGCTTCATTGGAGTCCCAAACAAGTGTATCCGACAACTACATTATAACTTTAATTTTTACCACAAAAGTTTGTGTCATCATAGTAACATCTGATGTAACAATGTAGACAAAATAACTTTTTGGATCAACTTTAAAGCCGCAACTACTTTCAAGTAACCTTTTCGACTATCAGGGAATATAGTTTGGGACGCCATGTTTTTATGTAAGAAAGAAAATTTAATATTTTTGTTGTCGTTTTATGAGCTCATATTAAAGAGCCATACTATTTTATAAACAAATTAGTTGAAGCTTACCAAAAATGCTCTTCTTAAGCACCATTTGTTGGAGTTAACTGTCGATTATGAAAACATAACCTCCAAAATCACAACACAAAAATTCCATCAGCTACCAGAAAACGGCTCAATTTTACGGGCGCACCGGTTTTTTGCAATATATATAATGCATGTTATACAAAAAACTTTGCGTCGCACTCGAATTTTGATCCTCTGCTCGTAAATTCTCACACTTTTGGATAACATAGTTCATATTATAACCATAACCAAACAAAAAAACTAAGCGAGTCTGTTTACTGTTGTGTCCACCATATTGTGTTACAATTCTACCAAAAAGAAACGATTATATTATTTGCAACTACATCGCAACTTTGATGCCATTACGGAAAAAAACAGCCTCTTCGACGTAGTAGATACTTGGCTACGACGTAGTAGTGTAGTTGTTACTACAGTGACTTTAAACACTTGGCCTAGTAGTTACAACCATAAATTGGTTCCCCACTTAGGGAATTATAACGTCGCTGTATGGTATACTGAGACGTAGCGGGAGTACGTTGCGGTTACTTTTAAGAAATTCTTTCTAGTTGGCGTTTCGTCGTTACAACTTTAAATGTTTGTTGGGGTGGACCTAAATATTTTATTTCTAATCGAAGTTTATATGTCAACGTATTTAAATTTGCACAGTTCCATTTTATGAACAAACGATAAGAAAAACAAACAATGACACGCGACCGGCAATGCTTTTTACTACTGACATACCCCAAATCAAAACAAACTTATACGTCTTCACTAACGATAGAAGCGGCAACGTGTTGAAGGGCAACGAACGTTTCCGCCCGATGATGATGGCCGACTAAAACAAAAATAAATTCCTCCCGCCCTCGCTCGAAAACATCCACCCATACCCCGCTGAAAAACGGGTGAATTTGAAACCTTGCCCCGCGCGGCGCTGCCGGCTTGTAATTATTGACGCTAAAAAAGTTCACCCAATTATTCGCTTCTTGGACAGATAATAAAAAGAACTAGATAATCATGTCGTAAAAGAGGATTTAACTTTTTTTAAATAAATCAATTAAAAATTATTTTTGTTGTCTAGTTTTGGGAGGGCACTGCCCCGTTGTCCTCCCTGTAGCAGCCGCCACTGTTTAAAAGGGCGGCAATTTCACCTGCAGCAAGTTTTTATGAAACATTAATAACCATCTGCAGTACACTTTGTATAATTACAAACTATAACGACTCAATTTAAATTTTTATACAAAGCTCCTGGAAACAAAATCATACCTAGTTGTAAAGTACTTAATTCCGAAACCGCGAGATAAACTTTTTTAGGAGCGCAGCATGGGCAAGTGATGAATAATTTTTTACCAAACTGCAGCACGGCGAAAGGAAGGGTAATGTTTTTTGATTGTTGTATGTATGTAATATGTTTGTGTCACGCTAGAGGCTAAACCGAACCGAACCAAACCGAACCGATTTTGACAAAAAGGTGTCGTTGAATTTCTACTGATTCCGAAGGTGCTATAGGCTATATTTTTTTTAACAGAAATCAACATGGCGGTCTTCAGACGCTATTTTGTCACATGATGTAGGCTAAATTTCAGGCGATTTTATTGAAATTCGTTTGGTTACTCATTGCAAATATCCTCTAATTTGCTGTAGTTACTTTGTAGTCCTCCCTGCTCCCACCCATCTCCCCTCCTGTCATTCCCCCCACCCTATTCAAAAAGCATATTCGCAAAATTTTATCAAATATAGAGCGATTTCAAAAATTCTTTCTGCATACGCTTTCCGATTTTTTTCCAACACCATTTTACTAGTCCCCCCCCGCTTCTCCCTCTGTCCTCCCCGCCGTCCTTATTAGTAATAGTTATAGCTAAAACTTTCACAAATATAAAGCGATTTCAATAGTTCTTTCTTCACACGCTTAAAGATTTTTTTCCAACATCATGTTACTAGTTTACACCTCCCTCTCTTTTCCCTTCCTCCTTATTAGTAATAGTTGTAGCTATACCTTTCACAAAAATAGAGCGATTTCAAAAATTCTTTCTGCACACGCTTTAAGACTTTTACTTACTTATTTTACTAGTTTCCCCCTTCCTCTCCCTCTCTTCTCATCCTCCTTATTAGTATAGTTGCTTTCAGATTTTTCCGACACCATTTTTCTAGTTCCGTCCCCCCTCTCTCCTCCCCCACCTTCACGCAATGGAAGGTAACACTGTTCGACAAGACTTTAGTCTCAAAAATTAATCAGTTTTAAGAATAGATCCTTTGTGCATATGAGAAAAATGCGTTTTTCTTAAAAATATTAAACTAAAGCGAGAAAATCTGAAATAAAAGGGACCATGTTTTCTTCAAAAAAGTAGGTTATGTTTTTGTTTATTTTGTTTTTTTTTTTAACTTTTTTTCTAGTTTTTTCACTTATTTTGAATTATTACATGGGCGCACCAAGGGGGCGGGGGGCTAGGGGGCCGGACCCCCCAAACCACATATTTTTTTAGATATTTTCCATATATTTCATGAGTAAACAGAAAAAATAGCATAAAGTACATCATGAGACCTCTGGGGCCCCCCAAAGGTTTTTGAAGTTTTTTGACCAATGAATCAATGAACTATCAGCCCAAGGTAGGGGAAAGTAGTTCTATTCAAAGAGCTCACTTCAAGGCTCACTTAACAGAGACGAAATTGAAATAGACTAAACTTTTCTCATCAGATTCAGGTTTTCTATTAGGATCTTTTGTTGTACTTGAGTAAACCTTTTGCTAAGTAATAGGCCTTCTATAGCATTAAACTGTGAAAAATATTTCACTATGATTTTTAGGTTTAGACAAAGTTTATTCACGGATCATCTTAACAAAGGTGATCCGTGGTTTAATTGTTTTAACCCTCCAGTAGTAAAATGAAAAAGAGGCACAACTTATAGGTAGGTCAGTCCAACAGATCAATATGCACATATAAGTTCCAACCAAGGTTGGTCAAGCAAACTTCTAATAAGTACTTTACAAAATATGTTTATTTAAAAAAATATAAGTAAACATTATATAAAAAAAAAACTTGCAAAATTAAAATACAGTTTTTTCTTGTCATTGGCCTCACACACCGTACATCACCATATGATTTTCCATGAACTATAATACATAGGGCTTAAGTACGGTCAAATTCATCAGCTCACAACAGTAAGTACTGTTCAAATTTTACAACAGTACAATATTCGCTGTTGTATTACTACTGTTACTATTACTTTTATTACTGTTTTTTTGTAACAATATTTGCTCAATTATGTATCTAAAAGTTTATGCAAATAAACATATACTCTACTCTACAATTGGGCGCAACAGCATATGACCCATTAGGAGTATTAGAACCCAAATTTTTTTGAGAGAAATTGAAAAAAATATCTGAGAGAACTTATTTGTTTTTCTTGTGGTCATCAAAGTCAACAAAGATTACTTTTTTATCCATCTATTATTAATGATGGCAAAAAAATTTTTTTTGCTAATCAGCTCAGTACAGTACCGGAGAAATTTCACAACAGGACTTGTAGTAGGTCCAGTCAGATACTATACAAATTTTACGGTGTACAAGTTTTAGGTGTCAAAAAGCATGGAAATAAAGGAAAATTTGCACCAAAATAGTTTAAGATAAAAAGAGGTTTGAGTTAGGGAGACTGTCAAACTCACCAGTTTATTCTAAACTGTTTTGAGGTCTGTAAAATAAATATTTATTAAAGAAAAAGAAACTTTGATGATACAGGACTTCACTCGACACTATACAGGACGCTACACTACCAAAAGTTTATTTAAGGTTCTGTAGGATGGTGAACAAATTTGGTTTAGCTCATTATTCACACTTTAACCTCATATTGTTTTCCTTTTCTTTCTTCTCGGGACCCTTTTTTCAACCATCATTTTTAAAATTTTTCAACCGTTTTGAAACAATGGATGAATGGATATTCAGGAGAGACCCAGTCATGATCATTGCTGTATTGTATTGCCTAGAATAGTAAAAAAATCATAGTGAAATATTTCTTACAGTTTAACACAATTCTATGTTACACTTCTGCAAAAGGTCCACTCAAGCACAAAAAAAGATCCCAATAGAAAATGTTGCCAAAATGGCAGTTGCACATTTATCCAAAACAAACCTGACAAAAAACTTTCGAATATTTCAATTTATCCTCTGTTAAGTCAGGTAATAGAGCACTTATCCACTTTCTTTTCCCTTCTTTGAGCTGATACCTAGTTCATTTAAATCAAGATGATTTTTTAAGGTCAAAATACTTGGCATTCCATCAAAACTAACATTATCAAGCTCTCCCCAGCTGCCACAATTCATAACAGCACAGAAACTAATAATAATGATTCAAACTGAGTAAAAAACTGGAAAAAAAGTAAAAAAAAACAAAAGTAAATAAAAACATAACCTGACTTTTGAACAAAACATGGTCCCTTTTATTTGAGATTTACTGGCTTCAATTGATTTTTTTTTAAGAAAAACGCATTTTTCCCATGTGTACAAAGGTTCAATACTTAAAACAGCATCTTTGTTGTAAGTTAAATCGTTTCACTTTTTTTAAAAATTACGTTTTTGTTAACATTGCGGCTTCTGGGAAAACGCTTTGTTTGTCCCATGGCGACCATCTTGGATCGAAAAACAGCTGATCGTGACAGTTCGTTAGACAAGCTAATTGAAATACAGCCAGGCTATAATTGTGCCAGACACTATTTTGACACATTCACATTGCAAACTGACAGTTAACCCTTCAAAATTGACATACCAAAGTCGAATTTAAAACTTTCGTCGTTTATTTTCAATTGATAGAAGAAGACACTATTTATTCCGGTTCATATAGTAAACAAAGGTCGTTGAAAATCACAGCTGATATTACAATGTGAAGGTGTCAAAATTGTGCCTGGCACTATTATAGCCTGGCTTTATTTCAATAATTCTCTATTTTTGAACGGGAACGCTAATAGCGTCATAAAACAGAAACCGTGATTACAATCTCTAGTTCAATGTAGAGAACCTTTATGGATGACATATTTTAAATATATAAATATGTTATATATATACAGATTCTAGTTCAACGTAAATATGGCTAGTTATTAAAATTTCGATTTCAAATAAATTAGTCATGTCTGAAATTGAATATGCAGCTTACCAGCTTTCAAGTGTACCTATATATGTATCAGCAGAATTCAGAAATATATCATTTGCTTTCCATAGCCTGCAAATGTTACACGCCAAGTAATTGAATGCCCATTCCTATAATCTGCCTGTTTAATAGCATTTCTGTGTTGCAGGAATTTCAGCAAAAGTCTTTTACTGCCTTTAATGTGATTACCTAGCTTCTCTATGCTGGATGCCAAAACAAGCATGTGTACCTATATGGGTGATTTTTTGAAAATCAAAGAGGTTGACAGTGGTGTTAAAACTTTAACTTTACTAATTAATCAAAGCCCCGCAGTAGCTATTTGCTGTTTTTAGTAGAGAAGCAATTTTTAAAAAAAAATTCTTTTTTTGTAATCGTCCGAAGCACATCTATTTTCTGTCTTCCACAAGTATTTAAAATACAGTTGAATCCCTAATTAAATAAAATTTAAAGTGCTGATTTTTTTACAGAAACATGAAAGTATTAGCCAAAAAACATTAAAGAAAAATGTTAATGTTTGGATCATAATATGTGATGTAAACTAGAAATGTATTGTCACGAAGTGGATGGAAATTTACATACAATTTTTCCAGTGCAACATATTTATGATAAACACACACATTGGGTGCCCAATTAACCTCTAGCTATAAAAAAAATTTAAAACAAAAATCAGATCCATATTTTTTTTCTTAATTTTTTTCTAAAATCTCGAATTGGACTCGACGGATCAAACATGACAACGTCATTTTATTGACAGAATGTGAATTCCCCAGGTCTCTCTCTTTTATAATAACTGAGTTTTCCATTCAATACCATAAAAAATGGGACACCCTGTGCAAAACACACAGCTTACTATGTATAATCCAAAGATTGCTCTTTGTTAAAAGCAGTGGCGGCTGGTGACGTTATAAATTGGGGGGGGGTGCAGAAATTTATATTGCATGGAAAAGGAGATAAAAAACTTACCTCAACAATTTTATTTTAGCATTTTACAACCAAGCAGCTATCTGGTGTAGTTTTTAGTAGAGCAACCTAAAAATCCCACAGAATTTTTCAGTCTATTAACCTACTAAGTATATGTCTATTTATACATTTTCATTATATTCGGTAATGTTTTGCCTATAGCCACTATTCAATTGGCACCTAATATAAGTCTTGCCTAGCATAGAAAATTCTATGTGGTTATTTAACTAAGTAGCATTTACTTTGTGTCTTTAACTGTTCACTAAAGTGCTTGATATTACACATTTCTTTTGCCACCCACGCAGGATCACTTCGTGGAGTGTTCATAATAAGAAAATAAAGCAAGAAAAGCAATTCGTTGTTCATAACCGCACAACCAGTTTTCAGCATCGTATAATTTTTTATTACTTGCACTAAAATTTTGGTTAATTTTTAGGGTCATTAGGTCCGGTCTATGTCCCAACTAACATTTATAGTAGCGGCTACATGTTCTAAAGGCTTTGCTACTTTCTTATAGTAGAAATGTGGTGATCCCAACCAAAATTTGTTACTTTTTAGTTCTAACAACTATTTAGTATCAGGAAATAGTAGATGTTTCGTAAAAACGACCCTCTAAACTACTTCATAGGATTGTTTCTTGATAGTCGATTCTGATAGTCTTCTCTACCACAATAGGACGTTGCTAAAGTTTTACTTTCTTTTTAGTCGTTATTTCGTAGTCGCCCTGACTTTTATATCCTACTTAATTACCACTAGAAAGTTAAGCTTCATTGGAGTCCCAAACAAGTGTATCCGACAACTACATTATAACTTTAATTTTTACCACAAAAGTTTGTGTCATCATAGTAACATCTGATGTAACAATGTAGACAAAATAACTTTTTGGATCAACTTTAAAGCCGCAACTACTTTCAAGTAACCTTTTCGACTATCAGGGAATATAGTTTGGGACGCCATGTTTTTATGTAAGAAAGAAAATTTAATATTTTTGTTGTCGTTTTATGAGCTCATATTAAAGAGCCATACTATTTTATAAACAAATTAGTTGAAGCTTACCAAAAATGCTCTTCTTAAGCACCATTTGTTGGAGTTAACTGTCGATTATGAAAACATAACCTCCAAAATCACAACACAAAAATTCCATCAGCTACCAGAAAACGGCTCAATTTTACGGGCGCACCGGTTTTTTGCAATATATATAATGCATGTTATACAAAAAACTTTGCGTCGCACTCGAATTTTGATCCTCTGCTCGTAAATTCTCACACTTTTGGATAACATAGTTCATATTATAACCATAACCAAACAAAAAAACTAAGCGAGTCTGTTTACTGTTGTGTCCACCATATTGTGTTACAATTCTACCAAAAAGAAACGATTATATTATTTGCAACTACATCGCAACTTTGATGCCATTACGGAAAAAAACAGCCTCTTCGACGTAGTAGATACTTGGCTACGACGTAGTAGTGTAGTTGTTACTACAGTGACTTTAAACACTTGGCCTAGTAGTTACAACCATAAATTGGTTCCCCACTTAGGGAATTATAACGTCGCTGTATGGTATACTGAGACGTAGCGGGAGTACGTTGCGGTTACTTTTAAGAAATTCTTTCTAGTTGGCGTTTCGTCGTTACAACTTTAAATGTTTGTTGGGGTGGACCTAAATATTTTATTTCTAATCGAAGTTTATATGTCAACGTATTTAAATTTGCACAGTTCCATTTTATGAACAAACGATAAGAAAAACAAACAATGACACGCGACCGGCAATGCTTTTTACTACTGACATACCCCAAATCAAAACAAACTTATACGTCTTCACTAACGATAGAAGCGGCAACGTGTTGAAGGGCAACGAACGTTTCCGCCCGATGATGATGGCCGACTAAAACAAAAATAAATTCCTCCCGCCCTCGCTCGAAAACATCCACCCATACCCCGCTGAAAAACGGGTGAATTTGAAACCTTGCCCCGCGCGGCGCTGCCGGCTTGTAATTATTGACGCTAAAAAAGTTCACCCAATTATTCGCTTCTTGGACAGATAATAAAAAGAACTAGATAATCATGTCGTAAAAGAGGATTTAACTTTTTTTAAATAAATCAATTAAAAATTATTTTTGTTGTCTAGTTTTGGGAGGGCACTGCCCCGTTGTCCTCCCTGTAGCAGCCGCCACTGTTTAAAAGGGCGGCAATTTCACCTGCAGCAAGTTTTTATGAAACATTAATAACCATCTGCAGTACACTTTGTATAATTACAAACTATAACGACTCAATTTAAATTTTTATACAAAGCTCCTGGAAACAAAATCATACCTAGTTGTAAAGTACTTAATTCCGAAACCGCGAGATAAACTTTTTTAGGAGCGCAGCATGGGCAAGTGATGAATAATTTTTTACCAAACTGCAGCACGGCGAAAGGAAGGGTAATGTTTTTTGATTGTTGTATGTATGTAATATGTTTGTGTCACGCTAGAGGCTAAACCGAACCGAACCAAACCGAACCGATTTTGACAAAAAGGTGTCGTTGAATTTCTACTGATTCCGAAGGTGCTATAGGCTATATTTTTTTTAACAGAAATCAACATGGCGGTCTTCAGACGCTATTTTGTCACATGATGTAGGCTAAATTTCAGGCGATTTTATTGAAATTCGTTTGGTTACTCATTGCAAATATCCTCTAATTTGCTGTAGTTACTTTGTAGTCCTCCCTGCTCCCACCCATCTCCCCTCCTGTCATTCCCCCCACCCTATTCAAAAAGCATATTCGCAAAATTTTATCAAATATAGAGCGATTTCAAAAATTCTTTCTGCATACGCTTTCCGATTTTTTTCCAACACCATTTTACTAGTCCCCCCCCGCTTCTCCCTCTGTCCTCCCCGCCGTCCTTATTAGTAATAGTTATAGCTAAAACTTTCACAAATATAAAGCGATTTCAATAGTTCTTTCTTCACACGCTTAAAGATTTTTTTCCAACATCATGTTACTAGTTTACACCTCCCTCTCTTTTCCCTTCCTCCTTATTAGTAATAGTTGTAGCTATACCTTTCACAAAAATAGAGCGATTTCAAAAATTCTTTCTGCACACGCTTTAAGACTTTTACTTACTTATTTTACTAGTTTCCCCCTTCCTCTCCCTCTCTTCTCATCCTCCTTATTAGTATAGTTGCTTTCAGATTTTTCCGACACCATTTTTCTAGTTCCGTCCCCCCTCTCTCCTCCCCCACCTTCACGCAATGGAAGGTAACACTGTTCGGGTCCGTAGAAAATCTACACGTACTTTTTGGGTAAAGCTAGATGAATTGAATCGGTGAATGGAAGAAGGGTCCAAGAGCAGAAATACACATTTTACAGGAAACGAAAAAAATTTATTATTTCAAAAGGGAAGAAAAATTTGGCGTTGTTGTGCACAGAAAACTTATTCCATATGCTAGTTGGAGTTGTTTTATAGAAAAATAAGATTTATTATCTAACCGGAAATGTGACTTTTTGCCAAAAAAAAATACGATTTTGGACCCTTCTTTCAATTCAATTAAACCTAAAAGTTGGAAATAATTTTTTTTTTAAATAAAAAAAACACCCAACTCCTATATTTACTTGTAATTACTAGTTGCAGTTGGGTACAAAATTACCCAATAATCTGATTCATGACAACACAAAACTGTATAACTGCGCGTGCAGCGGGCATCAAAACTAAAAGTTGAAGCATGTCGTTCGTACATTACAGGTATACCTATCAATTTTGTATTCAACTGCGACTAGTACTTACAAGTAAATTTAGTAGTTGGCTATTTTTTTTATTTAAACTGTTTTTATTAAATATGTCTTTTAGTACCCTCTAAAGGCAGTGGCCTACGAAAAAAGGGGAACATTTTAAAAATATTTTTGTTTTCTTGTGGCATTTTGTATCCTTAACACATTATTTTTATTTTAGTATTTTTGTTCAAAAAAGCATTGTATACAGTTAAATATTTAATAAGTTATTCATAACTTTGTAAAGTAGCCCCTTGAAATAAAAATAAATGTGTTTGTAGAAATCCTCAAATCAAACAAAAGTTTTGAACATTAATTTTTGTAACTTAGTAAATAATACTCAAGGTGAGTAAAAAAATAATTTTTATTAGTATTAACTTATAACTTAATTTTTCGAGTTGAATTCATTTAAATTGGGTGAGGGGGCATATCCCCTCTCGCCTCCTCAAAAGTGATATTTTACAGTATTTTTCTAATTATTTGCAAACTTTTAACTTGGCCAAAAACAACTTAGTAATAGTTACATCAGTGGCGCACATTTAATAGGCATGTAAATAATTGAGAGGTGTGGAAAATACAAAAATAAACGTTAAAAAGGAAATTGTATCCGCTTGAAAAATGTTTTCCAGAAGATTTTTGGAAAAGTTGACTGTTTTCGAGTTATTATCAAAAAGCACGTTTAAGGGGGAGGAACCGCCCCCCTGCCAGGGTTGGGGGGTGGTTCCCTTTCGTAAAATGTTCGGGCGAGTCTTACGTCTATCTTTACCAAGTGCTTCTTCCATTAAACACAGCATATCACTTGAATCTCAGATGTAGAGCCTGAAATAATATCTTATTAAAAAATATATATATATTTTCCCCTTGATTAGCCTGCGCCCTGCGCTATGTTATCCTCGTCCAGTTGGTCGCGTCCAATTGGCAGCGACCAATTGGCCGCGCCTAGTCGCCCTAGAAACCGTAATTGCTTGCCGGCGGTATTATTTTCATTTACGGCAGTGACATTTTTATCGCGTAAATAAGAATGAACCAGGCTTATGGAGGATTGTGTTTTGCATTTTGCAGCGCTACATATAGACCCAACTCCCAATTTCGCTCTTATCTATAATTCAATATAAAATAAAATTGGGTGTTTGTTGCTCCCCAATATTGTGCATATAAAGAGTGTTTGAGTGTGCAATAAAAGCAAATTGGATTGGAGAACACTTGATTAAGCCAATAAAATCAAAATACTAAAAACTGCTCAAAAATACGTAGGTAGGGAAAGTTGGGGAGAAACAGGTAGCGGGGTTGAACGTGGTCTATCTATCTATCTATTTAGCCTTCTTCAATCCATCTTTGAACATAGGCCTCCCCCAATATCTTCCACCCTTCTCTGTCGGTCGCCGTGTTTAACCATCCAGTTTCCGCATGTTTCTTCAACAGTATTAAGCAATATTTAGAAAAACTCCTGAATAGATAAATATTCTTAATGTAAAGATTCTTCTTTAATAACTGAGTTGATAAAATACTACTAAGTAATACCACACTTCTGTGGTAATACTCTTAATGGAGTATATGAATGTAGGCTTTTGGATAAACTTTGGTCTGCGAACTCGGCCTTTTGCCGGTTTTTTCTTTTTCTTTCTAGGGTGATATTTTAGATGCAAATTGTAATGTATTATTTTTAGAAAAGTCAACAAAAGCATTAAACAAATGAATAAATAAATGTAATCGTCCGCCCATCTAATTTGGGGTCTTCCTCTACTTCTTTTAAATCGCCAAGGTCTCCAGTTTACAATACATTTGTTCCATGGATCGTCTTTCTGTGTGATATTATGAGCGGCAAATTTCCATTTTAATTTTGCTACTTCTCCTCTGACATCCCTTACTTATGTATTATTTCTTATCCATTCATTCCTTTTTCTATCCTTTTTCTATCTGTTAGCTTATAACAACAATTTTTGTGGCTAAGCGGACATAGAAAAATGTTGTTTCTCTTTTATTTTTCCGTGGACAGCTCGAAAGCTGTACACCCACGGGGGTCCAAGATCTAATGACACGTGTTGACAGTTAACTGTTTCGTCCTTACGGGACTCCTCAGAACACTGCATAGCCAATGTGACACTTTTTTAAAGCTACAGAGACGGTATATAAATCTCATCTTACTTATTATTAAGTTGGTGCATTTTGGCTCAGTTAAGGAATAATATAAAGTGTATAACTTAGTTTTCCAAAAAAAAATCAAGCTACCTAGTTGTATACTCAAGATATATGTACCTAACGTTACAACTAAGTCTCATATTAAAAACGGCATAAGTTTTTGCAATCTTCTATTTTGTGATTGCAATTGAAATGTTTCTAAACCCGGTTCCATTTATCTAAAAATAGAGAAATAGACTTTTTCTTTAATGTTGCAAAGTAAACCAAAGCCTGGCTCTAAAATCCTTATTTTTGCGAAGTCGGGATTGCTGATTAATTTAAAAGCCATTTGTTTGGATTTCGTGGACAGAGAGATTACCTTCTGTCGCTTATGATAAATAATGAACTATAAAGAATTATTTAATACCTTTTGGACGCTTAATTTAGAAAACGTCATTCATTACAATTGAAAGTGTTTTTTAATTGAACGGTTTAGTAGCTACGTTAAATATGGTAACATTAGGAATGTATGCTTCGATACGATATATCGTGCGGTGCCTGGGTGCGTATTTACGTTTCCGTGCTCATTTCACGTCGGCGCGGTATTGAAATAGACACGGAATTGTTACAATATATTTGGGTTCAAATACGTGTTGATTTTAAGAGTTTTGATCTCGAAATGAGCACGGATCTGTAAGAGAACATAGCTCATTAAACTATTACAAAAGCGTTTTCAACTCTCAGGTTAAAACGCTAACATAACAAAAGCTAATCAATCAAATCTAACCGACCTGAACCAAAGCAAACTGAACCCATAATTAAAAAAAAAAAACTTTCCTGACTTCCTACCCGGGATCCTAGAGGATGTGAATCCGAACCGAAACGAACCGAATTGAACCAAACCGAACCGAACCAAAGCAAACTGAACCAACAATTAAAAAAAAAACTTTCCTGACTTCTTTCCCGGGATCCTAGAGGGTGTGAATAGTGTTGTAGTTTAGTTTGGTTAGGTTAGGTTTTGTTCGGTTTAGTTAGAATCGGTTCGGTTCGGATTCACATCCTCTAGGATCCCGGGTAGAAACTCAGGAAAGTTTTTTTTTGAAAAAAATTATTGGTTCAGTTTGGTTTGGTTCGGTTCGGTTAGATTTGATTGATTAGCTTTCGATGGGTTAGGTTTTTGAAACTTTCTATTTTCATGTGGTTAGAAATCAAGAGAAAATCAATTAAATCATTAAAATTTATTAATAACAGAACAACATCTGTCGTCGTAGTTGCCGGTGTAAGACAATGAACACTGAACTTTGTAGGTATAGTTAATGGAAGAGTGTTCTTCAAACTTCAAATAATTTCAAAATCTTGAGTAATATTAGTACAAATACTTTTAAACTGCTCCATAATTTTCATATTAACAAACATATAACCTCAAAATCAAACTAATAAACAACGTGAATCCAATTTATGTTTCAAATGTGCACTAACAAGTAAACCCCTGCGCTGCGTTATTCAATACAAATCCGTGCCTTGTTCGAGCCTCGGCGCCTTCAAATCAACACGCATTTGTAACCAAATATGTTGCAACATTTCCGTGTCTATTTCAAAACAGCGCTGTCGTGAAATCAGCACGGAAACGTAAATACGCTGCCTGGGTATCTATTCTGGGTCTTGAACGATGTGAGCATCCACATCACACGCTTTGACCAATAGCAAACTCTGAGCGGTCGCGTGTTATGCGAAATTACTTGTCTCGACCAATGGCATAGTCGCCCGCTCTTCAGAGTTAGTGATTTTTACGCCTTTGAAGTGAAATCTGTTTTCCTGCCCCGTACCGACTGAACGTTTCTCGGTCGGATCGTACGAAAAGCGGTGTGGAGGCCTTAGCACGTGACGGCTCACAGCTAATTTAAAGCTTGCCGTTGGCCAAAGCATGTGATTGGAACTATCACATCGTTCAAGACACATAATAGCTACCTTGATAGTTTTTTTGTGCTATATTTATCGATACACATCTAACCTAATTTAAATGATCCCGGATCAAATACCTACTTAATTTTTACGTCGTATATGTCCGAGACCCATAAAGTTCGTCACAAGGTTTACGAAGTATCAATACTTTAAAGTGGATCGTCCATGCCTGGATTAGATTTGAACGGCCACCTAATTACCTACGGATTACAACGCGCAAACTGGTCATGCAAGGCCAATTTCGTCGAAAAAATTATTTGCGTGCCCTGGGAACGACAAAAATGCGTCTTTAGTAAATCTAGGTTTCCAAAGTGGAAATAGGAAGTAGTCCCTACTTTAGGGGATTGTCATAAAAAAAATTAAATTAGTTGTGACTTTAAAGTTGTCGTATAAATTTATTTTCTGATTGATTGATTGAAGCATGCTTTATTGTCCAACAAAATTGTTTTTGACAAAGCTAAATCATATATCTAATAGGTCAAAGTTCCAGATATTTACCAGTAGTTACTATAGAACAATGTTTTCAAGACAAACTAATAATGGTGAATACGATATTCTTGATAAAAAATAAAAAAAAAGACAAAAAAAACAAAATTTAAAAAAAACAACAAAAAAAAACCTTTATACCTAGTATGAACATAAATAAAATAGTAAATTTTAAATAGGTTGCAAGAAATTAAAGATTAAAATGCTCAAATTAATATTGTATAGTTCTCACACAGACATAATGTTTTTTTAAAACTCCAGGTAAAAAATTTAAAAGTAACAAAAAAATTAAACAAAAAAGTGCCCAAAATCAATAAAAACAATACAAACTACACCAAAGGAGCAGTATAAAACATAAAACATAATAAAAAACAAAATACAATAAAAAGCAGTCCCGAATATAAGTAAAATATTTATAGTCAAGCATTAAAATTAGTTAGCTATTAAACGCCTCTAAATCTAAAAAATCTAAAATATAAAGGAGTTAGTAGGTTAACATAATTAGCTGTCACAGTAGGCTCTACATTATTAAATTAGATGTTACTATACAAACTTTTGTAGTAAAAATTAAACTTATAAAATGGTTGTCTAATACACCCGTTAGCGACTTCAATTAAGCTTAACTTGGTAGTGGTAATTAAGTAAGCTGTAAAAGTCAGGGCGACTACAAACCAACGACTAGCAAGAAAGTAATACTTTGGCAACGTCCTATTGTGGTAGGGAAGAATATCAGAATAGACTATCAAGAAACATTCCTAATAATTAGTATAGGGAATCGTTTTTACGAAACCTCTACTTTTCCTTGATACTAAATAGTAAGTAGTCAGAACTAAAAGATTTTTGTTGGGATCACAACGTTTCTACTATAAGATAGTAGTAAACCTTTTAGAGCATGTAGCCGCTACTTTAAATGTTTGTTTAGCTGCCCTGGCTAGCTTGTAAAGTTAAAGTTAATAACTCCACCCCTGTATAAGTTTTTATAACCTTCGGTTAACTTTTGACTTTGGAAAATATTTATATGCAGCATACATGTCATCATCTCGCTTGCAAACATCAAAAGAAACATACGTTTACGAAAATGAGAAATCTAATAAAACTAAAGACTGCTTTGCGCCACTTCACCCTTTTAGCTCCTCGTGCTTTGCTTAATGCAGCATTGCTTTTAATTACCTTGCCTACTCTCTTTATATTAGAGAGAATTTGCTCAAAGGGTCTTTTTTAAACGCCCTTTTAAGCGATTTCAAAAAAGAGTACCTACATAGGTTACAAGTTCGACTTGTTTGTTTTTTTACATTTTACGTAAAACAAAACAAAGATTCTTTTTGAAACATAATTCTTAAAAAATGTACGTACTAAATTTTACATTTTTTAATATTTGACTTTAAACTCCGTTAACTGACGCGATGCCGACGTCTTGATAGCGGAACAAACGCAATTAGCGTTGACCTGATCGAGAAAGGCAATGTGTGTCGTAGGTCATGGTATGGATTCTTTCTTTCAATCGATACTTTCATCGATCGATGATATAGCAGTTTTACTCGCCTGCTACTGTTTTAGTTTCTCTCGTATTTCGGTAGATGGCGCTTCTTGTTGGGTACATGACTTTGTTTTCTCACTAACAATGTAAGGTAAGAGATAACGCTGCATACTTAATTTATGAAGGGTGTCACATCGACCAGCAGTGTTCTGAGGAGTCCCATAAGGACGAAACAGTTAACTGTCAACACTTATTAGGTGTCCATTAGATCTTGGACCCCCGTGAGTTTAAGCTTTCGAGCTACCCACAGAAAAGTACTAGAAAAACAAAAAACCCTTAATTTTCTTTTTACCCGATTAGCCACGAAAACTTGTTTGAATAAATCTTAAATATTTCGATAACTGTTAAGTTTATATACATGGTGTCCCATCAGATGTTTTGGCAACTCTATCAAACATGTGGTTGTAGACCAGTAGCGATATTCTTTATTTTCGGGTAAATTTTATCCTTCTCCCTCGAATACACGCTCTGGTTGGTCCACGCATGAAAGGCAATGTAAATACACACATTTGATTGGTCGGCGCAGTTAATTTCTCTCCCTATTTATCAGGTGGCATAACATGCATAGACCAATCAGATGCATTTATTCCAGGGAAATTTCTCGTTTTCCCTAGATTTGTCGGAAATTCAAGAATTGTGCTACTGTGATCTATGAAGACAGATGTAAGAACATCGTGTCTTAAACATTCCTCGTAGATAAAAAAAATTTCTGCGAATTACCGTTTTCGACTGTGGTTGTAAAGTTGAAGCTTACAAAGAAGAGATATTGTAGATAATTGTGCCCTGAACAATTTTGGTTAAAAAAGTTTTTCTATGCGATGTATCGTTTTCGCATAAAATCAAATTCAAAAACATTTTAAGTTTTCCAAAAAGGCTCATGTAGTAAATAGACAATTTTTTTAAAGCTACTCTTATGACCCGTAATCGATCTTTAAAAAAAATTGCGCTATTATTTATTTCCAAATTATCCACTTTTTTGAGCCAGATTTATTGTACTTATAGTAATAGCAGTATTTAAAAATGAGATAGATCGTGCCTAAGCAGGTAAAGAAGTATTTTGTTTCCCTTGTATTTTTGCGTGGGTTGATCAAATTAACATCTGTTAATTGTTGACAGTTAACTTTTATGGTCTTAAGGGAGTTATAAGGCTGGGTGTTCAATGTGTGTCAATTAAAGCTACGATATTATTAACAGAGATGCCCAGGCTTGTAGGAAAACAATATGCTTCAACAAGTGGCGCCAAATACAAGAGAAACTATTAAACAAAATACTGAAAAATTCAACAGTTTTACCCGATTAGCTCGATTATTTAATTCACAGGTATTGCGTTTGATCAAAAATAAATGTATTCCTCTGAAAATGTCGAAAATATGAAGTTAAGGCTCGTCACTTAGTTTCCTGATACCCTGTTACCTGTTAAAATGATCAGTTAGAAATAAAAATAAAAATCAACACACGATTGCTTTTTCAAAAAACAAATTTTAAATATGAATGTGTTTCTACCACGTATGTCTTAAATATATCTGTACTGGGAAAGGGCCTCTAAAAATCACTGCTACACGCGTGTCGGCTCTTAGCGCCATCTCCTTTCTAAGCCTAAAAACACCCATTATCAGTTAGCTTACGATAAATTTTACAAAATGAAAAATAAGCGGCTACGTCAACTCAAGGTTGTCTTTTGTCTTCCAAAAATCCAAAGAAAGAATTTAAATTAAAAATAAAAATTAGCCAAAATTTTTTTCACTTCATTGACAAATTGTCAACGTCATTTGAAAGCAATCCCTTTAAAATTTAGGTAGCTGCCATGTCACGAAAAAAATCCAAATTTTGATAACATGTATTAGTGTCCTTAGGAAGACCAAATTAACAAATTTTAATTTTTAATGTCGCCTCCCGTATTTTACAGGCCACTGTAAAAGTAAAAAAAAGAAGAAAATCAGTTGTGGCCTTATTTTTTTTTATTTCTATTGTATTAAATCTTATGTAAAAACAAATTTGACGGAAGAAATCTTTAATATTGGTTGGATAATTCTATACAGAAAAAAAAATTAACCTCACTTTTTTGACATGGCAAAAATAGTTTTAAAAAAATACTAAATTTTATGATTTTCTCGATTTTTAATTATTTACACCGGTACGGAATATGGTCCATCAAAAAAAAGTATATACGCACATTAAAGCTCAGTGGCTTGACTATCATACAAGGCAAAAGAAAAATTTCTAGGTCTATTGCTTTCAGAAAACTAAATTTTTTACAATTGGAAAAACCGCAAAAACCTCAGAATTGGCAACTTTTGACTAAAACAATTGTCATGTCTATCTGTCTATTAAAACTTCGCTTGTGCGTTGTTTTACTTGATAATGTATCGTCTAAATAAAAGTAAAATAAAAAATCTGGGTCTGTCATTTTAACATCAACTTTTAAGCTATTTGGTTAAAGCATGTAAAAAATCAAATTTTTTAATTGAGTCACAAAAGGAAAAAAAATATGTATAAAAATCATCGTTAGGGGGTCTTATTTATAGCCACATACTGTTTTGCGTGAGATCCTAGTTTGTGGGTCTTCGTACACTGTCGGAAATTTTTTTTTGTGAGACACGGACATTAATTAGTTTGATACAGTGAAAAATTTACCCTACTTGATTACCACCAGCACCCCGATAGACAGGGTCATTTTTGATGCTGAAGTTGAGGGATTTCCCAGACATTCTTAACTTCTTCGTGGAACTCCAAGGTAACGTCTACTTTTTAAATATGTTTTATACAAGGAAGATATAGTCCTTGAGTATAGCTTTCCAACAGTGTATCAAAAATTTAAGAAAACATTACATTTATACCCCAAAAAAATATGAAAACTTCGAAAATTTCTGCGTTTTTTGGATATTCTCTAAATTGCTCTAATTAAGCCAGTATAAAAGATTTTTCTAAACATCACATTTTTTTGAAAACTACTTTTATGCATGTTTTCAAAATTATAGGTTAATTTTTTTTAGGTGCTGTTTACTATGAGCATAATTTTTTTCTTTAAAGTCCCATTTTGCCCGTTTTTAGACTTTTCAAATGCGTGTACAACAGACTAATTGGATAAAAAAATCTAAAATTGTGCAAAAGTGGTTAAGCATAAGCTATGTCATTTAGTAAGCATGATTAAAGAAAAAAATTAAATGTCACGGCAACACTTTGTTTGTAAATTGGATGACTTGGCGTGGAATTGCTCATCTTTGAGTTCAATTGAATCCAATATGGCGAAACGGTTGTAGCAGTAATTTTTTTTAATACGCTTTAGAAGTACAGATATATTTAAAACGTACGTTAATTCTACCCACGCGATGTCACTGTATATTAAGGGAACACGATACAGAATCTCTCTGCTCTGCCTGGAATTACGGCTCTTACACATGCCTTAATTAGATTTTGAGTGATTACATGAGATTTACCCGCTTTTGATGAAAAAGGCAGTTCGTCATCCGTTTTTAAAAACTAACATTTTAACAACTAATATTTTACGTTCCAGATATATTCCTAAAAAAATATCTAGCATTCAGGTAAAATTAACGTACTTCACAGCAATGTACAGCGTGTCCCATTTTCGATGGGATTAAAATATAAGAAACTCGGTTATTATTAAAGATCTATTTTCTTATTGCACCTTACCGTGCATTTTTTTTTTTGAGCCCTTGCAGGTTTTTGCTATATACCCGTGGTTTCGCTAATACAGGGAGTTTTTGAAAAAATTGCATTTTTATTAATTCCTTGTATCTCGCTTATTTTGCAAGATATTTTTATTCTGTAAAAACCTTTTTATGTCAACTTTTTTAGAGGAAAATAATGACGTTGTCAATTTCTATATAAATATTGTTGAGATATGGTATTTATCATAAAAAAATCAAATACGAACCAGGATTTTTTTTATTACTGTTTTGATTGGTTGATGTCATTATTATCTAAAAATGATAAAACTGTAAAAAAATTTGATTTGAGGTTACAAAAAAATTAATATTTATAAAAAATATTAGTCCCAACCCGTAAATTTCCAACGTTAATATAAATTAAATATTGGAAGACACACTAGTTAAACGATTTTTAGTTTCTGTGTTTGGAAACGTTAATTAAAAGATTTATAAATAAAGTAAAAAAAGTTAATAGTAATTATTTGATGTTAGCACAGCAATTCATGAAATTTGCAACATGGAAAAACAAAAGCGTGGAATTGACATTGTCATTTTACTTGTCATTTTTGTGAATGGCTCACTCAAATTATTCTAAAATGGCTAGAAATTTACCATATCCAGATTTTGAAAAATGTGTATGTTTGACTTCTTTATTCACGCAACAAAATCCCAATATTTAAACGGCAAAAATATTTTTATGCAAAATGCGTTAAGAAAAATTACTGAAAAAAGTCAACAATGTCTTACACACATAATGGCAATTAGTTTGAACATTTATATCATTAAGAATTCAACTGTCGAATTGACCTTTATCTGTAACTCTTAATTTAATAGATATTAGATTTTTATATCTTTATGGGATATCCCTTCTATTTTATTTTATATTTAAATGTTTTGACTGGACTTAAAAATTTTTTGCATAATCAAATTATGAAATTAATCAAAAATAGAGGTTAATTAAATAATAAAAATACAAAAAAGACAAATTATTTTCTTAAATAAGATATTAAATAAGTTAGACACTATTTTAAAGCAAATTTTACGTTAATTACTCAAATACCAAAGAAGCACACCTTAAATGTGATTTTGAAAAAACCATGATTTTAATAAAATTTTAGTATGATATAGATCTCGAACTCGAACTTTAACAAAAACTGTAACAATAATTTAAGTTTAGTTACAATTATAGCACCTCGCTTGTAAACTGATTTCGATTAGGTAGGTAGGTAATTTTATTTGTAGGCTTAGTTTTGTTTTTATTTTTTGTCAAGATAACTAGTATGTTTGTTGGGCAATACGATTAAACTACTTTATGACTTGTACTTTACCGTAAGAAGGAATTTTTAGGATTATTTGGTTATTTTTTCACTGCATTGCGTTTTATTTTTGCTATATTTTCTAAAATAAATAACTTTTGTTTTTTTTTATTACTTTAAATATTATTTTTATACATGGTCGAATGCTCCCTTGGGGTGGGAAGCATTCGACCATTTGCAAAGTTTTTTTTTAAATATTTTTTTTGCCAAATGGTTTTATTTTTTTTTTTTAATTTTAGGTGAAATATTTAAACAACACTCCGATCTACCCATCAGTACTTTTTTGTTTTAAAAATATGCATTTAACAAATTTTTATATGTAAAAAACCAATTTTGTGTTCGAATGCTCCCCACCTTCCCCTACCTTCTTTAGCCATTGCTGAGCGGGCTAGGAAGGTAAAAAGTAATAGTTCCCAAGTTTTTCACCCTTAGTCATCTTTTGAAAATCGAGCCTTGGAAGTGGGCGCAGATTTTTTCTCTCTCTCCAGTTTAATTTAAAAAATAATTTTCTATTATATAGCAACCTAGTTTAAACTCCTTTCAAAAACAGGCCTTTTCCTTTCAAGATTCAAGAAACTCAATTAATAATTTAGAACAATTTATTCGGGATTAAGAAGGATTTGAGATTATTCCGGGCGCACGGGTCCCTCGTGCTACGTTTTCAAGCCTTTAGTCCTTTGATCTTACCTTTTACTCCAATGGAGAATATTGTTCTTTTAATCTACGAAATTGCGTTGGAATTTATTAAATTTTACAGACAAAAACGACAGACAAATAACGACAAACCATTTTTTTTCATGTTTTTTAAATCCTCAGTTTATATACCTACATTAAAATGTAAAATTTTATTTTTTTCACCAAATCATAACGGTTTCGCTTGTAAATGTAATGGTCAGTGGCGGCTACTACAGGGAGGCCAACGGGACAGTGCCGTCCCAAAACTAGACAACAACCAGTATTTTTAATTGATTTATTTAAAAACTGTTAAATCTTTTCTTACGACATGTCTAGTTCTTTTTTTTAGTCTGTGGTTAACTGGGTAAACTTTTTTGGCGTAAATAATTACAAGCCGGCAGCACCGCGCAAGATTTCAATTTCACCCGTTTTTTAGCGGTGTATTAGTGAAGACGTATGATTTTGTTTTGATTTGGGGTACGTCAGGGTCAGTAGTTAAAAGCCTTGACGGTCGCGCGTCCATTGTTTGTTTTTGTTCTTGTTTATTTTCAAAATGGATATAAATACCGTCGATTATATAATTAAATGTGCAAATTTAAATACGTTGACATATGAACTTCGATTACAAATAGAAATTTAGGCCTACATAGACCCGAGGGGAGGCTCGGTATTCCTTTTGGTGTACAGGTTAGGGGAAATATCAGGAAATACTTAAAGTACTGGGAAATATACTAGGAAATACCGAGAAGTACTTGGGAAATATTAGGAAATACGATTGAAATTTGAGGAATTACCTCAGGAAATACAGTAAATATTTCCTTTTGGTGTACCAAACCTAAAAATCCTAAAAATTAACCAAAATTTTAGTGCAAGTAATAAAAAATTATACGATGCTGAAAACTGGTTGTGTGGTTGTGAAAAACGACATGCTTTTTTTTGCTTTATTTGCCTTGTTATGCACAATCCACGAAGTGATCCTGCGTGGGTGGCAAAAAGAATGTGTGATATCAAGCACTTTAGTAAAAAGTTAAAGACCCGAAGTAAGTTCTACTTATTTAAATATCCACATAGAATGTTCTATGCTAGGCAAGACTGATATTAATTGTGGGAAGGAAAACAAAATTGTTTTTCAGGTTCTTAACTTCTTAACTTCTAAACAATTTTGTTTTCCTTCCCACAATTCATAATGCCTCTTCTGGAGTTTTCTAGAGAATACTGATATTAGGTGCCAATTGAATAGTACCTGTAGGCAAAACATTCCCGAACATAATGAAAATGTGACATATACTTAGTAGGTTAATAGACTGTTCAAAATTCTGTGGGATTTTGTAGGTTGCTTTACAGGGCCATGATTAGTCTGAAACTGGTGCTAATCCGAGTCCTTCGCGCATGTAAAAGAAGGGCGATTAGACTATATATATAAACAAATAAACTAAAAACTACACTAAGTAGCTACTTGTTAGTAAAATGCTAAAATAAAATTGTTTACGTAAGTTTTTTTATCTCCTTTTCCATGCAATATAGATTTCTACCCCCCTCCCTCAATTTATAACGTCATAAGCCGCCACTAGTTATAGTTACTTTTTACCGAAAAGTCTCCATATAGAGAACCGAACCTTGTTAAACTTCATAGTGGAGTTACTTTTATCTTAAAAGCTTTTTTAAAGTATTTTTTTTTGCAAAGAAAAAACACGGGTCAATTATTTTTACATCCATACTAATTTACGAAAACGTTAACGTCCATTAAAACACGCGCGGATTTGAGGGGGGTAACGTGGTAATTGCCCCCCCCTAGAACAAAAAATATGCACTTTTTTTTATTGAATAAAAGGAAAATAGACGAATTATCCCCCCCCCCTAGAGAAAAAATTATATTACAAATAATTTTTCGTCGACTATTACCCCCCCCCTAGATTTTCACCTAGATCCGCGCTTGCGTTAAAAAGAACTAAAAAAATTTTAATTGTCGGTTCCAACTGGCAATTATAACTTCAGGGTAAAAGCTATACTTACCATGAAGATTCTGCTTAGAAAGGGAAAACTAATAACTCCGCCTTCCATAAGCCGCGTCGAATGAATTTTATTGCATTGTTTTTGGTAGGAATAAAGATATTTAATTGCTTAGTATTGGTGTGGTCTATGATTTAGTTACTCGGAGATTTTCGAAGAGGAATGTACTGATTTAAACATGGCGTTAAATTAGGCTGCCATATCCTACGAATAAAATTGATTTTTACAAGCTTTTATTTAACTTCACCTGTATGTATGTATGTATGTAATCAAATCTTGCAACTCATTTTTGAAGAACTTCTAAACATCCGATTGACTTCAAATTTCGCAGAGCGTCTTAGTTCCCATGACAATACAATAATATGTTTTCATCGGGTACCTACCTCCCCCCTAACGTGGGGGATGGAGAGGGGGTAAAACTTTAGTTTGTCCGATTTCAACCAAAATTGGTATCTGGGGGTTTTTGAAGATGAGAATTACGAATTTTTGATCAGATTATAAAAATTCAATATGGCGGATTCAAAATAGGCGATTAAATGTCAAGTTTCGCATACCGTTATAGTTCCGATGACAATCCAATAATGTGATATCACTGACTGCCTACCTCCCCCCCTAACATGGAGGGCGGAGAGGTGGTAAAATTTTAGTTTGTCGGATTTCCACCAAAATTGGTATCTGGGGGTTTTTGAGGATGGGGATTACGAATTTTTGATCAGATTACAACTGTTCATAAAATGCAGGCTAGTACTGTTGACTATGCTGTGATTTACTTGGGACCTAAGGTTTTTGCTCCTGGTCAAGCTTATGTCGCGTCGCCTTGAGCCGTATCAAATCGTTGGACGGCCTTCTCATCGAAGACTTAGATATTTCAAAATTGACAGGAAGGACTCCCTGCAATATCGATGCGCTAGCTGAAATGCATAGACTTAGATAATTCTAAAAATTAAAAAATAAATTTAGAAAAAAAAACTTTTTGAAAACAAGCTTTTATAAAATGGACTAAAAAGCATAAAATAATTTTTTGAGTGTTCTGATATCATAATAATAAAAGCGATGGGCGTATTTAATATTAGGTAAATGCTTTTCCATGCGCATTTGGTGGTTCACAACCGATGATGGGCCGACTCCTTTTTTCAATGTGACAAAATAAATCGATACACTGCCGGTCGCGGATGATCTGCCTAATATGAAGCAGGCGTAATTATGTCTATCCATATCAGAAAAATGTAAGGGTAGCTTGAGTACGGTTGGGTTGGTGTAACGTGTCATTTTTACGTTTAAGACAACGTTACATATTTGTTTATTTAGGTAAATAATCAAGGCTCTTTGATTCGTCTTTCTGTACACAAATATATAGTATTTTATAGAGCTAGGTTTGGAGGTTATATAGTGTCCAAAAAGTTACCTTATAAAGGAGACATTCCATCGAATTACTGTGGACACTACGCACATCGCATTATCTGGACATCGTAATTGGAATTTAAGATCACAGGCTTCGGGAAAAATCACATAAAAATTTTGATTGTTTTGTTTTTATCTGTGGAATTTTGTGATTCACTTGACGTTCATAAAGTTAAACAGCTGTTATGCTGGGGAATGGCGGCGTTGCCGCATCACAAATGGTTTCAGTAACAGGAAGGAAACATTTAGATGAACATTTCATTCCCTTACGTTTATTTCGAGGATATTGGGACAATCCGAACCTCATATCCTTCACGGATTAACTAGTTTTGATAGTGCAAAAACATATTTGGGTCGACCAGGAACAACCGAGGCTCCGCCACTTTGATATCTTTATTAAATTGATAGGGAGAGGATGAAATAAATACGAGTTATGCACTTTTGTAAATGGGAGATAAACGAGGGATAAAAACCAAGACTAAAAGAATAAACGAAATCGTGTGAGTTAACATCTGAACACTCTTGTGCCTTTAAGCAATGGTTCAGTGTGTATTTTTGGGTTCAGGTTCAGAAACAACTCTATTACAGTAGAAATGTTTTACAAGAATGGCGTCAAACCATATGAATCTTAGAGAAAACATATATAAAGAGCAAAGGAAACTTGTGACTGAAACTGTAGCTAAAATACAACTAAATTCTACACTTAGTATAGCTTTACTCATATGGGAATTGGTTGAGTGTTCGAATATTCCTGGGTTTGCTGCATGCCCCGATCTCCAGTAATTGATTTTACAGTTGATGGTTTCAATGCTGAGCTTCTTCTAGTCCGTCGGGTTATTCTTCTTCTACTTGATATGTTGGTGGGGGTCCGGTAGGCAAATGTTCGGTCAAATGTATGGAGGGTGTCTCGACGTCCTTGTTATAAAAATTTCAACCGTGGAAATAGATCCGACAACACCTCAAGGTTTGTTTTACGTACTTCCTATCCCCTTGGTCGGTGCTGCCCCTATATACCTGTATAGAACTATGCGGTATCTCCTCATTGGTTACTTTGAAAACCCCGGGTTTTTCTTCCAGGCTTGCCACTGAATGTAGAGATTTATTTTTGGCGGAAAAGTTTTTTATAAATAGGTTATTTGAATTTCACCGGGAAGATTAGGTTGGTACTATTGCGTTTTACCGTCCCCACTCCCCACCAAATTTACAAAACGGTTTCCGGCCACTGCATTATTCTGGTATTCTCGACTAAGTGCTTTGTCTCTCTTTGCTAACAAATTTGGTTGGGTCGACAACAGTTTCTGGGATCGCCTTTGTTTTTGGTGATTGGCACTACAGCGATTGTAGGAGATATCCCAGAAACTGTGGAAGTGAGTCCGTCGTGTCTAGGCAATCTGGAGTGACGCTCGCACCCTGTTTTGAGGGGAATTTAAGTCGGCCACGCCATTTTGTACGGGGAAAGAGCAGCGGTAAGTTCGATTTTATTTTTTTTTTTTCATTTTTTTTATTATTTGAGTACTCTTCAAGATAATAATTGCCTCCCAAATTGTAATTATTTTTCGTGGGAAATGTACTTTTTTTTGACAAAGGACGTGGGGATTTGTTGGCGTTTTTATATTTTTCTTTTAACCACGTGTTGGATAAAAACTATATATTGTTTTTCTCCTTTGTCTACAGCCCTGTCAATTCCAGCGACGGGACAGTTGGGCTGGACGCTGGTGGGAAGCCGGACGGGCCAGTTATAACCCTGAGAAAGGTACGTTAGGATTATTTTAGTTCATCTGTTTAAATCTACTTTGTTTTATTGAGTCGACATGGGATTATCGATTTAAGTTACTGTGTAGGGGAACTTCGTGCAAAATTGACGAATTCCAGGAAACTGAAACATTTCATTTTCCACAGGGTTTCTACGCTCGGGCAAGAATCAACACTTGAGACCATGTGCTGCCCTAGCGTGATGTGCTAAGCGGCAGTAGGGGAGGCGCGGGCAAGCCGGAACAGCAGGAGTGTGTCAGGAAACCTACAACACTTCCAGGTTTACCAAATAAACACCAATAGTTATTAAAATAATCAAGGACCAAGGTAGGAGCAAGCCTTAACTATAATTTTTTCCTCATATATAAATTTTTAATATAATTTAGACGTAATCTTTTCATATATAAGTTTTCACAGTATAATTTCAACATTTCTTGTAAACGCAAGATAAGGTATGACGTCATAACCCTGGTTTTGCGGTGTATTTACTAAGTTTTCCTTCATTTCATTTATTTAAGACAATTTCTATTGTGAAATTTGGATTGTCTTGCTACTTAGGCCCTGACTTGTTCCACTACATTTCATTAATTTTTTTTCTATTTCATGTTTTTGGTAATACTCCAGTTTTACCTTTTAAAATAAACAAGATGAACTAATTTTCTTGTGTTATTTGTACAACCCGATGACCAACTTTGCGGAGACAAAAGAGAGATGAGATTATATTTCTTTTTTTTTATGTAGCGGTTTCGTTACCCATTTTTACCTCATGGGGTGGATCTCGGACTGGGTTGCTGTCTGTCTCATTCTACCCAATGTAGAATGATGACAGCAGATATTTGGTCTAGATCTCCCCTATGATGGAACGATTTTGGAAGTATATATATTTTTTTTTAACAATCATTCATATAACCGAGTCTCACACTACTGACTCAGATGTAGGTACACTATGACCGGTTAAAGGAGTCCGTCTACCTGTAAAGTGCTTCTAGTTTTGTCATCTTAATTCAATCTTTTAGAATTGTGTTCTGTTTATTTTTTTTTTGTTATTCTTAATTACACAAATACTCTGGAAGCCTCGGAAGTAGGTGGAATTTCATTGTTTGGCTACAACATTTGGGTTGAACTGTATTTTATTTAAGATCTTCTTTGTAAAACATTGATATTAAATAATGTGGCGCACTTAAAATTTTCTTATTTCTGAACCCCCCCCTTCTCCACTGTATAAAAGTTACCGGGCATATCAATGTTTTACCTAGCTGGAAAATACAGTTCTGCTTCCGGATATTTGTTTAATTATTCAATGGTGTTGTTGTGTCACAAGTTGGCGAATTGTCACTATCCTAATTACAGTGTCACAAAATGGCGGCAACGTCTTTAAGCTGCCACAAATGTCACACAACGCATTTTAATAGGCCACAAATTGGCGCCCAAATTTTTTTTTTACTTTTTTTAAGGCCACAAATTGGCGCCCTACGTGTGTTTTGGCTAGTTTTTTAACATCTGATGTAATTTTAAAAATGAATTTGGAAAAGAAAAAGACAAAATTATTTTAAATTTTTTTTTTTGAGAAAATTTTTTTGTGGTACAGCCAAAGCCAGGTTGAAGGCTTTCAGTGGCTGTGGGTGGTTTTGACACTCAATCATTTTTTTTTTCATAAAAAACAAGATCATTGGTTTTTGGAAATAACATTTTTTTAAATATTTTTTTAGTAATATTTGAACGTTGATTTGGAACTCGGTTTATTGTTTTAGTAATCCTCTTAGTTTTTTATTAGCTTATCTTCACAAGTTTTTTCTTGGAAAATAAAAGATTCATTTTTATTTATTAAGGAAGATTAAGTGGGAAAAAAAACATAGGAGTTTTTATTGAACGGAGTCCAATTCATGTTCTTAATTCTTTAAAGTTTTTGTAGGAAAAACATGTTTTAGTTTTTTAAAAATTTTTTTAAGAAAAATAAATACAACAATGTAAATTTACTTCAATTTTTTTATTTAATTTATAGGTGGATGGATTTCCAGACATGGTCTTTTTAGGTTTTAAATATATGACATAGGTAGTGTGTTTTTCTAACAATTTTTTTTTGCAGGTTCATTTATTTATATGTTATTATTTCCTGCTTGTGATAAGATAGAAATTGTTTCACCGATTATTTTTTAGTGCAGTCTATTTAGGTCAACAAGTTATTTTTTTTTGGTGATTTTAATTTTTGTGGGATATCACCACTTGGTATTTGGAATATTTTTACAGGGTTTCACACAAATTTTTCTTGGCTAGGTTGTTTTAGGGTAAATATAGCTTAACAGCTGGTAGCTTTGTTTAGTTGAAAGTATTAATTAGTAATAAAGGAAAGGGAAAATGAGTTTATTTTGCTTTGTCATTTTCTTTTCTTGTTTTTTGGTGGTAACTGTTGGATGACAATTAAGATCTTATGTCACTCAGTTACATCGGGTCAGAGGAGGGTACTACACTACTAGTGTCGGCTCGGGAGGTTAGGAAATACAAGGCTAAAACCCTAGAGCGACATATTGGCTGAAGATCAACGCCAGAGGTCCAGTTAACATTTTTTTTTGGGGTATTTTTTTTGGAGCAGTTTTTTTTAGGTCTTTGGTTGCCAGTTTAGTTGTCTAGTTGTGTTTTTGTGACTGGTCAAATTTTTTTTGGCAGAAAATACAGCGTTGGGCTTTGGAGTGCATTTTTTAAAAATGACCTACGGGTATTTCTATCAATTAAAGTTTTCTGGTACACATTTATTTTTTTTTCTGTATTTTTTTCTGCGTTCAGGTCATAGCTTGGTCATGGCCATTGGAGAGCAAACATTTATGTTTGAGCCTTGAGAAGTTTTGCCTGCTCCGGATTGAATACAGGGAAAATGAATTTGAAGCCCAACTAGATATAATACCACAAAAGAAATGTTTAGCTGAGACAGATATAGATATAAGTTTTTTTGATTTTTTTTAGTTCATTTGTAGAGTTCATTTGTAAAGTTCAGTAATTTTTTTTAAGTAATATCATTGTGAGGCCGTGAAATTGGTCAGTGAATTTAAGAGATACTTTCAACTAAATATAAATGCTAGGCGGGGGTAATTGGTAAAAATATTTCCAAATTTTACTTTTTTTTAAATGATTTAATTTTTCGTAAAAAATTATTTCCTTTCTGTTAACATAACTTCTCGAATTCTTGTTTTGGTCAAAACGGTTTGTATAGTGGTCGTAGTTTTAAAGGGTGACCAGACAGGTTATATTTTTTTTTGGGGGACCAAACAGGAATTTCTTGAGTTACAAAAAGGTGAACTTTTTTTTATCTTAGTTGATCAGGCAGGAATAAATAAATCTTTTTACTTCCGAATCATAATTTTAAATAACAAGATTTATTGGTTAAGTGTTTGGGTCTTATAGAAAAAAAAAAACGTTTTGTTTTTGGAGGGTACTGGTGTGATATGAAATTATTTTAATTTCATGCCAAATGTTGTTTGACGGCAGATATGCTAGTCTTCAGTTTTTTTTGTTAGTTTGCAGTTCAGGACAGTGGCGTGTACTTAAAGGGGCCTTACATCTGCGCCCATTGTAAAGCAACTTCCAACATACTTGCTTGGATTTTCACTTAATCTTCGTTTTGTTGCTTCTGAAATTGAAGCGTTATGTTGGATAACGATGGATGGTGTTAGACTGAGATAGTACCTAGGTATTTAGGGATGAAAACTTGGAAGTTGTGGACAATTGGGAAATAATTTTTTTTATTTCATTTTTTTTTAATTTTAAAATAATTTCATACTGGTGACCTCAAATAATGAAGCAAAATTTTGTGGAATAAATGGGAAAGTGTTCAGGTTAAACAATAAATTTAAGATGATTGATTTTTAAAAAAGATTTCAACCTAAAAATAAATTTAAAAACAATAGGTTTTCCTTTAGGCGACTAAACATTGATGAGGGCATCTATTTTTTTTCAGGGTGTAAAGGAGCTAGCTACCTTTTATATTGCAATAATTAGGGTTTTATTTCTCCCGCGAGCTATGTGGAAATGGAAGAAATGTTTGGTTCGGAGTGTAGAAATCGAGGAACGAGGACTTCCTGCTAATCTTTTTAGGATTTCGCAACTTCGGTTTTCGCTAAATTAAAATACATCCAAATTTGGCCTACAGGCTGAATCTCACATCTTCCAGGACCTTGCAGATTCGCAGAGAAAGACAATTTTTGGGATCTGTTTAGTTATGATAGGAATTAAAATAGTAACATGCACATGAGGGAACTAGATATATTTAGGTTAAAAAGTAGTACGAACACTGATCTGAACAATTGTCCATAATAGTGTCCTATTTTTACAGGGAGCTTCAAAATATCTTCACCCTTTCTTTGAAATAAGATATTGTTTCGCCTGTGGGTGTTTAACCGTTGGAAAATATATAGGGTCCAGATGGGATTGGAATGGAAATCACAAGTTTTTGGGTTTTATTGACATTATACTTAGGAAATAGGGGAAATGTCTAATAAAAAGTTTTTTGGTTTTAGGCCGAGTTTTGTTGAGATAACAAAAATTTAATTGGGGCCGGGAGTTTTATTATGCTCTTTGAAAATTAATGTAATAGTTTTTGGTTCTTGATTTTGTTCTCTGGTTTTTACACAGGATTATTCCCAACTGTTTCATTTCAAAATATCATTTGTAGGTGATGGGGTCTCATTAGCCCTTGGACATTTGGTAGATTTGCTTTGACTGATAGTTGTGGAGTGGGCCCAACTTAATTTTATATCTCGTAAACACCAGGAAATAGGGATCTGAGAATGCATTAAGCAGTAAAATTTTTTTTGATTAGATGTTGTGTGTAAAGACACTTGAGTAGGCAGATTTAGTTTTACAACGTTCTTATAGGTGAACCTTGAAATTGTTTCCATATTTGTTTTTTTTGAAAGTGCACACAAGATAATTCTTTACGGAGTTGAGTGCAAAGGTTCTTCACATTATAGTGGTACAGTAAATAAGTACTAACGTTGCTTATTTCCTTTAGTAATAATTTTAAACAAATATACTAACTTCGTTTGTTTTTTTGTAACATAAATATTTTTTTAACTTTTCCTAAACTGATTGTTTTTTTGCAATTACGATTTTTATACCTTATGATTCTTAAGTAAATTTAATTTTCAAATTTTTTTTTGTATAGTAAATTAATTTTTCTAGCTCATTCACTTTTCACATTCACACAGTTTTGGGAGAGGAAAGGGAATTGACAACTGTTTTTTTAAAGGAAAAGAACAAAAACTGTTGCATGACGACTCGAATAAGATTTTTCTGGTGTTGATTTTATAAAAAAAAAAAATTTTTAAGGTTCACTAATAGGAGCTGCAACCCCACTTAAACATTTTTAATTTTTTTTTTGAAAATATTTTTTTTAAGTATTTTTTTTTAATATTTTTTTTTAAAAGGGAGACTTGATTTTCTTGTTGGACATTTTTTCCTTGGTGCATAGTAGTACCTTGTCCCTACAATGGTTCTACCAGTTTATTTAAATATTTTTTTTTCTGAATTAAAATATAATTTTATTTCGAACCCTCACGTTTTAACAACCTATCATCATTTGTTTTAAAAAATATTTTCTTCTCCCTACTCCAAACCACCTATCAGAGTGGAGTAATTTTTGAAAATTTTAGTGAGTCACTAATTAATTTTTTTTGACTATTGGACTACTGTGGTCGACACCAAAAAATTTTTTTTAATTTTTTTTTTTGGACACCTTTCGGTACGATCCTAGGGTCTTCTTGACCATGGTTTGCATCAATTTAGTTAAAGTATTGGGAATTTCATTTTAACGATTATTAGAGAGTTGCAGTACTACCAAGACGTTATTTGTGTAAATTTTTTATTACCATCGGTAATTTTTTTTAAAATTTTCTTTAAATTTTTTTTATTACACACAACATCCTTACTAGTCTAATTCGACGCAATTTCAGCGAGCGGTTTTTTTTTTTTAATTGAGCATATTTTACGATTTCTATAACATGAACATCTGTTCCGATGTTTATTGCGTTCACTTATATATTAAGGGATGATGTGACCTTAAGCAATGCATGTTTCGTGTAAACTCAGAGTAGGTAAGCAGGTTAAAGTGGGTTTTGATTCTTTCTTTTTAGAAAAATCATTGTATACGGCGATTTGGGTTTTTTTGAGGAGTTTATTAGTGGAGCCGTTCTGCAATAGCAGGAGTATACCCTAGCTTTAACTGTGTACAACAGCTTTGGGATTTTTGTTATAGGTAGTCTGTTGTACGTTCCATTTAGGGATAAATTTACCTATTCGGTTGCTGAGGTAAACAAACATCACTTAACTTTAATTTTAATCCAGTTCAGCTAGGATAAGCGCAATTATTTTTTTTTGGTTTTACTCACGCAGGAGTGGAACATAAGACCTAAACACTGCCAAAACTCTGGTCTCTCTTTTATTTTTTAAACTTTTTTATGGCTACTTGTTAATTCTAATTTAGGATTTAAGTAGTTATTTCTCTCTGCAAGGTTGGACGTCATAGTTGGTTGTACAAATACTTAATATAAATTATGATTACATTTTTAAATGCAAATAAATTTTATTTTCTTACTGCTCCGGTGTTTTTCGGTTTTGTTCGCGTCTGCCCGTATTTAAGTTTTATATTTTCTACATTTGTGAGAAAATTTATAGTGATTTTCACTGGTGAATTTAAAGTGAACTTTGTGTTTGTTATTGCGTGGTTTAGTTTTTATAATTGGGAGGTATAATTAACAGTTTTAATTAAAGTTTAAAGTTTGAATATAAAAGGCATCATGGCTATTTCTTTGAGTCGGTTGTCTGACATAAGGTACTTAGTCAAGGACGAATTAATCTATGAGTTAACATGGAGAGGCATAGCTATTGGATCGGTGGAAGAGATGAAACAACAGCTTATGTTGATCAAACAAAGAGAAAAGACTGATGCAAGTATGAGATACCCTCCGTATCCCTTTAAATTTGGCCAGGATGCTTTTAGCTGCATGAAGAAGCTAGATAGTCTAGTACCGCTGGTAGAGAAGTTCTCTGGTACGAGCAAAGGGGGAGAGTTTAGGAAAATCGCTGTAAGGTTGGAACATGTGTTAGCCAGGATAAATAACATGAATCCGTCAAACTTTGAAGAAAGTCAAACAAAAGGCATACTGGTTGCGGAAACCTTGAGTTTGATTGGGAGGTTGCAGAGCCAAGCAACAGATTTATTAAGAGTTGGCGTGACCTCAGATGATGATGAAGCATCTGAAACTCAATCAACGAGTCGAAGCTCAGACCACTCAACAAATGCTGGCAACACACCTAACCAGTCTCATTTCCCGCAACCACAGCTCTCGAGCACACAAAGAACAGCTCAACAGCCCACAAACCAACCGTCGGTCATTGCTCCAGTGCAAATGCAAGTGCTAACGAACCCAACTCAAGCACCAATACAGGCACCAGTCCCTATGCCGATTGAGAATTACGGTACATCAGCTTTTCATTATCAACAACCGTCTACCGTTCCTTTGAGTCTAGCTGCCCTCCAAAGTAGCATTGCACCAATTGCTCAGTCACGACCATTTTCATGTTCGTCGCCAGTACCAATGTCAAGTGATCCTGGTACTTCATATCACGTTGCACCTGTACCTCCGCATAAGTGGAACTTAAAGTTTACAGGCGAGAGGGGTACAATCTCCGTCACCGCATTTTTCGAGAGAGTGGACGAGTTGAGTCAGGCTAGAGGAGTCAGCAAAAAGGTTTTACTGAATTCGGGCATTGATCTTTTTGAAAAGTCAGCTTATACTTTTTACAAAGATGTACGTAGAGAAGTCCATACATGGGAACAGCTGGAACAAAGGTTCATGGCAGAGTATCTTCCTTCTTCATATGGCGAGAAGCTATTGAAGGAAATTCAAAAACGTAAACAAGGCCCTGGAGAGTCTATAGGGACTTACATTGCTGTCATGAACACATACTTCCAAAGACTTGGCTGTCCTGTTTCTGAAGAGGCAAAATTAGCTATCGTCTTCAGAAATATCGCGGACATCTATAAGAAAGGGTTGATTGCTACTGAGGTCAATAGCCTATCACATTTAAAAGATTTGTGTCGTAGAATAGACCAGAGATATGGTTTAGAAGAGGAGAATTTTACTCCTAGAAGAAACCAATCTATTGAACCTGACTTAGCCTACGTTGGCGTAGAGAGCGATAATGACGATTTTCCAACAGGGATCGATACAATTCAGATATCAGGCGCCGGGACATCAAATCAACAGAATTTTAGTGTTCCTGATAATAGATTTAATAGAAATAGGCAACAGCCAGCAAGCAATTTCGCTGCTAGAGCTGATAGAGATAGACAGCAACCAGCTAGTGGTCAGTCTAGTGTAAATGACAGAGATGGACAACCACCACAAGGTGCTAGACCTGGTATGGCGAACAGGGACGTTGTTTGTTACAGATGCAACCAAACAGGGCACATGGCAATCGGGTGCGCATTACCTAGAGGCAAACAGTGCTATTCGTGTGGACAGGCAGGGGTTACAGTAAGAGAATGTCGTAATTGTAATCGTCAGGGAAACGGACCCAGGCGCTCGTAGGTGGTCGACCTTCGAGTCAGCCTGAACAAGCATCGACCGATAGGCTAACGTACGTTTTAGATTATGTGATAAGTCATGCTCGTAAAGATGAGAGGCCTTATTTAGAAGTGGATGTGCTCGGAAATAAGTTATTAGGTTTGTTGGATTCCGGGGCTTCACGTACCTTTTTAGGGAATCATGGTTGGTCAATCATCGAGAGGTTTGGTTTTTCACTTGATACGACAAAGAAGACGAGTTGTATTGTGGCAAATGGTCAAAGCACGAGTAGTATTGGGACAGTGCAGCTGCCTATGCGAGTTCAAGATAAATTTAGGTTAATAGAGGTCGTCGTCGTTCCTGAGTTGCCGCACACTCTGATTTTGGGATTAGATTTTTGGATTTCGATGGGGATAGTACCGAACTTAAGTACTAATGAGTGGCACTTTGCCGATAATAAAGATGTGATTTGTTCTTTAGAAACACCAGACCAACAAACTACTCTTTCGCCTTATGAATCAGAACGACTAGAGGAATTGGTCGTTAAATATAAGACTATTATGGGTGACTCACTAGGATGTACAGATAGGGTAGAGCATAAGATTACAACAGATGCAGCACCGATAAGACAACGTTCATATAAGGTCTCACCGGTCATTCAGAAACTTATTGATGACGAAATCGACGAAATGCTGAAAATGGATGTGATAGAACGTAGTAGTAGTTCATGGGCTTCACCAGTGGTAATGGTACAAAAGAAAAACACAAAGAAATATCGTTTCTGTGTAGACTACCGCAAATTGAACTCAGTGACGGCGCGTGATAGTTATCCTTTACCACTCGTATCCGAGACTCTTGACAAATTGAAAGATGCTAAGTACTTGTCAACTTTAGATATTAAGAGTGCTTATTGGCAAGTACCAATGGAAGAATCATCGAAGCCACTAACAGCATTCATCTGTCGACGAGGTCTCTTCCAATTTAAGCGGCTACCATTTGGTCTTCATAATGCACCTGCAACTTGGCAGAGACTCATAGATAGCATCATAGGAAACGATTTAGACCCATACGTGTACGTATATCTCGATGACCTCGTAATTGTCACACAGAGATTTTCTGAACATCTTAGAATTCTTGAGGAAGTCCTACGAAGATTGCAGAATGCAAAGATAACGGTAAGTTGGGAAAAATGCCAACTGTGTAGGCCAGAAATGACGTATTTAGGATTCGTAGTGGACCGTCGAGGCATCCGAGTTGACCCTAATAAAATTAGAGCCATGTTAGAGCTCCAGAGGCCAAGAACTGTCAGAGAAGTTCGTAGAGTTGTAGGTACAATATCCTGGTATAGACGTTTCATAGAGAATTTTTCAGCGATAATAGCTCCAATTACAGCTCTAACTAAGAAGAATCAAAAGTTCGATTGGACTCCAGACTGCGAAAGAGCATTTATTAAGATTAAGGAACTTTTAGTGACTGCACCGATTCTTACATGTCCAGATTATACCAAAGAATTTGTCATTCAAACAGACGCATCAGGATATGGAATAGGAGCATGTTTAACGCAGCCTTATCCTGAAGGAGACAAAGTCATATGCTATTTGAGTCGATCTTTGACTAAGCAAGAACGTGTTTACACGACCACCGAGCGAGAATGTTTGGCATTGGTTTGGGCGATAGAGAAGCTCCGGCCTTATATTGAGGGGATCTCATTTAAGGTCATAACAGATCATTTTAGTTTAAAATGGCTTCATAGCTTAAAAGAGCCCAGTGGAAGACTTGCTCGTTGGTCTGTAAAACTGCAGCAATATGATTTTGAGGTAATCCATCGGAAAGGGAAAGATTTAGTTGTCCCGGACATGTTGTCTCGTGCAGTACCTATGATTGATACAATTTCGCAGCCCAGAGATGTTTCAACAGCAATTAAAGATCGATGGTACCAAAAGATGGTAAAGAGGGTCGTAGAATCACCGTTAAAATTTATAAACTGGAGATACACTGATAATAAGTTGTATAAATATGTCAAACAAGAATACCCTCAACTTTCACCATCTAACGAATATTGGAAAGAGGTAGTCCCCAAAGATCATAGGCGTAGAATTATTGGAGAAGCTCACGATCCTCCTACCGCAGGACATATGGGTGTGTATAAAACCTTCCACAGACTGGCAGAAAAATATTATTGGCCAAAAATGCGCCAGGACGTGGCAACTTTTGTAAAGAAATGCTTTGTCTGTGCAGCTCATAAAGGTGATACACAAGGTGTATCTGATCAGATGATATCTCACCCAAAACCAACTCGTCCTTGGGAAATTATTTCGACTGATTTATGTGGACCTCTACCTCGTTCAACAAAGGGTAATTGCTGGATTCTCGTCGTTACGGACTATTTGAGTAAGTTTTCCTTAGTTTTTCCAATGCGAACAGCCCCTACTCAAGCTGTTGTTAAGCATCTTGAGGAGCAAGTATTTATGGTCTTCGGAGTACCCCGTTTGATACTTTGTGATAATGGCCCTCAGTACAAAAGTAATGAGTTTAAGCGTTTTGCTGAGAGTTATCAGGTTAAAATTCAGTATAATCCGTATTATCACCCCAGAGCAAATCCAACAGAAAGGACGAATCGCACGTTAAAAACCATGTTATGTTGTTATGTGAAAGACAACCACAGGAAGTGGGACGAACAAATACATAAACTTGCCTGCGCGATTCGTACTGCAACCCATGAGACAACCAGGATGTCTCCTTTCTTTGTTAATTTTGGTAGGAATATGTGTTTGTCAGGAAAAGATTACTCCAACCCAGTTTTGTTATCTGAAGAGAATGGTGTACAATCCGCAGCTGAAAGTAAGAACGAAGGTTTCCGGAAGCTCTATGCTGATGTTAAGAGAAGGTTAGAGGTGGCTGGAGAGAAAAACGTAGTTCAGTATAATTTGCGTACAAGGGTACCCAACTTTGCTGTGGGTCAGCGTGTTTGGAAGAAAAATTATGTTTTGTCAGATGCTGCGAAGTTTTTCTCGAAGAAGTTAGCACCGAAATTCGTTGGTCCTTATGTGATTAGGAATAAAATTTCTCCATGGATATTTGAGCTTCAGGAACCATCGGGTAAAGTACTGCCAGGGAGTTGGCATGCCAAAGACCTTAAGTCGGCAGCGGACCTCTCCGATTAACCTTTTAGGTTAATCGTCTTGAAGTTGGGGGGGGATTATGTAACGTGTCATTTTTACGTTTAAGACAACGTTACATATTTGTTTATTTAGGTAAATAATCAAGGCTCTTTGATTCGTCTTTCTGTACACAAATATATAGTATTTTATAGAGCTAGGTTTGGAGGTTATATAGTGTCCAAAAAGTTACCTTATAAAGGAGACATTCCATCGAATTACTGTGGACACTACGCACATCGCATTATCTGGACATCGTAATTGGAATTTAAGATCACAGGCTTCGGGAAAAATCACATAAAAATTTTGATTGTTTTGTTTTTATCTGTGGAATTTTGTGATTCACTTGACGTTCATAAAGTTAAACAGCTGTTATGCTGGGGAATGGCGGCGTTGCCGCATCACAAATGGTTTCAGTAACAGGAAGGAAACATTTAGATGAACATTTCATTCCCTTACGTTTATTTCGAGGATATTGGGACAATCCGAACCTCATATCCTTCACGGATTAACTAGTTTTGATAGTGCAAAAACATATTTGGGTCGACCAGGAACAACCGAGGCTCCGCCACTTTGATATCTTTATTAAATTGATAGGGAGAGGATGAAATAAATACGAGTTATGCACTTTTGTAAATGGGAGATAAACGAGGGATAAAAACCAAGACTAAAAGAATAAACGAAATCGTGTGAGTTAACATCTGAACACTCTTGTGCCTTTAAGCAATGGTTCAGTGTGTATTTTTGGGTTCAGGTTCAGAAACAACTCTATTACAGTAGAAATGTTTTACAAGAATGGCGTCAAACCATATGAATCTTAGAGAAAACATATATAAAGAGCAAAGGAAACTTGTGACTGAAACTGTAGCTAAAATACAACTAAATTCTACACTTAGTATAGCTTTACTCATATGGGAATTGGTTGAGTGTTCGAATATTCCTGGGTTTGCTGCATGCCCCGATCTCCAGTAATTGATTTTACAGTTGATGGTTTCAATGCTGAGCTTCTTCTAGTCCGTCGGGTTATTCTTCTTCTACTTGATATGTTGGTGGGGGTCCGGTAGGCAAATGTTCGGTCAAATGTATGGAGGGTGTCTCGACGTCCTTGTTATAAAAATTTCAACCGTGGAAATAGATCCGACAACACCTCAAGGTTTGTTTTACGTACTTCCTATCCCCTTGGTCGGTGCTGCCCCTATATACCTGTATAGAACTATGCGGTATCTCCTCATTGGTTACTTTGAAAACCCCGGGTTTTTCTTCCAGGCTTGCCACTGAATGTAGAGATTTATTTTTGGCGGAAAAGTTTTTTATAAATAGGTTATTTGAATTTCACCGGGAAGATTAGGTTGGTACTATTGCGTTTTACCGTCCCCACTCCCCACCAAATTTACAAAACGGTTTCCGGCCACTGCATTATTCTGGTATTCTCGACTAAGTGCTTTGTCTCTCTTTGCTAACAAATTTGGTTGGGTCGACAACAGTTTCTGGGATCGCCTTTGTTTTTGGTGATTGGCACTACAGCGATTGTAGGAGATATCCCAGAAACTGTGGAAGTGAGTCCGTCGTGTCTAGGCAATCTGGAGTGACGCTCGCACCCTGTTTTGAGGGGAATTTAAGTCGGCCACGCCATTTTGTACGGGGAAAGAGCAGCGGTAAGTTCGATTTTATTTTTTTTTTTTCATTTTTTTTATTATTTGAGTACTCTTCAAGATAATAATTGCCTCCCAAATTGTAATTATTTTTCGTGGGAAATGTACTTTTTTTTGACAAAGGACGTGGGGATTTGTTGGCGTTTTTATATTTTTCTTTTAACCACGTGTTGGATAAAAACTATATATTGTTTTTCTCCTTTGTCTACAGCCCTGTCAATTCCAGCGACGGGACAGTTGGGCTGGACGCTGGTGGGAAGCCGGACGGGCCAGTTATAACCCTGAGAAAGGTACGTTAGGATTATTTTAGTTCATCTGTTTAAATCTACTTTGTTTTATTGAGTCGACATGGGATTATCGATTTAAGTTACTGTGTAGGGGAACTTCGTGCAAAATTGACGAATTCCAGGAAACTGAAACATTTCATTTTCCACAGGGTTTCTACGCTCGGGCAAGAATCAACACTTGAGACCATGTGCTGCCCTAGCGTGATGTGCTAAGCGGCAGTAGGGGAGGCGCGGGCAAGCCGGAACAGCAGGAGTGTGTCAGGAAACCTACAACACTTCCAGGTTTACCAAATAAACACCAATAGTTATTAAAATAATCAAGGACCAAGGTAGGAGCAAGCCTTAACTATAATTTTTTCCTCATATATAAATTTTTAATATAATTTAGACGTAATCTTTTCATATATAAGTTTTCACAGTATAATTTCAACATTTCTTGTAAACGCAAGATAAGGTATGACGTCATAACCCTGGTTTTGCGGTGTATTTACTAAGTTTTCCTTCATTTCATTTATTTAAGACAATTTCTATTGTGAAATTTGGATTGTCTTGCTACTTAGGCCCTGACTTGTTCCACTACATTTCATTAATTTTTTTTCTATTTCATGTTTTTGGTAATACTCCAGTTTTACCTTTTAAAATAAACAAGATGAACTAATTTTCTTGTGTTATTTGTACAACCCGATGACCAACTTTGCGGAGACAAAAGAGAGATGAGATTATATTTCTTTTTTTTTATGTAGCGGTTTCGTTACCCATTTTTACCTCATGGGGTGGATCTCGGACTGGGTTGCTGTCTGTCTCATTCTACCCAATGTAGAATGATGACAGCAGATATTTGGTCTAGATCTCCCCTATGATGGAACGATTTTGGAAGTATATATATTTTTTTTTAACAATCATTCATATAACCGAGTCTCACACTACTGACTCAGATGTAGGTACACTATGACCGGTTAAAGGAGTCCGTCTACCTGTAAAGTGCTTCTAGTTTTGTCATCTTAATTCAATCTTTTAGAATTGTGTTCTGTTTATTTTTTTTTTGTTATTCTTAATTACACAAATACTCTGGAAGCCTCGGAAGTAGGTGGAATTTCATTGTTTGGCTACAACATTTGGGTTGAACTGTATTTTATTTAAGATCTTCTTTGTAAAACATTGATATTAAATAATGTGGCGCACTTAAAATTTTCTTATTTCTGAACCCCCCCCTTCTCCACTGTATAAAAGTTACCGGGCATATCAATGTTTTACCTAGCTGGAAAATACAGTTCTGCTTCCGGATATTTGTTTAATTATTCAATGGTGTTGTTGTGTCACAAGTTGGCGAATTGTCACTATCCTAATTACAGTGTCACAAAATGGCGGCAACGTCTTTAAGCTGCCACAAATGTCACACAACGCATTTTAATAGGCCACAAATTGGCGCCCAAATTTTTTTTTTACTTTTTTTAAGGCCACATTGGGTTGGGTTAAATTGTCTACCTTTACATTTTTCTGCAATAATATAATCTCGATTTTCACTAAACTTCGACTTAAAGGCTAAAACAAAAACGGGTAAATTTCTTTTAATACGCCCATCGCTTTTATTATTATGAAATCAGAACACTCAAAAAATTATTTTATGCTTTTTAGTCCATTTTATAAAAGCTTGTTGTCAAAAAGTTTTTTTTTCTAAATTTATTTACACTGCTGTTGTCACGGCATAGCCGATTCACCAGCTTAAAAAATATGTAAGAATATGTGATTTTAAAAACCTTACAAAGTCCTTTCTAGAGCTACCAAACGAATCTAATTAGATGCTCAAACTTGCCATCCTGTTGTGCTAAACAATATTCTAAACGGTTATAAAATCTCTGCCTCATCAATTTTAATTCAAACTTCGGCTAAATTATGAGCTCGAATGTGATAAAATATAAATATTTTATTTTTGGTCAGGTATAATGTTTAAAAATAAATTGTGGTTTAAAAACTAAAAAAGCACGCTATTAAATGTAGTGCAAAAATGTTGTAAGCAAATTAAATTTTTATTTACATTATTTTATACCTACTTTTCAAACCGTGTTTTTTTTTCTTGTTTTGAACTATAAATTATTAAACGTAAAATCCGGTTAAAATAAAAGAAGCTGTAGGCGTAGGTGTAGGTATATGTATAAGCTTCTCGGGTATAAGGCTGTATGTAGCCTGTAAAATTTTGCGCAGAAAAAGCGGAGGACAACACAGTAAAATATTTAGTAAGCCATGCATATCAAAAAGTTGGTAAAAAGAGGAAAACTGGAAAGCTTATTATGGCATTGCAATGGCCATAGGCGCACATCTAGCGGAAGCCATAGGTGTGGTGAAATTTCAGACAAGGGAAACAATTTTTTTTTAACTTTCTGATTTGTATTTTTCTATCATTTTCAGCGACAAGACCGACAGTTAATTAATTCTTATTTGTTTTTTACGCGTACGACAAAGACAACTGCTTATATGGTTGTCGTTTCTTATATGCCCTTCTATTATATACAAATAGGTATAACATAATATACCGATTTTCTAGTACATAGGCAGAGCTGTCACAAGTACATTATGAAAGTACTTCAAGTACAAGTACCAAGTACATCAAGATTTGTAAAAGTACTTGAAATATAAAGTACATTCTCTTTTCAAATGTACTTCAAGTACCAAGTACATTATAAAAGTACTTGATTTTCCCCAAGTCTTTTACTTTTACAATAAAAATACTTCAAGTACCTTAAATATTAAATATGTCAAAAAATGAGAAAAATGCCAAAAATATCAAAGAAAATGTCAAAAATGTTAAAAAATTTCAAAAAAGTAAAAAATGTTTTTAAAAAAAACTTCAAAAAATATTTAAGATGACAAAAAATTTTAAAAATTGTCAAAAACCGTCAAAAATGTAAAAAAATTTCAAAGATGTAAAAAAAAATTTTACAAAATTTTCAACCTGAAAGGTTTTATTTTTTGGAATATTATTGTATGCAAATATGTATTACTTATATACCTAAATTGCATTTATTTATTTTTTCTGAATTCATCATTTTACATACAAATGCAATCAGTGGCGCACCCAGGAATGTGTCTTGGGGGGGGCCCGACAGCTACGAAGCGCGACCAAAAAAAAGGTCATCATGTCTTTTCGCAACTACGCCACTGCTTGGGGTTGGGTGGGGGCCCGAAGCCTCCTGACGTCAAATTTTAAGGTATTTTTCATGTTTTATCATCAAATATGTAGAAAATATATTAAAAAATCTAAGGCTTGGGGGGGGGGGGCCCGGGCCCCGGGGCCCCCCCCTGGGTGCGCCCATGAATTCAATAGACAGGTAATGGAAAGAAATAATTTTATTACACAAAAAGCTGTAAAATTGACGCCGTCGCTTTAAAATGTTTTTAACGTTTTATAGTTTTGCAAAAGGCGTGTTACAGTTACCCCGAACTCTGGGGTAAATGGGACCTACCCCAAAAGTTGTTCCAAATAGATCACATTTGTGTAAATCGAAATATATTTGACTTTGTAATGAGATCTACAAAAAACCCTTGTAAAACCGGGATGCACGTACCCTACCTTGCCTTATTTCTTTTTTGGTGGAGCACTTACCGTCAATAATTTCTAAATCACTCATAGAAAGTACTATTTTTACAATAGCCCACAAAACTGCTTAAAAACTTGTTCAAATCAAACTAAATAAATAAGCATAACAAACGTAAATATCCACCGAACCTCCATGAAACGTAGAAATTACGTCTGCTGCAAGGCGAGTAAGCGGATCCCCAAAAATCGAGCTGCAAGTGCAATATACCTGCACTACCGTACTACCGACACCCCTCAATAGATGGCATGACTGCTGTAGTAGTTTCTCACACTGAATTAGAATTTAATGTTCCACGAAATAATGAAGGTGCGTTATATAATATAAGACGTACGTACCTATCAAGGTTGCTAAAATACCGGCCTTCCTTGCCAAGTTGATAAAAAAACCGGACAGGTGGCAACCCTAAGGTTACCACTTGTCTTCGGCGCATTAAAGTTATATCTCACATATATCACATTGTACTTCAAGAAACATTTTATTGTACTTGAGGTACTTTTAATGTACTAGAAGTATTTCAGATGTACTTAAAGTACTTTGAATTTACTTGACGTACTTTGAATGTACTTGAAGTACTTTAAATGTACTTGAAGTTCTTTAAATGTACTTGAAGTACTCTGAATGTACTTGAAGTACTTTACTTGACAAAATCAAGTACATTTCCAAGTACATTGTTAAAAGTACTTCAAGTACCAAGTACAATTACCGGGTTGTAGATGTACTTCAAGTACAGTACTTGAAGTACTTGTAAGTACTTGAAGTACAATTTCAAGTACTGTACTAGAAGTACCTGACAGCTCTGTACGCGCAAAATATATTACATTGGGTCAGAAAGTACCAATGTTCGTGCATTTTTTTCCATTTAATATAATTTATACTAAATATAGATACGCCTATGTTTTCAAGGATTTCTGCGAAAAGAAGTTTACATATTAAGTACATTTTGCACGTACGAGAGTTGTTTCATGTAAAAATTATTATTATTGCATTAGGTACAGAGTCAGATGTTCCACTTGTATTGGTACAAATCCCTCAAGGTATTTTATCCTTCCAGAGAAAGGTACTTTCAATATTTTGATCCTAAAGGAATGTAAAATTATATATAAAAAGGGAATTTATGACCTAAAAAACATAGTAGCTATTAAACAATGGCGTAATTAGGAGGGCGGTGTTTTTTTAGCTCAAAAATTTTTGTTTTAAAAATTTTATTCAATTCTGAATTGCGGATTTGCCATAACTGTACAATTTTATGAAAATAAGCTTTTAAAAAATGTTGAAAATTTATGTGTTTACATATAGTTTACATAGTATTTTTCTTTTTCAAATGTAAACCCCATGAATGATTTTTGCACTCACCTTTTCCTAAAACAAATACTCTCGCTCAAAGTTCATTTAAAAAGTCATTTTTAAGCCCTCCCTACAGTGCGAAGTTTTACTTATTTAAGATCCGTTTCCATAAAAAATGACTTCAGCAAAATTTTTGGCCTTTTCGATGGTTTTCGTATGCCGGCCGTTACGTTGCAGTTGAGTTCATAAATGCTTAAAGATATAGTTCGGAGGTATAGATACACGAAATGGCGCTTAGGATAATAACTTGTTTTTCAATATTTTTGAAAACTAAAAAAAAAACATAACTGTAGCTGTGGTGCATTGGCGGCTGCTACAAGAAGGACAACGGGGCAATGCCCTCCCATAACTAGACAACAACCAGTAGTTTTACCCAACTGCAGCACGGCGAAAGGAAGGGTAATGTTTTTCGATTGTTGTATGTATGTAAGTAAATATGTATGTGTCATGCTAGAGGCTAAACGGCAGCGGCGTAGCGTGGGCGGGGCGCGGGGGGTTCGTCGCCCCCCCCCCCCCCCCCGCCCCGAGGGTAGTGGCGCCCCATTGGTGGTCGAAGCGCCCCCAGCTTTATTAAGTCAGGCCGGCAACGGCCAATTGAGTGGGCGCCAAAGGAAACTAACGACCTTTTTTTTTTTGGTCGCAAGATTTCTGAGAGGCGCCCTTGTGACCTGTCGGCCGCCCCCTCACACATGCTGACCTTTTCTTTTTTTTTTTGGTTGAAAGATTTTTTAAAAGTTTTCAGAGGCGCCCTTTTTACCTGTCGCCCTCCCCGCCCTTTCCGGCACGCTACGCCGCTGCTAAACGGCTGAACCGATTTTAACAAAAAAGGTGCTACTGATCCCGAAGGTGCTATAGGCTTTATTTTTTTAAACAGGAATCAACATGGCGGTCTTCAGACGCCATTTTGTTACATCATGTAGGCTTTAAGGCATACAAATTATCACACGTTTTTGCAACATCATTTTACTAGTTTCCCCTAGACTCCCTGTATGTTGACATATTTGGATATCCAAATATGTCAACATACAGGGACTCTAGTTTCCCCCTCCCTCTCTTCTCCCTTCCTTCCTTATTAGTAATAGTTGTAGCTATACTTTTCACAAATATAGAGCGATTTTGAAAATTCTTTCTGCACACGCTTTAAGATTTTTTCCAACACCATTTTACTAGTTTCCCCCTTCCTCTCCCTCTCTTCTCCCCACAGTTCTTATTAGTAATAGTTGTAGCTATACCTTTCACAAATTTAGAGCGATTTCAAAAATTCTTTCGGCACACGCTTTAAGATTTTTTTCAACACCATTTTACTAGTTCCCTTCTCCCTCTCTCCTCACCCACCTTCACTCAATGGAAGGTAACACTGTTCGCGTCCGTAGAAAATCTACACGTACTTTTTGGGTAAAGCTAAATGAATTGTAAATGCATAGTACTTTTTATAAGGCTTATAAAGAATTAAACCTAAAAGTTGGAAATAAAAAACACCCAAATACTAAATTCACTTGTAACTACTAGTCGCAGTTGGGTACAAAATTACCCAATAACGTGATTCATAAAAATACAAAACTGCATAATTTCGTAAGTGCGCTTTGGGCATCAAAACTAAAAGTTGAAGCATATCGTACATTATAGGTATACCTATCAATTTTGTACTCTACTGCGACTAGTAGTTACAAGTAAATTTTAGCAGTTGCTGTTGGTTGTTTTTTTTATTATTTGATTTATTTAAAAAAAGTTAAATCTTTCCTTACGACAGTTCTTTTCTTTAGTCTGTGGTTAACAAAAGGCGATTAATTGTATAAACTTTTTTAGCGTAAATAATTACAAACCGGCAGCACCGCGCGGGACAAAATTTCAATTTTACCCGTTTTTTCCCGGTATGTGTGTGTTTGTTTTAGGTGACGTCGGCCATGTTCATCGTGCGAAAACGTTCGCTGCCCTTCCTACGCGTTGCCGGTTCTATCCTTAGTAAAGACGTATGAGTTTGTTTTGATCTGGGGTAGGTCAGTAGTTAGGCTTTTGCCGGTCGCGTGTCCATTGTTTGTTTTCGTTTATTTTCAAAATGGAAATATATAATATATAATTAATTGTGCAAATTTAAATACGTTGACATATGAACTTCGATTACAAATAAAATCTTTAGGGCCACATAGACCGGACCTAAACATTAACCAAAATTTTAGTGCAAGTAATGAAGAGGGGTGTTCCAAAAAAACTTAGACAATAGAAAATTTCATAAAAAAATAATATGATACTGAAAACTGGTTGTGCGGTTGTGAATAAAGAAATGCTTTTTTTGCTTATTTGTCTTATTATGAACAATCCACGAATTATCCTGCGTGGGTGGCAAAGGGAATGTGTGATATCAAGCCCTTTAGTGAAAAGTTAAAAAGACACAAAGTAAGTGCTACTCATTTGAATAACCACATAGCATTTTTTATGCTAGGCAAGACTAAGATTAGGTGCCAATTGAATAGTGCCTTTAGGCAGAGAACTTATTATGTTATCTGACAATGCCTATGACAACAATTGAATGTGAACGCTCTTCAACGCTTTTCAACATTAAAGCGTATTAAAACATTTACAATGTGTGAAAGTAGATTGAACGCCTTAGCTATGAGTTCAATTGAAAGAAAATTGTTGCCTAAGGACAATTTTAATGAACTTGTCGTTGAGCACTTTGTGCATGTAAAAGAAAGGCGAATGGACTTTATCTATAAACAAATAAACTACAAACTACACCAAGTAGCTGCTGGTGTGGAAAATGCTAAAATAAAATTGTTTAGGTAAGTTTTTTATCTCCTTTTTCATGCAATATAAATTTCTGCCCCCCCCCCTCCAATTTATAACGTCACCAGCCGCCACTGCTATGGTGGTAGTTATAAGCTCTGCGATGACTATAAATTACAAATTTGGAAATATCTTGAAAAAATAATTTGATTTTTTACTAATAATACTTATTATATTAAATCTATTTGCGATTTTTGCTGGGATGTACGCATGTTGTCCTTGATATTTTACATCAGGCCAAAAAATTTAATTAGAGTTTCTGAAAAAAACATTTTTGGTACCGAATAGGAGAAAGGGGGGCAGCCCCGGCCACTTAAGCAAATCGAGCTCCTGTCAAAAGGCCCTGTTATTCTGCATAAATGCTTCTAACAAAATAATTAACCTATGTTATAATTGCAACCAATCTTTATTTAGTTTAACACGAAAAATTAGAACTTTCTAAAAAATATACCTACCTATCTAGTAAAACCCTTACATTTTGGCGGACTTACCCGATAGTGAGGGTAACGCCGCTCATGATTTCGGGTATTACCGCCCATACTAATAATAAGTGATTAGCAGTGGCGGAATCCAGACGAAAGTGTAGGGAACCGAACCGAGCCGAACCAACCTCACTGACATAAAACCTATTTTCTAGTACAAGTGAAAAAAATAGCAAATTTATAAATCGCAGTTTCTTACAAAATTGAACCATTAAAAAAAATCCACAAAAATTAGGTACATGGTGTTATATGAGAAATTTTCGGCTGCGCCACATTTTAAGTGCCTGTAGTCGGGGTCCATAGGTGTCAAAATTTGGCCTCCGTGGGCTTTTTGATGAAGATTTTACAATACCTATTTTTATCGATTACTAATGATCCCACCAACACTGCCTGACCTGTTACCAGACCTAAATTTGTCTCAGTGAAAAAGTAAGGTTAAGTGTCAAAATATTTTATCAATTCTGAACGGTATAAGCTACAGTAATAAAACTTAGTACGCACATCAGCCGACACACACTTATTTTTTGACTGTCAAGGAAATATATATATTTTGCCCCTAGGGAGCATTATGAAAATCGGTTCAGCGGCTTAGGAGCTATCGTGTTACGTACCGAAATAATACATACGCACACAGACAGATATCATGACGATGCTAAGATAGGTCAAAATACACCCAAATAACACATTTTCAGCGATATTAAAAAAAAAATTCGACGAAAATAATACCTTTCTAGTAATTGCTACGTGGGCTAGGAAGGTAAAAAAAATGATAAACGGGATCTAGCTCACATTTAAATCGACTAAATAATAAAGAGCAAAAATATGAGGCTCAGTTTAAGTTTTAGGCAGCAAGTGACTACAGTACTGCCGTCCTAAGCGTAACCCCCGTATTTGAATTTTAAATGAAATGGAGTAAATCTCGTTTGAATGTTTGAAAATACATAGTGCCTTATGGAAAAAAGAAAATTTTTAAATACTTTTTGTAGTTTTACGATTTGTTACATTAGTATAAACAATAGAGTATATTATTATAATTTGTCTTAACCAACAATCACATTTTTGGATTTTTTTTAAATACGGGGGTTATGCTTAGGACGGCAGAGTAGTGACAGTAAAGAGAATGCAATCGCTGGATGTTTGCCTCAAATTTGAGTCAAAGCGCTTGTCATGTCATAAATCCAAAATTGAGATTTCTTTTCATATTTTTTCACAAACATTTGCTTTTAACTTTTGCCACATTAACTTTACGAAAAATTGTATAGGTTATGATTTGTTTGCCATAGAACAGCAATCAAAATTTTGTTTTAATGATCTCTATATTGCAAGAAATTGTTATTTTTGTAAATATTTAAAAAATTATAAAACTTTAAGATTAAGCAAAAAGGTTTAAGCAGTGGCGTATATACGGGGGGGGGCCTGGGCTGCCCGGGCCCCCCCGAAGCTTTTTTTGGATATTTTCTACATATTTCATGAATACAAACATAAAATAGTATAAAATACAGCCTCATGAGGTCTCGGCCCCCCCCCCCAAAACTGTCTCGGGCCACCCCAAAACTTTTTTTCTATATACGCCACTGGGTTTAAGACTAACCTCGATCATTAACTTCGATCGATTACTATAAACCAAAGTTTGTGAAAAAAACATTAAAAAAACCGCCACCTGGGATTTATGATGTCACACACGCCCTCCTACTAAAATTCGAGTCAAACAAATCTTGCACAACTATCCCACGGGACACGATTTTTGACCATATGCCACTTAACTATAGGTAGTGTGTTTAAAAATTTGCTAATTTAGCTAAGAGTTTCGGTACATACATTTTAATTTAATTTCCTAAAACAAACTCCAACTTTGTGTAACTTTTTCCAGATTTTCGACTTTTTTTAGAAGATTGGACTGGACAAACCACTTAGAGGGTTTTTCACTCTCCCACAAAGTAAATAATAAATACTTAGGTATCGCTCTGTCGGAAATAAAAAGACCACAAAAATTTGTCAGAATGCAACTTTGCGGGTTGCAACGGCCCACAGTGGCATGAAGTTTTAAATAAAATTCTAATTTAAATTAATGCTGGGTTTATAGAGGTAAAAATAAATATTAAAATAAAAATATTTTGCTGTTTATACAACCATATAAAAATTAAATGCTGTTTATACAGCTAAATAAAAATTACATTAAAATAATTTTTAGACATTGTTTTTTTTTTAACGATATAAAAGTATTTTAGAACGAAAACACTGGCTTTTAAAAGTTGGATTCTTTGAAAATAGTACAAGAGTTGCCTTTTAAGTTTTGAATATACAATAGATATCTTTTAAATGCTTTTTTGTTTCTCGAATTATTCTCCACGAAAATTAATGCACTTTTGCATGCGCTCAAACCAGTTTTTAAAGCTGTAATTCCACGCGTTTGTTGGTACTGTCAAAATTGCATTCTTGAAGGCGTCGACTGCTACCTATGACGACTAATATCTTTGACCACGCAGTCCAATCTTGACTTTCGGAAAAGTATAGAAATCGTTGGGACCTAGGCCCGGAATAATGGAGGATAGTCTATTAATTCGACGTTTTCTTTGATTTAAAATTCAATGGTTTTTTGTGCTTTGTGGGAACTTGCATTGTCTTGGTGGAGGATGATTGGTGATTCGGGGTTTGTTTTTCGGAGCTCAACGATGACATTCGGCAAACAAATGGTGATGTACTAATCTGCAGTAACAGTCCTTTGATCTTCCAGAGGAATTGTTGTTACATGACCTGCTTTCGCCACTTCGAGAACGGATGACTTTTATTGGCTTTTCTTCATCTTGGAACACCGAAACAGACGGCTGACGCTTATTTTCGGTGCAGTATCCAACTGGAAACTAATTTTCTTACTCCTAATTCTTCATGCAAAATTTTTTGAATTGAGGTCTTTGAAATCCCCAATGAAGCCTCAATCTCGCGATATGTCACATACCGGTCTTCCGTGATGAGCATGCGCACAGCATCGATGTTTTCCTGGGTAACAGCCGTTTTTGGTGCACGTGGAAATGGATCGTCGCTAAGGCCAATCCGTCCACAATTGGATTCTCCAGATCAACGAGAAACTGTCGACTGATGTGGTGCTTCATTACTCAACTCAGCAAGGCATGTTTGTTGAGATAATTTCCTCGAAAGTAAAGTAAAAATTATAGCCCGAAAATGCTTAATTTGACATTAATAACAGTTTTCGACTGATTTGTTAACTTAAAAAATTAGTAAAAAGTCGCAGTTGGGTACAAAATTACCCAATAACCTGATTCATGAAAATACAAAATTGTTCGTAAGTGCGCTTTGGGCTATCGTACATTATAGGTATACCTGTTTTGTACCCAACTACGACTAGTAGTTACAAGTAAATTTAGCAGTTGGGTGTTTTTTCTATTAATTTTTTTTCCTCTGTTGTCCGACGAACTCCCAATTGAGGTAAGTTTTTATATCTTAGTTTGAGTTTGACGAAATCGATTTATTTTTTATTAGGAATTTTCTATTTCTGTGTGACATTCTGTGCTAAGCTATGCAACGTCCGAAGGGATCGCGAGCGATCGCATAAGACACACATACACACAGACACGTACAGTCAGGGACTTTTTAATTGGCCGCGCTGGAAAATAAAAAATATTTCTATTTTAAATGAATAAACCCAGTTTGAACCAAACCAAAAAAATAGTGAACTTTACCTCTTTCTTTATACAGACGTATAATACATACGTATAATAAAAACATATTTTTTCCACTATCTTTACATTATAACATTGACATTATAACTTTTGACAGAAAAAAATACAATGGCAATTTAAAAAGTCCCTGACTGTACATTACGTTTCCCCATAAACAGTAGCTGCGTTCGGGAGTTACGTCGGATTAATCTTTTTGATCGAAATCGTTCGTTAATTCCATCTAGATCTAGGGTAGGTAGATCTGAATCGTTCGGTAATTCTGCTCAGACTAGTCGGACGTAAATCTGGTTGCTCCGTGGATTTTGACCGACAAAACAGATTGATCCGAGATTGTGACGTCATGTTGGGTATTTGTTTTGTTTATAAAAATATTTTTTATGTAAAAAGATTGAAATCAAATTATTTGATGTTGAAGACAACAAATTATATAAATTTCCGACATCACAGGAAAATTTAGCCAAAATTATAGCTGGGCGTGAGTTGCAATATGTACATAATATTTTTGGTTATATTTAAGGTTATAACCATTTATAAAAATTTGATCGATTTGATCCGGATCGTTCGTTAATTCCAATTTGCTCAGACTAATCTGTAATCACGTGACCAAAAATCCGTCACGTCTGAGATGCAAATACCGAACGCAGCTAGTACTCCTTCCCCCATTCTTTGACTTATGGAAATTCAAAAATCAATAGCTGAGCTTTAAAGTAGTTAATTATAAATTATTTAAGATAAAAGCTTTAACTGTATCCGGGATATTTCAAGAGGGCATTCATATAAATGGTCCACAATTTCTCATCTTTATCCGCAGACAGCGATGAAAAATGTATAGCTCGCCTAAAACCATTTTTAAATATTAACTGGACCATTTTTAAAATTTAAAAATATCCTCTTTGCACACTACATTAATAAAATCATGAATCATGCAAATCCTGTGCCATCCTGTGCCGATGGCGCTGCGAGAAATTTCACACTGAATGTAAGCAGGAATGGAAGAAAACTTTCTTGTGCCGTTGTTGTACTGAAAGCAGCATGTTTCTTTTTCGATACATGAACATAAAATTACCAAGATTGTATACATTTTTGAAAAGTTATCGACAATGTACAGGGTGCCTAAATTCAATGTATTTTACCTAACTCCAGTACGGCGAAAGGAAGGGTAATGTTTTTCGTTTGGGATATGTTCGTATGTATGTAAATATGTATGTTTGTGTCGCGTTAGAGGCTAAACGGCTTAACCGATTTTGACAAAAAGGGTCTCGTTGAATTGCCACTGATCCCGAAGGTACTATAGGATATATTTTTTAAAACAGGAATCAATATGGCGGTCGTCAGACGCCATTTTGTCACATGATGTAGGCTTTAAGGCATACAAATAACCTACATTTCCGGCGATGTTAATGAAATTCCTTTGATCATCAATTGCAAATGTTCTTACTTTGTAGTTCTCCCTGCTCCCACCCACCTCCCCTCCTCTCACCCCCCCCCCCCACCCTCTTCAAAAGCATATTCGCATAATTTCAAAAATTCTTTCTACACACGCTTTGAGATTTTTTTTCCAGCACCATTTTACTAGCTGGCATCTCCTCTCTCTCTTCTCCACGCCCTCCTTATTTGTAGTAGTTCATTACTAGTTACTATAACTTTCACAAATAATATAGAGCGTTTTCAAAAATTCCTTCAGCACACGCTTTAAGACTTTTTTCAACATTTTACTAGTTCCGCCCTCCCTCTCTCCTCCTCCACCTTCGTTCAATGTTTTTAGAAACGCAAATATCTGCCCTTTGGGCATAGTTCAATGTTTGACACAAATGCATGATTTAGGTAATAATTAGGTACATTGATTTACTTAAATAAATTGCGTATGTGTCACACGTTCAATATGTAGTGTTTTAGGAGTAGAACTTTAGCTCAGTAAAAACTTCCTATATATCTTCTTTTTTTAATGCCAATCCATCTTAAAAAAAATAATAATAAAAAATAATAATTAAAAAAAACAAAAAAACAACAAAATAAAACAAAATAAAAACAAAAAGATGCAAGGTAACACTGTTCGCGTCCTTGGAAAATCTAGACGTACTTTCCGGGTAACGCTCAATGAATGGTAAATGCACAGTACAGTGCTTTCTATAAGTCTGAATAAGAATGCTAAATCTGCCTGTAGCTACTAGTCGCAGTTAGGTACTAACCCAAACCAAATCAATTTATGTTGATTTTACAAACAAAAATGTAAATCACATACAAATCACAATTAACAACATTCCCGTTGTTACCCTATTCAAATCAGGCAAAATATCTCGGTACACTTGATGATAAATTGCGCTGAAACACATGCTAAGAAACAAATAAGAACTTGAAATAAGGTATATTGCTAATTGGAAGAAAATCCAATTTAACAATTCATACTAAGTTACTGCTTTATAGACAAATACTAAAAATAAATCCTAGTTTAACAGAGATTTCAAAATAACGTATCATTCCCCTTGGTACGTTTGAAATAGTGATCTTCATCGAGACCTAAAATTTGAAACAGTAGAAGAGACTATAAACAAGTACGCAAAAACCATGAAGATAGACTCTATCGAGATGTGAATGTGAAAACAATTGAGCTTCTAGAAAATACTATCCTAGTTCAAACACTAAAACGAGTAAAGCCGTTTGAACTAGTGAATGAAAATTATAAAGCAAAATATTGCTATCAACACAACACAATTACATCTAATCATTCTAGTAAAAAAAGTTAAAATAAAATTGCTAATAATAAGTCCTATTGACTAGAATGTAATACAACAAACACATTGTGTTTGACAAATAATAAAAAAGAAGATTGTTAGCTAAGATATAACAGTAACAAAAAAACAAACCTAACCAAATCAAACCAACCGCGGAGTGTCGGTCATTACTGAAAATCCAAAAAGGGCCGAAATAACTCCAGAAGCATTGGCATAGCTAGCCTTGCTTTTCAGGGGGGGGGCGTGGCCCCGGTCTATCTTGAACAAAAAGCAAACATAGGTTTTAAAGAGTCGTGCAAAGTGTGCAATGAATAAAAAAAAATACGCGCATTAAATGTTCTAATATTTTGATATAACAAATTTAATAATACATTTACCAACTTATTTATATGTATACACAGCAAGTATGTAATTCAGCAATTCTACAAAGAAAGTTTTCTACGTCGCTGACTGAAAGCGTCTACCACACTGTCTAAGTCGACCTCAACATCTTTTTCTATGAATAACAATGACAAACCTGAGTGTCTCTCTTGAGTCATAGTTGTTCTAAGCCAATTAAAAACTCTCCTCATGGCAGAGAAAGACCTCTCGCAAGTTGCACTTGAAATTGGAAGAATACTCGCAACTTTAAAAAGTTGGTAGAGGTTTGGATAGGTGTTTTCTGCTATATGTTGTTTGATAGAATCATGACCAACAGTTTGATTTAACCGAAAAATACAATTCTTTAAAACGGTCATTTCTGCTCTTAGAGCAGAAGTATTAATATTAAAAATTTCCCGGTATTGCTCGACGAATTTATTCCATTTAACGACGTGGGAAAACTTAATATGAAAATGGTTATGAAATTGTCACCAAAATCGGTAAATCTTCATAAGACACTAAACGCTAACCTCAAAAAACTAAAAAGATTATTATATTTATTTTAGAAAAACAGTTTAAAAAGGTCTTTTATAACCTTACGACATCTACAACCGGATTTCGGAAACAGAGGGGCAAAGGTCGCTGTCTTTATTAAATGCGAAATTTAACTTACACATCTATAATATTTTACAAGATGTCGCCAATATGTATGAAATATTCAATATGCATAATTATGTTTAAATTTAAAAAATATTTTCGGGAAATTGCATAAGTGCAGAAAAGTTACCGATAATTTAAAGAGAAAAAGCCTAATTCCGCAAGACAAGGGCTTTTTCCTGAAATGTAAACATTATCTGAATGATTTTAAATTTTAATGCACCTATTTTATTTGAATATTTCCCGAATAATAATAGAAAAGTATGTATTTTCAGCGTCATGTTCTTTTACTAGTAGTCGTTAGGGGAGGCCTAAAATATCTTAGGGGGGGCCTGAGGGACTTCAGGGGGGGGGGGCAGGCCCCCCTGCCCCCCCCTAGCTACGCCAATGTCCAGAAGGTCTATGTGGCATAGTCCAGATATCAATACTTCGTTCAGTAAAAGTATTTGTATTTAACCTTTATCATCATTCATACTTTCTTTCATACATACATCTTTGACAGTGATATGACAAGTTTGAGTTTAAGACTTTTTTTAAAAGAACCCAACTCATATAAGCTCGCTTTTTTTGCTCTATTTTGCACAGTCGGGAAAAACACACCTAGGTTTAGAAGTTTGTCAAAGTTTAAACTATATGTACCTACGGTACACTCGGATTCAAAAATATTATCGCAACTTGACTTGACAACAATGCAATATTGAACAAAACAACATTTTCTGTCTTGTGTAGTTCATACCTACTCGCCGTAATCTGATTTCACTTAGTAAGGGATGAAAGGAATTTTGCAAGGGGAGCTACTATCTTTTTTATACACTTATTACAGTATCGGTTTACTGTGCGAGGAACAAGAACACAACAATAATTCGCCCATTTGGGTTTTTCAAACTTCAGATGGTACCATGCTAAACGGTCTCATGAGTTATAAACGGGATAAACACGGCTCAATATCTTTTCCTTTTAATTATTTAATGAAAAAATGGGCCTTGTTGCCAAATCGTTATTTTTTTAAAAATCATTAAATCCAGGGAAATTTTTGAGATGTTATTTATAAATCCAAGTGTAATCCATCTAATTCCAAATTACATAAAATTTATTTCTGGAACATGTGTAGAAGCAGGTCTACTGCTACTATGTCGGTTTAGAACATTTTTCTACGTTGTCCGATGCCTATTCTCCATCTCCTTCAATCCTAACACTCATCTTCTGTCAGGTTTTTTTGACTCATTGATCTTTGGATTGATTGTTGCCATCCTAGTTTAGGACGCCCTCTTTTTCTGCGCCCTTTTCTAGAACCTGCTTTGGTAATCTTTTGTCGTTCATCCGTTGTACAAGTCCGTACCATATCAGTTGTCTTTTAGTGATGTCATCCGTTATGCTTCCCTTTCTTTCTTTTATGATCTCATTTCTTATCTGATCTGTTCTAGATATTCTCATTGATCTTCTTATTGCATCCATTTCGACATTTCCATTTTTGTTTTGTATTTTTCTGTTTCTATTCCATACAACAGCGTGCCTTTCACCATCGTTTCATATATGTTAAATTTGACATTCTTTTTTATCTCTCTGCTCCATAAAATATTGTTAAGACATAAAATAACCTTTTTTAGTTCTTTACAGTCTGTTCCTGTCTAATTAAATGTGACACCCAAGTGTACATATTCATTGCATGGAGATATTATTTGTCCATTGTCTAGTTCTAACTAACTTGATTCATTTCCAATACATAAGTACTGTGTCTTGTCCACGTTCACTTTTAACCCCCAGTTTTGGTATTCTTTCGTTAACTTTCTCATCATATACTCCATGTCTTCTTTATCATTAGCTACAATTACTTGGTCGTCAACAAACTGTAGTGTGTATATGGTAAATCGGTCGTTAAGGTGTATTCCCATGCCGTGTACTTTACGTTTCGGTTCGGTTCGGTTTCCAATTTTAATTTTAGATTTTGACCCTTTGAATAGTCCTTTTATCGCTTTTATTTATGTATGATTGATATTAGTTTGCTCTAACACTGTCTATAATTTTTCTACTGGAACGGTATCATATGCTTCTTGTAGGTCCACAAAGGTAACTTAAGTCTCTATATTTCTGGCACTCCTTTTCTCAATTACTTGTTTAAAACAAATTATCACGACAATATCGGCCTGCACGAAACCTACTTTGCTCTTCTTCTTCTTGTTCATGAAAGTCAATTTCTATTAGATCTCTAAGAATCCTACAGTACAATCTACTTAGAGTACTGGTTACTGAAATTCCTCTGTAATTGTTGCAATCCAGCTTGTTTCCTTTTTTATGTATTGAGGATATGAAGGCAATTTTCCAATCATCAGGTACTGGATGTCCGTTTATGCGTCGATTGATAATAGTGAGATTATCTACTATGTCATCTAATCCATATTTGAGCATTTCAGCGTATATTCCGCCAGGTCCACTAGCTTTTCCGGATTTTAGAGGTGGGTCCATAGGTCGTACTAAATATTGTGCCAAAAACTAGACATTTGCCATCAAATTTTCAATGTTTATTGAAACTTATTCTCTTTCTGTCTAGGTTTAGGTATTATCAATCAGTTCTAAGCTACCGTGGTTCTAAGTCATTGGTTATCACAATATCTTGAGACGAAGCTTGTTCGTGTAACAAGTTAAGTTACGTTTTCAAAACAATACAATCGTGTTAAGTTAAAACTTTGCTTTCAAACACAATCGCGAAATCTTACCATTATCCGTGCGAGAATGCCACCTGCTTGCAATTGAATATCTTTCTCATGTAGCTGTTTCAACGCCCTATAGTCGCTAAATCGTGAGTGGCTAATATATTTTATGAAAACACAGAGCTAGGCAATTTAATAAAATGTTTTACTCTATACAGTGTGTCCCTAAGACGCCTTTACATTAACTTCCTACATATTCATAAGGTCAAAATAAGCCGATTTGCAACGTATGGTCCGGCTAGAATAAAATGAGGCGCAAAAGAGATGGCTTTAATAAGCGTTATCTTTCTCTGTCCAGTGGCGTGCTATAATTTCTTAATTCATTATTATTAGGTCTTATTTTATATTTTAAGCTTTTTTTTTGCTGGAAAACTCCATACCTTATTTTTCTTTAAAAAAAAGTATTTTTTCAAAACTTTTATACTTATTATATTATATAGGTACCTACCTATTTCATTAAATAGGTGTGGACGAATCTAGAAACCTAAATAAATACCAATTGACTTTCTAAAAATCGCAAAAATCCAAAACCAATCGTTTTATCTTTAAAATTGGAACTCCACACCGTTAAATTAAAAAATAGTAAATAATACGTCACTGTTTCTTTTTGCTGTTCTAGAATGTATATGAAACGTGCCTAGTCATCCTGTCCAGCGATAACAATAGAAGCCCAATAAAAGGATGTGAATTATGAACCGGCTGGAGTCGATTTCGTTAAACGTACCAGACGAGTACCGTTTTTTCTTGTAATAATAAAATTTTGTTCATGATAAATTTGCGAAAAATAAAGACCATCCAGTAAGACCAAAGTGCTGTAAACAGAGGGAGATAGATTGAGTTGAGCCATCTCTTTTGCGGCTCATTTTATTCTGGCCGGACTTTACCTTAGTTCGAAATTGCTCCGATTCCGAGATAGAGGGTTTTAAAATTTAATCAAAATCGATTTTTTTACATACTACGAACATTTTTTAACGTATCACTTTCAAATTTGGTATCGAGAGGTCTTTTGGGATGAAGAACCCGAATATGCACACAATGTCACTGTAGTCATTAGAGGGCGGTGCATACTGCAATTTTGATTTTTTAAGTAACTATAACTTTTTTCTCAGTGTAGTTTTTTACTTTTTTTACAGATACTTAGGTTTTTTGTTTTCGGTGCTGCACGAAAATAGTCAAATTATTGTGAATAGGTATATTTTTTTTAAATCGGTTTGTAGTGCTAAAGATTATTCTAAGATACCTAATGTCAATTTAATATTTTTTTTATTTTTTTTATTCAAAATAATTTGACTATTTCCATTGACTATTTAACTAAATATCTTACTTTAGCGGATTCTAACAAGATTTATACCTTTTTGCTTCAAAATGTTTACCAAAATATAATTTTTTAAAATAGTAAAAAAACTACACAAAGAGAAAAGTTCTGGTCATTTTAAATCATCAGAATCAGGTGTCGCATTCCGAAATTCCCCGGGTATTTATTTTAAAACTAGTACATGAAAAACTATAACATTTTAAAAAAAACGATTTTTTTATATTTTTTAAATTCAATATCCTATGTCTTGGAAACGGAGAGATTTTCGAATAATGTAAGTCGCTTTAAATCGGCTGTTTTGAACCTCAGGAGTATGTGGTAATAACCTGCTTTAAAGACCTACTTTATAATTACGATAGTACTACTACTACTATGTCGGTTTAGAACGTTTTTCTACGTTGTCAGACGCCTATTCTCCACCTTCTTCGATCCTGACAATCATCTTCCGTCAGGTTTTGTTGATTCATTGATCTTTGGATTGACTGTTGCCATTCCAGTACGCCCTATTGGTTGCCATTGTAGGACCTTCTTTGGTAATCTTTCGTCGTTCATCCGTTGTACATGGCCGTACCATATCAGTTGTCTTTTAGTGATGTCATCCATTATGCTTCCCTCGATTTCCATTCTTTCATTTATGATCTCATCTTTTATATGATCTGTTGTAGATATTCTCATTGATCTTCTTATTGCATCCATTTCGACATTTTCCATTCTTCAATTTGATTTGTATTTTTTTGTTACGCGACAAGTCTCTATTCCAAACAACAGCGTGCTTTTCGCCATTTTTTCATATATGTTAAATTTTACATTCTTTTTTATCTCTGCTCCATAAAATACTGTTAAGACAACCAATAATCTTTTTTGCTTTTACTATTATTTTTTCCAGTTCTTTACAGTTTGTTCCTGTCTTATCAAATGTGACACCCAAGTATACATACTCATTGCATGGAGATATTGTTTGGCCATTGTCTAGTTCCAACTCACTTGATTCGTTTCCAATACATAAGTACTGTATCTTGCCCACGTTCACTGTTAACCCCCACTTTTGGTATTCTTCCGTTAACTTTCTCATCATATGGAGTGTCTTCTTTATCATTAGCTACATATCCTTGGTCGTTAGCAAATTGTAGTGCGTATATGGTAAATCGTCGTTAAGTTGTATATGCCATGCCGTGTATTTTACGTTTCCAGTTTTTTAGAGCTACTGCGATATATTTAAAAGGAGTTAAAGAGATACAACATTCCTGTCTTAAACCTTTCGTTACCTGGAATTCCTTTGAAAGTCGATTTTAAATTTAGATTTAGACCCCTTGTAAAGTTCTTTTATCGCTTTTATATATGTATGATTAATATTAGTTTGTTCTCACACTGTCCATAATTTTTCTACTGGAACTGTATCATATGCTTTTGGTACGATAGTTCAAGAAGAAAACACCCTGTAAGTAATATAAAGTGCCTGCCTCGTATAATTTTTGCGGTTACTAATGCTCCTTTCAAACTTCTCTGAAACGAAACAAAAGTTTGTTTTAAGAAAAATTGGCCAAGTTGTGGAAAAGTAGAAAAGCGCTGTTGAAATTTTAATCATTCTGAAACGAGTCTCTGTTGACAAATCTATCGTAAAAACTTTTTAACAAAGTTAGTTTGAAAATAAAGTGAAACCGAGTTATAAACCCCTGCCCTGAAAACTCTAAATTTTATATAATTGCATCTCAATTTTTTTTAAATATAAATTAAACGTTTTGACAGGAAACTCTTTGTACAAACGTCATTTTTATGCACGTAAGTGACATTTGGTATTCGAAGGGTTTTCTGTCATAACGTGCTTGGCTTAATTGTTTATAAACGTAAAAATTAGAAGAATAAACGGGTCCAACTAAACCCTTTAGTTTTAATGTTTTGTGCTAAACGCCAAACATTTTAATACTATTACTAATAAGAAGGGTGGGCAGAAGAGTGGAAGAGAAAAGTGGAAACTAGTAAAATGTTTGAAACAATTTGGTTTTCACTCGCTCCAACGTCGATCACAAGGATACGAATGATCCCTGCTTGGAACACGTCCTGACAATCTGCAGGAACAGTGATCCGTAATCCAAGCAGGGATCATTCGTATCCTTGTGATCGACGTTAGAGATAGTGAAAACCAAATACTTTTAACAAGTTTAAACCATCAGTATAATTCAATGCCGGTAGTGGTATTTTCTGTTGGTTTCACACAACTTATGCTCTACAAAAAGGCCGAAACCGGTCGTGAATTGCGTGGGTTACTGTTCGTGCAGATTGTCAGATCATGTTCCAAGCAGAGATGATTCTTCGCATAAGGCTGGCGGGCAAGACAGTGGGGGGGCGCTGGGGGGGACTATTAAAATGGTGTTGAAAAAAATCTGAAAGCGTATGCAGAAAGAATTTTTGAAATCGCTCTATATTTAATAAAATTAGGCGAATATGGATTTTGAACAGGGTGCGGGGAATGTCAGGAGGGGAGGAGGGTGGGAGCATGGAGGACTACAAAGTAACTACAGCAAATTAGAGGACATTTGCAATCTCGGTGATCAAAGGAATTTCAATAAAATCGCCTGAAAATTAGATAATTTGTATGCCATAAAGCCTACATCATGTGACAAAATGGCGTCTAAAGACCGCCATATTGATTCCTGTTTAAAAAAATATAGCCAATAGCACCTTCGGGATCAGTAGCAATTCAACGACACCTTTTTTGTCAAAATCGGTTCAGCCGTTTAGCCTTCAGCGTGACACAAAAATTACCCTTCCGTTCGCCGTGCTGCAGTTGGGTGAAAAAAAGAACAGGTACTTCTTTTTCTGTAATTTTTAGCAAAGGTTGATTCTTGGTGTACTTTTGGACTTTCTCAAATGCAAACTCCAAAATAATAAAAGTAAATACTTATGTCAACAAATTTTTCTTTTTTTCAGCTTTGATCGGGATCAACCATTCTCCTTCCAATTGGGCGTAGGTCAGGTGATCAAAGGATGGGACCAAGGCTTGACAAATATGTGCGTCGGAGAAAGAAGAAAGTTGACTATCCCGCCATCCTTGGGTTACGGAGACAAGGGAGCCGGAAATGTCATTCCTGGAAAAGCTACCTTGACTTTTGAGGTAAGGAATTAAAGTGAGATAAACTTAAGACTTTGCTCGTTTATCACTGACCTGACCTGACCTTTTTGATTACACTACATAGGAAAAAGTATAAATGTTATTTTAATTTGTTGATATAAGGGTCAAAATCATGGAGGTGGAGAATTTGAGTTGGAAATGATTTTATTAGTTAAAAATGTAGTGCATTACAGTTTTCTCATTATTTTCAGATTGTTATGCTTAAAACTTTTCTCACAAATTTTGTTCTTTTTATACTCCGAAAAATCATTTGGGGAACGCTTTCATAACTCAATTAGGGAAGCACAAGACATATTGAAATCAATTAAATTTAACAATCTAAATTTTAAATTCTAGACGGTAAAAAAAATTGTCTTAGATGGTGGTAAATATTTTTTAAAAACACGATATTGAAGAACGCCAAAAATGCAAAAAAAAATCCTTTACGATTTGTTTGTAAAAACTATAGTTTTTGTGATATTTAATAAAATAGATTTGAGCCATTTTTGGGAAAACCCCCGTAGCTCGGGATATAATAGTTTTTTTTTAATGTGAAACCAGATTTTTAATGTCCCCCAAAAATTGCTCATTGGATCTAATTTGAACAACCTTGTATTTCTTATATTTAACGAAATAGCAATAGTGACCAATGGCAATTAAGACAATGAATAAAGGGTAGCAGTGGCGTATATAGAAAAATGTTTCGGGGGGGCCGAACAGTTTCAGGGGGGGGGCCGAGACCCCATGAGTCCGTATTTTATGCTATTTTATGTTTGTATTCATGAAATATGTGGAAAATATCCAAAAAAACCTTAGCTTCGGGGGGGCCCGGGCCCCCCAGCCCCCCCCCCCCCCCCTTATATACGCCACTGAAGGGTAGTAAGATTAATAAATGTACGAAAAAATAAATCAGTTTTATTATTTTGGGTCCAAAATAGTCATTAGGGAACGCTAATAAATATGGAGTTAAAAAAACATTGCATATTTTGCAAATTATATAAAAATTAAAAGAATGTGCCGTTAAAGCCAAATATATATTAATAAATAAAAAAAATTATTTGAAACTTCGAAATTTGCAAATATCCTAAAGTTTTGGGACAAAAATAAAGTGTTTTTAAAATCAGCAACCAAAATATACCCCACAAATTACATCAACACATTGGATAATTTCTCTCACTAATTATTACAATGTATATCAAGTTTTACTAAATTAATGTAATTAAAGTACTTTAGAAGAAAGTTTAGTATTATTTTTAAAGTTTTAAAAAACGTTTCCCAAATTACTTTTTGTTGAGCCTAGTTTATTATCTATGATAACTTGAAAAATGTACCGTTTTAATGCTCTGCCCGGTTATAAATTAATAAATTAGGAGCTGACCCAACTTTTAAGCCTAAAAAATCTTTTATAAAGAAAAGTCAAACTTTTAATAATTTGCAAAATGAAATTTTCCACCTCGATGATGATTTTGACCCATAAATCTAGACACAATCAAGGTCTATTGCTTTCTGAATATTTCCACGCTCTACATCAAAGCTTGAGTCAATAAAAGGAACCGACTACTGCCGTTGACTCTACCTTGTGGTATTCAGTTATAGTTGAAACGGACTATACACTATGCTCTAGTCCGGGACCATGGCGTAAAAAATTAGCCTCTGTGGTTTTTAATGAAGATATTATTACGCCCGTTTTAATCGACTATTTCTGATCCCTGCCTTGAACTAGAGACCCAAAAAATGCCTCAGTGAAAAAGTAAAGTAAGGATGTCAAACTATTTTATCAATTCTGAACGGTTTAAGCTAGATCAATCAAGTTGCGCGCATATTAACCTCGAAGAACTAATTTTGCAGATTACATATATGGCCCCTGGAGCGCGCAAGGGGGCACAATGCGTATTTAGATTATCCTTTATATCATCTAAACTATTGCCCTGCACATCTAGGTCTCACTAAGTTGGTAGTTTAGGCAATGGTCTGCTGTACAAAAAAAACTAGAAAGCTATTAACAAGGCCCCGTTCGGGGCAAATATGCTGCCATTTATAATTTTAAAAAATAACTGACTTATACTTGGCCCTATGTCAGCGAAATTGCACAAAAAGATTGCGATGAACGACTTCTTGATTTTAAAATACTTTATACTTTGTCCTCAGCCTCGAGGGACCTTAAGGGGCCAACATCTTGTTTTGACACGACATAATCACAGAATCACTAATTCTGGATATCTTAATCTCATTAATTGGATAGGTCTTACATTATAAAAGGCAAGTTTTTAATCTTCAGGCAAGGGCGGATCCAGAGGTGCTTCTCGGGGAGGGCACTTTAGGTAACTCTTGGTAAAAAACGGTACATATTTTTTTAAGCAGCATTTTATTAAATTAGTCAGAACTTAAAAGTACAATATCCAACAGACACTTTTATTCATTAAAGCGAAAATTCCGCCACTGTCTTCAGGGACGGCCCCTAAATAGGGGCTATAAATTTTAACTTGAGAGTACCTTATGTTAGAGATTTGAATTAGAATTGAATCTTTCCTTCGAAAAAAATATAACGCGGACTGTAAAACGTTATGGTTCTGAAATTTCCAAAAAATAATTAACAAGCCATACAAAACCAAAAAATATGCACTTACCAGTTTTTTCGCAGATACACCATCCCGGGAGCTCCCTTCACTGTAGAATGTCGCTGGAGTTGCTTAACACTAATTAGATTATAATTAAAATCGAATAATAAGGTTTTGGATTGAATTTTTGATGGATTTTTCGATCACTTGAGTTTTAACATGCCGTTCGTTACTTGGCGTGATAACGAAGTGTCATTGCGCACTCTCTCTCGCATGTAGGAGCAGAATCCTGCGTTGTCGAGTCTTCTCGTGCACATTTTAATCCTGTATGGCGGGATTTATTAAATTTGAATTTTTAAAAGAATATATACGCAAAAGTTTCTCCAACACCTTAAGCAAATGTTATCATTGTCAATATAAACTGTCACACATATTTACCCTTTCTGAACTAGCAGTGATTACATTTTATCAAACTGCTCGATCTGTAAAACGTTTTAAGGAATTTTAAAATAATCCAAATAATGAGTTTAAGATATCACAAATAAGTAATTTCCTGATTTTGAAGAAGGGTCAGAATTTAATGTTCGCCCCTTACAGCCCCTAGGGACCGGGCGCAAAGTATAAAGTACATAAAACTAAGAAGTGATCCACCGCGCACTTTTGGTGCAACTTAGCTGACATTGCAGAGTACACGTGAATTTTTTTTTAAATTAAAAATGACAACTTTTTTTGCCTCTAACTAGGGGGCCTTGCTAACAGCTTCGATTTTTTTTTACAAAGACCTGTCGCTAGTTGTATGAACTACAAATTTAGTAAGACCTGGTTGTGCAGGTGCAATACTATAGAAGATATAAAACACATTTTACCCCCTGGCGCCCACTGTGACAGTTGAATAATCAATTCTTAGAGGCCGGTATGTGTACCAAGTTTCACAGTTCTAGCGTAAACCGTTCAAAATTGAAAAAATATTTTGACACCCTAACCTTACTCTTTGACTGCTACAGTTTTAGGTCTCTTAACAGGTCAGGCAGTGTTGGTGTTCTATGGCCCCGGACTACCAAATATGCTACACTTACTTTCTAAAATTTAACACTGCTATACAATATTCGCTGACTCATTTGTTACATGATATATTTGCCATACTCCATATGTAAAACTTGTATTTTATAATTTGGTTTAGGCTTTTGCTTTTTGTAAGATGCACAATAATATTTTATTTAGCCACCGCAGGAAAAAAGAAAGTTGGTATGTATTGTTGCCTAGTGTCAGTTTAGAGATATTTTACAAAATTTTAAACAATTATAGTTGTAAACTTAGACGACACATCTTTTATTGAGATAAAAACGCTGACTCTTTTTCGTACTCTATCCTAGATAGAGCTATTTTACCAAGATTTAAACAGAGATGCCATTTCTCCGTTTGTCCGGTGCGTTAAACTGATCAGTCAGTTATTTTTTTTGTCAGATAATTGCAATCCTTCTATAAGGCCAACATCCAGTATGATTTTATGACAAATGGTGAAAAAAAAACTATGACAATTTAAAGACATTTTATGACATTTTAAATGCAATAAATTAGGCAACCTAAACTTTTTGCAACAACTTTGTTATTGTATGTATTATTTTTAAATCTCTCTCTATTTATCTAACAAAAATATACATAAAATACAAATTTTAATATCTTATACAGAAATTAGGAATTTCTTGTTATATGTTCATTAACTTCCTTCCTTTTTTTAATGAAATGCTTTATGACCACTCTATATGACCCATATTAATAAGGCTATAAAGCCTCGTTATTTTATTTTTATTGACTAGAATTTTTGACTAACTTTAAATCACTAAATTTAAATCACTTTTTTTATAACGAATAACGATCTCTACCTCTAATAAAATTAGCCTTTCTTTTTTTCAACCTTAGTTTTATTTGGCCTCTCTATTTTTGTCTTGTTTCTTTTCCTACAAAAATTAATTATGTTTTCCGAAGGAGCATTCCACCGTCTAAATTAATTTCACTGTTTGCATCTCTAAATTCATGAAGATTTCAAATGTTTTACAAATGGGCGTATATGAAAAAATAAAGTTTATGATATGCGCCACTTAGATATTTTACTGAAACCAACTTACCAATATACGCCCGAGGTTATATTTTTCATATCGCTGATGTATCTTAGAACTACATTTACGCCACATTGTGAGTTGAAAGAGCAACGCATTTTACCCGAAAAAAACTGATAAAAATGATTTTGGTAAATTTCATGATATACGTCCTTTTGTAAAATTAGGGACGAGTAAAGCTTTTCCGAAACACAAAGTTAATCATTTAACTGCTGCTGATGCGAGAACAAAAATCAAAAGAAATAAAACCAGCTACACACCTTTCTTTCGAATCAAAAACCAAAATGATGCTTCTACCGCTACAAAAATCTAGCAAATCTCCACTCTTTGTAGAAAAAAAAAACAGAAGAAATAGAGATTGATGCAATTGTCTGCACTTGCAAATCTGATCATCCATTGGTTTCATCCGCATTTTCGTGCTGCCAAAAACTCTGTCCATGGTGCTGCAGTAAATGCCTTTTCAAGAAGTCTTTTGTATTGTTTTGTAATCATCTGCGCCTTTTAGACGCAGAAAATTTATCTTAAAACAGGATTGCCGTTTGGTGCTTTTAAAACAGTGGTTGTATTGCATTAGGTCTGTATTTTAGTGCTCCAGCAAATGTCTTTTCAACTGAATCTCTTTATCAAAGCAAAAATTTTAGGAACTTTTTATTTCCATTTTAAAATTTAAAGCACACGTTAAGTTCGGATTAAATCATTTAAAATCTTATGATATTTTTTGATAAATGATCCATTTTATGACATGTTATTACACCTTTTGCGATTTTATGACTATTTTATGACGAGTAGATTGGTTGAAATTTTTAACATTTTTAAATTATTCGGTCAGAGCCTAGATTATTTATTGTTAATAATGAAACTGTTTATAAATTCTTGGCAAAATTTTTTGAGACTACTCACTACTACGGGACTTGTCAAGTTGGTTGGCTTGGACATTAATTTTTATTGGATTTTAAAAAACTGCCTGTCAAATTTTTTTAGAAAATATGGCAACCTTACGAAAAATTCTCCCCCTCAGAAATAAAATCGTGGTGTCTTATGGTTTTTCCAAATTTCATTATGATATACCTACTTGCAAGAGCCTCTGTTATGTTTATGTTAGAAATTTAAACGGCGACCGACCGACGCCGACGGTCAATTGACCGCCGAGGAATGATTCGCCTTTAGTAACTAGTAACGGCACAAAGTTTTTATGAAAACTGATGGTCAATTGTCCGCTGGAAAGAAACGGCCATATTTGTAGGCATAGCTTTTTGCCTACCGTCCAAGATTTTTTTTTCTTATAACTTAGGAAGATACAAGATTACGAAAAAGGGTCAGCAAGTTTTTTTTATTTACGCATGTTTGCACGAATCGTTACTTACGTATAATTTAATTCTTTATTAGACACTTAAAGTTGATACGTGCTTTGCAGAGTGTTGACGTTGACGTAACTAGGAAATGCCGTAATCTTATTGGTCAGCATTTTGTTTTGACTGCTCATTACGTCGCTGCGCTGCGCTGTATGAGATACGCAGGGATTGGGTGTCGTACAGCTACGCGATGTCGGCCGTACCGCCCCACCAATCAAATCACGGGATTCAGGTAAATCTGTGAATTTGATTGGTCAGGCTCGAAGTCCATACCGTGCCTACGAGTCTGGCTGACACATACTGTCTGACCAGAATAAAAAGAGGAGCAAAAGAGATGGCTCAACTCAATATATCTCCCTCTGTTTACAGCAGTTTGGTCTTACTGTGTGATCTTTATTTTTAGCAAATTTACCATGAACAAAATTTTAATATTACAAGAAAAGACGGTACTCGTCTGGTACGTTTAACGAAATCGATTCCAGCCCGTTCATAATTCACACCCTTTTATTCAGTTTCTATTGTTACCGGTAGGATGGAAGCGACCCCGGCCCGTTCACTATAATTCACACGCTTTTATTGGGTTTCTGTTGTTATCATACACATTCTACACCAAGTGTGGAGTTCCAATTTTAAAGATATAATGAATGGTTTTGGATTTTTGCAATTTTTAGAAAGTCAATTGGTATTTTTTTAAGTTTCTAGATTCGTACGCACCTACCTAATAAAATAGGTAGGTACCTATATCAGTGGCGCACCCAGGAATGTGTCTTGGGGGGGGGCGACAGCTAAAAAGGGCGCCACTCAAAAATTGTGCGACCAAAAAAAAACAAAAAAAAAACAAGGTCATCATGTCTGAGGGGACCCACAGCTAAAAAAAGGGCCCCTCTCAAAAATCGTGCGACCACAAAAAAAAAAACAAAAGGTCATCATGTCTTCACCGGGAACGCGACGAACTCTCCTTGGGGGGGGGGGGGGGGGTCGAAACCTCATGATGTCAAATTTCAAGCTAGTTTTTGTGTTTTATCATAAAATGTCGAAAATATGTAAGAAAATCTAAGGTTTGGGGGGGCCCGGGCCCCGCCCCCACCTGGGTGCGCCCATGCCTATATAATATAATAAGCCTAAAAGTTTTGAAAAAATATTTCTTTTTAAGAAAAATAAGGTTAGGAGTTTTCCAGCAAAAAAGGCTTAAGAGGAGTAAAATATAAAATTAATACCTAATAACGATGACTCAAAAAATTATAGCACGCCACTGGACAGAGAAAGATAGCGCTAATTGAAGCCATTTCTTTCTCATTTTATTCTGGCCGGACGGTATACGTACTGGCGACAAAGAGAAATATTAGAACAGCTAGATATTGGATTTCACAACCAACCAAAATAGCAAGAGTGGGTACCATGTGTTTGGCATTACCATTGAATACGTGGTAAAAATAGTTGGGCACTGGTAGGCAGCCTAACCAAACCTATTTACACTTTGATTTTCTCACGGCCTTGTCAAAATGGCGGAGACTCATTGTTGTAATTTTTGTTGTGTTTTTGTTGAAAAAGAAAGAAATTCTCGAACTTTTCATACTGTAATGGAAAAAGTCATTTTTTAAGACCCTAAACAGTTTTTAACAGTTAGATTTTATCCCAAAATTTAATTAAAAAAACTGAAACCAAGAGAAATAAACATAAACAGCCGTTGAAAAGCCCTTGACATTTCTAAACCTGAAAACGAAATATCAAAAATATCAATGGTTAAAACGGGACGGCCGGCAGCCATTTTTGATTTGCCGCTTTTACTTTGATCAAATCCAATCTGTCAATGTTCTGTTATTTTTGGCGACAAAGCATATCTTTACGACACCCAAGCCATGCGTCTTTCCTGCAGCGACGTAGTGAGCTGTCAGACCACAAACCTGACCAATAAGATTACAGCATTTCTCAATTAAACCAACGACAACGGGAATGCAACGGGCGTATCAACTTTAAGTAACTATATTTAATTATTACTAAATTATAATAATAATAATGTTTTTTTTAGGTTGAACTTATCAACATCGGCGACGCCGCCCCAACTACTAATGTGTTCAAAGAAATTGATGCCAATGCCGACAAACAGCTTAGTCGCGATGAAGTAAGCGGATACGTAAATATTTTTTTATATCTTAAGCTTGGGTGCAGGAAAATTCATATAAATAGTTAACCAATAGAAGAGTTGTGCTAGCAGCCAACGAATCTAAACTAACAAATCTTTCATTTGTGTCAGTGGATCGGTTTTTTACTAAGTGTTTTAAACAAACATAGGGAAGACGGGGGAATTCCGTCACCTTAAGGAAAGTAACAAATTCAAAGCGTTTAAATTTAATTTTAATTGCAAAATATTTTTTATTTAGCTAGCTTATTAACATAACCACAACTTTCAATTTAAAAATGTATATTTTTTTGCATAAATATAAAAGAAATATTTTTTTTTTAAGTTTTTGTTGGCAGAATTCCCCCATGGTACGGGACATTAACGCCATCTTAGTTTTTGTTCATACCTGATACTTTCTACTGGTTTAGGAAGATTGATAAATAAAAAACACATCAACATATTTCATAAAAATGTATTGGCCAATACAAAAAAACTTTTTTTAAACCTTAATCTAAAATTTAAAAACGGTAATCTAACCACCAGTTGACGACAACGTAAAAATTAGAAGCAAAACAGCATAATCTACTTATACCGCAGTCGAAATCAAACTCAGGCGGCCGGCGCGGCGCCACGTTGTAACTGGAATGCTTTAGCTTCTGGCACCACTGTTGCTCTGTTTTTCGTAAATGGCAGCACTTTGGTTTTCTGATTGTCTAGATACCTGAGGTTCGGTTTTACCCCGCAAGAAATACTAAGAAATGGAAAATTGGGAAATATCGAGCGATGACCTTTTTTATTATTCAATTTTCAAGTCCAAGTCCGTTAAGAACAATAATCTTTTTCTCCCCTCCCCCCATTAACATGACGGTCTGGGCGACGCGGCCGCCGGTAAACATGTCTGCATACATAAATGAAAATGGTAAAGAAAAATACATAAAAATCACAACGTAAATTTTGATACTAGCAATGTCAAACACTTTTGGAAATTCTTTCTGAGTATGTATTCGTGTGGAACATTTCAACTACATCGGTATACCACAAAGTAATTAACCTTTAAGTAAAAGAGAAATTATTGCTACGATATTCTGCATATGGACGGCACGTATGTATGTTACGTAGGCAAATCATACAAAGTGTCTTAAATTAAGTGTCATTGGAACTAGTTATTTACCTATCAAGTGCAGAAAGTAATAATTTTCGGCCAAGCCCTAAGCCGTATTAGAATATGTTTACTTATCTTTTTCCATTATAATTTAAATTTTCTTATTTTGTTTACTTTTATTTATTGTTAGATAGGGTAGTACGCAAACGCGAATTTGAGGGGGGTACCGTGGTAATTACCCTACCCCCTAGAAAAAAATATATGCTCTTTTGGTTAATCAGGGCTATCCAAACGGACGGGCCACGATCCCCCACTTTGTTGACGTCACATCGGGGGCTGATTTTGTTTTGATGGTCACATCACGACACAGCTGATTGTCTTTAAAATATTGAAGTTGGAATGACTGTTCATGAATATTTGATTTTTTTTTTAAACAAAGCCGGTTTTAAGATTGTTTTAACTATATTCTTGCAGAACAATTTTTTTAAATGAATGTATAGTAATCCTTAGTTTTCCAGAGCCACTTCATTAGCTCACACAAAAATTAAATTTAAAGCAGAAGCAAATGTGACAAACACAGATGACAAAGTCAAATACATGTCAAATATAACAGTTGGCATGCGGTACATGGCGGGTAATTTCAATTCAAAATAAGAAATGCTAAATCTTGAAGATTTTAACCTTTTAATCATCTTGCATCCTTTCAAAGGTTTGGTAGAATATCGGGATGGTGTTTGAGAATACTTCACTGAAATTTCGCGGAAATCTGTAGTGCCATTTTGAAAATCTCCTAAAGAAACATCTGACCTCCCATAAGACCCAATGTAAAAGTCAGCCCCTGAGAACAGCCTCTATTTTTTTGTTGGCCTTGGGTTAATAAAAAAAGGGCTTAAAAGATATTTACCCCCCCCCCCCTAGAGCCGTCCTTGGTAGTATGAGTATCTATAAAGTTATTATAACAATCATTATTAAGTAAATACAGGGCGATATATACTTATAATACAATACATTCAAAATAATTCAGTAGCAAGCCTTGGGTATCAATTGTTTCATTACCTTTTCGGTTTCGTATCTAGCATACGTGATCGCAACTCTCCTCATGCCGAGCGTTGGAATCTAAACCCCACTAGAGAAGGAAAGAGAACTGTACAATGGCACAAGTTATCGCCAACCGAACCAAGCCCAACCTTTCGCTTAATTATATAATTTAAGTATGAAACAAAATGACAGCAAACATAACCAACCAAAAGTTCATAACCAAACCAAAAGAACATAACCATACCAAAAAGATACAACCAAAGCAAAATGACCTAACCAAACCCCAAGTCCTGGGAGTCCCAAAAATTAACATTTGAACAACATGTAAAAATTATATTAAAAAGGTTGTGTTCTTCCATATACATGTTCTTCGTACCATCTCTAAAATCATAGAGAGACGCACCTTGAAGTTGGCTGTTTCATTTTCACTCCTGGCCTGGGGCCAATCATCTCATGCCTCTCGCATCGTCAGTCTTCAGCGCAGGGCAGTGAGGATGTTAGCCCCCTTTTCCAAAACTTAAAAATATTAACCATTCCCTCACAATACATCTTGGAATGTCTTTTATATTTCCATGAAAATTCTGATAACTGCACTCGTGGTGAGGATATTCATGAACACAACACTCGACATCAGTGGCGCAACCAGGAATGTGTCTTGGGGGGGGGCGAGGCCTCTTGGGGGGGGGGGGGGCATACTACTACCTCAAAATGTTCGGAGCATGTCTTTGCTTCTATTCAAAGATGAAATAAAAAACTTCTTGATAGGAAAGTGCTTTTATTCAATAAGTGAATTTCTAGAGATCTGGATTTTTAAAGTATTAAGTATGTGTGGTGTGCCTAATTGTATGTACTAAATTAAAATTAGGATTCTAGACCGTTTGTAGGTATAAACCTATTTATTGTATGTCGTGTTATTACAGGAAAGTAAATTTAAACAAAACTGCAAAACATGCATTACATTAATTATAAAAAAACTATTGTATCTTTATTATGAAGACCCTTATAATTCTTGTTCAATTTTTATGAATTATTTACGAATAATAAAAAATAGAAAATGTAATTTTTTAATAACTCAAAGTATTAAAAAAATAATTCATTCAGACCCTGTATGTATATATATATGTCATACATACAGGGTCTCTAATTCAGTTCAGTTAAATGTCCTCTGCTCATAGGTAGAGACCCTGTATGTATGACATATTTTTATATCATTAAAATATGTCATACATACAGGGTCTCTACTCATAGGTAGATACAGATGCAATGCCTGTGCCACTCTATACAAATAATGTACATATTACTACTTACCACTTTCAAATTGGTAATGAAATCATCTTTATTTACTTTCACCTGCGGGTATTTATATTATTTTCATGGGTACGTATGACATGTGATCGAAAAACGCAAGGTCTTGGTCCAATTAATGTTACCGGTAATGCGAATAGAAAGTCCAAAGTTCCGAATTGCAATATAGTCCACCGTACACCGGTATATTTTAAAAGTAATCGGACGAGACGCCCGGCTTTATCCTCTGCGAAAATTTCTAGCAGGCGAGCTTTTTGACAGTGGTACTGTCAAATCGAGTGGCCAAGGCTTGAATGTTGTCAGCTACTTACAATTTGGGCAACAACTTAAGTAAATTATAGAGGCATTAAAAGTTATTAAACTTGTTATTTATTACGACCTCAAAAGAAAATTTGGCGGTTCTTGGAAGAAGTACTAATATAAGTGTTTTTCTCGATTATATAAACAATGTGTAGGAAATCATACATACCTGATCAATGTTCTTCTTTGAAACATCACATATCTGGGGGCACGACAGTGCCCCGCTAAGTTCACGAGGAAACTGCTGTACCATATTTTCTTGAAACATTTCAACCTATATTTGACCTATTTAAAACTCTACTATGGAATGAGCTAAGAAAGTCAAACTTTGCACAGTCGTAGATTTTTATAGAGTTAACAATCCCTCCATCATGGACTTCCATAAAGTTGTAAAGTAGTTACGAAATTTCAAAAAACGGATAAACTGACACGCACTCACTCACTCACTCATCTACTCACTCATGTATAGATCATCAAAATTCTACTGTACTTCCAGACATGCTACAAAGCTGAAATTTGGCACACTGATAGTAATTGTGACCAAACCCTTGGAAAAAAACCCCAAAATTCTAATTTACTGCCCTCGCCCGTACATGTAAAGTTATGTAAAAGTAACATTAATTGCCCACTTCCAGAAATGCTAGAGAGCTGAGCTTTGGAAGGCCAATAGGAACTATGATAAAACTATATAAGAATAAATAAAAACCCTAAATTTTTATTAACTTCCCTCCCCTATAAATGTAAAGTTATGTAAAAGTAACATTCTCCACTTGCAGAAGCGCTAGAGAGCTGAGCTTTGGACGACTGATAGGACCTCTAATAAAACTATAGAAAAAAATTAAAAAACACCGTAATTTTAATTTATTTTCCTCCCCTATAAATGTAAAGTTATGTAAAATTAACATTGCCTACTTCCAGAAACACTAGGGAGCTGAGCTTTAGAACGCTGATATGATATGATGATGATATGACTATGATAAAACCAAAGCTAATATAAAAAAAACCTTTAATATTTTTAATAAGGCATTGCAAAATTTTGAACAATATTCCGCATATTTTACTACTTTAAAACTTAAATATTATCCACATCCTTTAAAAAAGGAGTGAAATCATAACAAAAACATTTCTTGTAAAAAAAAGCCAAGTACGCGAAAGTGGTATTCTGTAAAAAAAATGAGATAAAAGTAAAGCCAAGTTTTCCAATACAAATTTCAAATTGAAAGTAAATCACCCTCCTTGTACTCCTAACTTGCCGTTAATTGGTTTGAACTCTAATGCTAAAGCGCCTTGCAGAGGAAGAGATAGACTGTGCTTTAAACGCTTCAGACAAAGAGAAAAAATACCAGCGTACGCCTGAGATGCGTCGACTTAGAAAACCGTTACAAATCAAAATTAGACATGTGTTTCTTAAAAATTGAAAATAATTTTTTAAATTTGTTTCCAGTTACAAAATATAAAGTATTGTGATGTTAGTGGCTCAAAGGACAGATTAGCCGACTAAAACTTTTATTAAATTACGGCAATTCTAAAACTCATGCCTAATAACAAGTCGCTGGTGTTGCCATAAATTTTACTTATTCTTAACCTAGTATTGCATGTTCCAGAGTGCGCGGATCAGAAGTCATTCTAGATTCGGACTTACTAAACCAAGCATGCGATTTTGGGGACAATGTTGCCATTTACTTTCAAATACATTTTTTTAAATACAGAAAAAATATTGCCGATCGTTTTTCTGTCTTATAGCAGCAAATTTCCATTTTAATTTTGCTACTTCTCCTCTGACATCTCTTATTTTTGTTTTATTTCTTATCCATTCAATTCAATTTCAATTTACTTCTAAGAGTACAATTCATAAAGTAGTATGCACCATAACAGTCATGCTCATAGAACAGTTCACCTTCCCAAAGACATCCATCCATTCCTTTTTCTATCTGTTAGTTTTGCATGTAACATTTGTCTTTCCATTGATCTTTGGGCTTTTGTTACCTTATCCATGTTTGATTTTGTAAGTGTCCAGGTCTGGGATCCATATGAAAGCAGAGCATGTACACTCAAATCGTAGAAAGTTTGGCTGGCTTTAGTTTTTTTAGAAAAACTTAAACATCACAAATAGTTTTATTAAATTTAGGACAACGCGATTTCTGTCCACTTCAGCGTTTGTTTTTTAATTTTTAAATCAGGTAGTGACCGGCCTAATTCTTTTATTTTAATCTTTTCTCTAGCGAAAAATCACTAAAAGAGTTTTTTAAGATGCTAATTTTATTCAGTTTCACTAAAAAAAAAACAATATGCAGAGTATATAAGGGTATATTTTTTGTCGCGTAATTTAGAGGGCGTAAATTAAAGCTTACATGCCCTACTCACAAAAACAAGATGAATAACTGGCTCGCGTGCCCAGCACAAATTTTCGTTGATTTTTTTTTAATTATACAATGTAAAAATTGTCCAACTCTGTCGCTCATATAGGCCACTAGTAAAAATCTCTCTCTGTTCGGCGGCACCAGCAGCAAAGCAGCACACACCCAACTTCACACTAGCGGCAGCCAGCGGGCCAGAGAGTCGCCGCTTATTATCGACTCGGAGTGTGATCCACTGCATTGCACAGTGTTTACCATTTTTTATTAAAATAAAAATAAATGCATAATATATATATATATATATATATATATATATATATATATATATATATATATATATATTAGAATGTTTTAAAAATAATGTGTTTTTGTATAAAAATAAGGTAGTGCATGGCTCCGTGGCACTACCCCACGAGCCCCCACTGACCCCCACACCTCTAAAGGGTTTTTGGTTAACAAAAAAGTCTATATGGCGATGAAAAACTAACTTTTGATCCATTAATTAACCCCTTGAAAGCTTCTAACTCAAAAATAAAAACATTTTAATGGAAACTTTAATCATTTTCTTTATTCGTTTTAGGTTAGCGAATACCTCAAAAAACAAATGGTAGCAGCTGAAGGCGAAACCCCAAGCGAAGAAATGAAGAATATGCTCGCCGAACATGACAAACTAGTAGAAGAGATTTTCCAACACGAAGACAAGGACAAGAACGGGTTTATCTCAATCGACGAATTCTCTGGACCTAAACATGACGAACTCTAAATTTAGAAATATTTTTTAGTAAATCTTCATGAAATTTTTAAATTATTTGATTTTTTTTATGGCCATTTATACTTATGGAAAAGGTAAACTTTTTTATAATATTCTAATATGATCTACCTACATTACTAATACTAAACAACGATTTTTTTTATCTGTCAAACTTTACATGTGACAAAACAAAGCATACACTTAATTTTTAAAACAACTAAAAACTAAATTTTGGTTAATTTTTTATATGAGGTCGCAGGAAAAAGAATACAGTCTAGATAGTATTTTTTTAAGTAATAAGAACTTATTGCAATAAAGCCAAGTTGTAATAGTGCTAGTTAGTATTTTGATAGTTTTACATTGTAAGATCAGCTGTGATCTTTCAATATAAGGCCTCTATTTACTATAAGAACCGGAATTATTATTGCCTTCTTTGATTATAGGAAAATAACCGACTTATTCTTAAATTCAATTTTAAAAGATCAACTTTCAGTTTTAAAAGTAAGACTGTCATACTACAGTGAGATATAACTGCCTGGCCGTATTGCAGTATGTCCCTAATAATTATTTGACTATAATTGTAAATTGTAAAAAAAAATTATTTAAACCATCTTAAAATTATATCATTGATATGTTCTCAAATAGTAATTACCTATTAAACGAATTTCCGTTTTTAAACTTGACATATCAAATATTGCCTTTTGTAATTTATTAAAAAATCAAATCTTTTAAAAATATTTTAAATATTTTTGGTAAAAAATGATTGTTAATTTACTGTTAATAATTTAAACATTCCATTTAAAGTAAGGGCAAATTACATGAGTATGTGGCTCACTGTTAAAGTTAACCAAGCTAAGATATTATGGAGTGTTTGACACGCTTCGTTATATTATTGTTAGTACTGAGATTGCGAAGCTGTAACTTCTTCTATATTAAGTCCAATAATTAAGAAAACGTTTACCAATAAATTTGTTTATGGTTTTAACCAGTTCTCTGGTTTTAAAAATATTTATAGGTTAATTTTAGCATGGGCGCACCCAGGGGGGGCCCGGGGGCCGGCCCCCCCCAAGCCTTAGATTTTTTTACATATTTTCTACATATTTCATGATAAAACACAAAAAATAGCTTAAAATTTGACATCATTAGGCTTCGGCCCCCCCCCCAAGAGGCCTCGGGCCCCCCCCCAAGACGCATTCCTGGGTGCGCCACTGATTTTAGGATTAGTTCGTGATTCAACTTTCCGGGCTCCCGGCGATTAAGGACCAACTTTATAATGTCCCCAATTCTTAATTTTAATAAATTATAAAGAAAGATAATCAAGAAAGACCACACAAACAGATGCTGTAAAAATACTAATGTATAAAATTTTATTAAAACCTATCTAATTTATGTTATTTGATTTTGTCTATGAAGTGTAAGTTTACATTATTTATTTGGATTATATTACAAAATCTATGATAGAAATAACAGCTTCAGTAATCTTGGTAATAATGTCTTTTTAAATCTTAAGTTTAGTTTATTAATATTTTAGTATTTTTTTTTAGAGCAATCAAATCTCAATTTGGTTAGCTTTCACCGTGGGCCACAAACCCATGTATCCGCGCCTCCTACTTTTAGTAGAATAAGTAAGATTTAATTTTTAATTTAAAGAAATTAAAACATAAGTTATGTTAGATAAGTGATACATTTTACGACAAGTCAATTATTAAAATTTATTAAGTTCGTCAAGAAAGAATTTTTACTACTTTGGGTAGTCTAGGTGATTTAATATTGTATATAAAACGCACAAAACCCTACAAAAATGCACAATTTGCTAGTAAAACAATTAAATTAAGTTTTTGTACCAACTATTTTTAGTTTGCCTTATTCCTTTGATATTGGTAGGCTAATTTTTCCTCCATATATTTTTTTTCATTGTAATGTTATTAAAATATTTATATTTTTTATTTTCTCTTTGTTATTGTTATTGTAAGTGTTGAAAAGTGGTTTTGTAAAATAAACAATGTGTTATAACAACTCGGGTTTTTATTTTAGACGGTTTTTTTAATCGAACAATATATTATAACTAAAAGACGTAAAAACTAAAACACAGCATTGTTGAAAAAAAAAGAAATTAAAAAATTCTAACAAAAAACTATAACTAAAAGGTTTTAATAAAATTACCTAACTTTTTCGCAGTCATAATTATAATTCGACTAAAAATAATAGGAAATAAAACGAAAAAATCTAACAAAACTAGCATATTCTAATTTTGCAAAAAAAAAAATCAAAAGCCAATTCTACAAAAATTCATAATAAAAAGAATTAAATAAAATTCTTAGGGAGTAAAGAATTACAATACAAGTATAAGAACAGATTATTGAGTATTGTTTTACTCAAACTTTTTATCACAATGCTTTATCTTGTGTAGAGTATTACCGTTGTTTAAAATCCTCTATTAAACAACGGTATTACAAAGAAATAAGCTGTTCATAATTAATTTATACCTACGTAGTTTTTACAAATTTAGGTATTTTTTACAATTAGTTAATGAAAGATGTATTATTAGTAATTTTTAAATTTGGTTTCGTTATGAGATTTTTACAATAATATTAAGTTTAGTAGGCTTTAATATAACCAGATAGTATTTTCTTCTCTTCTTCTGAAAGTCCATTTTTTAAAGTCCTTCGAACTAAAAAAAACAAAATAAAGCTCCTAATTAATAAGTATTATGAAATACAGGTTTATTCTAGAACTTTAATTAAAAAAAATAATAATGTAAAAGACACAAGATGATATAATATTTAGGGACTTATTACAATAAAGCCAGTGCCGGGCACTATTCTGACAGTTTTGCATTATAAGAACAGCTGTCTTCTTTCAAAATTAGGCTTTTGAGTGTTATAAGAGCCGGAATAAAATAAACGACTAGATTTATAAATTCGACTTGATGAAAACTGTCAGAATAGTGCCTGGAACTATTACTTTGTGGCTTTATTGCAATAAGTTTCTATTATTTAGGTCACGATACACTAATTTTAAAAACGTTTCAACTCATAACTTTAAAACTACTATTTTAGATTGTAAAAATTTTACATTTTTCAACAATTTTTCGTGGCTAAGCGGGCATAAAAAGATTTTGTTTCTTTTGTATTTTGCCGTGGGCAGCTCGAAAGCTGTACACCCACGGGGGTTTAAGATCTGATGGACACCTATACTGCCGTCATAAGCAAAAACACAGCTGCCCACGGAAAAATACAAGAGTAACAAAATCTTTCTATGCCCGCATAGCCACGAAAAATTGTTGCTTTTTTATTCATGGGTACTAAACTTCAAGTTTGTTTTACATTTTTCGAAAACTCCTCAAAACTCAAAAACTAAATACTAATAATAAAAACTTTCTGAATAGTTATCGAGCAATTGTTTAAAATTTGGTTTTAATCGATTGGCAAGTTTTAAAGTAATGACTGAAATCTTGCTAAAAATGAGTTAAGAAAAGCTCCAAAATTAGGCACTCTCATTTAGCATACTGAAGCATACATTTATTGTGCGAAATTTTAAGTTAATATATTAATTTCTTCGATATATTAATTTCTTCGATTTTTGCGCAAGCCAACATTAAACATTACACTGTATGCCAATTTCGCTATTTTGTCATCTACCCACATAGCACAAAAATCACACCAACATTAAATTAACGTGAACAAAAATAACAAAGTTTTTTTTTACTTGAAAACAACCTCATACCATGTAATATTTATTTGATTGAATTTACATACTTAAAAATAATAAATAGAAATCAAGCTATAAAAATCCACTTTTTGCTGAAGTTTCTGGTGCTGTGTATATAACGTGTTTTTTACCCTCGTTATTTTCATATACCAAGTTCACACTTGAAAAGTCTTCCACAGCATGTTCTAAAACGCCACTAGATTAAGACTTCTAAAACCTACTAACTCTCTGCGTCTTTTTGGGTCACGTTTTGTTAATAAAAAATTTTTTACTTAAAAGAGACGCGAAAGAAAGTTATAAAAGTTCACTAGTTTAAGACTACAACACTTCAAGGCAATTTTAAAGATGGCGCTCAAGGCAAGACAAAATAATCATATATCTATCTATCTACATTATGTTTTTTTTAAAAGCTAAACAAGATTTTTTAACAGTAAACACTTTTACAGATTATTAATGTGTCTTTATCAGGTTAATAACATATGCGTCGTGATCATGAAGGATCAGGGATCAGTTCCTTAACAGGTTTTTGGAGTTTAGAGGCCAAAGCACTGCCTGATAGAATTCGTCAAAGTGAAAAATGCCGACAATAGGTGGCGCTGCTACTGGTAAAATCTCAAAAATATTCGGTAGAAAAGCCTTGCAAGTCGCGTTTTAAAATTCGTGTAGAAAAGGCGTGAATCTAATGTGATTTTAACGATTGAAACTAACGTAAAAACAGTGCTGTTTCAATTTGATAATGGCGTTATTACGCTTGTTTTCATATATGAAATAAACATTTTTTTCTAGCAGCTTTTAAAATCAACGTTTTTTTTTCTCACGCCTTTTTTACGTGTTAAACACGTGATTGTGCTATGTGGGTACATGACGTAATGAGCGGCAAAAACGCGTTGCTGACATACTGTGTGTTAGTGTATCGTGGCCACTGGGAAAATATTGTTAATTTGTACGACGCGACGTGGCGGGTAATGTATGACAAATGCTAGCAAACACACACAAATTTGCAAATTCTTGTTTTCTTTCTAAAAATAAATAAATGGATCCATGACGGATCTAATACCCTACTAGTACATATATAGCGTGGAGTGTCCTAATGTACTAGCACACTCCACGCTATATCGCAGCCCTGAAACTAGTTTTTTTGTAAATATCTCAGAAACGAAAGATTCTATGAATGCCAAAAATGTCTTGTACCATCTTCCGAAAACCGCATATTGATGCGATACTCCCTTAAAAAGTAAGGATATTTTTCATTTTTAAACTATCAAAAAACTGTCTTTAGCATTAATAAATTTTGACCAAAATCTAATAAGCTCGTAATAGTATCGAACACTTTTTTTCATAAAAATCTCATGAAAATCGGTTTAACGGTTTAGGAGCTATCGTGTTACGGACAGACATACAAACACACACACACATACAGACATCGCGACGATATTGCTAAGATAGGTCAAAGTACACCCAAATTAACACATTTTGGCGTTATCTTTAAAAAAAATCGTCACAAATAATACCTTCTCTAGCCATTGCTGTGCGAGGTAAAAATACAAATCATATTATTTTAAAATTGAGGGTAATGGATACAGTGACCAAAGCAAAAACATCTAGGAAAAACGTAAACACAAAAAAACGGTGCTAAAAATCATGCTGGAAAAATCACACCAAACATACCAAATGGTTTATGGGGAATCTCTAGCCCCGAATGGATTGTTTTCTCGAGTTCTTGACCTCTTCACTATAGGTGATGAAAAATACAAATAAGTAAAATATGTACACTTCATTTCAGAAAATCTGAGAGATTTACTACATTTACATATGTGACAAGGTCAATTTGGTCAAATTAAAAGTGTCTTCATTTTCTTGAAATGAAGATTACATGTTATTATACAGCATAGTTAAAAGCTATAGGATTCATAGACTACTTGCTGTTTTTAATATGTATAAGAGACCTGTATTTAGACCTGTATTCGGGCTGGTATGGTAGTGGAAGAGTATGGGAATACATCGTGACCTCTCGTCTTCACAAAGTTTTTCGTCCTTCCGTCGTGTGCAGCGAAACAGGTAAGAAGTGGGTATTTGTTTTTCACGCAAATTCCAGCTCAAGTCATGCCGCGTATTACATTTAGCGTTCAGGAAATAGTACAGTGGGTTCAATGGTATTTCGGGAATAGCTGTCAAGATGTGGCAAATTTACTTGTTGGCGCATTGAAGGGAAGGGATATTCCAAGTCGTAGCACAGTTCAAAAAATAGTGACTTATTTCTAACGAACAGGGTGTGTCAATTTTTGCCACAAATGCAGTGGTGTAGAACCTCCTGTTCGTTAAATGGGAGAGGAAAGAAACGGCGCGAAACTATGATTTGTGTCGCAGCAGAAGCTTTAAGCCTTTTTCCTCGAGTTACTAGTCACTCATATAAGTAACTCGAAATGACGTCACGGTTACTTGGAGTGACCAGTTATATGACATCACCGGTCAGTGACAGATGATTTTTTTCTAAATTTATTGTAAAATACACTTCAATTTTAAAGATTTTGGATTTACCAAGTTTGAAATAAAAACAAACGCACTTAACCCTAAAATTTTGAAGCAACATGTCTGCGAAGCTGGTAAGCCTGTGTGGTTACTTGTGACGTCATGGTTAGTGTTACTCAGCGAGGAAAAACCTAAAATGAGTAACCAGGTTACCTGGTTATTTGTGGTTACTTCGAGGAAAAAGGCTTTTTGCCTACCTCTTCCAGTAAGGCAATTCCCTTAATAGTCTGAAACGTTTTGAAACGACATGGGTAACGGATTTTTAAAGTAAAGAAAACCCAAGAAATTTTTCCAATTTCATCAGTTCTGAAGAATGAAGTTTATGAAACCATGACTGAAAAATATGTCTCACTCCGATAGCTTAAAAAATTGGATTGCCTAGTGGACTGTATTTAAACAAGTCCTCCGCTTTCATTTGAAGGGTATACGAACGCACGCGAAATCGTACCTTTCTGAAGTGAAAAAATGTTTGGAGTTTTAGAGGAATTTAATGGTTTTTAGAGTTCACCATTTTTTATAAAAGCGTTGATCGTTCAAAATATTCCGATCGAGAGCGTGTGTGAATGGCGACAGACTTTTTAGGTTCTGTCTTGTTTTTGCGACGTGTTTCTTCGCCCTCTTTAGGAAAATCGCATCAGTTCTGATAAAAAGAATTTAGAATTCTAATTTTATTAAAAAGAATAAAAACGCGATATAAATTAAAATATGAAGAGGGCGGTAGTAATATGAGGATTGAATTAAAATTAGAAATATTATTATTAAATGCGTTTGGAATTTAAATATTAAACTATGTCAAATTGATAGTTTATAGCTAGTTTGTAAGCCTTAAATTTAACTTAACATATTGAGTAAAACTACAACCCAATTATACCCAATTGTAACCCAAAATATGAGTTTTAAAAATAAAAATAAAATGTTCTGAAAAAATAATAAAAATTAGATTAAAAGAAAAAGAGGTTTTTTGCGAAACCGAAACAAGGATGAAAATTTTATTAAACATATTTGTTTTTCAGATGAAAGTTCGTTTTCAATTCATGGCGGTCGCAATCCTTCCGTTGTTACTACAGAAATATTATTGGTCCTTTTTTCATCAATGGTAATTTACAAGGGAGAAATTATTTAGCTCTATTGCAGGACCATATCATTCCTGCGATTCGACATGTGCCAAATGTTGATTTAAATCAAATTTGGTTTATGCAAGTTGGTTGCCCAGCTCATGGCACTTTGCTTGTGAGTACTTTTAAATGAAACGTTTTCAAGTTGGCTTATTACAAGCAGACAAGGTACTATCAGCTGGCCCTTGAGATCACCAAATTTGGCACCCAATGATTGTTTTTCTGGGGCTATGTAAAAAGCCAAATTTTAGAGCTGAAGCTATAAGCTTTAGTTTGTGGTAGACGCGGCATTAAATTTTATAAAAAAGAACAAACTTAAAAAAAATTATTATTCGTTACGTAGTTATCGTCAAAAGTTCCGATAATTTATGTACAACTACCCTCGATCGATTTTCTTTACGAACTGTCAATATAAAATAACGCCTCGTTAGGGAAAACAGTCGGTGTCACAAATTTCCTCCCACTAATTTACCGGGGCGTATAGAGGGCAGGTATTGGCTGTGGCGCTGGCTATCCTGAAACAATGGGCGTAACCACGTGTAAACTGCTATCCTTTTTCTCAGGTACTACATATTTTATGCATATGCAGTTGTTCTTATCTTATATACAGTAATTATTTTCCATGAATCCTATAGCATTTAACCATGCTGTATAATAACTTTTCGCCTATTGGCAAATATTGCTTTATTAAGGTATACCGACGGAGATATTTACTATGTTTGATTAAACTTACGTGATTTTCTATCAGCATGCCTCGTCCTCTTCCTCTCTCTAGGAGCTGTTCTCACATTAGGGCCTTTGGTTGCAGTCTTAACTAAACTCTCTAATATTTCGTCATCACCATCTGTCAAATTTCCATTAATGCTGGGGCTGTGTGCGCCGAGGGACCTTCCTGATAATGCACCTTAAAATAATGTGTATATAATATGAGGAACTTTTGACGTCAAATGTCAATAAAGCGATAAATCAAAAATAAATAGCGTTTTTAACATTGAGTTGTATAACGCCCTAAAAGGGCGTTAGAGACGGAAAGACAAGGCATTTTTTATTGACCCTATCCAATTTGGTTCCTATGGTCGGGTATTTCTTTCACAATAAAAACAGAGATAGACATTATTGAACATGTGAAACGGACAAAGATAGGGTGATTTTGCATGCTAATAATACCCTAGATAATATAAGGGTACTTTTATCTCTTTCACACTGACGGTATAAGTGCGACAGAAAAGCAGCTGGCTACCTTTAATCCACCTGCCGTATTTTGAGTGATTCTACCTGTTAGTCCGTGTATACAGGGAAAACTGATAGACAATGTTGTCTAAGTACGGAAATGATTTTTTTTTAATTTTGTGCGGGAATATTACAAAAAGAAATCTTAAAACGTTTAAAAACAAGTTTAGAAGTAACTATTTGAGTTTAAACATGGTCCAAAATTGTTTTTTGTACAAAAGAAGAAAAAAAATCCATAAAAAAACAACATTTCATGGGTAAGTCGTCTTGACAGATAGTTTTTCCTAAAACACGAGAAAGTTCAGTAGCGTCACGATAGATAGTTTTTTCTGCGACCGTGCGATTTTACCCTCACACATTTTGATTCAGAAAGTGTCACTTCCCCGCACTTTTTTTTGCATTGCATGAAAATTAACAAAAAGTATTTGATTTTCTTAAAAATGATTTCTTTTTAAATTCTTACATACCGATTTTTATCCAGTTGTTTTTGTTTTTTCGAACCAAACTTTTGACATGTCACGGTCGAGTTTCATACATCTTGATGAATTGTTACACACACTGATCTATGTTTGTATAAATTTCGATAAATTTAATGTTTTTTGCGGACTTTACAGTAATTTTAAGTTAAATTTTGGTCTTTCATCGCGAAAGTATATATTTATTATTATATGACCACCGCGACCGGTCTACAGGCCGGTATCATATGTTTATGTCCTTCTAATGTCATTTGACTATCATGCTGTCTTACTTAATAAGGTCACTTAGTTTAATGAATAATTTTGTCCTACATAATATAAAAGAAGAATAGAAACCAACAAAAAATTTGTGACACTTCGATTGGGATGGATTAGGGTGACCAGATTACGGTTTATTAGGGTGCCCAGAGTGCGCAAAAAAAGATTTTGCAAAATTTCCCTAAAAAAATTGAAGACCAAACACTCACTCGCCACTCAATGTTTATGGTCGCATACACTGATCCTAACTCGATTTCCGACGATTATGGACAATGGTTACCCCCTGGACATAAACCTAACAACTTTTACTATATTTATTAACAATAGGTAGGTTAGGTTTGGTTAGGTTGGGTTAGGTTGGGTTAGGTTGGGTTAGGTTTGGTTAGGTTGGGCTGGGTTGGGTTAGGTTGGGTTAGGTTGGGTTAGGTTGGGTTAGGTTGGGTTAGGTTGGGTTAGGTTGGGTTAGGTTGGGTTAGGTTGGGTTAGGTTGGGTTAGGTTGGGTTAGGTTGGGTTAGGTTGGGTTAGGTTGGGTTAGGTTGGGTTAGGTTGGGTTAGGTTATGTTAGGTTGGGTTAGGTTGGGTTAGGTTGGGTTAGGTTGGGTTAGGTTGGGTTAGGTTGGGTTAGGTTGGGTTAGGTTGGGTTAGGTTGGGTTGGGTTAGGTTGGGTTAGGTTGGGTTAGGTTGGGTTAGGTTGGGTTAGGTTGGGTTAGGTTGGGTTAGGTTGGGATAGGTTGGGTTAGGTTGGGTTAGGTTGGGTTAGGTTGGGTTAGGTTGGGTTAGGTTGGGTTAGGTTGGGTTAGGTTGGGTTAGGTTGGGTTAGGTTGGGTTAGGTTGGGTTAGGTTGGGTTAGGTTGGGTTAGGTTGGGTTAGGTTGGGTTAGGTTGGGTTAGGTTGGGTTAGGTTGGGTTAGGTTGGGTTAGGTTGGGTTAGGTTGGGTTAGGTTGGGTTAGGTTGGGTTAGGTTGGGTTAGGTTGGGTTAGGTTGGGTTAGGTTGGGTTAGGTTGGGTTAGGTTGGGTTAGGTTGGGTTAGGTTGGGTTAGGTTGGGTTAGGTTGGGTTAGGTTGGGTTAGGTTGGGTTAGGTTGGGTTAGGTTATGTTAGGTTGGGTTAGGTTGGGTTAGGTTGGGTTAGGTTGGGTTAGGTTGGGTTAGGTTGGGTTAGGTTGGGTTAGGTTGGGTTGGGTTAGGTTGGGTTAGGTTGGGTTAGGTTGGGTTAGGTTGGGTTAGGTTGGGTTAGGTTGGGTTAGGTTGGGTTAGGTTGGGTTAGGTTGGGTTAGGTTGGGTTAGGTTGGGTTAGGTTGGGTTAGGTTGGGTTAGGTTGGGTTAGGTTGGTTCAGTTTGAGTATGTTCGGTTAGGTTCCGCTAGGATTGTTTAGGTTAGGTTTAGCTATATTCGGTTAGGTTCGGTTCAGTTTAAGCAAATCGAACCGAACCAAACCGAACCGTTAGATTCGGTTTGATTTGGTTCATTTCGATACGGATGGGTTCAGTTTGCTTTTGTTCAGTTAGACCTTCGATAAATTTTAAAAAAGTAAATAATTATTAATTTTTAGTGTTTTAAGGAATAAAAATTGATTTAATGTTCAATTAAACTAATTTTTATTTGTAAAAATGTAGGAATCATAATTTTCTTGATTTTGTTTTGAATTTCATGCTTTTTTAAAAATTGTGCATTTTCATAAAAGGACCAAAAAAAACTGACCCGATTTGGATCAGTGACCTTAGTTATTTCAAGTTTTTGTTGACAGCTGATAGACGTCAGGGACCGTTTTGTTTCAGTTTGAAATGAGAAAATGCTTCTTTTGTAGCAATTTGTATGGGTTTTAATGGGGTTTTAAGAATGTTTCAATTTCAATTTTTTTAACAAAATCAACGATAGTCCGCAATTTTTTTTTTAGAAATCACTATAAAATGGTCTAAAATTATCATTTTTCAAAAAACTTCGTAGTTTTAAGAAAGGTGGTAAAACGTACCAGACCCCTGAAATGTGTTGCAGTCTAGGACAACTGGGCGCCGCCAACTCGGCGCCACCAACTGGGCGGCAGGCCAACTGGGCGCCGGGCCAACTTGACGCCGAGCCAACTGGGCGCCGGACTAAAATATTTTTTCTTGATAAAATGTGCAGATTAAAAACAACCTTAAAAAAATTAAAGTGGCGGATCCAAAATGGCGGACTTTCTTATTTATGCATCGATATGTATCGAATATGGAACTTGGCGGTGTTTCAAGTCGCAGAACACTACACCTACCAAATTTCAACACTCGACTTAATAGATGTTGAAAGTTTTGTATAAATAACATATTTATTTTGTTTTTATCTGCACATTTTATCGAAAAAAAAATAGTCCGGCGCTGAGTTGGCCCGGCGCCCATTAGGCCCGGCGTGGCGCCCTGTTGGCGGCGCCGAGTTGGCCCGGCGCCCGGTTGTCCCATTTCGAATTGAAATTTTTAGTTCCGAAATTTCATCTGACTCGAGCATAACTTGTAGTCCACCCAAGAAAAGAAGAGTTGAAGAAGACCCTTGTTCAAAGAAAGAAAATATTTTACCTGGAAGGTACAACATTTGTAAAGTTCTAAGATGAAAACAATAATTTTAATACATCCACTGCACTTAGCATGCTTAGAAATTCTTTTTACTCTTTTTTTTTTACTGAAGAGAATTTTGTAAACACACACAAGTAAGTATTCATGAATTATTTATTATTCAAACAGAAAATTGTTGATAAAAAAATTCTAGTGGAATTCAAAATTTTTATTTTGCGCCGCCACTGCCCTTTTTTATCCAAGACAAGCAAATAGAATATTTTTGCGATGTTGCATGTTTCCGGACTCACCAAACCGAAATTCTATTTTCATCTCTATTTTGCTCATTAAATTCTTACTTGTATTTGGTCAATTGCGATAAAAGCTTGATATAATGGCAATTTTGGCCCATGCCGGGTCTACCCGTAGGGTATAGAAGTCAATGGTTTTTAATATATTTGTTTTCAGATAAATGTCAGTTTTGTAATATTTTGATGGTGTGGCAAGTCAAAAAGTTTTCTATCCCAGAGCATTTTAAATTATTTAAATGTGTTTAGTATCTTAACTTATGAAAAAAACTTACTATCTTTCCTGCGATGTCTCCAAGGTAGAGTTCCCTGCAAACTTTCCACATCAGAGGTATCACCTCCCAAAACCTGCCGCAGTTCGGCGTCCCTGCTATCTTCTTTGGAGCGAAATTTACCAACCTAAATAAAAAAAAACTATTGAAAACTTGTTAAATTACAACAATAAATTGGTAGTTTGAACACGAAACTTTGATTTTTTTTAGTTTTAGTTAATTTCACTTACGTCCGTTATCATCTTTCCTCTAGTCTTATTTCTTTCTCTATGATTTGCTTTTTTCTCCAACTGTTGCAACACTCTTTCCCTAGTTGTTCTGTATTCTAAGGCAAATTCTGATACTATCCTACAGAACTCATTGGGTTTGGTATCGCCAACTTGATGGAAAGGTATGCCCAACCAAAGAAGGAATTTGTGAAATCTAAAATAATGACATTGTTTATACAGGGTTTACCAGATCTAATGGTCCAGAGTAAAGCTGCAGATTGTTGGGTAAAATGTTTGGGATCTAGCCGCAATTGCCTTCATTCAAAATTTAATACTAACGAAGATACAGAGTGTTAGGTATACATTTTAGTAAGTATTAAAAATGGCAGATGAAACTCGAGGGGACAGATGTATTTAAGAAGAAACTATAAAAAGCCATTTAATATGATATGAATATGAATTTATATGGTGGAGATCTGGCATATAGTGCAGAACCACTCTGCACTCCCTCCAAGGGGGTGAGCGGTGGCATGGCGTGTTTTCCAAAAATGAAGAATCGGGTCACTTTGGTTTTTCTACAAGGTAAAAAATTTTGTCTACAATGAAAACACGAACTTTTCTTGAATAAATTGTTTTACCTTAAAACAATTTGTTTTGAATTAAAATATTTCTTTTTAGTTCAACGCAGCGTTTAATCTTAAAACGAGACTTTATTTTTCTCCTTTAATTGTTTTGTTTCAGTTTACTCCATTTTGTAACAAAGCAAATTGTCTTCACATAAGTAACATTTTGCTTCTAGAGAATTAAAATAAAGAGGCAAGACATTTTTAGTGCTATATCAAGAAAATATTCTCTTGGTGAATAGGAAAGCACAAATTATATGATCTGCGCCTTTTTTGCGCCTAAACAGTATGTGTCCTTAATCAAGCCAAAACGACAGGCGCCCAAACAATCTTCGCAAAAAAAGTGTGTGTCAAGGCATTATTATTTTATGTTGTTTACGGCAATTGCGCATATATTCAGCACCCAAATGGTCATCGCATCGTTAGTGTTCAACAAGTACGTCCTCAAACGATTGGCAACGGAAGTGAGTGTCGCCTTCAAAATTATACCTACGCAGCACTTGGCATATAATGCAGTGCCGCGTGGTTGTAACAGCGCATGAAAATTTTAAAGACAGCTATACTTATCTAAACTATATAGCTTTTAAGCACAGCGTTCGAAAGAGAATTGATCTGGCTATAAGACGCAACTATGCAGGTCCCTATAGGGACCTTTTGCATGTCCCATTATTCGATGTTCTGTGAAGTGCATAAAAAAAGGAGAAGTACACAGTAAATACAGACCTAATCCTATACTTTCCTGGCGGTTTTTCACTGGTATTGGTTTTTCAGTTTTTCCCCAGTTGTTTTGAATTAATTTTGCCTACAGAACCCAAAACAGGCTTTTGATAGATAGTAGTAGTAGTAGTAGTGTGAGGTAGGCTCTAGGCCTGGCGACTAGGCACATGAAGCGCCCTTTTCGCCAACCCCCGGGCATCCCACCTACTGCGTGCTTCCTTCGCTAAGGAATCTGCCCGCCTTCTGTACAAAGGTCAGAATATCGGGCCACCTCAGATTCAGAAGGGCCACCTCAGATTCAGAAGGGCCACCTCAGATTCAGAAGGTCCTCCGTCTCAAAGGCTTCATCTTCGAATACCTCTCTTCTTGCCTCCTTGTATGCTTCATATGATGAGAGGAAATGCGCCGAGGTCTCGTCCTCGGCCCAACATCGCTCGCACGTCGCGTCCTTCTTCACTCTCATCTTTGCCAGGTGTCCCTGTAGGAGGCAGTGTCCGGTTAGGACTCCCACTATGGCTCCCACCTCTCTTCGTGTTCTACGGAGCAGCCAGTCCCTACGGGATTTGCTGTATCCTGTCACATACTCCTTCGCCTGTCTGGCGTTTCCTGTGTTGGTCCATTCCCTTTGTATCTCTTTCTGGGTCCACTCTGTTAGGGCCGACTTCATTTGCCCTCTTGTGAGCCCCAGGAAAGGCTCTGGCCCGACGCATTTCTGCCGAGATCCTCCCCTGGCGAGTCCGTCCGCTTTCTCGTTTCCTGGGACTCCCATGTGGCCTGGGACCCATACGAGCTCCACCTCTCTTACGCCGGCCAACTCCTGAAGGTCATCCGCACACTCCTGCACCAAACCCGCGGACATGGTTGGTTTGCACAGTGCTTTCAGCGCAGCTTGACTGTCTGAACAGATAAAAAGGCGTTTTCCTGTTTCGTTCCTAATTTCTTCCTCCCATGTTACCGCCAGTATAGCGTAAACATCTGCCTGGAAGACTATGGCATTGGGTCCCAGCCAGTAGCTTTTTCCAATGCCCTTGCTTTCCACGTACACTCCTGCACCGGTCGAATTCCGGTCTGTCAGCCTTGATCCGTCTGTATAGCAGACCGTGGTGTTGCTAAGGAATTTAACTCCCTCCTCCTTCCATGCATCCCTTGGCGGTATGGTTACACGGTATCTCCTTTTTTCTCTTAACCGCTTCTCTAGCATCGCTAGTCTGTATGTCAATAAAGGAATCTCCTTTTCCGTCACAGTCGCGATCTCCGAATGTCCTTTTTGACCACCGCTCCTTCTCCACACGCCCGCATCCCTTATCCTAAGGTATGTTGCCATCGCTTCTTTCTTTATCCAGGTGGACTGCGATGAGAGACCCAGTATCGTATTCAAGGCTATGTTAGGAGTAGACATTAAACCTCCGTTTTGACAGATAAGTAAAGGATAACGAAAATAAAGCAAATAAAAATTGTGTCTGCAAAAGGTCAAAATTGTTATTTATTGTCGCATTTATAAAGGATAAAGTTAGAGTGCGTGCAAAAGATTCCTAATAACTAGTTTAGTCGTTATAATGGTTGCAGAAATCACGGCTAGCTTAGGTCATCAAGTAGTGGCGAAAATTTTTTGCATGGTAACAAGACAATAATTAAAGTTGGCACTACTGCAAAATACAGGATTTCATAATTAATCTACAGATTTAGAAAACTTTTAAAGCTAGGTTAATTGATAAGTTTTAATTTGAAAATCAAGATCGTTGGACGTTCTCAATCAGGTGAGGTTACGAAAACGGACGGTTACGAAAACCCATTATTCACTGAAACTCACACTTTTTGGTTATTTTATTTTCTTATCAAGTTCATTGGCGTTCACTAAAATAATTTAAGTTATCAGTTGTCGATAACTCGGGTATAGTTTTTGTAAAGAATCATTTATTTTTATTTTCCAAATTTATTTCTTAGTGTTAAGTCATAATAACAAGGATAAAAGGTGCGTCTCCTTATAAACAACGCTAGAGTATAGAGGATCTTCTCCTTTTCTTTAAAATATGTCATATATACAGGGTCTCTAGCAGTAAGTAGCTTCGAACATTGAATGTTCTAAGGTAAGGAGTTGTCAGGTTGGCAATCCTGAATTAAGCCATTGAGAACACTGTAAAGTTAGAAACACTGTTTGTATGTCATATCAACTAAAAGTTAAAAATATGTAACCAGTTGCCATTTAACCACTGTCTTGTTCACTTGTCTTGTCCCGTCCCATTTTGTCTATCTGTCTGTTGCCTTTTAACAAATGGCGCAGTCGTAAATATTATTTTTTAAAAAGTAGTATTTTCAAATATTAATGCAATCCCCTAAATTCTAAGCTAAACCCATTCCTGTTGGTCACCATGTATTTTCGAGGTGTGCCGCCAATGAAATTTGTTGGAAATGTGGGCCAGCATTGGGCACTGTGGAGACAGCGTTTCCTGATGTACCTCAGAGCCACCGAAATCATCAAAAAGGATGAGGTAACCCAATGCGCTCAATTATTAACCTTAATTGACGAAGAGGGGATGCAAATATTTAATACGTTTATAGGTATTTAACATTGAGTTGTATACGTAGGGTATAGAAGTCAATGGTATTTAACGATCAAGATAAAGATAAATTGAATCCTTTAATTAACAACTTTAGTTTCTCTCTTTCTATTTTTAAAATGAAAAATAACCAGTCATAATATTTTTCTTTTCTTCTTACTGAAGGAAAAGAAATGGTAATAAATAATGAGAAACAAGACTAACAATAATTAAGTAAACATTTAATTTTATTTTAATTTTCCTTCTAGTGTGGAAGCATTAATAGGTAATGCCTGCTTGGTTACTTTGTTGTAAAAGTCTTGTGTAGTCTTAAGTTTATATACGATTTTATTGGAAAAACAACTAAAATAAGTGGCAACAAAAAAGTTAAAAAATTTAAAGTTAATAATACAAAATTTTCAAAGTGCATTTAACAAAAAACTGGACTGAAACCTGAAATATTTTAAAAATACATTTTTATTAAAAAAAGAGTGATGTCAGGTTGGCAATCCTGAATCATGTGATTAGTTTTAAGCTATTGAGAATACTGTAAAGTTGGAAAGACTGTTTGTATGACATATTAACCAAAAGTTAAAAATTTATAACCAGTTGCCATTTAACCACCGTCTTGTTCACTTGCCTTGTCCCGTCCCTTTTTGTCTATCTGTCTGTTGCATTTTACCACAGTAATAATAATGGAACCTACCTGTTCATTATTCTTCTATGAACAATGCCCAACAAAATAATTCTTTCCGCGCAATCGGCCAAAAAATCAGACATTTTGACTTTCATCATAGTCGAACCATCGTGCTTGGCGATCAGCTTCAGATGGTCCCATGAAGCTTTGCAATCATCTTGAAGGCGCTGAATATTTAAGGCTAACTCGTCAAAGTCTACTTTAGATGCTCTCGTGATTGCACCAATCTAAAAATTAAAATGTTTCACTTTTTCGGAACGATATCCGACATATTGTCAGGAATGTAAATTACCCCTGACTGTGCCACTGTAAGAAACCATCTTGGAAAAACGCAAAATATGGTTCTGTTAAGATAAGAAAAGGGTTCCGCCTCCCTCTACATTAGTTACATACAGCAGGTGATTGATGCGTGAAAAACTACGGAAAAGTGAAGAGTGGGAGTTGTAATGGTAAAGCGTGCGGATACATCACGTAGAGAGAGGGCTTTCCCTTCAAAGTGGCTATAGAAAAACTGTGAGATAGAAAGTGTTGTCTATAAAATGTCATTTTATCCCTGTTTTCGTTTAGGTTTACTTGTTTAGCTCATTAGCTAGAATGTAAAGTTAATTTTAGAATTATCAGCAACGCCACTGACTGGCTCCTCCAAGCTCTTCAAAGAGGGGATAATGGATTACTTAGGTCCAACCTACCGTTAATAAAAACCCAAACTTTGAGGAGTCAAGTTGGTAGTCACATTCTAAGTTTTGTTGAATTAAACTAAAACCTCTAAAATTAATTGTCAGTAAAGAAACATAAGATTTTTCTATTTGAATAATATTTTGCAGTTTCTTCTTATGGTAAGTTAAAGTTTTCATTTTAATATTTTGGGTCTTGTTTGTTTTATAGGTCATAAGAAAAGTCTTTTAACAATTTGTAAATTGCAACAGAGTTTTATTTTGTATTCATTAAAGTTTGTAACGTTTTTAAATCTGTTTTATACACACAAGAGATCTACTACGGTACCCTCGTTTAATAGTTCGATTTATAATAAAATCGTACCCGTTATCGTTATTTTTTAATGATATTAAATTAACTCACCTCAGAATACAGATCTGTAGCTTCAGGAAATTTCTCCATCACGATGTGACATAAATGGTGCAACAGCGAATGCTTGTGCACGGTATCTTTTACTTCAGGTACTTTGGTTAGATACTCGATTTGGAACCCTTTGACTTCGTTGCCATTAAGGAAGTTGCCCACTGATAGAAGTGTGCTGAGAATTGCTAAAAAAATTACACAATTTTACCCAAACCTGTTTCTACCGGGTAAGACATTGTCACTAGACACAACTTTGAAAAAAAGTGACGTTATTTACCTCTAAAAGTCTTGTTACTCCTTAAAACGGTAAAGCCCTGTTTTAAATCCATCAAGGGCTCTGCGATTTCTCTTTCAGAATTTTCAAAATCCAGTTTAAAAGCCCACAGTTTCAGTCTAGCTGGCAGTTCTGATATAGAAGCTAAAGTTAATAGGAACTGTTCTGCACTGCCTAGAGGTAGGTCAGGATTTGCTGAAAAATATAATAAGGGTTTATGTAAGGAATTTGATTACACACTTTCTTCCAGCCAGCAGTTAACAGAGACTGATGCACGCTGTAATTTAGCGAATCAAAGATGATCTGTTTTAAGAAACCACAAACCTGAAGAACGGCGCAAACACATGATTAGGAATAAGAGAAGGCTATGACGCGATTTTCGAACATGGCTCTTAATGATATTCTGGGTCTCCATGTTCTGAGCATTTGGATAAAAAAGGAAGCAATAGTGGCGTACCCAAGGATAAAGGTCGTGCATGGGTAAAGAAGAACTACTTTATCAACGTACAGGTTGGCGATATTAGAGAGGCGTAAATAGATGTAATTATTCTGTTTTTTTAAGGTTTTCTACGTTTTCGTCTAGTTTTTCTTCACATAATCTGTCGAAAATTGGGCCTTTCTTAAATCACATTTGATAGCTAAGCTTCTGATTCTTGCGTAAAAATTCGCTATTGATTCACCAGTTAGTTGTAAAGCTTCAAAAAATTTTCTTCTCTCTCTCTCTCCACCCATTAACCTGTGGCTCAAACAGCGCATTTAGCATGGCCACTAATTGGTCATAAGTTTTTAATTTCGCCAAATTTGGGTGGCATAAATTACGAGGAAGTTCAGAATTATTTTCTTCTGACGAAATGTCGTTCGCGATGAAATATTGATCAAGACGCTCTTGATGTATTGCCCAACACGTTTCGCTGTCTTTGGAATCATCAAACTTGGGCGCCATGTTGGCTTTTTACTATAATTCACTGTTCGGCCCGAATATTTGGGTTCAGATCACGTTTCAGATCAAGTTATCGTCACCAGTTGTAATATCTATGGATTACGATAAAATATTAATTCACACAGACTGTTATCTTAAATCTAATTTACATGAGCAATATGGCGTCAGGAAGGAGTAGCGGGGAACTGACACATGTGTGTAGTCGAGATGTGGTGGACGCTGTAGAGATCATATAGCGTGGTGGGGTAGCCTGTACTCAATATAACAATATAACAATATATGACGGACAAGATTAAATTTCCTAGTGTCACCATAGACATAAACTACAGGATTAAACGTGAAAATTAAAGGTATTGAAAGAGTTGGAGATGTAAGTGGACATATTAGCGGTGCATCTGCTCGGACAGCCAAGCTTCGTTCAAATTACTATGCAAACCCATTATTTGATTAAAACATGGGTTTGATACAAGAGAGTGCGGATACACTATGTGAGATGGCTGGATTGAGGGAGGTCGTGGATCTCCTATGAGTCCCAGGCCATATGGTATACTCTCAAGACAAAAAACTTTCTTACAAACTCACCAGAAGTAGACTCCGGCAAAAATGCGGCGTATCGGAGTCTAGACTAACCAAGGGACCTCGGCAGAACATGAAGAGCTAAGCTAAGTATGCTAACGGGACATTGCGTTCCACACAAAGAAATTCAAGGAACCCTTTAGTTGAATGTTTTTGGTTCCACAAGGACACTTGATGGGAACAAACGTCTAGCATGACGCAACATGCCAGAAATTCTCAACCGAGGGCGAAACGTGAGCGTACTTTTCTACATTAAATAAGCAATAAGAAGAGAGATGTTTCGCGAGGAAAAAGTGTGGAGAGATGCACGGGGTTTCCAGACCTTAGAGGCTTTCCTGTATCCCATTACAACTATAACGGTTTTCGGCCATACAGTTTAACTTTTAACCAAGTTTTAGCCATCGTGTAAAATGAAATTGATGGGGCCCTTTATCATGTATATTTGACTTCTGAATCTTTAAACTACGCGGCCGATGGTGTTGTATGCCTGTCTACTAATATACTCTAGCTAGCTAATATACCTATTCATTTGAATACAGCTCCAAATATTGTTTGTCTCTTTTTTTTATTCATTTAGAATTTTTACCTGCTTGAGCCTCCTGAATCTTGGTCCTTTCGTCTTCAGTTGGTAACATGGTTAGTAACTTTTCGATGCCCTCTCTATTCATAATGGTAGAGTCCATTTTTAAAATGGCTGTTTTGATAGACCTAGGTGGCGGTAGCTTCGTCATGCCGATATTAATTGCATTCGATCTTTTGTGATCTAGGACGATGATTTCTTTGTTTTTATTCAGTTCTTGTTGTTTCTAGAGGGAAAAAGTAGAGTTAAATAAAATAGTAAAAATAAAAAAATCCAGCTGATCAACTTATTTTACGAAGCTAAAGAGCGGTAGGTTTGGGGATCAACCATAAATAAATGTTCTTTGTACTATTTTTCAAATTAAATGTCCACTATTGGTTTATATTTTATTATTTTTAAAGTTACAAAGTTCTTTGGATTGCGTTACTGGAACACAAGGGCAAATACTACCCTTTAGTAAATGATAATGTTCCTAATAGCGCTAAATAAGTATATTCTATCTCGTATTTTATGTAAAACTTCGTAATGAAAATTTCTGTAACCACGCATTATTTAATTTAATGTGTTTTTCTTGAAAATACGTTACGAAACGGGGCTTAAATCAGGAATTTTTGTGTTATGTAATTTATTAATGTTCGCTAGGGAGCTTGATAGGAAGGCAATATGTCATACTTTTGCCATTTTCAGGTCAAGTGAAGTGATTTATTCCTGAGTAGACTGCTACCAAAAATGGTCTTAATTTTTTATTAGGGTCAATACATTTTAATAACAATATAATAAAATAATACAGAGAGGAGGGTTAAATCAAACCATTAATTTAAGCATAGGCTAAAATAGTGACGTAAGGTGTAAACATGCTTTAAAACTTATTATCTAGAAAAAAGGGTCGGGTAAGATAGTCATGCTTCTGAGTGTGATACGAGAAACTCCTATAGAACTTTAAAATTGTTTTTCAATTTTTTTAAACCTAGGTATTATTATAATAAAAACAAAAATTAGTCACTTAAGTTCATAAGAAAAAGGAGAGGTAAAATGTACAAAATGCAGAATAGATAGATGCGTACATCTAAATTGCGAAAGTAAATCTATCTACTTTAATGCATAAAGGGGAAGAAAACTCACCTCCTTTTATTGCAAGGATTTCCCAGGATCCACAAAAGAGTTGGAGAGGCAAAAGAAAAAAGTGTTAATAAGTATAAAGATATATGCACAAAATCATATATTTTTAATAAAAAACTCTACCACCATTTTATACAAAGTGTTTTATTAAAAGTTGCTTCCGGATTTATTTGTTTGGATCTTTATAAATTCGTACAGAAACTTAAAGAGATTTTTTAAAATTAAGATATTATTATATTGTCTGATTTTGCTATATTTTTTTAGGATAATTTTGAATGCTTCTTTCGGTAATTATAAATTTTTGTTTATTAAGTCTATTAAGTGCGCACTGTATATTTTGAAGTTGTTTTAGCCCATCTCCACTGAAAAAGTCAGAAAATACGTGTTTCACAACCAAGTTTTCTCGTGCAAGTTATTTTGAAAACTTTATTTGAGTATGCAAAATATGAGGACCGCAGATTGATAATGGCTTCTATTTATTTATGTATTTATTTATTTATTTATTAATACATGGGCTGCCAAACAGAAAGGAATGCCTTTCCAATTACATGACAGCTTATAATGACCATTATAAGTGCTTTTGTGAAACACAAGACGCTAGCGCTACCAAGTCCACTTTCAATCCCTGGCTTCGCAAGCGCAGATCTACCAATATTATTTACCTCATGTCTTAGAATAGATGCATACGGGTGATTTTCACTTGAATGATTCTAACCACATGAAAATAGAAAGTTTCAAAAACCTAACCTAACAAAACCTAATCAAATCTACCCGAACCGAAGGAAACTGAACCAATAATTTTTTTCAAAAAAAAAACTTTCCTGACTTCCTGCCCGGGATCCTAGAGGATGTGAATCCGAACCGAACCAAACCGAACCTAACTAAACTGAACCAAACCTAACCTAACCAAACTAAACTACAACACGTACTGCTAATTAGGTTTAGTTGGGTAGGGTTAGGTTTGGATAGGTTCGGTTCGGTACGGTCCGGTTCGGATTCACATCCTCTAGCATCCCAGGTAGGAAGTCAGGAAAGTTTTTTTTTTGAAAAAATATTGGTTTAGTTTGCTTTGGTTCGGTTCGGTTAGATCTGATTAGGTTTCGTTAGGTTAGGTTTTTGAAACTTTCTATTTTCATGTGGTTAGAATCATTCAAGTGAAAATCACCCTGTACATCGATTCTAATACATGAGGTAAATAATATTGGTAGATCTACGCATGCGCAGCCAGGGATTGGAAGTGGACTTGGTAGCGCTAGCGTCTTGTATAAAAAACTATGGACCTAAAACTAGAAAATAAAAAAAAACTACCTGTGAGCATATCACTGATTAAAAGTATAAAATAAAGTTTGGTTATTCCGGAGAGAGAGTCTTTTCACATAACTATATTCAAACACTTTGTAAGCCAACGTTTTTAAGGTAAATACTGATATTCTAAACAAGTCGTGGTTAAAATAAGTGTTATAAGAGGTAAGCATCTGGGAGACTGGTGAATTCTGTCCGTAATTTGTATTATATTTTTTGTTATTGAAAAGCATGTAGTGCCGAGTATTTGTTTGCTTTATGTTAAATGGCAGCCTACTCAATAATTGTGGGCAATTAATTTTATTAATCAAACAAGTTTCATGGCTAATCGGACAAAAAGGAGTTTTTTGTTTCTCTCATATTTTTCCGTGGGTAGCCCGAAAGCTTAACCTGACGGGGGTCCAAGATCTAATGGACACCTAATAAGTGTTGACAGTTAACTGTTTCGTCCTTATGGGACTCCTCAGAACACTGCTGGTCAATGTGACAAATCTTGCGAAGTTAATTAGACGGTTTTGTCTCAAATTAAATGTAAATGATAAGAGAACTATAGCAAGAAGCGCCCTCTACCGAGATACGAGAGAAACAAAAAACAAAAAACACAAGCAGGCGAAACACTGCTATACAATATCGATCAATGAAAAGATCGAATGCAAATAAAAGAAAACAACTATAGTCCGTGACCTACGACAGCTCTTTGTCTTTTCAGGCCGGATCAACGCATTTTGCATTTTTTCCCGTCATCAAGGCAGTGAGCGTCAATCAACGGAATTTTTAAGCCAAATAATACTAACAAACTCCTTTTTGCCCGATTAGTCATGAAACTTGTTTGATTTTTAAATTCACGGGTACGAAATTTCACGTTTGTTAGTATTATTTGGCTTAAAAATTCCGTTGATTGACGCTCACTGTCTTGATGACGGGTAAAAATGCAAAATGCGTTGATCCGGCCTGAAAAGACAAAGAGCTGTCGTAGGTCACGGACTATAGTTGTTTTCTTTTATTTGCATTCGATCTTTTCATTGATCGATATTGTATAGCAGTGTTTCGCCTGCTTGTGTTTTTTGTTTCTCTCGTATCTCGGTAGAGGGCGCTTCTTGCTATAGTTCTCTTATCATTTACATTTAATTAGAGACAAAACCGTCTAATTAACATCGCAAGATTTATCACATTGACCAGCAGTGTTCTGAGGAGTCCCATAAGGACGAAACAGTTAACTGTCAACACTTATTAGGTGTCCATTAGATCTTGGACCCCCGTGAGGTTAAGCTTTCGGGCTACCCACGGAAAAATATGAGAGAAACAAAAAACTCCTTTTTGCCCGATTAGCCATAAAACTTGTTTGATTTTTAAATTCACGGGTACGAAATTTCACGTTTATTAATTTTATTGTTTACCAATTTATGTAAAAATACAGTATAAGCCACCAGTTGCTTAATTTACCTAGCTTATAATAAGCTAAACTTATCTCATAGGTTTCAACAAATTAATTGTCTATCATATCGAAAATTCAAATGAAAGATAAATTTTTGAAAGATAAATTTTTGTTGAATTCTTTTAATTCTTTGAATATATTTGGCATATCTAGGGCACCAAACACTACTCACAAATTCTAAATGACTTCGTACATACGCGTTGTATAATAGTAATAAAGAGTTTGCGTTTGTGAACACTTTGGAGACCCTTAATATAAATCCAAGCATTTGGTACGACTTTTTGACAATGTTTTCTATATTTCTAGCTGATAATAGATCACAGATTAACGATACGGATGTTACCGGGCCAGTTTTTGGTCTATTTTTTTATCCCTCTTCCTCTTATTGTCGTGTTTGAATTTCTGAACATTTAACAAAGTTGACGCTCTAAAGTCACACATATGTTTCCCTAAGAAGCTAAGTTTTTAAGAAAATTTAAAACAAAACTAGAAATTCAGGTTTTGGGGTCTGGGAAGTATTGTGGGGGTTTCGGCCTTATGAAACCCTCAAAAACCCCCGGACCCCCCAAAACCTGAAATTTTTAGTTTTGTTTCAAAATTTCTCAAAAACTAAGCTTCTTAGGGAAATAAATGTTTCCTTTTTAGCGATATATAAGTCAATAAAATACGACTAATGACAAACTCTCCAGTGGTGTCCGTTTATTGAGGTAATGTAAAAAAAGAAATAAAAGGAACATGTTTATTACAGGTTTTACCCGATTTTCTTGAAAACCGAGCTATATGAAAAAAAAAAATACTTATGGTTTATTGTAGACAATAAAATTTCCTTTTAAACGATGTATAATAAATAAGCTTTATCCATTTTTCTCAGAAATTATATATTTATATTTTATTATAGAAAATAAAATTCCCGTTTCAACAATGTGTAAGTCAGGGTTATTGGATAAAAACCTGTAAAATACTCTGCCAATATATGTGCCCCTAAGCTCACACTAGGTACTATAGTTATAGTGTACGTGTGAGCTAATATAACTAAAAACTGAAATAAATTTTATTCAACTCCAGACTAAATTACCTTTTGTTTGATACCACACAAGCCATGTTTTGACTTAAACTCAAATTTTTGAAATCTACCCCCACCCTTAAAAAAACAAAAACTTTAATGTATTTTGTTAAACTCCGGACTCAATTACCTTTCGTTTGATATCACACACGCCATATTTTCACTTAAACTCTAATTTTTGAAATATACCGCCACCCTTTTTTTTAAATAAATTAAAATGTATTTAGTTTAACTCCAGACTCAATTACCTTTCGTTTGATATCACACACGCCATATTTTCACTTAAACTCTAATTTTTGAAATATACCCCCACCCTTTTTTTTAAATAAATTAAAATGTATTTTGTTTAACTCCAGACTCAATTACCTTTCGTTTGATATCACACACGCCATATTTTCACATAAACTCTAATTTTTGAAATCTTCCCCCACCCTTTTATTTGGTTTGTGTTCGGTGGATTTTGTTAAACTCCGGACTCAATTACCTTTCGTTTGATATCACACACGCCATATTTTCACTTAAACTCTAATTTTTTAAATATACCCCCACCCTTTTTTTTTAAATAAATTAAAATGTATTTTGTTTAACTCCAGACTCAATTACCTTTCGTTTGATATCACACACACCATATTTTCACTTAAACTCTAATTTTTGAAATATACCCCCACCCTTTTTTTTAAATAAATTAAAATGTATTTTGTTTAACTCCAGACTCAATTACCTTTCGTTTGATATCACACACGCCATATTTTCACATAAACTCTAATTTTTGAAATCTACCCCCACCCTTTTATTTGGTTTGTGTTCGGTGGATTTTGTTAAACTCCGGACTCAATTACCTTTCGTTTGATATCACACACGCCATATTTTCACTTAAACTCTAATTTTTTAAATATACCCCCACCCTTTTTTTTAAATAAATTAAAATGTATTTTGTTTAACTCCAGACTCAATTACCTTTCGTTTGATATCACACACGCCATATTTTCACTTAAACTCTAATTTTTGAAATATACCCCCACCCTTTTTTTTAAATAAATTAAAATGTATTTTGTTTAACTCCAGACTCAATTACCTTTCGTTTGATATCACACACGCCATATTTTCACATAAACTCTAATTTTTGAAATCTACCTAACCCTTTTATTTGGTTTGTGTTCGGTGGATTTTGTTCATTTTTAAACGGGACCATCTCGACCCAAGACCCAGTCTAGGTACCAAATTTCATTAAAATCGGCCAAGCGGTTTTTGAGTTATGCGCGTTGGTCGTTACAGACAAACAGACAGACAGACAGACAGACAGACAGACAGACAGACAGACAGACAGACAGACAGACAGACAGACAGACAGACAGACAGACAGACAGACAGACAGACAGACAGACAGACAGACAGACAGACAGACAGACAGACAGACAGACAGACAGACAGACAGACAGACAGACAGACAGACAGACAGACAGACAGACAGACAGACAGACAGACAGACAGACAGACAGACAGACAGACAGACAGACAGACAGACAGACAGACAGACAGACAGACAGACAGACAGACAGACAGACAGACAGACAGACAGACAGACAGACAGACAGACAGACAGACAGACAGACAGACAGACAGACAGACAGACAGACGGCGCAAAAAAATTAGGATCACCATAGTACTATAGTATAGTATATGTGTGAGCTAAAAATTAATCTGTTTGGTGATTTGTAAATTAACGGACGCCTATCAAGTTTAAATCGGTAAATATATTTTGTTATACAGCGTTTAAACCAAAATTTTATTGTCTACAATCGACTATAAAGAATAATTTTTGATAGAGAGCTTGGTTTTTAAGAGAATCGGGTAAAGCTTGTGACAAACATGTGGTTTTGTAATTTTTTTACATTTTCTCAATAAATGGACGCCACTGGAGAGTTATCTATTAGTCTGACCCAACCGACTTACACACTATTAAAAAGGGAATTTAATTTTCTATAATAAAGTGTAGAACAAGCATAATTTCTGAGAAAATTAAACTTGTGAAAGAATTGGCAAGTTTAGTGATTTTTCAAAATTGATTTTTTGTTTGATTTAATAACTTTTTATTTACCAACTTTTACTTAAATAATTATTACAGGGAAACTATTTTACTCAAAAAAAAGATATTAAAAAGAAGTAAGAATTATATAAAAATATATATTAAACAAGTAAAATCGGACACCCCTAAATTGTTACAGATGGAGTTAATCTTTTTTTGTAACAGATCGTTGAAAGGGAAATTTTATTGTCTACAATAAAGTAAAAATAACATTTTTTGATATAAAGCTTGGTTTTTAAGAAAATCGGCTAAAATATGTAATAAACATGTTTCTTTTTTAAATTTTTTTACATTAACTCAATAAACGGACGCCGCTGGAGAGATTGTCATTAGTCGTACCCCACTCCGGAAATTTTATTTTCTTCAATATACTACTAATTTTTCCTAAAAAGTTTAGTTTCTCAGAAAATTTTTAAAAAATCTAAAAATTTTAGGTTTTGAGGGGGGCTTTTGGGAGTTTTTGCAGCTAAATTTAAAAAACTGATTTAGTTAAATTTTTAAAAATTAGAACGACAATAAAAGGCGAAGGATAAAAAAAATTGGAACAAAAACTGGCTTGGCAACATCCCGATCGTTAATCTGTGACATATTCTCGGCTAGAATCCAGTGTCCAACTTCGGTCCTTATATTTTGCATACTCAGCTACCCCTAACGCCTGCACTATTATATAACTATTAAAAGCTCGTGAGTCTTGCTAACCTTATTAATTAAATCTTTGGCTCTAGATTCGAACAGGTGCTCGAGTTTTTGAGTATCAATAGTAACGGGGTTCAGTTCATCCCAAATAAAACCGGTTTTAAGTTTTACTGTAGCCACTGGGTCGTCTCGCACTTCTTTCCAAAATAATTTTACCTAAAATCAAAAATGTTTAAACCAATAAAAATTTAATTCTAAAAAAAACAGCGTTTTTCCAAAATTTGAACTAAATAGAGCGAACTGGCTACAGGACTATGATGAATCGTGAACAAGAAGCCCTCTTAAGTTCCTTAAGGCACAAATAATGAAATGGCTTAGCCACAATAATATAAAACTTATAAAAGGACCACTAAAACAATTTTAAACTCTGGTATCGGAACTATAAACCAAAAGGAGGTTCATGAGGCTTCTTTTGCTCTAATATTAAAATCTTTAAAAGCAAGAAAATAGAAATTAAACATTAGTAAATTACCGTCTTCTTATTTTTCTTCACGGGTATCTTTGTCTCCAGTGTCTTCATACTGGACCTACTCTGCAGATTCACCCCAAACAAGGGCATATTAGGAACTGGCGGGGGAGCGATCAACCTGCTATTAACTAGAGGAGGGGGAGGTGGGGCTGGACCAAGGTCCTGAAGAGGAGGTGGGGGAGGAGGGATGCCGTTTGCTACAGCTACTGGGGCAAGAATGTCGATTTCATCGTCGGTACCTAAAAAAGAAAAAATGAATTGAATAGGGTTAAAAACTAATTAAATTTTTTTGTGTACAAACTACAAGATGCAAATTCAGTATAACGTATGAGGGTCACGCTAAAACTCTAGATATTTCGCTGCAATATGCAGCGACAGTGCTTTAATCATTCAGTAGATGTTTTACTACAGACGCGAATTCATCAATTTTACCGTAAAAATCGAACCAGGTACTCTCGATTTCCGAGTCATGATTTTATATGTCTACAAAAAAGGACTAAAACAAACTGAATATGACGAAAGTTTGGTAAGTTGCTTTGGGGACTCTGGCCCTTCTAGGGCTATAGTTTTGAACTGATTTGCAGAGTTTAAAAGGGGCCGAGTGTCATTCGATTATGAGCCTCGCACAGATCGACCGCCGGAAACAGTAGAAGCTGTCCGATTACCTTCGCCTAAGGAAGCTATGATGTAGATGGTGCCAAATTTGTTGGTAAATGAGCAAAAAGCAACAAGAGTTAATTGAGCTAAATTTATGCTTCAGAGATTTGAAATATCCCAGCCGAACTTATTAAATATGGCACTGAAGAACTGTTTTGGAGATTACGGAATCTTTTCCAAAAATATTTAAATGGAACTGTAGTCCCAACTGAGTGGAAAACGTCATATATATACACAATACACAAAAAAGGAAGGAAAGATGTATGTGACAATTATAGAGGTGTATCTGTGACTAGTACGCTAAGCAGAATATACGGTAAAATAAGAAATAAAGTAGAGAGCGAATATAAAGACATGGAGGCAGAAGAACAAGCTGGTTTCAGGGCGGGTAGATCGACTTCAGATCATCTCTTTTGTATAACCCAAGTTATTGAAAAGAAACTGGCATACGGACAAGAGCTGCATCTGCTTTACGTAGATTTGCAGAAGGCATATGATAGTATACCACTAAATCTACTTTGGAAAGCGTTGGAAAACACAAACATAAGCGTACAACTAATTAAGGCCGTCAAAGAGTTATACCGCAATAGTAAGGCAAAAGTTAAAATAAAAGCAAAACTACCAAAGGCTTTCAAGTAAATAAAGGTCTTAAACCAGGTTGCTGTATCTCGCCTACGCTCTTCAAGATATACTTGGAACAAGTCCTTAAAGTATGGAAGAGAAAATGCCAAAACATGGGAATTCCGTTAAACGAAACCACCTTGTATACTTTATGTTTCGCCGATGATCAGATAGTAGTGGTTCATGATTATGATGACCTCGAATATATGACACGAAAACTAATAGAAGAGTACAATAAGTGGGGAGTAGAGGTTAATCTCAATAAGACAGAGTATATGTGTATCGGTGGAATGAAACAGGATCTAATCTTAAATACCGGGCAGCGAATTCACTCCTGTGATGAGTATAAATACTTAGGTCTAAAAATTACAGCTGACGGAACACTAGACAAAGCTATAAATGATCGAAACGTACAAGGAAGAAAAGCAATAACTTTATTAAATGGAATAATTTGGGACCAAAGTATATCAAAACATAACAAAAAGCTTACATATAACACCATTATAAAAAGTATTATTACATACGGCTCAGAAGTATGGCCAATCAAGGATAGAACAGAAAAAATGCTTTCCGCTACGGAGATGGACTATTGGAGAAGAGCAGCAGGGAAATCAAAAAGAGAAAGAGTTACAAATCAAAGAATAAGAGAAATTATGACAGTGGGTGAACGTACTTTAGTGGATGATATAAGAACAAAACAACTGGTGTGGTACGGACATGTATAAAAAATTAATGATGAAAGACTACCTAAACAAATACTACAATGGAAACCAACTGGCCGAAGAAAACGAGGACGGCCAAGGAGAAGCTGGAGAGAAGGAATAGACAGTGAAATAAGAATAAGAGGCCTAGATGATGAATTATGGGCAAACAGAAACGAGTGGAGATTAGGTATCGGAAGACGTAGAAAGTTCTGAAACCGATAAATATATATATAGATTTGAAAATGGGCAAAGTAAAAACATCTTCAAAATCGTAAGGGATGACGAAATGTAATATCATTATGATCCCGAAATTAAACAGCAATCATCAGTTTGGTAGATAAGAGGAAATAAGTTTTAAAGATTGTGAGTCCCGTCCATAGAAATCTAGTTTTTCAAGCAAAACCGAGCGATCGACACAGTCAAATGCTTTGGACAGGTCACACAGCGTTAATGTGGTGTGCTGTGGTTTAGCACACCACATTAACGCTGTGTGACCTGTCCGAAGCGTTTGACTGTGTCGATCGCTCGGTATTGCTTGAAAAATTAGGTTTCTATGGACTGGACTCACAATCTTTAAAACTTATTTCCTCTTATCTACCAAACAGACAACGGGCAGTTTTTTATAACAATAGAATATCAAGTATAAGAACGGTAAAACACGGCGTACCTCAGGGGTCAGTAATGGGCCCACTTTTATTCATAGTTTATATAAAATACCTTTTTTACCATATGAAACCGGTTATAGCCTTAAATTTTGCAGACGACTCTAGTTTTAAAACTTCAAACTCCGAACTAAAATCTCTGGAGCTGGAAACTAAAAACGCACAAGAACGTGCCGGCCAATGGTTTTCCTCAAACAAACTTAAATTGAATGAGGGAAAAACGCAATCACTAACATTTTCGACAAACAATACAGTTTTAAATGGGGAGTCTGCAAAATTATTAGGTGTGGTTCTGGATGACCGCCTCTCCTGGAAAAACCTTGTTGATTACCTTATTAAACGACTATCTAGTACAATTTTTTTATTAAGAAGAATAAAACACATTATTCAAGAATAGTGTTCTTATCTCATGTTACCATGCCCTTTTTCACTTTATTTTAAATTACGCAGTTGTACTATGGGGTAATTCTACCGATTCCATAAAGGTTTTCCGAATTCAAAAGAGCCATAAGAATTATAGGTAATGCTGGATATAGAGATCATTGCCAGCCCTTTTACCTTTTACATAATAAATTAGCCTAGGTTAAATATTAAGTTACTACTATTTTGAAAATTTTGACTTGCTGTAAACATATTTTTATATTGTCCTACAGTCAATAAACGATCTTGTATCTTGTATCTTTGGTGCTTTAAAGGTGAGCAGTCTTCAACGAAAATTCCTCGATCCCAGATGGTCGCATCATTTTTTTACAAAAGTAAATACATAAAGAACGTAGGTTTGGAAAATCAAAGGACGGTTACTTCTGAATGATGTATAACCAAATGTGTTCCTGTAGCCTTCCAAGAACTATGTAAAAAACGTTCAAAGACTGGTCTACGGGGTATTGAATGGCACCATGACAATCCACCTGCCCACAGCGCCGTTAAAACAGAAGATATTTTTGCGGAACAGGGGGTCAAACTGTAGCCTCACCCACCTGATTCTCCCGACCTAGCTCCGTGTGACTTCTTTCTATTCCCTAAGATCAAAGAATAGTTTCGAGGTCTTCATTTTTCTACGGATAAAGAAGCAGTAGCTGAATTTGAGAAGGAAATTAGCAACCTTTCACAAGAGGGTTGGTCACAAGAACTTGAAACGTGGTTTTACCGAATGCGGAAATGTATTGTGGTTGGAAGGGGAAGAATATGTTGAAAAAACAGAATACAATTTTTTTAAATAACCTTGTAGTTTTTCTGTTTCTAAAAACTTCCAAACAATAATTTTACTTTAATTGTTGTGAATAAAAAAAGTGTTTTTTTGTTTAAATGCAAAGAAGACCTAATTACCAAGTTGCTTTATATGCTGAATAAGCTAGAGTTGAATGTAGTTGATGCTCCCTAGAAACTAAACTCCGTAAGGAAAGGGGAGCTACTATCGAGAACTATAAAGAATTTAAGAGAATTTTCTGCTGTTGAAAAACACTGGACGGCCAAGAATATTATCTAATAAATTTGATCAACCTACCAAAAAAATGTGTCAAGATAAGCCATTTGTACAATCGGAAAAACCCTGGCGGATGTTAAAAAAAGTTAACATTGTGGCAAAAAATTCCAGAACTATAAAAAGCGGTCTAGTTCAACACAACCTGTTAAATTATTATTATCCAGCCAAAAAACCACTACTTTCAATAAAAAAAAATTGGCGATATCGTTTCAAATTTATTGTAAATCATGCTTACTGGACAGGCAAAGAATGAGTAACACTTATTTTTAGCGAAGACTCAAAGTTTCACCTGTTTTGAAGTGATGATGTGTGACATGTAGCCCTATAAAAAATAATGGATTCAATGGCATTAAAAAGTATTCAGTTTTTATACCTTTTAATAACTATGTATCCTGCTCAATTCCCTGAGCAGAGGATAGGTATTCAGAATTTATTCAAACCAATACTTTTTAATCCAAAACTGTTTTGGTTACATGTATATACCAAATTGTGAATTCATTTTTTATACATTTAAATACTTCTTAATACCTTTTGAAACCTATCCATTTAAATGACTTTTTATAAATTCATTATTTATACCGTTGAATACTTTTCAATAACTTCCTTTATCAATACAATTGAATGAAGTTTTCAAGTATTCATTTTCTATATATTTAAATACATATACTGTTTAAAGCAATCCAATTAAACACCTTTTTATGTAATCATTATTTATACCAATGAATACTTTTTAATTCCTTCCTTTCTCAATACAACCGAATAAACATAAAAGGATTCATTTTTAATACATCTGAATACATACTAATACGCTATAAAACAATCCATTTAAATGACTTTTTATGAATTCATTATTTATCCCGTTGAAAACTTTTCAATACCTTCCTTTATCAATACAATTGAATGAACTTTTTAAGTATTCATTTTCTATATATTCTAGGCGACACCAAAATTTTGAACCAGGTAAACATCTAATCCGTCACCGTAAAATAGTTTTTTTTTTCTATCTTCGGCAGTCCAGTGAGCATGATTACCTGCAACCTTTAAAAGGAAATGTACATTTTTTAATGAAAATAGTGTTTTTTGGTTAGATTATGTACTAACAGGTTGAGTTGAACTAAACGCCTTTTTAAAGTTATAGAATTTCTGTCACAGTGACAAACTTCTTTTAATCCTGTCAAGAGTTTTGTTGATGGTATAACTAAGTTATATTTACACATTATCTTGATACGAAGATTAGAGATGCTTTTCTTTGACGTCGGGTAATTCTCAGGGGCAAAACAGATCTTCGAACTTTAAAACCATTTAGAGTTCTTTATACTATAGATCAATGTAATAATATATTTTTAGCTCTTTCAGTTTACTTGATACCCGGATTGAACGTTGATTTTTAATACCGATTGTAACTGCTTGTGCACGATCCATATTTAAAATTTTCATTAGTTACTATAACACCTATCAGTGTGGCATAAATAACTCATATTAAATACTTAAGGCTTTCTAAATAGAAGGAGATAAATGTGTGTTGCTATATTTTTTTCCAGCAGAAAAGTGTAGTCGGTTTAATAAAAAAATAAAATTTTCCACACCAGAGAAAAGATAAAAGATTTCTTATCTCATATGATTTAGAAAACATATGCTCTTATAAGATGTCGAAAGCCAATCTATACTCTATGTGCATATGTACTTAATTTGCTTTTTGATATAATTTTATAATTTGTTGCTATCATTTTGTCATATACTATAATACTGTCTATTGTTATCCGGAAACATTTTACACTTAAAATCAATGTTATCCTATTTTCTTACCTAAGTCAGTAAAATCCATATCACATAAGTTTAACGGCCTATTCAGACTAGCAACCAATTCCTCCCATCTCAGCTCATTCTCAGATTTCTTAGCTTCAATTTTTGGTAAATTCTCACTAGTTGGACTTTTCACTACGTCTGCCTTTGATTTGGACTTGGCTAGACCTTCTTTGGCTTTGGAAATGAGACCAGACATATCTCCGAAACGACTGATCTTGTTTTCATCCGAGGGACTTTGAATTATACTTTGATTTGCAAGTTTTTGGGTAAGATCTATAAATATCAAAATAATAAGACCCAGTGAGTATCAAAATTATATTATAGTGAGTAAACATAGAAAAAAAAATAAAATAAAAGACGAGGGGTAATATTTTGGGTTAGGGAACACTAATGTTGTCAGTTTGGTTTGGTTTGAAGTTGAAATACGTCTAAGGCAAAAAAAATAAAGTAAACTAAGGTTACGGGTTTCAAAACCGGAAACACTAAAACAAACCTTTAACGGTATTTTCTTTTTTCAGCTGCATTACTTGATTTCGTTCGTTTTCGTTTGTGACGTCCGATTCCGCCATTTTTTCTTGGTTTTGCAAACACGACATAATCCAGGGTTGTTTGTGAACATCCTCACTAAAATTATTACAAAATAAATATTTTTCTAAAGAGCTCTGAAGTGATTTAAAAGTTGTATCGCCTGTGATTTGGAATGTAATACATTCCGGACTGATGTGATTTAAAAAGTTCAGAGAGTTTTAGAAACCATTTTCCGAATTGACAAATAGAATGGAAATCTTTATGCTCCACAGAAAAAACACTTTAGGTTGTTGCTTACTAAAATTTTAACAGGATAGAAAAAATTAGGACATAAAGAGATTTAGTAGTTAACTATACCTGTCAAGTTGTTTGTTAACAGCATTGAAGTAAGGTGTAAGATCCTTCCGACTGCAATTTCTATTGAGCATGTTGCCATTTGCAAGCCTCTGTTGTAAAGCATTTGTATAAGAACCTAAAATGGGAATAGCATATTACATAACAAGAGAAGAAAGTGACAGGTTTCACATGAGCGTGAATGTTGCGAACGAGGCTCTAGCCGAGAGCAACACATGTGCGGAAGAGTATGGTGACAGCTAACGTCATCCATGGGCGCACCCAGGGGGGGGGGCGGAGCCCGGGCCCGGGCCCCCCCCCCCAAACCTTAGATTTTTTTACATATTTTCGACATATTTCAGAAAAAACACAAAAAATAGCTTAATATTCGACATCATGAGGCTTCGGGCCCCCCAAGAGGCCTCGGGCCCCCCCAAGACATATTCCTGGGTGCGCCACTGCGTTATCGTACACTTTTCTATACATGTGCGGAAAAGTACTTTTCCACATATGTGCGGAAAAATTTCTGCATACTGTTAAAACGTTTTCTGTGGATGCAAATCATTTGAAATCCATCAGTTTCATATTTGGTCGTAGGAAAAATATATCAATGTCATAAAACCAAAAAAATATGCAATAGGTATAACGACACTGACTCTACAATTTTTTGCACCCTACGAGACAAAAGTCGCAGTAGTGAAACCGCCCACTACCCCTGAGGCTAACCGTAGTTATGTCGGTGTCCCCATAGTGGCGTATGTAATCCCAAGTAACATTTCTTTATTTATAGCAGAAGCAAAAAGGTTGCCAGCGCCTTTCCTTAAAACCATTAGTTTCAATGTTTGGTCGCTAGCACGTTCCCATTACCCTTATATACCCCTTAGACCTCCTAAATGGGACTCCCTAGTTGGTGGTGGCAACCTATGTATTAAACTCACTATAAAACCATAAGAAATAAACTCCAGCTTCGCCCTCTAGCGGTTCCACCAGTATAAAACCTTTTAGAGCCTAAAGCTATTATGCCAGGTTCTAAAAGCAACTCAGAAACGTCCTCTATTCTATTATAAAACTAGATTTGGTAATTTGGTACCCTGGCGATTCTGTTGAATACCATAATACCTTTAGAGTAAAGAAGTTTTCCTATAAAAGCTCAGAGCCCAAAATTATTTTATCACATAAAAATATACCAGTTTGTCGTTTTGTTGATGGTCAAATTGCCTGCCAGATTAATTTTTCTGATAAAATCGTATCTGAAAAGCTCTCAAAATAAGCGCGCCATCTCAAGAATGCTTTTTAATAGTTTTTTGATAACAAAATAACAAATATTTAAAATTAAAAAAAAAATCATTTACACTATTCACCATTAAAAAAGTCTGTTTGGTTTACATAAATCAAAATTAAAGTAAAATTATGGTTAAAAACACTGCTAAAACGACTAGATAAATATTTTCTCTTTACAATGTTTTTTAAATAAATTTATATACGCCATTATGGTTTTATAGTGGTCACTTGGTTTTATTTGTTACTGTATCGCAACAAGGATTTTTTAGTGCCCTTATGAAACCAACAAAAAAGAACAATGTAAACATAGTCATCATAACCTCACTTAAATTTTTTGTATTTATTTTTAAAGTGTTTAAAAGCGTATAATTCAACACTTAAATGTTTTTTATCGGGCAATTTTGACACAATCGAGAGGGCCAGTGCAATGATATTCGTTGTGCCTGCAGGTTGGAGGGCAACCTCTTATATTGGCCGTCTAAACAGGTCTTATCTAGGCCTGGGTGTCCTACCCAGGAGCACGGAAACTCAACAATTATTAATTATTGGGCTTTAATTAATCAATCTTGCAATAGGTAGGTACCAATCTGTAACTAGGTATATCTATTATTTTTACAAGAAATACCTAAAAAAATAAAACATGAAAGTATTTACTTACTTCTGTTAGAACCCTTAAGGAAACAAGGTTTTATATGGCCGCCTATTTAAATAATATGTAATATACAGCTATGGGTAACTATAAATACAAAAGAATTAAGATTACCTTTAAGCCTTCCTATAAAACCTTTTTAAAATGCCTAAAAGTAATGGCAAAAACCAAAAGTCTTAAGTTTATATTTACCACTCTTAAAAACCGTACGGAAACTAGGTTCTATATGGCCGCCTATCTAATCATATTGACTTTTAAACTACTGGTAACTATAAAAACAAAAAGATATAAGATAACCTTTTAGCTCTATTATAAAACACTTTTGTGATGATCTAAAGTAATGAAAAAAACTAAATGACCAAAGTTTATATTTATTTCTTTTTAAAAACTTTAGGTAACATGGTTTTATAAGACCATCTTTATAAATCAGAAATCAATAGAACCAAAAGTATTTAAAAGGAACAGAAGGAATATCAGTTTTATAATACTCCCTTTATTAATCACTTTTTGGTTGTATAACACCCCTTTAGGTAATTGGCAATATAAATTACCTTTATGTAGCCAAATTGATCCTAAAACCCATAACAGCACCCTCTAAATAACCTAGGAACCAAATTAATAAAACCTTCAGTGGTAATAATGTTACTTGGGATCAAATGTACTATACGGTTTTGTTTTACTTTGACACATGATTTAATTTAAATAAGTAATAGTGTGTAGGCTTTTAGGACAGTCGGCCACCCCGAAGGGAATATCCTCTCGGAGGTTTTGTGTTCTGCAGAAAGTTAAATCTAGGTATTCGAATATAATGTAAGCGACTTATTTTTCGGCTTCATTATATCTCCGCAAATTCCCATTATGTGCAGGTGTTTTGGCAAGTTCTTAAAGGAATCTGAAATGCATCTTATTGTTGCCATCAGTTAAAGGTTCAGTTTTGATGATTATGACAGCGATCAGTGAATAGGAAAACAAAAACTAGAATAACCTTATTGATTACACAGGTATACGACCAAAAAGCTGCTCCCAATTTTTCCACTGTTCCTGATAGATTTTTGGGTGCTGAATCCGGAAAATTTACACATAAAGATCCATCTGTTGGTGCAAGCAAGAAATTTCCTAATTTTCATTTTCTTTTCCTTTTCTGCGCGTTTAAAATAATTTAAATTTTCGCGCTCTAAAATATGCATATGGGGTTTCACGGCACCGGACACGTGGAAGAGAAGCAGCGCCGCAATAAGTGCGCAAAGAACCACCGTCACAACAAGACACTAGCAAAATCACGTTCCCGAAAAAAGTGAATTTGAGGTGAAAAAACTGGACGTTTAAACGTCGACTGGAGCTGCAAGAGAGTCCGAGGTAGGTGCCTTTTCATATAAAATTCCATATGTATCGTAACTTTCCATTTTCAATCGTCAATACCGACATTTATTTTTAAATGTGCTTGTGAAGCCAATACCGGCAACCTATCGAAGGAAATTCCGTTATTTTTCAGCCCTTGCACGCACATTTAATGGCCCTTCGACCCAAATTAATAGTTTTCCAAACTACCTAGACTCCTGTGGTTCAGCAATTTCCTACAAAAATTCCAAATTTCTATTTTCTATTTCAAATTTCAAAATTTATTTCAATTTCAATTTGAAACAGACCATATTGTTTGACGGTGCCCGTTGGTGATATGTTCCTTCAAAGTTGATCGAAGTGTTTATTACCGTTCAAAAATAGCTAGAGCCAATGCACATATTTCGTATAGTTTACTAGTTCATCAAAGAAAGTTGATCGCTTTGTTCATTACATTTTCAGTAAAAGTGGCGTCAATACGCCGAAACTGAAAATTTAAGGCGGTTCTTCCATCTAAATTCCTTTAATTATCGATTGTACAGGTGTCGCGTTAACGCAAGTGCAAGTGTCGCCGTCACCAAGGTCTCACGTTGCGCGCGTTGTTTCTTCAAATACCGAGGTTTTTTAGAAACTTTCAGACGGGACCGCTAGTCGTATGCACAGAGTGTGCGACTTGGAATCGAAAGGTGCGGGGTTCAATCCTTGGTGAGACATAAAAGTTTTTTTTAAGGGATATGTTCAAATAATAACATACAGACAAACTTACAAACATTTCATTTCAAAATTTTCGAAAAAAGTTAATAAAATTAAAATAATAAAATTGTTTAATTTTTGCTAAAATTCGGGTTATATTTTAAGCTATATTTTAAGCATTTTTTTGGGTAATTTTAAAAACAAATTAACTTTCAAAAACAAAAATGTCTACGCAAAAACAGAAAAAACTTTGCGACAAAAGGCTTTTGAGCTTCAACCAAATGGCGGAAGCTCACGAGGTAGCTTTGAAAGCGAAGTCGGATACAGCGTTTCACTTTTTGTTTAAATCCAGATATGAAGACGTCGAAGAATGTCATGCTCAATTCTATAATTTTCATAACCAAATTATTGGCTCTCTCGAAGAGTTTAAACTTTCATTTGACGAGCAGGATAAAACTAGAAAAGACTTTGACAACCTTTATTATGAATGTAAGGGTATTTACTACGACCTTTTTAGGGCCAACCCTGTCAATTACGTAGGCAACCCTAACCAACAAAATATTGTTCAGAGGTCAAATACAAGATCATTTCCACAACCACGGTTGCCAATTTTCAATGGTAATTATAAAGACTGGCAACACTGGTTTGACTTATTTAAAGTCATGGTACATCAAAATTCTGAGTTAAGTGATATAGAGAAATTTCAACAATTGCGGAGTTCTGTTCTGAATGAAGCCCTTTCTCTAGTAAAAACCATTCCCCTCGCAGATAGCAATTATCACATTGCGTATGAAACCTTAGTAAAGAGGTATCAAAATAAACGAATTATTGCTACTACCGCTTTGAATGCTATTAACTTTCTTTCAACTAAATCCAGTTCTGGGAAAGAATTACGTTCCATGTTGGATACATTTTCTGAGAATCTAGCCATCTTAAATGAGCTTGGTTTTCCTACAAAAGAATGGGACTTTCTTACTTTTAACATGATGCTCTCAAAACTTGAAGTCAAGATGAGGACTGATTTCGAACTTTACTATAGTAGAGAGAAAAACAATTCAGAAATTCCGTCCTACACTGATCTTTACACGTTTATAGAAAATCATTGCGTTGCGCTCGAATCTGTAGTGCAAATGCCCAGTTTTAGTAGGCAAAATCAAACCCCTAGACAACCTCAAACTACGCGTAATTCTTAACAGAACAGTTTTCAGAGAAACAGTTTTAATAATTTTAATTCACCTTCTGCTTTCAATACAACTATTTCAAATCAAAGTTCAAATTCAAGAAATCAACAAAATACTTTACAAAATAGCAATCAACGCAGCAACCCTCAAATACAAAATAATCAGAACAGAACTTTTAATCCAAAAATAAAATGCTACCTATGTTCTTCGAATCACGCATTATCGAAATGTATCGAATTTCAAAACAAAAGTCCACAGGAAAGGATGGGTTATGTTCGGCAGGTGAATCTATGTCAAAATTGCTTACATTTTGCTCACCAGACCGTGAATTGCCCCTCCTCCTACAACTGCTTTACGTGTGGAGCTAGGCACCACAGTCTTCTTCACGTTCCACAACCAGTAGCGCCCTCTGTGAGTGTTAATTCTTATCCTCCAGAGAACGTTAATATTCCACTTTCCAATTCCAATAGCACCCCTATGTCAGGAAGCCATTCCACAAACTGTCATGCGACAATGATTTCCAAAAATTCCACTTTTCTACTTTCTACCGTTGTAGCTGACATGTTAGACTCAAGGGGACATTACCAACCAGTTCGTATCTTACTCGATTCTGCCTCAGAGGCAAACTTTATTTCAGAAAAATGTCTAAATCGTTTAGGTCTTTCGAAAAGCTTCTTTTCTACTTCTATTCAAGGCTTAAATCAAATGACATCTTCCAATACCAAAGGTAAGACGAAATGTCTTATCAAACCTCAAGGTCAAGCGGGACCTACCTTTGATTTTGAGGCTTTAGTACTTCCAAAACTTTGTACAGAGATTCCTTCTTGCGCTGTCGACTCGAGCAAGTGGAATCACATTCGCAATATCAAACTTTCTGATCAAAACTTCCATATACCAAGTTCCATTGATGTCCTAGTAGGTTGTGAACTTTTTCCGCATCTCTTACAAGAGGGAGTTATCCACGGAGAGCGTGGACAACCTAGTGCTTTTAATAGCATCTTTGGCTATGTGCTGATTGGTAAAGTTGAAACTTCAAAGCAACAAAATCCACAATCACTCATAAGCTGTTACACTTCCATCGAACCATCTCTGGATATCTGCCTAGAGCGCTTCTGGGAGATAGAGCAGGTTCCACATAAGGTTCATCACAGTCCTGAGGATATTATGTGCGAAAAATTATTTTCACAATCAGTTTCACGCAACGAATCAGGTAGATTCGTCGTTCCATTACCTTTCATAAACTTAGAACCCCAGTTGGGTGACACCTATCCAATCGCTTTAAAACGTTTCAAGCTTCAGGAAGCTAGACTTCTCAAAGACTCAGCTAATTATCAAGCTTACAAAGATTTTATGCAAGATTATTTAGACACTGGTCACATGATACCTATTCCTACGCCTATATCTAAAGATGTCTTGGATAATTCCTACTTTATCCCTCATCACAGTGTCTGGAACACTGGGAAGATAAGAGTGGTCTTTGATGGGTCTCAACGTAGTCCCAGAGGTGTCTCACTCAACGAGACGTTGTGCGCAGGTCCTAAACTGCAAAATGATGTCCGTGAAATTCTACTTAATTTTCGAATTCATGCTGTAGCCTTTGTTACTGACATAGTAAAAATGTTCCGACAGATTTTAATTATTCCTGAGCACACGCGTTATCAAAATATTCTATGGAGATTTTCTGAGGATGATCCTGTCCAAACCTACTCCTTAAGAACAGTTGTTTATGGACTTAAGTCATCACCTTACTTAGCTATTCGTACTATACAAGAACTAGCTAAACTTGAGTCTGAAAGGTATCCTAATGCTTCCAAGGTGCTTCTTAAAGACATTTACGTCGACGACGTGCTCACTGGGCAGGATTCTGTGGCCTCTGCCAAAGAACTTCAGTCGGAGTTAATCTCCCTGTTGCGCCTAGGAGGGTTTGAACTTAAAAAATGGGCGAGCAACAGTCCGGAACTTCTCTCCTCATTCTCAGAATCAGAAACACAAATGTCCATTCGTTTCGACAAATCCGAACCTAATTTTGTAAAAATATTAGGTCTCCAATGGAATCCTATCTCAGATTCGTTTACCTACTTGGTCGTACCAGAAGATAAACCATGCACCAAGCGAGGTATCTTATCTCAAATCATGAAAATTTTTGATCCCTTAGGTTTCTGTTCTCCCGTTTCTTTACTTGCTAAGCATCTCATGCAAGATCTGTGGAAGGAGAAGCTGGACTGGGATTCTCAGCCTCCTCCGCATATCGTAAATGTTTGGAATCAATTTCGAACCGAACTTCCAAATCTTTCAAATATTCATTTACCTAGACGCCTTTCCATTGATCAACCACGTAGCATTGAACTTCACGGCTTTTCAGACGCCTCTATGATAGGTTACGCGGCTACGGTCTATTTCAGAATGGAGTCAGTATCCGGAGAAATCCATACCTTTCTTGTAATGGCCAAATCTAAGGTCGCACCAGTGAAAACAGTCAGTCTTCCGCGACTGGAGCTTCTTGGTGCCACTTTACTTTGCGACCTAATTTCCTTTATTCAAAACACTTATTCAGATATTCTTAACTTCAACCAAATCTGTGCATGGTGTGATTCCCAAGTGGTTCTATGCTGGTTGGCGGCTTCACCTCACAGGTTTAAAACGTTTGTGGCAAACCGTATCTGTCACATTCAAGAAACCATTTCTCCTACGGCCTGGAAATATATTCCATCAGCGCTAAATCCAGCCGACTGTGCTTCGCGCGGTCTTATGCCTAATCAACTTGTCAAACATGACTTGTATTGGGAAGGTCCTTGTTTTCTTAGGCTACCAAAAGAGAGCTGGCCTGATGATTTTCGCTGTCCAGACCCTCCGGAAAACGAGGTTATTCTGGAAGAACGAAAATCAGTATTTCAAACATGCACAGTTGAACCACACATGCTTGATACTTTTCTTTCTCGTTACTCTTCCCTAGAGAAAATTCAACGCATAATTTCCTATATTTTTCGCCTTACCGAAAAGAAATCTAAATATCCTAACGAAAATATTACCGAAGTAGAACTTCAACATTCTCTTATTGTTCTCGTTCGGCATGTTCAACGTTCCATCTTTGCTGATCTCATTTCACGTTTGAATGACGCAAAGCTACTTCCTAAACAATTTCGTAAACTTTCACTTTTTCTAGATACACAAGGCTGCTTAAGAGTGGGGGGTCGATTACCACATTCTTCCGAACTCTCTTATTCAGCAAAACACCCTTTACTTTTACCACGTTCTCACCGTCTTACTCAACTTGTCATTGAGTACACTCACAAAAGGTACTATATACCCGGTCAAAAAACGTTGCATTACCTCTTGAGACAACAATTTTGGATCCTTTCCCCTCGCTATGCAATCGAGAGCGTAACTTCTCATTGCATTTTATGCTATCGACTAAATCCTAAACCTTCCGTACAAATCATGGGCAACTTGCCTGCTCAACGCATCTCTCAAGTAAAGGCATTTTCACATGTTGCCATAGATTATTGTGGTCCCTTTCCAATTACAATGGGAAAGTACCGAGGTGCAAAGGTATCCAAAGGTTATATTCTTGTCTTAGTCTGCTCCGCAACAAAGGCAGTTCACCTAGAACTTACCTCCGATATTTCCACCCCTACCTTTCTTGCGGCTTTTAAGAGATTTGTGGCAAGAAGAGGAAGAATCTCTGACATTTACTCAGATTGTGGTAGCGCGTTCTTGGGAGCTGATCGTTTACTCAAACAGTACTCCCAGGAAGCATGTCACAGTCTAAAAATTACCTGGCATTTTTCAAGTCCTGGTAGTCCGCACCTAAACGGACTAGCTGAGGCAGGAGTTAAATCCACCAAGGCAAATTTAAAACGTGTAATAGGTGAGCAACGGTTAACCTATGAAGAGTTTTTTACTTTTTTGTGTCAGGTCGAATCCATACTAAACAGCCGGCCTCTGTATGCCCAAAGTATGGATCCGAATGACTTTCTTCCACTGACCCCTGGTCATTTTCTTACCCTGGAACCGTTGAATTCCGTACCAGAACCCGACTTTTCTGATTCCAAGTTGAACACCCTGTCCCGCTGGCAGCTGGTGCAAAGGCTCCAGTCCGATTTTTGGAAACGCTGGAACTTGGAGTACCTAAACACCTTGCAACAGCGTTCTAAATGGACAGAGGCTTCTAACAATATTAAACTAAATACTTTAGTCGTGGTAAAGAATGAACAAAAACCGCCATTGCAATGGGCTGTTGGGCGAATTGTCGACGTACACCCTGGCTCAGACGGTCATATTCGTGTTGTGACCGTTAAAACAGCTACAGGAACATATCGTCGACCAGTAGTTAAACTATGTCCTTTGCCTATGCCCGACGCATAAGGCAAAATTTTCTTTTCTTTCTTAATTTTTTCTAAGTATTTTTTCTTTTCTTTTAATTTTAATTTACATGCATTATCTAATGCATATTTGGGTTAATGTTAAATTGTATCGTTTAATTGCTAATAGGCGAATACTATTTAATTTTTTTTTCCTTTCCTTTTCTTAACTAAGTAAAAACACACGTGTTTTGGCGGCCGGAAAATGTTGGTGCAAGCAAGAAATTTCCTAATTTTCATTTTCTTTTCCTTTTCTGCGCGTTTAAAATAATTTAAATTTTCGCGCTCTAAAATATGCATATGGGGTTTCACGGCACCGGACACGTGGAAGAGAAGCAGCGCCGCAATGAGTGCGCAAAGAACCACCGTCACAACAAGACACTAGCAAAATCACGTTCCCGAAAAAAGTGAATTTGAGGTGAAAAAACTGGACGTTTAAACGTCGACTGGAGCTGCAAGAGAGTCCGAGGTAGGTGCCTTTTCATATAAAATTCCATATGTATCGTAACTTTCCATTTTCAATCGTCAATACCGACATTTATTTTTAAATGTGCTTGTGAAGCCAATACCGGCAACCTATCGAAGGAAATTCCGTTATTTTTCAGCCCTTGCACGCACACCATCACGTCACGTTTTTTTGCCAAATTGATTTTTTTGCTTCATATGAGTGTTACCAGGATGGTCTCATTTATAGTAATAGGTCAGTGTTCTATCTATGTGTCATGAATAGTTTTGACTTTATATCGAGTAGACACATGTGTTTATTCTTATAAGCTTGTAAAAACCTGTCCCTGCGTTTATTTTGGTGTCTGGCAAGTTTGTATTCACTTGTTGTTGGCTTAGTCGTGATCGATCTTTATTAGAAAGTGATACAGTGTAACAAGTTGCAAGTGCTGTGGTTGTGATGGCTAATAGAGGTTGAATAAACTTTTCAGACAATTTTTGTTACATATGCGGCGAATATACCTTGAAAAAACGGCAGTTGTTAAAAATATATATTTCGCCTATTTCGGTTTACAGTTAGGTGATCAGGATAAACCGTGAGCTCCGCACAAAGTGTGTAAGACTTGTGTCGAACTTATGGCTTATGGCTAAAAGGCAAAAAACAAGCACTTCGTTACGGAATACGTATGAAAGGGCATAAACAAAAAGACCACGGAGGTGACTGCTATTTCTGCTCTTGCGATGTGAAGGGATACAACTTGAAAAATAGAGGAAATTAAAGGAAACTTATTGCTGACACATCATTTACTGAAACTATGTTAGAAAAGGAAAAAGAAACCTGGGACTCCTTCAAAGAGACGAGCAGAAGGGACGCCAACTACAAAGCTATTGTAGATCGTATGTTAAATGCTTTTAAACTGCAGGGTTGAGTGAGTCTAAAAGTGCATTTCTTGCATTAGCACATCGACTACTTCCCCGAAAACTATAGTGAGTGAGACTATAGTGAAGAACAGTGTAAAAGGTTTCACCAAGATATCAAGGACGAAGGAGAAGGTATCAGGGAAGTTGGAACACCAATATGATGGCTGATTTCTGCTGGTTGATGATGTGGAAAACCCCAGAAGAAAAAGACGTAAAGCACCGCACGAAAACAAGTATTCTGGGGAAGAAGAAACGATCCCACCAGGACAACAATTGATGCCTATTTGGTTTTATATATCTAGTATGTTTGTAAATTATAATATTTATTCATTAACTATATTTCGGAATATACGGTTGCTTTATTTTGTAAATAAAATTAGACTTATTTTACCATTGTTGAGTTATAAACCCCGTAAACCTCATTAACCCCAGCAAAAATCTGGATGTGATAAAGTAAAACGGTTGGCAGATTTGGATTCAGCACAACAAAAAACATAAAAATCAGTCAAAACTTCCAGGGCCGTTTTCAAAAAATATTTTTTGGTGTACCTGTGTTATTTATGGAACTACTTTTATGTAAAACCCAGCTACCCCAGAAAACAAAAAAGTGTAACATTCACAGTAAGTTGTAGATAATAACTGTTCGGAACCACCGAAATTGAATGAACAGAATCGAATTTTTAGAAAGTCCGACCGGGACAAAACAAACATAAAAGAAAAAGGTCCTTGTCTTATTTTCGTAAAAAACACATTTTAAAACTATATCAATTAAAAGAATTTTCGCCACCTTTTCACCTCATACTTTATAAATAATCATCCAATTATCATAATAACTCCAAAGGATTTTTGAATTTTTACAATTTAAAAAAAAAACAACATTGTTACATGAATTACTAGTTTGATGAGATTAGGAGCCCTTCCAGCCGGTTGTGAGTCTCTTCAACATCAGTCTGATTTAAATTAATTTACTCTCGATACGCTAAGAAAAATGACATAGCTACCGGGATGACAGGGGTGGCAAAGAGATCCGGCGCCAAGGTCATGTCAAAATAGGTGACCAAAGCCCCGTCCGCCCAAATAAATTCTGAATTCTTTAATTTTAAATCATTAAAACATACATAAAAATAAGTTTGATAAAAAGATCTTAAATCACCACTCCAGCATTCACTGTGTGTGTAGAGCCAATATTATTTTTAAATTGAGTAATACAGTAAAACCTCCTATAAGTGGACACTTATGGTTTTGCCGATGAGAGAGACCTGCGAAATTTTAATATATATTTATTAACAATTTCTGCTGTTTGAGTTTTTCCGATATTAAATTTTTCAGCGACCTTCGTGCTGATAGATGTTCCTTCTCCGAAACGTTAACAACTTCCATTTTTCCACGTAAACCAAAACATTTTTTACTAGAAGCCATTTCAAAGAGATCTATTACTACCCAACTGAACAATAAAAACAAAACACAGCAGTCACGCCAAATAAAATATGTTGTAAATACCACAGAAGTATTTAGTCTCGACATTAAAACGAAAAGAGGTAATTCCGCGGCTGCAGAGTACGTTGTTGCCAACATACTACATACTATGTATGCCCATGTCGTGCAGAGCTTCATCCCGTTTACAGAGATTCCACGTCCGGTTAAGGCAGGTTTCAGAATTTTTTAACCAAAAAAAATTGTCCGCGTCCGGTTATTAAAGAGTCCGGTTATAGGAGTGACTTTTACATGTAAAGAAATAGGAAAAAGCTTGGTTCCAACAAATTGGTTCGCCTTAAGGGAGTGTCCGCTTAACAGAGGTGTCCGCATTAAGAGGTTTCACATTACTTACCTAGTACTAAGTACTTTTATTTTATAGGCTATTAATCATAAGGCAAAATAATAAAGAAAGAATGCCACGTGATGCTTAAATTACCGCTAAAATGTTAAATGGCAGCGACGAGCTGCCGCACGCGTTCATTTTGTTTGAAAAATGCCGACAAGGGAGCGCGCAAAAGGTGCAGGCCGGGTTTTATTGTTTTTATTAATGTTTTGTACTTTTGAGACACATTTAAAACGATATTTAATAAAGTTAGAAGGGATGGGAATACGATAAGTATTGATTATAAATCTAATACAACTTGGTGAATCTACAAAAAAATAATCTGCCAATATATGGGCCCCTAAGCTCACACTAAGTACTATAGTTATAGTTTACGTGTGAGCTAATATAACTAAAAACTGAAATATATTTTATTCAACTCCAGACTAAATTACCTTTTGTTTGATACCACACAAGCCATGTTTTGACTTAAACTCAAATTTTTAAAATTTACCCCCACCCTTAAAAAAAGCAAAAACTAAAATGTTATTTGTTAAACTCCGGACTGAATTACCTTTCGTTTGATATCACACACGCCATATTTTCACGTAAACTCTAATTTTTGAAATATACCCCCACCCTTTTTTTTAAATAAATTAAAATGTATTTTGTTTAACTCCAGACTCAATTACCTTTCGTTTGATATCCCACACGCCATATTTTCACATAAACTCTAATTTTTGAAATCTACACCCACCCTTTTATTTGGTTTGTGTTCGGTGGATTTTGTTTATTTTTAAATGGGACCGTCTCGACCCAAGACCCAGCCTAGGTACCAAATTTCATTAAAATCGGCCAAGCGGTTTTTGAGTTATGCGCGTTGGTCGTTACAGACAGACATACAGACATACAGACAGACAGACAGACAGACAGACAGACAGACAGACAGACAGACAGACAGACAGACAGACAGACAGACAGACAGACAGACAGACAGACAGACAGACAGACAGACAGACAGACAGACAGACAGACAGACAGACAGACAGACAGACAGACAGACAGACAGAAAGACAGACAGACAGACAGACAGACAGACAGACAGACAGACAGACAGACAGACAGACAGACAGACAGACAGACAGACAGACAGACAGACAGACAGACGGCGCAACAAAAAAGTTTCAAAATCATCTGAAACGCAAAGATATATAAAAATTTTTGAAATTGGAGCAACTTTTCTCCAAAAAATTAGGATCACCATAGCTCACACTATTATAGTATAGTATATGTGTGAGCTAAAAGGGTGTAAGAAGTAAAGTTTTTCTACTAAAAATGCAATTTTTGCCTGCGCCGCATAAAAGTATCTTTATTCTTATCAAAATTGTATACTTAAACGTACATTTGTTCAAAAATTCAAGTAAATATCTTAATTCCTTGAACACTTATCGTAGATCGCAAAAGCAAAATTAATAAACATTAGCTGCTTGTCAATTTCGCTATTTTGTCATCTACATGACGTAGTGCTTAGCGAAAACGCGTTGCTGACGTACCGTGTCTTAGTGTATCGTGAATTTACTTACCATTTATGTTATTATCGTTGTCCTCATTGTTATTATTTACACCCTGCTGCTTATTATTGTTATTCTGGTAACCTTTGAGCAAAGCAGCGGACTCGGCTTGCTCTCGCATAAAACTGCGTTGACGTTCCGCGCGTTCTCGCCGTCGTTTTAATGCGGGAGTAACGCCTGCTTCGTTAGCTAAAAGCGATAAAGCAGCATTAATTAAAACCAACAAAAACACACAAAAATCCTAAAAGAATCTTTTGGTTAACATTAGCCAATTAATAATAGTGGGAAATAAAAAAAAGCTATGAAATTTTAAGGAACTCGCGCGGCAGCCACGGATTATTTAGTATTAACAGATTGGATTTGATCAAAGTTAAAGCGGCAACATTTCGTTCTCTGGTTTAGAAATGTCAGGTTCCTGTCAGCCGCTGTTTTTATTTATTTGTGGCTTTGCCAGTATTTTTAATTAAATTTGGAATAAAATCAAACTGCCAAAAACTGGTCAAGGTTTTAAAATACTTACTCTTTCTATTAAAGTAGAGAAATTCCGAGTTTGATTTTCTTTCTAACAAAAACACAACAAAAATAACAACAACTGCAGTCTCTACTCTCCCAATTTTCCGCTTTTTCAATGGTTTTTTATAATCTCTGGCGGCAGCGAGATCCAATGGATATTAATATTACAAATTATGTAGCTAGTAAGATTATTCTATCTGATATTACTAAAGCCCTCAAAACATTGTAAGAAGTAAAAAGTAAAAACGCAGATGATTTTCCTTTTCCTTATCCTGAGCAGAATTTAAATGCGTAAAATAAGGGGTTGCCAACTAACTAGAGTACATTAAACCAAGAAAATAATAAAAAGAAGCAATATACTGACATACACCTAAAACAATTGATTGTGCTCTATCTAGAGATTCACGAACTATAGGTAGCTAATATATTTGGTGAGATGTTTTAATTTTTCATCAAATCTTAAATCAAAAACATGAGAAGAAAATATTAATCAAGATCCACAAACACACATACTGGATGGTTGGGCTCATGTAATGTTGAGGAAACTTCTGACATTATTAGGGGACTCCATAAGAATTCAGCAGATGTAAATAATGTACCCAAATTCTTGTTAAAACATATAGCAAAATACATAGCTGCTCCAGTATGTAGCATAGTGAACAGCTTTCTTTCCTCTGCCGTTTTTCCTGATCAGCTTGATATTGCAAAAATAGTTCCTATTTACAAAAACGGTAAAGAAACTAACATAAAAAACTACCGCACCATTTCGATCCTTCCTGCTGTGTCGAAGGTTTTTGAGAGGGTCATATCGTGGGCTGAATGCAATAGTTGGGTAACTCGAAATTTCGTGATTTTGAGTTATCTACATTTTCATATAGTGGGAATCAAGTGCTATCGAATGCAAAAGCTGGATAATACGTTATTCTAATCTTTCTAAACTGGCGACGTCTATCTGCAAATGTAAAAAGTAGACAATTGAAACATGTAAACTTTTTTGGAGCTATAAATAGATAACTTTAGATACCAGTATGTTTTTCAGTATTATCTCATATTGTGCAAGCAACCCTTCTCCAGGCGACTCATTTTATACTACCAATTACATTTTAACGATTTTCTCAAAACTACAAAAATCGAGTTACCCAACTATTGCATTCAGCCCACGATATAGTCAAATAATTCTTGAGTTTGATACTCTGTTTCCACCAATGCATGCCCACCCCGATTCAAAAAACGCATCACGTGATGGGCCATGGATTTGCACCGGTTTTAAATGCAGAGTCATCTAATGCGTTTTTTGAATTGGGGTGGGCATGCATTGTTGGAAACAGGGTATGAGGTCTCCAATAAACACACTTTCGTTTTTTGCCAAATAAATCAACACAGTAAGCTATTTTTAAAGTAATAACAGTTATATTTTAACAACTAGATAGAAAGCAACATGCATCAAGCCTATTTTTGGATCTTCCTAAGGCTTTTGACACAGTACACCATTAAATACTGCTAAACAAACTGCAGACATTTGGAATAGTAGGGACTTGTGTCAAACTTATCAGCTCATATCTAAGCGACAGGAAACAGGCCGTAAGTGTAGGGCAGGCTGCTAAATCCGTATCCTCTAAAATCACAGGGATCAATTTTTGGTCGCATTCCACTGACACTGTTTGGGTGCTGCTAAAGCAGTTTAAAAAAATAAAAAAGTGCACTAGTGCAACACTGAGCTTGTCAGTTGCTCAAACGAATACAAAAAATTGTACTAGTTTTCCCAAAACAATACGAAAATTCCAATAGTGACGCACTAGTGCTGCACTTTCTTCTCAAAAGAATTTACCCCATTAGTGTATCGTGGTTCCAATGATTCACTTACATTGGAATTATCAACAACAGGAACAGCAACTGTAAATAAACACATGATTGTTTAAATCTGGGAGCACGGTAGTACCAACTTTTCTTGAAACATTTTAGCCATATTTGATTTATCTATAACTCTACTCCGGATTGAGCTACAAAACTCAAACTTTGCACAGTCCTAGATCTTGATAGATCTAACAATCCCATTGAGTTTCATTGACGTCCAAAAAGCTGTAAAGTAGTTACAGAATTTTGAAAAACGGCGAATTTGCCCCTCACTCACTCATGTATGGATCATCGAAATTCTGCTTACTTCCAGATATGCTACAAAGCTGGAATTTGGCAGACTTACAGAACTTATGAACAAACCCTTGGAAAAAATCAAAAAATCCCAAAACTTAATTTACTCCCCTCCTCTATACATGTAAATTTATATAAAATTAACATGCCAGAGAGCTGAGCTTTGGCAGACCGATAGAAACTAGGATAAAATCATATAAAAAAATTAAAAAACAACATTTTAATTTACATCCCTTCCCTATACATATAAAAATATATAAAAGTAACATTTCCCACTTCCAGAAATGCTAGAGAGCTGAGCTTTGGCCGACTGGTAGGAACAATGATAAAACTATTAGAAAAAATTAAAAAAAAAACTTTTTTAATTTACTTTCCTTCCCTAAACATGTAAAGTTATTTAAAACATTTATTTCCATAACAACTATAATTACATAACTTGTGCTTAGCCTAAATCAAGCGGCGAGCTCATCATCCGTTTCTTTGCAACACAAATAAATCCATCTAAAAAACATGCGTTTCTTCTGCACTACTTTGTGAAAAAACGTAAAATATTACTTTACCTTTGTTGCTTTCCTTGTAGCTTCCATTCAAATTTGCGTTATTTACACCAGAGGATTGCGAACTGGAGCTTTCGTCAAATTCTTCCTGATTGCAATAAAGTAAGTTGTTGTTGTTGTTCATGTTGTTTAGAGTTTTTTGAGTGAAGCCACCGTACGTTGGCGTGTTCCCTGTTGAATGTCGTCTGCTCTTTCGTCGAGAGTTAGTCTCAGTCATCTATACAAAAACAAAAATGAACTGTTATAACCATTCTGGGTTTATACGTCACTAAAGATTTTTCTCTATTTTAATATCTCTTAACTTTTTTAGCGTTTTGGTTATTATATTTATTTTCTCTAGATCCTCTGTAAAATGTAAAAAACTATGAATAATCTTAAGAAAGTTAACCCAACTTCTGCTTCGAAAATGTTTTTTTGTTTAATACTTGTGAGGTTAAAGCTTCCGTTAGCAAAACAGTGATAAAACTAAAAAAATTTAAGTCCACTTTCGGAAGACGTCGGAAAATTTCACTCTCTTTTAACCATTACTTTTCTATAGGGAAAAATTACTTTCTTATTTTAAGAAAAGTTTATCCAATTTTAACCAAAAATGTTACTTGGGATTCTAAACTAATAAAAACAATACGTACGGATTTTCTACTCCTAAGCGTCTTTCGTAAATTTTCGTCTAAATGCCTAATAGGAGTACAGCCCCCGCGTTCTTCTTCATCTTCATATTGGAGTACGGCTTCATAAATCTGGAACTGTTGAAGAAGATCTAAATCGGTGCCTGTAAGAAAGAAGTTTTAATTACCAAAAACCTAACCTAACCTAAACTTTATTGTAAAAATTGACATATAGGGGTAGACTAGCCCCAAAGTCTTTATACATTTACACAGATTACCTAGGCGGCAGGGTAGAGCCGTATTATGGTCGTCGGCTTCACATGCAGAAGGTACCAGGCTCGCGTCTCGAACAACGATGCAAAAACAAAAAAAAATTATTTAGCCCTGTCGACCACTGTCTTTTCAGCGTTCAACAGCCGTCATCGAATAAGCATGCGATGCCATGCACGCAAAAATATATGTTGACCTTGAACATCGGGAATATACGCCAGGAGCCGACACGCAGCCAGCCGAGGAACTAGGGATAATAACCCAGGAACCTGCTATAAGTGCTATATAGTCAGAACCAGGATGGCGCCAGCATAAATCTCATACAGTCAACTCACAAAGAAGGCTATCGTCTATAACCAAGTTCTGCTGGGACGATAGCCATGTTAGATAGATGCAAGTCTAACTAGGGTCACTGCATCACGAAGACGTAGTGTCTTCTTAGGGTAGCGACACGACAGCTAAATATTTTTGGTTATATGACGAATTTGACACTGTCAGGAGCGTAGCTTTTTTTGTGTTCAAAAAAATAAAATGGTTTACAAATGTTACATAAAGAACTGTCCGCCACACTCGGTATATATATATATATATATATATATTTAGACTGTCCAAATAAACAAACCATTAAAATAATTCTTTCTCAGACTGTCGAATAAAAACTAAGTTTTTTATGATTTCAATATTGATTACACACAGCGCAAGAAGAAAATTAATTGACATGTTTTAAAATATATAGAACTACTGTTGGTCTTTGTATCATTTAATAAACTTCTTTATGCACTCTAGAGCATAAAAGTGTCCGTTTAATCCCTTTTTTCATGGACTTATAATATAGTATTTTTTATCCCCAGTGATTAAAAGTATGTAAGTAAAATGTAGGTTTTTTGAATCATTTTATTTTATTAAAATACAAAAAACAAAAAGTTATCAAAATACACGATAACGGTAATTCTGTTGCTTCCAGCTTGGCGTAAGTTTACTGCACTTTGCTGATGACTTGGTTGATTTCGATTATTATTGTGTCCTTTGGCATAGAATATTGCCTCGATATAAACGAAGCATTTAACTTTTTAGACTTCTCCAGGATGTAAACCAGGAATACCTTTTCGGTGAAATATTCACATTCTTTTTATTGCATCATTTTCGGCAATCTGAAAGCTGCTTTCTTCGGTGGCTTTTTCAATGTCCATCTCAAATTAGGAATAGGCTTTATTCTTTGCTCCCTCGTTTATTCCATCTATAAGAAATGTAACTCAAACGTTTTCTCGACTAAACCTATTTAGTGTTTTATGAAATAAATATTATTTTTCACATTTTTTCAATGTTTGTTATCATCTGACTGACTTTTGTTTTATGTCATGCCATAGCAACGCCCAAAGCTCACCAAGTAAATGAAAACTATCACTGCCCACTGTATTATTATATACCGGGGGTTGACATGGTTAAACTAGAGTACCGGAGTAAGTGGTTTAATATTTATTTATTTTATGATTATTATGATTTTTAGTTTATAGACATTGGCATTAAAGTCCTTTTTAATCACTTAGCAAATTATAGCCGTCCTTCCGGTCGGGCTTGAAAAACCTTGCCGCAGGATTAAAAGTAAACACTGCAGTCCCCAGGTTTATAATCTACCTACTATTATTTGATTACGATGTCCAAAAAAATTGCGGGCGACGAATAAAACGTCGAAAATACAAAAAGTCGAAAGTATAAAAGGTCGAAATAGAGAAGATTGTAAAACAAAAGGTCCAAACAAAAAATCGAAAGTAGCTGTAATTGTAAAAAAAGGCTTTACCATAGACACAGAGGCACACACACACCTGACGTACATACACGCACACATACATACACGTACACAACACGCGCACACAGAGACACACACACAGTCACGCCGATATTGCTAAGATAAGTCCAAATACACCCAAATAACACATTTTCGCCGTCATCTCAAAAATATTTTTTTCCTCGAATGCAATACCTTCTCTAGTCAATGTTGCACGGGCTAGGAAGGTAAAAAGTATTCAACAATCTAAAAATTCAAGGCATAAGAAATTTTTTTTTACCATCTCTAGTTTTTTTTTTGGGTAGCGACACAGAAATTTGTCGAAAACAGTTTTTTTGAACGGAAATTATTTCGAAAACAGTTTCTTTAAACGGAAATTTGTTCGAAAAAAGTTTCTTCGAATGGAAATTTGACGGAAACATTTTTTTCAAACGGAAATTTCTTCAAAAACCTATTTTGCAAAAAGAGTTTCTTCGAATATAAATTTGTTCAAAAACATTTTTTCGACCGGAAATTTGTTCGAAAACCATTTCTTCAAACGGAAATTTGTTCAAAAACATTTTCTTTGAACGGAAATTTGTTTGAAAACAGTTTCTTCGAATGCAAATTTCTTCGAAAACAGTTTCTTCGAATGGAAATTTGACGGAAACATTTTTTTCAAACGGAAATTTCTTTAAAAACCTATTTTGCAAAAAGAGTTTCTTCGAATATAAATTTGTTCAAAAACAATTTTTCGAACGGAAATTTGTTCGAAAACCATTTTTTTGAACGGAAATTTGTTCGAAAACCATTTCTTTGAACGCAAATTTATTCAAAACATTTTCTTCGAACGGAAATTTGTTTGAAAACAGTTTTTTTGATTGGAAATTTGTTCGAAAACCACTTGTTCAAACGGAAATTTGTTGGATCACATGTTTTTTTGACCGGAGATTTGTCTCAAAGAAATTTTTTCGAAGGAAAATTTGTGATCAATTGGTGTTTTCCTAACCTTTCTCAATTGATCGCAAACGTATTCTAACCGGTCCAGATACTTCCACCAAAAAACGGTCCCCAAATCACATGTTTGCGCTCAATTGAGAAAGGTTAGAATAACACATTTTTCGAAAATATGTTTCGGTTTGGTTTCACACTCTACCCAGACAGCACAAGTACGTACTGTGTACGTACATAGTACGTAACTCTGCGTAGTAGTATACGTACATAGTACGTACATTTTTGGACCATATATTTACATCCTAGGGACGTAATTTTAGCCATTATTTTCCTTCGATTTGTACGTACTATGGACGTACTGAAGTACGTACTATATACGTACATTCGACGTATTTTGTACGTACTATATACGTAAAAAACTCGTACTAGGTACTTCCACTTAAACGTAAAATGTACGTACTTCAGACGTACATGGTATGTACATAGGACATCAAATTAAAAGATCGAAAGTGTAGTATTAGGACTAGGTACCATTAAAAACTAATTTGGCTTCCTGAACATTCCTACTTTAGAGTGAGGTTTACCTGGAGGCTTAAAGTTTCGATAGGTTTGTTTGTTTTACTTGGTTTAATATTTAAGTAATATAACTCTAACAATGCCGTTAAATGTTATGATACCAAATCCAAGGAACTTTTAAGAGACTGTATGTTATTTTAAAAATAAAGACTTACTTACTGATATCGATGTTAAATACAAAAATACATTTTGGAATATTTTTCAAAAAACCATGTTTTTGCACAAAGTCTACCTGATTGGAGGCACGGCCGAACCACAGGAATATGACTTTGGAAACTATAACAAATTTACAAAAAAGGCAAAATTTAGAGTAATCCCACAGAAATGATATTTTTTATCATTGTAGGTAAGTACTATAACTAATATTATATCAAATAGTAAAAGTGTACGCATTAAGTTGTTTCGTAGTCTTTTTTGTATTAATTTATATTTTAAGAATAAAAAGTTGGTCAAAAACTAAAATATAAGTATTGTCTTTAATTTTTTTAAAAATATTTTACATTCTGTAGGTACTCTAAAAATTCTGAGATCGCATTACAACCTTCTAGAAAAATTGTAGGTACTCTAAAAATTCCGAGGTTAATTTACATTATTGTATAAAAATTGCGAGTAGGTACTCTAATTATTCCGAGGTAAGTTGACGAGTCGCCCATGGAAATTCCGAGGCAGGTCACGTGGGCTTGTCGCTACCCATGGAGACGCCAGGCTTCCAGGATGCAGTGACCCTAAGTCTAACATGTAGCAGCACCACCTTTCGGAAGGGGTGTAAAAGCGTGGGTCCACTGTGTATACTTCCTACGCAGTTTAAAGATTCCTGCCCTCAACAAAGAGGTGTCATGCAAAATTATACATTTCCAAAAACTAATTTATAAAAAAACAAAAAAAAAATTTTTTTGATAATACTTTTTTAAATGCAGTTTTTTTAAAAGTTAATATAGAAAAAAAAACTAAAAAACATTCTCTTGAAAAAATTAGTTTTTAAAAATATTTTTTCAAAAATATGTTTACTACACACAAAACATTAAAATAAGAATTAAAGAAAAATTCTCGCGGCGAAATATTTTGTCACTTAAAAATTGTTGAAGCCTTCTATCGCTTTCTTCGAGGCCTTCTTTGAATATAATAAGAGGTACAGTTAAAAAAAATTACCTGGTTTTGACATGTATCTCTGGATTACCGCTTCCATGCCCTGTTCCTCTAATGAGTCAACTTGATCGTAGTAAGTATCCTGATCGGGAACTCCATTTAGTACCTTAAACCAACATCATAAAATTATTATTATTAAAGTTTTTCAAACCATAAAAAAGAATCAAAGCCGAATTAGATATATTTTTAATAATTTTTTAGTTTTTGAAGAAATTACACCAGTGTCAGTGCTTGTTTTTTTTAACATCTTGGTGTTTTGACAGAGATTTTGACAATACTTTTTTACAAGACGCTAGCTCTACCAAGTCCACTTCCAATCCCTGGCTTCGCATGCGTAGATCTACCAATATTATTTACCTCATGTATTAGAATCGATGTACAGGGTGATTTTCACTTGAATGACTCTAACCACATGAAAATAGAAAGTTTCAAAAACCTAACCTAACGAAACCTAATCAGATCTAACCGAACCGAACCAAAGCAAACTAAACCAATATTTTTTTTCAAAAAAAAAACTTTCCTGACTTCCTACCTGGGATGCTAGAGGATGTGAATCCGAACCGGACCGTACCGAACCGAACCTATCCAAACCTAACCCTACCCAACTAAACCTAATTAGCAGTACGTGTTGTAGTTTAGTTTGGTTAGGTTAGGTTTGGTTCAGTTTAGTTAGGTTCGGTTCGGTTCGGATTCACATCCTCTAGGATCCCGGGCAGGAAGTCAGGAAAGTTTTTTTTTTGAAAAAAATTATTGGTTCAGTTTCCTTCGGCTCGGTTAGATTTGATTAGGTTTTGTTAGGTTAGGTTTTTGAAACTTTCTATTTTCATGTGGTTAGAATCATTCAAGTGAAAATCACCCTGTATGCATCTATTCTAAGACATGAGGTAAATAATATTGGTAGATCTGCGCTTGCGAAGCCAGGGATTGAAAGTGGACTTGGTAGCGCTAGCGTCTTGTTACTTTTTTTCCTTATTAACAAATTGTGAATGCTCCCGTATCATAGATTAGCTCTCAAGAGATCAAGGAGTGTGGTAAGATTTATGGATGTAGATGACCACTCAATCATCAAAGTATCCTCAGAAATTTGGTTACTACATTTCAAACAAACTTTGAGCTTTTAAGTCCAGAGACATATTGATAAGAACTGGAGTAACATGACAAAAAATAATGTTTTTTGAAGTTAGGCATCCCTAAGGCCCTTGACATTATTAAGTTGCAGGGAAGCATATAAAGGTTCGTTAGGGAAGTTGTCTCGCTATAGTACCCTTTATGTACCTATGATATATTTTAAAGAAATAGAGGTTCACTAAACTCATCAAAGCCAAAGTAATTTAAATTAAAGTCAAGGCAGGAAAATAACTGACCTCTATACTGAGTGGAAGAGCGTGTTTCCTGCTAGGTAACTAGCGCCCGCGCGAACTCTGACCGTTGCCACATATCCTAGTTTTAGGTATACGAAGCATATGTATTTATATTTTTTTTTGTGGCAATAAAAACATTAATTATTATTAATTAATTATTATTAATATACTCTCGCATTGCTTAGAGCGAGACACAATTTCCCTCTCCTCGCAGTATGGCAATTAAGCTTCCGGTTATTGTTTTCCATAGTTGTTGGCCAGTTTTATACGTAAAATCCCGGGAAAATGTCCCCGTTCTTAATTTCGGATGCTTTTGCAAAAACTCGATAGCATTTTTTTTTTAAATTTAGTTTAATGGAGCACATCTTTTATTATCAAATGGTTAGTTTAGAAAATGGGTCATTTGTACGTAGTAAATCTAGCAACCTTACGCCTAAGCAAGAAAAGTTCAAAAATACGAGAAACTCTCCTCGAAAGGACACAATGTGATGGCATTAGACCTGGGAACGATCACATCTCTCGAGACAACGTTCATTCCTATACAATTCCAGAATTGGCCTTATATTAGGTCCGAACAATGTGTAATCATTGGTCCGAAGTAGTGTCCCTAAATAATTTGACAATTTTTACATCTACAATTAAAAGCTATCAAATCACTTAGGGACATTAGTTCTAAGTTTCCAGAATTGGAGAAGTTTACTAGTACTAGCTCATTCCATGTCTCATCTGCACCTTAAAATGCACAGCGTCCAACAGAACCTGGGTCTTGTGGGATCCTGTCGAGTCTTGTAACAAGACGATAAAATGGCAAGGCTCCAAGAGCAGATTTAAGGGCGGTAGATGGCGCTTCTTGGGAGGGTTTTCGCACTAGAGACGTAGGATGAGAGACAAACCGGTCTAATTAACTTCGCAAGGGTGTCACATTGACCAAGCAGTGTTCGGAGGAGTCCCATAAGGACGAAACAGTTAACTGTCAATACTTACGAGGTGTCCATTGGATCTTGAACCCCAGCCAGGTTAAGCTTTCGAGCTACCCACGGAAAAATATGAGAGAAACAAAAACTTCTGCCAGGCGTACTAAAATTTAAGTTTGTTAGTATTATTTGGCTCAAAAATTCCGCTGATTGATGCTCACGTCTGAGGGTGGGTAAAAAACTCAGGTTATACTCGCCTGCTCTTGTTCTAGTTTCTCTTGTATCTCGGTAGATGGCGCTTCTTGCAAGGGTTTTCTCACTATAGACGTAGGATGAGAGGAAAAACGGTCTGATTAACTGCGCAAGGTTGTCACATTGACCAAGCAGTGTTCCGACCAGTCCCAAAAGGACGAAACAGTTAACTCCCGTGAGGTTAAGCTTTCGAGCTACCCAAAGAAAAATATGAGAGAAACAAAAACTTTTTTTACCCGATTAGCCACGAAAACTTGCTTCAATTTAAAATTCACGGGTACTAAAATTTACGTTTATTAGTATTACTTGGCTTAAAAATTTCAAAAAATCCGCTGATTGACGCTCACGTTTGAAGGTTGGTAAAAACGCTAATCAGCGTTGATCTGGCAATACTGCCTATTGCTGTCGTAGGGCACGGATGGTTTCCTATGCAGTTTTTGTTAATATTATAGAGAAAATAAAAGAATCCCCCCCCCCCAGAAAGAAAATATAATACAAATAATTTTTTTATCGACTAATAACCCCCCCCTAGATTTTTACTCAGATCCACGCTTGCAAGGCCCATACTGAGCCTGATATGTGAGAACTTCAAAGGGTGTTTTCAAGAAGTGTATATACAAATGAAAACTATTTTAACGGGGAAAAGATTGATCTAATTAAACGGGTAGGGCACAATTCACCGCGGTCCGATTCGCCGTGGGGGCAATTCGCCGCCGGACGATTCACCACGGGGATAATTCACCGCGAGATTTTTCGTTTTATGATATTACCATTGGCAAACTGTTTAAACAGTTTTATTTATCTTGACTTCATATAATAGATTTGTGTGGTTAATATACAATTCAACATTTTTTTTATTAGAAAAATAATTAAAATGGCGAATCCAAAATGCGATTCTTGATCTTTCAGGTAGCTGATGATTATTTTTAACTTACACTATAAAAAATCAAAATGGCTAATCAAAAATGGCGGACTTTCCCATTTATAAACCAATATGCATCAAATTCGGAACTTTGGGGTGTTTTAGGTTGCTGATTATGATTACTAACTTAAACAAAAAAACATCCAAATGTCGGATCCAAAATAGCAGATTTTCCCATTTATGAACCAATTTGCATTAAACTCGGAACTTTACGATCTTTCCGGTCGCTGATTATTATTTTTAACTTAAACTCAATCAAAATGGCGGATTAAAAATGGTGGACGTTTCCATTTATTAACCAATATGCATCAAATTTTTTGGGGTGTTTCAGTTCGCTGATTACGATTTCTAACTTAAACTTTAAAAAATCAAAATGACGGGTCCAAAATGGCGGACTTTCCCATTTATGAACCAATATGCATTAAATTCGGAACTTAGTTTAAGTTAAAAATAATAATCACCGACCTGAAAGATCCCAAAGTTCCGAGTTTAATGTAAATGGGAAATCCGCCATGTTGGATCCGCCATATTATTTATTTTTTTAATAAAAAAAATTTTGAATTGTATACTAACCACCAAATACTTAGTTGGAAAAGTTTGAACAAAGTTATAATTGTCCCATCGCCGATTAAACAGACCTTCTATAAGAATGCATTTCTTACCTTATTTATCAAAGTTGTAGCGTAGATTAAAAGCTCGGTGTCCGCCGAATCAAAATCCTTTAGCAATCGCATAATATTATTGTACGGTAACAGTCCTTGAGAATAGTCCACAGTATTAACAGCCTTTACTAGTAACATACAATTGGAATCGATGTACTCAACAAACACCAGGAGTAGTTTGAGAGCAGTTTTAACAACGAGTCGAAATTTCGATGAGATCAAACAGTACAGCCACTGGATAGTTTGGTTATGTTCCATAACGCCTAAACAAAAAATATAAAAGTATTATAAATAAACTCTAAACAAGCAAGGATTTGAGGGGGGTAACGTGGTAATTACCCCCCCCCCTAGAACAAAAAAATAAACACTTTTTATTATTGATTAAACGGAAAATAGGCGAATTAACCCCCCTAGAAAAAAAAAAGTATATTGCAAATATTTTTTTTTGTCAACCATTACCCCCCCCCCCCTAGATTTTCACCCAGATCCGCACTTGCTGTGAAAAAGTATTTCTTATAACTTTCTTAGAAAAAACCGGAACCAGTATAAAGTTTTCAAAAAAATCATGTTTTTCTTAAATACCTTTGCAACATTTGGCTCGCATGTACTATGGCATTTTTTAACGATCAACTTTTTTAAAATTTCTACCAAGGGGGACGCCAGTCAGGATTTGTTTTATAAATTTTGAATAAAAAAATTGATACGCCACTGTTGGTTTTTCAATATCTGAGAGCATCAGGGTATTTTCTTGAAACATTTCAGCCTATATTTGACCTATCCAAAACTCTACTTCGGAATGAGCTACTAAACTCAAATTTTGCACAGTCGTAGACCTTCATAGAGTTAACAACCCCTCCAAGTTTCATGGACTTCCATGGAGTAGTAAAGTAGTTACGAAATTTCAAAAAACGTCGAAATTGCCACTCACTCACTCACTCACTCACTTATGAATAGATCATCAAAATTCTACTGTACTTCCAGACATGCTACAAAGTTGAAACTTGGCAGACTGATAGAAATTATGACCAAACCCTTGGAAAAAATCAAAAAACCCCAAAATTTTAATTAACTTCCATCGCCTATGAATGTAAAATTATGTAAAAGTAATATTGCCCACTTCCGGAATCGCTAGAGAGCTGAGCTTTGGAAGACTGTTAGGAACTATGATAAAACTATAGGAAAAAAATTCAAAATACGAAAATTGTCATTAACTTTCCTCCCCTATAAATGTAATGTTATGTAAAAGTAACACTGGCCACTTCCGGGAACGCTAGGGAGCTGAGCCTTAGAATGTTAAAGGAACTATCATCAAAATTTAAAATCCTCAAAATTTTTAATAGGACATAATATGGACCTAGTGCAATAAAGCCAGGCAATAATTTCGCATTGAAAACTGAGAGTTGATCTTTCAAAATTGACATACCAAAGTCAAATTTATAAATCCAGTCCTTTATTTTCAATTAATAGTGGCGGCACTATTAATTTTGGCTCCTATAATACACAGAGGCCTAATTTTGAATCAAGACAGCTGTTCTTATAATGGGTAATGTCAGAATAGTGCCCGGCACAATTATTGCCTTGCTTTATTGCAATAGGTCCCTAATAAATAAAACTTAAATATTATTCAAATCCTTTAAAAAAGGAGTGAAACCATAACAAAAACATTTCATGTAAAAAAAGCCAAGTACGCGAAAATGGTATTCCGTAAGAAGAATTGAGATAAAAGTAAAGTCAGGTTCTCCAATACAAATTTTACAGGCTGGTGACTGGCTGTGACTTTACATCCGAAATAATCACCCGATTGCGAACTGATTAACCTAGTGTCCTTTGTCATTTAAGGTTAAAAATTAAGTTTTTTTTGAAAAGAACAAAAACCACAGAAATTACAAGAAACGGAAGAAATTTTTTCATCGGCCATTTTGTATTACAGAATTGAAGGATAGGGTACTGGGCATATTTCTTATCCCTCTCATAGCCCATGCAGTGTTGTCAAGTGAGCTTAAAGTCTACCTAACATTCCGAGTTTGACTTTTTGGCCGCGACATTTTGGGACATTAGCCGCATAAACAAACTGCAGTTATTGAAGTGTAGAAAAGCACCTTAATATTTTATTTTATTTTTTAGTTTCGCGATTTTTATTTTATGACTAAAATTAAAGCATATACAAAAATTAAATTTAGATTTCACTTTAGACTATTTTTAGAAATTTCAAAATAAGGGTAGCATTAATAAGCAGTATTTGAATAGTGCCTGAACTTAACGCGGCCGGGAAGTTGTTATCATAAACCGTAAAAATAAGGACAAGTTAGAGTCCCTGTATGTTGACATATTTGGATATATATTTAATATATCCAAATATCTCAACATACAGGGACTCTAGGACAAGTTAAATAAATACTGCATAACTTTATGTGTGTCGTTATAAAGTCAAGCACAAAACTAATTAAAGTTTGCCTCATTTTACGGGGGCAACTGTGCGAGCGCAGATGTCAAAATACTGCTAGCAATATTACTCCTAATTCTGACATCACATCCAATAAGTCATTATTTTGTTCTCAAAATAAAGTGCTAAACTAAGGACCAAAAACGAACTAGAATTCTAAGGATATCTAATTTAGTAATTAGGAAATTCTTTACTAACCGTTCATCCCATCCACATACAGCATCACTTGTCCCAACGCCCTTAAAATATAATTCTGGTAGTTCTGGTCCGCCTCTGAACCGACTTTGATGAGACATGACAGCCCGTCGTTCTGTACAAACTCGTGAACCAGGTCTTTGTCTTCTTGAAATATTTGTTTTAGGGAGAACAGGGCTCGTCGAAGTTCTCGGCCTTCTGATGTAAGAAGCTTTTCTGCAAAAAAAAAAGCAATGTTTTATTATAAACAAATTGGTTTTAAATAAAAATAAAGGGACCCATGACGGATCTGATTTCTTGCTAGCTAGCCTATTAGCAAACTTCAAGTGAAGCCATGATATATCAGCTTTGAAAACAGTTTTTTGTAAATATCTTAGGAACTAAAGTTTTTGGTTATAACACAACCTATTAATCAAAATGTAGTCTACTATATTCCGAAAACCGCATATTAGTGCGATGCTCCGTTAAAAAGTTAGCAGTTTTAAAAAATTTTAATTATAAAAAAAATCTCATTAGCATTAATGGATTTTAACCAAAATCTAATCAGCTCGTTAACGCGTCGAACACTATTTTACCTGAAAATTTTATAAAAATCGGTTCAGCGGTTTAGGAGCTATCGTGTTATGGGCAGACATACACACCATACACACAGACATCACGACGATATTGCTAAGATTGGTCAAAATACACCCGAGTTTTTTTTTTTTTTAATTTGTCAAACACACTGTGTTTATTGTATTACAATCTAGTCAGTAAGACTAATTAGCAATTTTCTTTTAACTTAATTTGCTAGAAAAGTCAGATTTAAACTTAGGGTTCACTCAACAGTTCTCCCCGCTTTGTTTGGTCTGGAACTCACAATTCTATTGTGTTTATAGCATTATTTTATTTTATGTAATTCCCTTAGTTTACTAGCTCAAACGGCTTCACTCTTTTTAGTCTTCGAACTAGCATAGTATTGTCTAGGAGCTGAATTGCTTCCACATTCACATGCCGCTGGAGTCTATCTTCATGGCTTTTTGCGTACTTTTTTATAGTCTCTGCTACAGTTTCGATTTTTAGATCTCGATGAATACACCCAAGTAACACAAAAAAATTTTGCCGAAAATAATACCTTCTCTAGCCGTTGCTGCGCGGACTAGGAAGGTAACTAGCCATTACTGTGCGGGCTAGGAAAGTAAAAATTGAAGAATGTGCGCTTTTTGACTGTTAAGTTTTACTTTAATGTTTGCCAATGCTTAAAGAAATTGCATGATATACCTCTATAAAATGCAAGAAACATGAAGAAAAAAGACATGATGTTGAGGAATATACACAGTGTTTCACGAACATCGAAACAAAGCCCTTTTAGGATATTTGGAGTGCGAATTTGGAGAAAAGCACGGACACGACGATTTTGTTTGCGAAGGGGACACTTTTTACCTTTCTTGAAATTTTTAAAGCCTCCTTTTTTTTTACGGGTATGCGCACTCGCAAGGAGATCCCTATCACGCTCGAGAAGCGGCAAGTGCGCGAAAATGTTGGTGTGTATTGGTTTTGAAACGGTTCAGGTTGTAACCTGCAGGGAAAACTGTCGCAGAGAGTCCATTCCACAGCGATGCTGTTCTCCAGAGATATGAATTCTGATATAATGAGGTTCTTGGTGCCTCTATTTTGACAATAAAATGATGGTTACCGTCTGTTTGACGAGTTCGCCTAGTAGGTGCTACTCCCGGGGGGATCATACGTGCCAACTCTTCAGAGCATTTTCCGTGATAATACCTGTAGAAGAGAGATAGATCGCCCACAGTTCTTCGATGTTCGACACTATCCAAGCTACGGGTAAGTGCGGGGTCATTGATCAGCTTGATAGCTCGTTTTTGCACGGTGTTTAAAAGCATTAAGGTATGTTTGGGTGCCGCACTCCATATATGTGAGCAGTACTCCATAGTTGGTCGAATCTGGGCTTTGTAGAGTGTCAGCAGTTGGCTTGGTGTATACAGATGTCTTGTACGAAATAGCACCCCAAGCTTTTGGGACGCCCTTTTAGCTATATCTGCCACGTGACTGTGCCAAGACATGTTGGTCTCTGCAGTGACTCCTAAGATGTTCAACTGGCTCTGCAATGCGACAGCACTTCCAGATAGCATGATGTTTGGCTCACCGGTGCTGGTCTTTTTTGAAAACAGGGCTGCTTGGGTTTTCTGCGCGTTGAACTCTACAAGGTTTTTGTTGCCCCAGTCCTCTATTATCTCCAAGTCGTTATTTATCTGTGATATTTCAGTTAGTCTAAGGTAATGGAATTCACGTGCGGAGAGACATGTGGGAGGTATGACTGAGGAGACTAGTGGATTTACTGTTTTATCTATGAGGTCATTTATGTAAATCAGAAAAAGTGTTGGCGAAAGGATTGCTCCCTGTGGCACACCAGCATTTATTTGGTAAGAGTTGGAGTTCCGGCCATCCAGTGCAACATAAATGGATCTATCCTTAAGGTAACTTTCAAACCAAGTGCAAAGTCTCGGCGACAATCCCGTTGCTTTGAGCTTGTTGAGCAGATTTTCATGCCAGACTTTATCGAATGCTTTAGATATATCTAAGGCAATTGTTCTTGTTTCACCTCGCAACTCAATCGCTTTTTGCCATAAGTGAGTGACGTATGTAAGTAAATCGCCAGTTGACCTATATTTTCGAAATCCGTATTGCTTGTCGTCGATAATTTTGTACTTTTCCAAGTACTTGGTTAGATGATTGTTCACAACTCTTTCCATTACTTTTGATATCACCGGAAGTAGAGCAATTGGTCTATAGTTTAACGGATCTGTCTTTTTTCCTTTCTTTGGAATGGGTTGTACTGCGGCAGACTTCCATGATGATGGATATACTCCTTGCCTATAAGATAAATTGAATAATTTTGTGAAAGTTGGGGTGAGTTCGCTAGCACAATTTTTGAGTACTATCGCGGGAATGCCATCTGGACTTCGAGAGGTATACTTTACCCCTATATTTTTAATATGGAAAGTAGGTCTAGTGATACCTTGTTTTGAAGCACTCTTGAATATCTTTACAATCGTGTAAAAATTTCGAACATCCATCGATTAGTTTTTGCGATATTTGTCTTCAAATTTTCAAATTTAACATGGAATGATAAAATAAAAATTAAATCCGAAAAATATAAAATTCTAATTAAATTTTTATTTTATCAGTTCATGTTAAATTTGAAAGTTTGAAGGCAATTATCTCAAAAACTAATAGATAGATTTTTGAAATTTTTACAGGGTTGTAAGGACATTTAAAAGGCCTTCAAAATAAGGTATCACTAGACCCACTTTCCCTATTCAAAAAATAGGGGTAAAGTATACCCCTCGAAAGGGGTTTATGCTACAAAAATTTGAAGATAGCCAAAAAGTGTCGCCTCGCAAAAAAAGCGTTTCTTCAAATTCGCACTCTAAATATCCAAAAAGGGCTCTGTTTCGATGTTCAGAAACTGTCAATTTATTTTAAGACAAAACAATATTAAAAATGCAAGTGATTAATAGATAGTTTTTTTAAAACCGCACTATAAACCAAATAGAATTAAATTAATTTTAAAAAAATCGGTTAAGAAAGAAAAAAGTTGTGAATTTTCCAAAATTATTCTGAATTTTTGAGCCGCCATATTGTATTTGGGTAAAGGTAAGGGCTCTCAACTCCTGAAGTCAACTTTGCATAACACGAAAAGTGCATGAAGGCCTCTAAGCGAATATAGTATTTGTGTAGTGAAAGTAAATAGTCTTCTTGCAACTAACAAATTAAATTTCTTTTATATCTACAAAACATGTGATTTTAGACTCTTGATTTAACACTCTTAATTTAAGAATTTTTCTTTCTTGAATTCAGAATAGAAAAATTCTGAAGCCTTCGATAAATTTTTGTAGGCAGAACCAAGTAATTTAATTTTCTAGTGAGCCATGGTCGGCGAAGTATTTTAACATATTGCGTGCCACGTCACCGATATTTCAGTGACATTACAATTTCATAAGAGCCGCGTCACTTATATATAGGTGACATAACAAGAAACAAGACTGTTTAGGAAAAAAAACAAAAAACATCATTTTTGTGATCAAATTTCACTATTCCCATTTTGCGTTGTTAGGCCTATACGTGAGATTTATACAGGGTGTCCCAAATAAAAGCAACTACATGGGGATTTTGGAAACGGTAAGAGATACGAGTTTGTTTAAATGAGAAAAACGTTGCGGTATTCTAAGCCCAATCAGATGCCGTATCAAAATTAAAAATATCTATAGGGGTTTTTAAAATATCGGGCAAAAACTAAAAATTGTGTTTTTTGAAAAATTGAAATATCGCCGCCATCTTGCAAACAAATTTAATGAAATTTGGTAGTTTTGTATAAGCAACTACGGCCAATTGAATGACGTTAACATTTTTTTTCTAGGCCTTCTAGTTTTTTTGAAACCATACCCAACTTTGTTATTTCTTATGACCGCCATATTGGATTTATACTTTAATAAATAGAGCATAAAAGGAGCTTTTTAACCGTGTATAATACGCCTATCATTGGATGACGCAAAACGTGAATTTATTTAAAAAATAGTTTTTTGCTTAGTTGGCTGTGAAAAAAATGCCGTAGTTGTGTTTGTTGTCATACCTTTCAAAACTTTTCCATTTATTTCATTTATATGCAAATCTTTAAGGCCCTTGTTTTTTAATTTTTCTCTCGCTAAGAAATAATACAATTTCTTAAAATCTATCTTTTATTTCTGAAATAAAAATTTGTATTTATAATTTAATTTAAAATAAAACTAAAAACCGATAACAAAGCATTGAATTAAATAAGCAAATGTTCGAAAATTCCACCGTTGTTATTCATGCAAATCCTGCATCGATGAATTAGAGACATGCAGGCATATTTAACCATTTGTTCAAGAATTTATCTATGGCATGAGCAACGGCTGCCTAAAGTTCTTCTATCGTATTATGAGTAGTAGAATAAAATATATCCTTTAAGTATCCCCAAATACAAAAATCAAGAAGTGCAAGGTCCGGTGAACGTGCAGGCCGGGCAACTGGACCTGGATTTTTGATCCAGTTATTTCCATGTTGCTGATTTAAATAGTCGGTTATGATTCTTGCATTATGTGGAGGTGCTCCATCTTGCTGGAATCACATGTTTGCTACATCTTGAAGAGGCAAATTTTCTAAAATTTGGTCAACGTAATTTTGTACAATTTCTAGATATCGAGATGCTGTCAAATTATTATGAAAAATGTTAAATAGTATGTGGCCGTTTATGACTCCTAGCCATACATTTAAACCCCACCTAACTTGATGGTGCACGTCACGATTTAAGAGCGAATTTTCATCGGCCCAGTACACGTAGTTATGTCTGTTAAACACCCCGCAGTTTGTAAACCTGCTTACATCGGACCACAGAACCTTAAGCGGAATTTGAGGGTTTTCTTGCGATTTTTGTATGAACCAATTGCAAAACAAGGTTCTTCTTTCTAAGTGCTCTCGGAGTGCTTGATTAATATGTGTTGCATATGGATGATACTTAAATTTTTTAAGAATTCTTTGTGCAGTTGATTTGGGTACTTTAACGTTATTTTCCAGTTCACAAAGGGAGATGCGATGATGGCTAACGACTCTTTGGAAAACCAGAGCTTCAATATTTTCATCAGGTTGTCGATTACGGTTTTGTTTTTTAAAGGAACCATATTCAATTAAATTATTTTAAAGTTTTCTGAAGATTGACAAACATGGTTGTCGTCTTTCTGGATATCCCTCAAAGTACATATCTCCAGTTCTTCCAGCGTTCTGAAAAGACCGTCGTCTTTCGTCTACCTACCCTGAACCGATACAAAATAAGTCCGCCCCTGAAGTTTTGGCACTTTAAACAAACATGAAATTTTATAAGAACAACCGCACGGATTTTTGCTATTTAGTGTTGTTAAGAAAATGGACTCGTGGTGCAATAAAATTTTATGTTATTGTTATTGCTCAATTAGATAAACAGATTTCACATAATTAAGATTGCCTTAATGCAAACAGATTTCAAAAGAGGCTTAAAATTCTTGCAGTAGAATCTCAAATTATTTAACTTTAGTTATAATTTAGTTTAATAATAATGCTTGGAAAATATTTAAAGAAAGTTTGCAAAATAATGTTGTTAAAGAAAAACTTCCTTATTGATCTTGAGGCTTGTATGAATATCGTTATAACGTCCGAAAATTGTCCTAAGATCTAAAAATCAGAAAATCAAAAACCTAAAGCTTAAAAAATGCGTACTTTTCAAAAGCAAAGTATCCCTAAACTTAAACATTAACACTAGTATTTACTAAAGTGCTAAGTGCTACAATCTACAAGTCTACAAGTCTAGATTTTGGTTGAAGGTTTAACTTATTTTTGTCGTGAATGCAATAGTTTTTAATATGTATATAAATTGTTCATATATACCTTGCGATATGGGTCATCTTTTTTCGTTGTAACAAAAACATTATTTCCCCACAATGGTTAGAAATAAATAAAAATAATATAATATTTTGGTTTAAAAATGGTAGCCATATTTAAACCTCCGAACGTCACTAAAAATGTCGAATAAAAACGGTGTAAGTCAGTGTCAGCTGTTCGCTATATTTTACATGTTAATTTTTTAGACAAGTTAGCGATGTAAACCTATGTTGGATTGTTTTGGTGGATGTGTAATTGAAAACGGATTCTAATATATCTTGTGCTTTTTACAATATTTAAATATTAATGCGTATTTAATACGGTAATGCATTTACAGATATAGTCTTAAGTTACTTATGTATTATTTGAAAATTTTTGTATTTAAGTTTTTTTATGAATCATGGATTATTTCTACTGTTTTTCGAACTTTAAACCACCCCTCAGGGGTGGGACTACAATCCTACGACTACACGGACTAAATTTCCAAAAAATGACACTTCGTTACAAAATTCTTATGTGGTTTTTCTTTATTTCTAAAGTTAATTTGAATTTATATGAGATGAAACTCACTGAGAAATGCTTACTATCATATTGCATATTAGGGTGAACCAAATCTTTGCAGTTATTGACCTGTGAGTATTAAAAAATACACTTAAACCGGTCGGTATCAAGTCTATAGACTTGATACTTAAACCCAGTCTGCAATGCTAAGTCTTAAGGTCTTAGTAAATACTGGTGTAAGAGTGCAAAATTTACCACTCTAGTGTAAGGTACTTTTATTTTGAACTTAAACAAAATAAAAAATCATTGACTTAGGAATTACTTTTTAATTATAGTCATTATGTCGATAGTTTTAATGTGTGAGTAACGTGTCAAAAATTCTTTACTCACACATTCACTTCATTGTTTTAACTAATTTCCTTTACATAATTTTCTTAAGCAGAAGAATTTAATCTTGAATGCATATCTTCAGGCAGGCTCTTGGAGCTCTCCACTTGTACGGATGACGTTAGGGTGCATAATCAACCCAAGAAAAAAATATTTTAAATTAATGTTGGTGTTTGCCCTTTCTTGTAATTACTTAATATTATGAAAGAAAATCAGTCGGGGCCGTAAAATGCTCATAGAAAATTTCAATACTAAGCTAAAAAAGAAAAATATCTAATGGCAGCACTTGACTTGGCTTCACTGCTTCGCTGTATTTGGCCAAATATTTAGTGTATTCTTAAATATTCTGAATGATGAATGCTGAATTAGCAAAATACTCAAACATACCAAATATCCAATATGTTCGCTTGTTCGCAAACTTGTAAACAAACTGACAATATTTATTTTTAATAAAGTTTATTTTCTGCAACTTACTTACTAGAGGCGAATATTAGCGACGGACCGTTTGGTTATTCGTTCTCTTCGTTTAAATGCGAGAATCAAACAGAGAAAGAAACTGCTCTGGAGGTAGGTTATCTTTGGTTAAAAGAACAATAAAAACACATGATAGTTTGACGTTTCTTGGTGAAGCGCTCTCTATTTGACTCTCACTTTAAAACGAAGAGAACGAATAACCGAACGGTCCTTCGCTAATATTTGCCTTTATTCGCTTGCATTTGGGTAAGTTCACTATCAAAGCAATTCATGTTGAACACGGCCGCTTGACAGTGGTTTTGCGAAATGAAGAAGCCCAGTTTGTGGACGGTAAACGCAAATATTTTGCTATTTGGTTTATTTGATTCCTTTGATGTTAATTAATAACTGACAAGTCGACTGAAACGCGTATTAGCTCTTAGCGCAATTTGTCGTATTTGGACAAATAGAGCAAATATAGCGAATAGCTTCTCTACACATTGCTGTGTTTGGAAAAATACAGCAAATATACAAATACGCTACGCGAATGAAGTGCCACCATAAGAGATGTCGAACCGTTTTCCAGGGAACACAAAAAAAATCCCTAGTGACAAAAGGTAATAACGAACTGCACAGTAGGTAAAGATTAAAAGTATGGAAAGACTTTACATTTAAAATGTAGCCAACAGAGAAACAATAGGACAAACTAAAATCCAGGGTGCAAGCAGCAAACTTTTAACTAATAAAACCTCAATAATATTAGACACAGAGAGATAAAACTTTAAGATATAAAAGCAAGGCAAATATCAAACCTACACATTGTTCTGCGTAGCAGAAACAAATATAAAGATAAGTTATAAACAAATTATTCCAGCAACCAAATGCTTGAACTATAAAATACCTACAGATATGCTATGCTTCTAAACCTGCTTCTGATTATGCAAATATTTTATAAAAATCCTGCAACTTTTGCAGCTCTCGCTCCCTTTCTGTTATCGCCTATGAAAGAGAATATGCATTAAACAAAATTACACGAACTTTAGGACAATCTTTATAAATAAAGTTTCACTGATATGAATGCAAGCTAATTGGGATTGCAAAATGCAACTTAATAAAAATTATTATTATGAGATAAATAAATGATAACAATTGTATCAATGCTACTTTTAATAAAAGAACCGTATAAAAAACGCATAATGAGTTCATATGCAAATTTCTTAAAAACACGGAGTGGAAGTAGAAAGAGATATAGGGTATGGATACATCCAGATCCTGCAATCAAATGGAAGAAAATGTCTGAATTACATTTTAGAGCTAGGCATAGGACCCAGCTTGGGTTGTGAAGAAGGAAATTATCATTAAAAGCAAGAACGGTAAAAACATTTCAAATCGGTAGCCTTCATTTTCAGCACCCAAATTAACACCGATGCGTCTCTTATTAGCATAGAATAGAAACATTGACTTTTAGAGCTATTGATTTGCGATCTTCGAAGAATGCGTTCCTAATTTACTTCGCTAGATTATAGATTGCTAGCGCTTAGCTAGCTAGCATGCATTGCTCTTAGTTGTAAAACAAAGAGGGCCATTGTAGTCTGTAAAAATGTCCATTAGATTTAAATGCAATGCCTGCGATATCTGTGCTCAAATATCTGCAAGTAATAACTAACATTCTAAAAATATTTTTGCTAAAAAATTGTACAAAGCAAGACGCCTGTTTATTAATAGGAACAATCCCGTGGCCTTTGAAGGCAGCTTGACAGGTAGAAATAAACAAAACAAAACTAGGAGAATATTCAATAAGGATTTTTTTCAAAAATGCAAAGTAGCAAAAACTGCTATCAAATCCCTTAAAATCAATAACATTAAATTCTCCTAAAGTGTTTTGAAGATTTTATAAGTTGTAACGAGTTTTAATCAGGAATAATCCAGACTCGATCTGTAGGGTAGACAACTAACCCGGGCTCGAGTTTTTAGCTAAAAATCTTGACTAATATGTTTTGTTAAGCAGCTAATTAGCTAAAACAAGTTTAGATGCAATCTCCAATAATTAATAAAAAACTGCTCAAAACATATTTTTAATTTAGATTATATGGTTCTCCATATTCTTTAGAAACCACTGCCTAAAATATACGAAAAAAGAAAATCCCAATTTAAAATAATTTTAAAATGCAGGTAAATATCACTTCTTCATGTTTCATTTGTTGAAATAAGGAAACTGAACCTAACATTTTCCATTCTATAAACAAATATTGGCGGTAAAAAATCACTTCTGTGGACATCACTTCTGTGGACAGCGGTTGTCCATGGAAGTGACACAGGTCAACAGAAGTGAATTCAACCAGCATTGTTTTTCCTTTTTAATTAAAATAAATCATCAATAATATTAAACATCTTTTCTAGAAAGATTCTTAGCAAGTTTTGTAGTTTTTAACTCGTGTTACCATTATGTTTTAGTTTGTGTCCGTTCCGTGGACATTTTTGCCACATCTGTGGATATTACTTAATTTAAATAAAAAAAAATATATAAATTTCTATGTTCTTCATTTCAACTTTTTTGGCGCAATTAAGCTCTGAAAGTAATACATATTCTCCAATTTACAATTATTTAGCCAAAGTTACTTGTGTAGTTAAAAATGTATTTTCCGTGAACTCCTTAATTTTTATTTTTGGTAAAAAACCTATAAAACATTTTTTACGATCTTAACCAGACATAGTACATAAAAGTGTTTTATCAAACAATTTTATAAAAATGAAAAGCTCCAAAAAACAAAAATATATTAATAATAATAAATAAATTAATCCAAGAAATATATTCCGAAAGTGTACATTATTTCAGGACTGACCCTTGTGAGTTTATTACAGCTAATCAATCACTATTTGAAGGCCGATATGCATGTCAAATTCCAATAATCTAGCTTAAACCATTAATAATTCGAAAAAAAATTATGATATATCCGCCTCGAAGGATCATTGTTATCTTAATAAAACTGGTTAATTTACTAAATTCGAAATCGTCCAAAACACTGGCAGAGTTCAGATCGCAAAAAAAACAACCTTTTCGAGAGTGAAAAGACGGTCTAGGACAACTGGGCGCCGCCAACTCGGCGCCGCCAACTGGGCGCCGCCAACTCGGCGCCGCCAACTGGGCGCCGGGCCAACTGGGCGCCGGGCCAACTCGGCGCCGCCAACTGGGCGCCGGCCAACTCGGCGCCGGACTTAAATTTTTTTTTGGATAAAATTTGTAGATGAAAAATAAAATATATTATTTATATAAAAACATCTTTAAAAAATCCTTTACGCAATATTTTTTACAAGCTTTTATTTAGCTTCAGATGTTCTGTCTAACTAACTATCTATCAAATCTTGTGAAGCGTTTTTGACACACGTAGTGGTCCCATGACAATACAACATTAAGAAAAAAATATCCTCCCACCCTACCCCCACCCCTTCTATAGAAAAATGTGTTTTTGACACACTTCCCGTTATCCGATTTGGATAAAATTTGGTATACACATAGTGGTCCGATGATAATACAACAATAAAAAAAAATATCCTCCCACCCCTACCCCCACCCCCTTCTATAGAAAAATTTGTTTTTGACACACATCCCGTAATCCGATTTGGATGAAATTTGGTATACATATAGTGATCCGATGACAATACAATATTAAGAAAAAAATATCCTCCCACCTCTACCCCCACCCCCTTCATAGAAAAATGAGTTTTTGACACACTTCCCATTATCCGGTTTGGATGAAATTTGGTATTCACATAGTGGTCCGATGACAATACAACATTCAAAAAAAATATCCTCCCACCCTACCCCCACCCCTTCCATAGAAAATGCGTTTTTGACACCCTTCCCATTATCCGATTTGGATGAAATTTGGTATACATATAGTGGTCCGATGACAATACAACATTGAAAAAAAAATCTTATTACTCCTACCCCCACCCTCATCTATTGAAAAATGCGTTTTTCACACCCTTCCCATTATCCGATTTGGATGAAATTTGGTATACATATAGTGTGGTCCGATGACAATACAACATTGAAAAAAAAATCCTATTACTCCTACCCCCACCCTCATCTATTGAAAAATGCGTTTTTGACACCCTTCCCATTATCCGATTTGGATGAAATTTGGTATACATATAGTGATCCGATGACAATACAATAATAAGAAAAAATATCCTCCCACCTCTACCCCCACCCCCTTTCATAGAAAAATGAGTTTTTGACACACTTCCCATTATCCGGTTTGGATGAAATTTGGTATTCACATAGTGGTCCGATGACAATACAACATTTAAAAAAAATATCCTCCTACCCTACCCCCACCCCTTCCATAGAAAATGCGTTTTTGACACCCTTCCCATTATCCGATTTGGATGAAATTTGGTATACATATAGTGGTCCTATGACAATACAACATTGAAAAAAAAGTCCTACCACCCTACCCCCACCCCTTCTATAGAAAAATGTGTTTTTGACACACTTCCCGTTATCCGATTTGGATAAAATTTGGTATACACATAGTGGTCCGATGATAATACAACAATAAGAAAAAAATATCCTCCCACCCCTACCCCCACCCCCTTCCAAAGAAAATGCGTTTTTGACACTTTTCCCATTATCCGATTTGGATGAAATTTGGTATACATATAGTGGTCCGATAACAATACAACATTAAAAAAAAAAATCCTACCACTCCTACCCCCACCCTCATCTATGGAAAAATGCGTTTTTGACACACTTCCCATTATCCGATTTGGATGAAATTTGGTATACATATAGTAGTCCGATAACAATACAACAATAATGAAAAAATGTCCTCCCACCCCTACCCCCCACCCCCTTCCATGAAAAATGCGTTTTTGACACACTTCACTTCAAATGACTTTTATAAAATTTGTTATATGCATAAAGGCCCGACGGCAATACAGCCCAAACAAAAAATATATTTCTAACTCTACCCCCACCCTCCCCTTCCCCCAATAGAAAAATGAGTTTCCAAATAACTCACGATCAGCGATTTCATTATAATCTAGAATAAACTCTATTTATTTACTTCTGCATTTTTCTGCTAGATTGATTCTTGCAAATAGTGATATTTAATTGATACGGATATCTTATCGTAATAACATCATCAAAATTATATATATTTTTTTTTAATGTTGTATTGTCATCGGACCACTATGTGAATACCAAATTTCATCCAAATCGGATAATGGGAAGTGTGTCAAAAACATTTTTCTATGAATGGGGGTGGGGGTAGAGGTGGGAGGATATTTTTTTATTAATATTGTATTGTCATCGGATCACTATATGTATACCAAATTTCATCCAAATCGGATTATGGGAAGTGTGTCAAAAACGCATTTTTCTATAGATGAGGGTGGGGGTAGGAGTGGTAGGATTTTTTTTTATTGTTGTATTGTCATCGGACCACTATGTGAATACCAAATTTCATCCAAATCGGATAATGGGAAGGGTGTCAAAAACGCATTTTCTATGGAAGGGGTGGTGGTAGAGGTGGGAGGATATATTTTTTTAATGTTGTATTGTCATCGGACCACTATGTGAATACCGAATTTCATCCAAATCGGATAATGGGAAGTGTGTCAAAAACATTTTTCTATGGAAGGGGGTGGGGGTAGGGGTGGGAGGATATTTTTTTCTTATTGTTGTATTATCATCGGACCACTATGTGTATACCAAATTTTATCCAAATCGGATAACGGGAAGTGTGTCAAAAACACATTTTTCTATAGAAGGGGTGGGGGTAGGGGTGGGAGGATATTTTTTCTTAATGTTGTATTGTCATGGAACCACTACGTGTGTACCAAATTTCATCCAAATCGGATAATGGGAAGTGTGTCTAAAACTCATTTTTCTATGAAAGGGGGTGCGGGTAGAGGTGGGAGGATATTTTTTTCTTATAATGTATTGTCATTGGATCACTATATGTATACCAAATTTGATCCAAATCGGATAATGGGAAGTGTATCAAAAACTTATTTTTCTATGAAAGGGGGTGGGGATAGAGGTGGGAGGACATTTTTTTCTTAATATTGTATTGTCATCGGATCACTATATGTATACCAAATTTCATCTAAATCGGATTATGGGAAGTGTGTCAAAAACGCATTTTTCTATAGATGAGGGTGGGGGTAGGAGTGGTAGGATTTTTTTTATTGTTGTATTGTCATCGGACCACTATGTGAATATCAAATTTCATTCAAATCGGATAATGGGAAGGGTGTCAAAAACGCATTTTCTATGGAAGGGGTGGTGGTAGAGGTGGGAGGATATTTTTTTTTAATGTTGTATTGTCATCGGACCACTATATGTATACCAAATTTCATCTAAATCGGATAACGGGATGTGTGTCAAAAACTAATTTTTCTATGGAAGGGGGTGGGGGTAGGGGTGGGAGGATATTTTTTTCTTATTGTTGTATTATCATCGGACCACTATGTTTATACCAAATTTTATCCAAATCGGATAACGGGAAGTGTGTCAAAAACACATTTTTCTATAGAAGGGGTGGGGGTAGGGGTGGGAGGATATTTTTTTCTTAGTGTTGTATTGTCATGGGACCACTACGTGTGTACCAAATTTCATCCAAATCGGATATTGGGAAGTGTGTCAAAAACGCTTCACAAGATTTGATAGATAGTTAGTTAGTTAGACAGAACATCTGAAGCTAAATATAAAAGCTTGTAAAAAATTGCGTAAAGGATTTTTTAAAGATGTTATTATATAAATAATATATTTTATTTTTCATCCACACATTTTATCAAAAAAAAAAATTTTAGTCCGGCGCCGAGTTGGCCGGCGCCCAGTTGGCGGCGCCGAGTTGGCCCGGCGCCGAGTTGGCCCGGCGCCCAGTTGGCGGCGCCGAGTTGGCGGCGCCCAGTTGTCTCATTCCGGTGAACGGTCGCGATGTAAAGACGAGAGATGCTGCAACGAATTTAGCGTAGAACAAAACGTGGGAGCACTTAAATTCATCACAACGGCGCCGGCGCCGGTGGTTTTAGGCAAAAGTCAGGGGGAAGGGGGGTGATGGTGAACCGCAATAAGCGAAACGGAGATATTTGCACAGGAGGAAGTAGAAAAAAGCGCACACATTGTAAAATAGCACATAGGAAAGTTATTAAAAAAAAATGTTGACCCTTAAATTTAAATCTTTATATTACAACATTATATTCCATATAAAAATGAACAGCTTAGGTTACTTGATTATCTCAAAATTGCCCACAAAAAGAAAATAGTTTTGAAAGTTTCATAAAGTTTTTAAATTTGTCAAAATGTACGCCTTAAAATTTTTTTAAGCTTTCTTTAAGATGTTTTTAAAATTTAAAATTTTTAGAATTTTGAAAATATGTTTTATTAGAATTAATAATATGCGTAAAACATTTTTTTAATTTTAATATTTGTAAAATATTTAATTATAATATTATAAAATTTTAACTATAAATAAAGTTTGTTCAGAACCCCTTATGATTTACGTCTAAGGTTTATTATTATCCTAAAAGCATAAATCGGCCATTAGACTAGTATTATTGGTTGGCCATAGGTAAAATTTACCACGGCACAACATAAAATAAGCGTTACTTATCCGGAGTCCGTTTTGACCATACACACTTAAAATTTCGAGTAAGTTGTTAAAACCTTACAATTTTTCGCGCACACACGCTGAAAATCGCAAAAAATTTAAATTATAATTTTTTTAAAAATAATTTCAAGGTTGCTTTTGCGAAGCAGTCAAATAGTTTTCTACGGCAAAACACATACATAGATAGATAGATTAATCAGCTCAAGTGTATGACAACTCTTTGTATTTTATATGCCGGTGCTATTATTGTCTTTTTTTTAGTTAATAATATAAAGTTTTATTTAATAAAAAGTACAGGTAAAATTGATTAATAAACACAGCTGGTAAAAATAAAATTAAATAAAAAAAAACTTATATAAAAACAAATATATAAAAAAATAAAATTAAAAAAATGCAATTTATATCAATGTTACGTTTTCCCCTGTGCGCTTTTTTCGAGGTGCGCTTATTTTCGGAATTCTGATAAAGCATGTCAACAAAAATATTATCTTTATTAGCCTTTAACTTTTATGTAGTACATACCAGCCTTTAAACCTTACATATTTTTTTGGGCTCTGGGGGAAGGTAGTCACCCCCTTTTCCCCACCGCGTATAACCACTGGTGATTAAACAAATTAACAATTTTAATAAAGTGTGATTTTCGTAGTGTTTTCGTTTTAGGGGCCAAGGACCACTCTTTCGGGACTCCATTTATTTTGAATAAATAAATATGCATCTAAATTTTAATTTCATATGACATGAATGTGAATGTTGTAACCCAGGGGCGCCAAAATAGGTTAATAATAACGCACTAAATTTGGCAGAGGCAAGACACGTAAATTTTCTTTTAAAATTCACTTATCACTTAATTTTCCTACCGAATATTTAAATTGGTGATCTCCTAGCAGTGACGTATTTAGAAAAAAAAGGGGAGAGGGCAAGACTCCATGAGGCCGTATTATATATTTTTTTAAATCTTAGCTTCGGGGGGTTCGGTTTGGTTCGATTTGGTATTACTTAATTTTCCTACCGAATTTTTAAATTGGGGTTTGCAGTAAATTGCAGATTTAGAAAGAAAGGGGGCAAGGCTCCATGAGGTCGCATTTTTATTTTTTAAAAATCTTAGCTTCGGAGGGGGGTCTCGGGCCTCCCGGTTCCCCCTTATATACGGCGCTGTATGTCTCCAAGTAACGACAAAACCTTTCAGAAACTCTCTTTTTTCTAGGAATCTAAAGTTTCTTCTATGCACTCCTAAACCCGATGCGAGAGCTAGGAAAAAAGTATTTGTGAGTGGTGTTTGTTTTGTTGTAAAAGCATCTTTTTACATTATTTTATTAATTACACAGGTATACAAAAAATATTTTTTGAAAAGTGCCCTGGAAGTTTTGACTGATTTTTATGTTTTCTGTTGTGCTGAATCCAAATCTGCCAACCGTTTTTCTTTATCACATCCAGATTTTTTGCTAGGGTGAAAGAGGTTTACGGGGTTTATAACTCAACAATGGTAAAATAAGTCTAATTTTATTTACAAAAAAAAGCAAACGTATATTCCGAAATATAGTCAATGAATAAATTATATAATTTACAAACATACTAGGGATATAAAACTAGATAAAGATCAATTGTTGTCCTGGTGGGATCGTTTCTTCTTCCCCTGAATACTTTTTTTCGTGCGTTGTTTTTATTTTTCTTTTGAGGTTTCCCGCATCAACAACCAGCAGAAATCAGCCATCATATTGGTGTTCCACCTTCCCTGATATCTTCTTCCTGCGTCCTTGATATCTTGGTGAAAACTTTCACCCTGTTCTTCACTATAGTCTCCCATGTTTTCGGGGAATTAGCCAATGTGCGAATGCAAGAAATGCACTTTTAGACTCATATAACAACCCTGCAATTTAAAAGCATTTAACATCCGATCTACAATAGCTTTGTTGTTAGCGTCCCTTCTGTTCCCCAAAAAAGCACAACCTCTTTGAAGGGGTCCCATGCTTCTTTTTCCTTTCCTGACATAGTTTCAGTGAATGATGTGTCAGAAATAAGTTTCCTTATATTAGGGCCAACAAACACTTCTTCCTTAATTTTAGCTTCGGACAGATGTATGGAAACTTTGAGGAAAGGTATTGAAAACATGCACCATCCTTGAGGAGGGACTTTACGAATTGTTTCATGAGACCCTACTTAATGCGCAACGGGTGTAGTAAAACTTTATCACTAGGGACCAAGCTCGTTTGAAGAACATTTTTCTCCCCCGGTTTTAAACTTACTCGAACTGGCCAATCTTTTTCTGTCTATCCCACAAGCAGAGAAAGCAGGGGTATTGCGTGAAACCATACTGCTGTCCCAAGAGCATAGTTAATATTTTGAGATCTTCACATATCATCCATTTATGTTTGTGAGAATGAATTTTTTGGAGAAACCGTGATCAAATTTTAGTATTTTTCTTTAAGAATAACAGAGTGTGTCATTGGAACTGACGCGTATGTATGGTCATTATGAAGAAGGACTGCTTTTAAGCTGACCTTTGCGAATCAAGAAACAACTGCCATTCCGCAGGTCCATAGTTCAGTTTCAAATTTTTCATCTTTACACATCGTTGCAAAAATCCGTGCACATCGTTGCAAAAAACAAAATCTTCCTCCTTGGTAAAATACTTTACAAATTATGTCTCACGGTTCCTGTACCAGGAAAAAGTAGCATCTGGTATCAATAAATTTTTAGGTTTATACCGGAAGCCTAAGAGTTGGCCAGCCTTTTTTGGGAGACCTAAATCCCGCACTAAATCGTTCAACTCAGCTTGAGAGAAAAGTTCATGTTTACGTCCGGGTTCAGGTTCAAACTCTGAAGTACCGGACTTCTCTAGAGAGAAAAACTTGCGAGACACCAAAATAAATACATGGTCAGGTTTTTACAAGCTTATAAGAATAAGCACGTGTCTCAACTCGATATAAAGTCAAAACTATTCATGACACATGACTACTAAACAGATAGAACACTGACCTATTTCTGTAAATGGGACCATCTTGGTAACACTCATATAAAGCAAAAAAATCAATTTGGCAAAAAAACGTGACGTGATGGATCTTTATAGGTATTTTTTCCGGATTCAGCACCCAAATATCTATCAGGAACAGTGGAAAAATTGGAGGCAGTTTTTTGGTCGTATACCTGTGTTATTTGTAATAAATTGTTAGTTTTTAAGTTTGATGGAGTTCATGAAACCTTAAGCCTAGTATCCACCTACGACTTTCTCGTGCGTGCCCGCGCACGCGTCACATGACTCTCGTAACATTTTATATTGAGATCATGTGACGCGTGAGCGGGCGCCCACGAGAAAGTCGTAGGTGGGAACCAGGTGTTACTATTTTTCAAGCGTGCGGACTCTATGCGTTCTCACCTCGATTCAAAAAACGCATCAGGTGACGCTGCATTTAAAACCGGCGTAATATTCATGTCCGGTTACGTGATGCGTTTCGTAAATCCACGGATCACGGTGATCCGTGGTAAATCGGAGTGGGCACGCATAGGTGGAAACTAGGCTTTAGTTGATAAGTTAGATAATATTTTCTGTTGACAGATTGCTTTAAGAACTAAGTACTTAACTTTGGCCAAAACCTGAAATAAAAACATTAAACATACTTCTAAAAGACGTACAGTGTGTCCAAATTCGATATTTTTAGCGGGTTTTGAGGACATCTAATAAAGGTTAGGTTCGGTTCGGTTAGAATCTAATTTCCCATTGCAAGGTTCAAATTTTAAGACAAGAAGTTCGCTTAATACATAAACATTTTCATAACTTTCATGCATTGTTTAAGAAATGTGAAATTTGATTGGATATCACGGATACGTAAAAAAAATGATAGAACAAACGTATTTATAGTATAAATAAAATATTTAAATGTTAAAATAATGTTAAATTTCAAACGTTTACACAAAATGTCAGAAAAATGTGAATTAAATGTTGCAAAAATGTAAAACTATATACGTTTAAACAACATGTCCCAAATACACCCAAAAAAATATTAAAAAAATTTTAATTTATTGGTTTGCCAAACACTGAAAAAAAAAGTTTAAAAATACATATATATTAAAATTGAAAAAATAAATAGATCGATGATGGATCAAATAGCTAGCCCCCGCTAGCCTATTAGCACACTTGAAAATAGTGTTTTGTAAATATCTCAGAAACTAAAGCTCTTATCAAGTTTTTGGTTATAACAGAAATTATTGAGCAAAATGAATTCTACCATATTTCTAAAACTGCATAGTGATACAAGTTAGCATTTAAAAAAAAAATAATTGTCAAAAAACTGTCATTAGGATTAATGGATTTTGACCAATATTTTGATCACTTTTTTGTCAAAGTACACCCAATTAAATCATTTTCGGCGTTATCTCAAATTTTATTTTTGTCAAAAACAATACCTTCTCTAGCCATTGCTACGCGGGCTAGGAAGGGGGCGCCAAATTTCGCTTTTCAGGGTGCAAAAATCTCTAGGCCCTGACTTACATTCTCTAATTTATTTGGTTAATACGTAGGTAAGAATATGACAGTCCTTGCATTGTTAGTTGTTCTTTTGTCGGAATTAAAATATTCCTACTTGAGTTGCATGCCAAACCGTTGAAGGTGTTATCTAAGAATTGCATGACTTCTTGCAAAATCCTGCATTAATATTTTGACTGAAATATGGACATCTTTTATGCATGCCTCATTAACGAAAGATTAGGTCACGAAAATGTTTTATAATGGTTTTTAGTCTTTCGAAGTGCATAAACATGCGGAGGGAAAGTATTAATATAGCAAAAAAAACAGGATAAAACAAAATAAATAAGTTAAAAAAAAACATAAATCTCAAGGGTATTTTTAAAGTTCGATTTAAAAAATCGAATATAAAAATACATAATTTAAGGGTGAGGATTTCAAAATATATATTTTTAAAGTCATATGATCTAAAACCAACGTAAAAATGCAAGATTAATGCAAAAAAAGCATATTTTGCGAGTTTAAAAAATACTCTTCCAATATATGGGTACCTTAGCTCACACTAGGTACTGACTTAAACTCTAATTTTTAAAATCTACCCCCACCTCTTTTTTTAAAACTAAAATGTATTTTGTTGAACTCCAGACTCAATTACCTTTCGTTTGATATCACACACAACATATATTATTTTCACTTAAACACACGCCATATTTTCACATAAACTCTAATTTTTGAAATCTACCCCCACCCTTTTATTTGGCTTGTGATCGGTGGATTTTGTTTATTTTTAAATGGGACCATCCCGACCCAAGACCCAGCCTAGGTACCAAATTTCATTAAAATCGGGCAAGCGGTTTTTGAGTTATGCGCGTTGGTCGTTACAGACAGACATACAGACAGACAGACAGACAGACAGACAGACGGCGGAACAAAAAAGTTTCAAAATCATCTGAAACGCAAAGATATATAAAATTTTTTGAAATCGGAGCAACTTTGTTTTTCTCGAAAAAATTAGGATCACCATAGCTCACACTACTATAGTATATTTAGTGCATTTGTGAAACAAATCCTGAAGTTTTAAGGTCATTTAAGGTCACATGACTAAAAATTTATTTTTGAAAATCGTCACCCTTAAATCAAATAAAATATAGTCATGATTCTGTAAAACAAGTAATTATTATTCAAGATTTTTGCCGCCGCCATCTTAAAAAAGTGGCGAAGCACATCTTAAGTACAAATCTCGCACTCATTAAGGTGCCAGAATATTGACCTATATGTATATAAATGTGGTATTGCAGACAGATTTCAAGTCATTTTTACTTGAGCATAACTCTTAAACTAGGAATCGCATATTAAAACGTTTTTAGGGTGCTTCTAAATGAAGATTTTTCTTTGTCAGGTGACAAAAGTTAGGTTAGCGATAGCTTAGGCTTTCATTCAAATTTTAAAAAATATATAAAAAAAGTTTTTTTTAATTTGAGGGTGTTTTAAGGTCAGGGGTTAACCAAACGTTTTTTTTTTCTTTTCATTCTCTTGCTACAACTCTTTGAAAACGAATCACTAACTCTAATTTTTACGAAACTGAAGACACCGAAAAGTGGTAATATGTTGCCATCTCGACAAATCTGCCGCCATCTTGAAATCCTTTTACGATTGAAATAAATTTATTTTTCCATATTTTCGGACTAGACCATCTTAATATTAGGACCAAACTTGGTTATCTTTGCTCTGACAGTAGATTAATAGCCTTAATTAGAATGACATTTTCGCAATAACATATATGTCGTTTTACTGGTTTATAAAAGTTAATAATCGTATCTCTTGGCGTAATACTTCTCTAAGGTCATTAAATGATAACCCTAATACAATTTTTTTTGGAAACTTTTTATATTGAGTTATAAGTAGAAACGAGTTTAAGAGTGACCTGATTACAAAAGGTGTCTTTTTTTGTTATTTTTAGGCATCCATTTTGAAATCGTGGCTGCCACAGAGTCCGCGGTTTGATTAAAAAAAACCAAATTGATAAGAATATTGTTTCAAAAAAGTATATAGCCGCCTTTTTTCTCCAAGCCTCTGCAGTATATTTATTTAAAAAGTTAATATATTAAAAACCATGTAAATATATCCGAAAAATAAAAAAACAGATCATTTTTTGGTGGGTGTGCTTTCGGGGTGTTCGGCCGTCGTCGTTGGAAATTCGTTCTCGACGTTTCGCCATCTCGAGTGGATGGCATCTTCAGGAGATGTTGACTGTTTGTCGGCTTCTCGAAGACTGGCCTCGAGAAGCCTACAAACAGTCAACATCTCCTGAAGATGCCATCCACTCGAGATGGCGAAACGTCGAGAACGAATTTTCAACGACGACGGCCGAACAGCCCGAAAGCACACCCACCATTGGACGATGGCCGCGAAAGCCTTTCACAATTTGTAGATCATTTTGTAATAGTATTTTGTAGAAATGTGTTCTTGACTTGCCTCGACAAATGGCATAGTCGCCTGTTCTTCACAGTTAGTGAATTTTACGCATTTGAAGTGAAATCTGTTCTCCTGCCCCGTACCGACTGAACGTTTCTCGGTCGGATCGTAGGAGAAGCTTGCGCAATCAAGGTCTTTTGGCATAGCACGTGACGGCTCGAAGCTAAGTTAAAGCTTGCCATTGGCCAAAGCATGTGATGAGAAATGTCACATCGAATAGCTAGCCAGGGGCTCTATTCTCGGTCTTGAACGATGTGACCATCCACATTACACGCTTTGACCAATAGCAAACTCTGAGCGGTTGCGTGTTGTGCAAAATGACTTATCTCGACTAATGGCATAGTCGCCCGCTCTTCACAGTAAATTTTACGCGTTTGAAGTGAAATCTGTTGTCCTGCCCCTACCGACTGAACGTTTCTCGGTCAGATCGTAGGAGAAGCTTGCGCAATATAGGTCTTTTGGCATAGCACGTGACGGCTCGAAGCTAAGTTTGCCAATGGCCAAAGCATGTAATGGGAAATGTCACATCGTTCAAATACGAGAATAGCTAGCCAGGGGCTCTATTCTCGGTCTGGAACGATGTGACCATACACATTACACGCTTTGACCAACAGCAAACTCTGAGTGGTTGCGCGAAATGACTTGTCTCGACCAATGGCATAGTCGCCCGCTCTTCACAGTTAGTGAATATTACGCGTTTGAAATGAAATCTGTTCTCCTGTCCCATACCGACTGAACGTTTCGAGGTTGGATCATAGGAGAAGCTTGCGCAATGGAGGTCTTTCCACATAGCACTTGACGGCTCGGAGCTAATTTAAAGCTTGCCATTGGCCAAAGCATGTGATGGGAAATATCACATCGTTCAAGTACGAGAATGGATAGCCAGGTAGAGATCTAGATATTAGGTTACCGGTATTGTAGTCGAATTTCAGAAAATTTTAAATCCTTAGTTTCAAAAATTCAGGGTCATTCTGCTAGGTACATATAAAATTAATCTCCCAATTTTCTTCCGCCCGACCCCCACCTTGTCACGTATAACCCGCGAGGCCGCGCGGCGCTGCCATGCATTTATTTTTGGTTTTTACCTTGTCCGAGAGACAGATAGGTGAGTTTTGAATCAAACTAACACATTTTTAACTAAAAGAGGATGTTTGTGAAATTGCCGAAAAAGTTCAGGTTGATAAATGGTACTATCAAGGCACATCATTAAGGCGTATCCAAGTACCTGTTTTAAAATGTATTGTTTTGTTTTAAAACACCACTTTTATTTGTTTCCCCCTGTAATTTTATCATTATTTTGTCGGTGATAAATCTGAGCCGTTCTACAAAGACGCTCACATTTATCATCTGAAAGGGTACATAACTGTAGGCTTGCGTAATTTGCGTGTTTTTAAATTAATTTTTGCAAATAGGCGTACATCCAACACACATCGTGAATGCACGCAGACTGAGAAGCAACGCGCTCGACAAGAAAGCACTAGCAGCTAGCTGTTTGGGGCGGAAGACAATTGGGAGATTAACTGCTTTATAGCCGAATATATGTACCTAGTAGAATGATCCTGTCTGTATGTCGTAATCTAAAATATAATTTATTAAAGTGGTCGTGATAATTTTATTAATAAATAGAACAGCCACTTTAACAGCATTTCGATCAAATAACATCTTAATTACTTTAATTATTTTTTTGCTTGTTTTCCGTCTGATCGACAGCATACTTCAGATCGATACTTAACACCTTCCGTCTCGAGCGGAGACTTTATCTGTGGTAATTTATCTATTCAACAATATCGATAATAACTTTTAAGTGCCGAGTTTATGCATTTGGGTCGCAATATCAATAACGGATTTCCAGTCAATGAGCACATGACATATTAAACTGCTTAATCTGACATAATTTGAGGTAATTGCATTTCTTGGAAGATATTTAGGCGTGTACCGACTTTATCCAGGGTGGCGAGTAGTAGTGCCACGGATTTCTTAGAAAGAAAACGGATTGCCAGCCCTTTGGGCAAAAAATTACTCACAGATTCTGTTGGCAACACTGAAAAAAAGAGGAATAGCCAGCATAGAAATCAGACGAAATGAACGCCTAAATGAATTAGGGTAACGCATAAAAATTTCTGTTGGTAACACTGAAAGTCAGTGTAATGATTATTAAAAAAATAACCTAATATTTCCCGTTGTGTGTTGGTGTTTTTTTGGCTGGCCAATTCGTGTTCTAGTTGAGTAAGTTTGTAAGGTATTTTAAGAAAAAGCTGCAAAAGGGATATATTTTTTATATTTGGCATGGTGGGACTTAGCACCCAAAGCTAAATTTCCATTCAAGGATCCCCAATTATCCAGCTTCAGAATCCAAGATGGCGGCTGCCAAAGTTAAGAAAAAAAAATGAATTCCATCTTTTAGGAGAAATAAAATTAATTTTAATGGATTCACTTTATTTGGGATCTACTCAATTTAAAACTGTAAAAATAATTGACACCTGCCACTTCAAAACAAAATGGCGGCTATACATCAAAAAAGCCCTGTTTTTTTTCGATATTTCCTTTAATTTTTGTGCTATATTTATTCTTGATACCTTATATTAAAGCTAATAACCATCCCTTTAAACCTACTTAAAAAATACATTTTGCTCCCTGGTCGATAGAAACATGGCGCTAAAATAAAAGAGACCTTCATTAACTATAAACAACTTTAATTTTTACAAAAAAAAACTTTGAATTTTATCAAAAGTGATCCAAGTTTTGTAATTATTTTAAAAAAGTTGACATTTAATATGGCGGCCGAAGTTTAGGTAAAACCAGTGTCGCCGTTTATACTAAATAAAGGTCGTTCATTTTAAAAATTGCATAATAAATGACATAAGTCTAATATAATCCGAGATGGCAGCGTCCAAATTTAAAAACAATAGTATTTTTTAGATTTTCAGTTTTTACATTACTCTAAGCTAGTTTTAAAATATAATGTACAAAAAAATACAATTTATGTACTTTTTAAAGATGGCGGCTGATAAATTAAAGAAAAACATTTTTGTTGTTTCGGAGGTTAACGGAAAAAACCGGACAAAACAAGACAACTCGTTAAAAAGACACAGATTTTTTAAAAATTTCAAAAAAAGTGACTTATATAACGTACCGGGTGATTGACCATATTTTACTTAATAGCTATCTCTGTTAACATTCATCTGACAGTTACGTTTAAATTCAACCACAAATCTAGGGAAAATGAGAACTCTCCCTCGTAATTTGATATCATTTGTGAGAGAATTTTATTTTATTTCTCTCACTAACAACCAATAGAAGAATTTTAATCGAAAATCATGCCACCTGTGTCAATACGAAGATGATTTCACTACGTCCACCAATAATGTTTGGGTATTCGAGGGAGATTTCTTTTTGTCCCTAGATTTGTGGGAATAACAAGAATAGTGCTACTGGAGCCAGGATACGGTCCGTTTGTCGGAGTCCCCATTTTACGCATTGTTTTGCATGAGTTTTGTGCCGTTTTAAGACTTTTAAACTTATTTTTCTTATTTGTCAAACACACTGTGTTTATTGTATTACAATCTAGTCAATAAGACTAATTAGCGATTTTGTTTTAACTTGATTTACTAGAAAAGTCAGATTTAAACTTAGGTTTTACTTAACAGTTCGCCCGGCTCTGAAGTCTGTAACTCACAATTGTGTTGTGTTTATAGTATTATTTTGTTTTATATAATTCATTAAGTTCACTAGCTCAAACGACTTAAATCTTTTTAGACTTCGAACTAGCATAGTATTGTCTGGACGCTGAATTGCCTCCACATTCACATGTCGATGGAGTCTATCTTCATGACTTTTTGCGTACATTTTTATAGTCTTTGCTACAGTTTCGAATTTTAGGTCCCCATGAATGTCACTATTTCGAACGTACCAACCTTGGTGCACCTGCATTCACAATGTTTCATAATACTTTATTTTGAAATCTCTGTAGAACTAGAATGTTACTCTCTTTAGTACAACCCCATAGTTGAATACCATATGTCCATACTGGTTTCAGTATTTCTCTATAAAGCAGTAACTTATTATGAATTAGTTAATTGGACTTTCTTCCAATTAGCCAGTTCACTTTTCTATAACTTATCTGAAGTTCTTCTTTTTTATTCTTAACCTGTGCTTTCCAGCGCAATTTGGCATCAAGTGTCATAACGAGATATTTTGCCTGATTGGAATATGGTACTGGAATGTTGTTAATTGTTATTTGTCTGTTATTTACATTTTTGTTTGTAAAACCAACATTAATTAATTTATTTGTGGTCCAACTGTGAACTTCGGCCACTGCATCCTAAAGTTTTTCTATACATTCTTCAATAGATTTTTCTACCGTCAATAAACAAACCAGTATCATCGGCAAATGTTGCTAAGTGACAATTTTCTTGATTTGGGATATCGCAAGTGAAAAATAAGTATAAATAAGGGTCTAGTACGCTACCCTAGGGCACGCCTGATTGAATTTCTTTTAAAATTGAGTATGCATTTTCCTGGTTTACTCTGAAATGTCTGTCAGATATGTATGATTCCAAAATATCTGAATATTGTTTGGCAGAAAACGTTTTAGTTGAAAATTAAGGCCTTTATGCCACACTTATTTAAATTGTTATGCTAGATCTAGAACGACTGCAGCACAAACTTTACCTCTTTTATTGTTTTTCTATTATATTAGTAATTCTGTCTACTTGGTCTATCGTGGAATGCTTGTCTCGAAAACCAAATTGATAAGATGGAATAATTTAATTGTCTTTCTAAGAATGGTTTTATTCTTAATTTTTCATAGAGCATGGGTATAACTGGCAGCAAAGATATGGGCCTCTAAAATGAAACGTCATGGAGTGGCTTTCCTGGTTTTGAAATCATGATAAGTTCTGCAACTTTTCACAGTTTAGGTACGTACATACCTAGGCCTAAAAGAGGCATGAGTTTACGATAGCTTTTCGGTTTGGACATATGTCTAGTCATTTGCAGTTTGTAGATAAAATTATATATACATGGGGCACACCTATTTTAATATGCTGACGGACTCTAAGTCTAAAATTGCAGCACAATGAGGTAATAGTAAGGCTACATAACCAAGGACAAAAGTGGTACTTTTTATCCCGAGGCGAAAAGTTTGTAGTCAAACCAAAAGGAGGGCTACAATTTGTCGAGGTATAAAAACACACTTTTATCTGTTTATTACAAGGTTCATATGTGTTCATTATATGATATTTTTGGCACTTTTTGACTTATTTTTCATCCTTGCATAGGCCTCATATTCTGCTATGAGGTGCCTTATTGGGTACCTTCATGACTCTTCTTCCTGCTCACGGGCTGGGAAGATGTGGCCGTTTTCGACACTTACGTGTTATGTGCCCCTTACTTGTTCCAGAATGCGTATCAGCTGTTCAATGTATTTCGATGTCCGTCCTAGCAACCGTTTGGTTGCTTTTACAAAAACAGAAATAGCAATAAATTATATATACATGTACGGACCAAATTCTTTTTTCATTGCAGTTTTGAGAATTGCTATTTATAGCGTAATAAATTGTTGGTTGTTTAATTTGGAATCCTACTAATTTGTTTATTTATTCGTGGTTTCATTTTCATAGGCAACTTATTTAAGATAATTGTATGACAGTTTGGTGTTAAGGCTTCGTACTTTTTCTCCACGGTGGTATAAATGGCACGTTTATATTCTATAAATTATTAATAATGCTATACAGAAAGTATACAGAAACATTTTAATTTAGTGCAATTTGCATTTTCTTTAGTTAATACTGGGTTCAAAACTCAATGTCGTTTAAAAACAAGATATACAGAAAAACATAATCCAGTTTACCTAAATTATTATTCTTTCTTTTTCTAGAATGCATTTCTAGAAAGGTTATTCAATATCATCACTGCGATTTCAATCTTGGAAAAAACTACTACAAAATTTCCCACAAAATTATTCTTGTTCTTTTTACCCTTCAGGTTTCTTTTCTGATGGCTTGCATGATTAGTCAGGGCTATCAAAACGGACGGGCCACGATCCACTTTGTTGACGTCACATCGGGGGCTGCTTTTTTTTGATGGTTTCGTCACGACACAGCTGATTGTCTTTAAAATATTGAAGTTGGAATGACGGTTCATGAATATTTGATTTTTTAAACATAAAGCCGGTTTTGAGATTGTTTTTACTATATTCTTGCACAATTTTTTTTTAAATGTATAGTAATGCTTAATTTTTCAGAGATTCTTTATTAGCTCACACTAAAATTAAATTTAAAGCAGAAGCAAATGTGATAAACACAGATGACAAAGTCAAATACACGTCAAATATAACAGTTGGCATGCGAATCATGGCGGGTAATTTGAATTCAAAATAAGGAATGCTAAATCTTGAAGATTTAAACCTTTTATCTTAGCCTTGGGGGGTGGGCCTTCCAGACAAGCGATGGCGAACTGTTCGCCGAATGGCTCGGATTCGGGGAATGGTTTGAGCGCGCCCTCGTGGCTCCGACCAGACTAGTGTTTGGTTCGCTGTTGAGGTCTGTATGAGGCTTAAAGCAGAGTATACAGCTTGGTTAAAAGCTATAGGATTCATAGACTGCTTGCTGTGTTTAATGTGTATAAGAGAGAAGTAAATGAGAGAAAAATATATTTTGGCCGGTGTCTTGAAATATTTTTCGCAGTTTTACACCCGTATTCGGGCTGGTAGTGTAAAAGTAGGGGAATACATCGTGACCTCTCGCCTTCATGAAGTTTGTTGTCATTCCGTCGTGTGCAGCGAAACAGGTGAGAAGTGGGTATTTGTTTTTCACGCAAAGCTCAAGCCATGCGACGTATTACATTTAGCGTTCAGGAAAAAGTACGGATGGTATTTCGGGGGAAATAGCTATCAAGATGTTGCAAATTTATTTGTTGTCGCGTTTGCGGAAAGAGATATTCCAATATCATTGATCCTTTTTTCATCAATGGTAACTTACGAGGGAGAAATTATTTAGCTTTGTTGCAGGACCATATCATTCCTGCGATACGACAGGTGCCAAATGTTGATTTTAACTAAATTTGGTTTATGCAAGATGGTTGCTAAGCTCATGACACTGCCTGTGAGAGTGTTTTTAAATGAAACGTTTCCAAGGCGGCTCATTATAAGCAGGCAAGGTACTATCAGCGGGCTTCCGAGATCACCAGATTTGACACCCAATGATTCTTATTGGGGCCAAATTTATTCGCATGTCCATTTACAATCAGTAACGCCTGAAAAGCTAAGTAATCTCCGCACTGAAATTTATAAGAGGCTCGAATACTGTTTAGCACAGAGCGGTGGTATTTTTGAGAATTTAATTCGTTAGGTAGTTCTTAAATCAATATGAAAGAGTTTGTTTTTAAAACAGACTCCTCTCTTATTTGTTTCGTTGGCGAAGCCATAAACTTTAGTTTGTGGTAGACACGGCATTAAATGTTACAAAATAAAAACAAGGATGAAAAAAAAAGGGTTATATACTCCGTAGTTATCGTCAATAGCATGGCTTCTTACCCAAAAGATCTACCTTTACAAATCTAACAATATTTTCTCAATACGTACATGAGGCTTTAAACAGAAAGAGTCAAGTTAATGTTATTTATACGGATTTGGAAAAGGCTTTTGATAAAGTAAGTCACAACACTATTTTGGATGCACTAACTGGAATGGACGTTTCTCCATACCTAACTAATTTAATACAATCTTATTTGGGATCTAGCACAAGTAAAAGATATCAGTTTGTGGAATTAAAAGGTAGCAGGTCTACTATTAACATAAGTTCTTCTGGTGTGCCCCAAAGGTCAAATCTCGGGCCACTTCTTTTTATTATTGCCTTCAACAAAATTATCTCTAAGGTAAAAAATGTGGAATTATTGGCATTTGCCGATGATTTTAAATTGTTTGTTAAAGTTTTCTCATTGGAGGATTGTAAAACACACAAAGTGAATTTCAGGACACAGCTCTATATTGCCAGGAAAATGGTTTTAACCTAAATTTGGGTAAATGCTTTTGTTTGTCATTTAGTCACAAACACAGTAACAAAAACCTAATTGAATTTGATTATACAATAAATAATGAGAACCTAGAGCGTGTATCTGAACAAAAAGACCTAGGTGTAACCTTTGATGCTAATCTTTCATTTTCATCACATATTATTTCTAAAATTAGGAGTGTCCAGAAAGTTGCTGGGTTTATTTGTAGAAATACCAAAAGTTTTAACATTGACGTAAGACTATACTTATTTGACAGTCTGGTAGGCCCTTACTGGAATATGGAAGTGTTATCTGGTGATTAAGGGAGTTCAACGAAAATTTTTAAAAGCCATGCACTTTAGAAAGTTTGGGATTTATCCACAAAGAGGTTGTGACAACAAGATCTTATTAAAGATATTTGATAGATTATCACTAGACCAAAGAAGAACAAATTTTTTTTTTAACAACAATGTATAGAATTCTCAAAGGGGATGTTAATTGTCCCATTATAGTTGAACAACTTCCTTTTGCCATAAATCGAATCAATTCAAGGTTGAAAAATATGTTTTATTTAGCTTATCCATGAACAAATCTACTTAAAAGCTCTCCTATCTACAATTTATGCAACTTATTTAACAAGTATGCTTCAGATGTTGATATTGACAATGTTAGCGATAGAAATTTTAAAAAATTATAGATCTAAAAGTGCGCAGCAGTTAATCAATAAGTAATTATGCAATTTGATTTGTTTGTTATTTATCATGCGTAGTGTAAGTGACGTATTGTATAAAATATTTTTTTAAATGTAAGAAAGTATCTGTAATTGGCCTTTTGCTGTAGATACTGTTGAAATAAATAAATAAATAAAATTTCCGATATCGGTATTGAATGGGAAACTCAGTTATTATAAAAGTTAGAGGACAAGAAAAAATTCAAAATCCCAGGAAACTTCTCTACAGAAGGTTGATTCTGTCAATAAAATGACGTTTCATTTTTGGTCGAATTTGAGATTTTACAGAAAAATTAAGAATAAAAATACTAACCTGGATTTTTTTAAAATGTTTTTTTATTGATAGGTGTTAATTAGCGACCCAATGTGAAGCAAAAAATTGCCAAAAAAATCTAGGTCCGTATTAAACTTATAAATTTTTCTTTCTGGAATTTCGAATCCGGCTGGCCCAACCAAAAATTTAACAACGTCATTTTATTGACAGGATCAACTTTCTGATAACAATGAACGCATTTTTAGAATTCCGAATTTTTAAATTTTCCTTCGTAGCTCCAAAACTACACGGGCTGGAAAAAAAACTTTTCTCATATTTTTTTAGGTCTTAAAATTTGAAGACAGTAACATAAAGTCCCCCGGTCTCTACCTTTTATAATACCTAACCCATTTGGTACCATCAAAAATTGGACATCCTGTACAACGACCCTTAATCGATTTCCTTTAAAAACTATCGAAAGAAAAGATCGCCGCGCCAGGGGAAACAATCGGTGTCATAAATTTCCTCCCTCTACTTTACCGGGGCGCACAGAGGACAGGTATTGGCTGTGGGTCTGGCATCCTGACACATAAAAATCCTGAGCGTAACCACGTGTAAACTTTTTCTATCCTTTCTATTTTTTGCATATGAAATTGCTCTTATCTTACATACAGTAATAATTTTCCATAAATCCTATAGCATTTAACCGTGCTGTATAAGAACACAGCATCTGCACCATTAAAATTTGATATTACGTTTTCTATACGTAGGTACTTTTATTTCCTATATTCGTTATTACGGGTTTCTATAGTTCCAAGATAAAGTGTACTTTTCTACTTGTTCTATGGGCTTGCCTTTAACAATTACCCGCATTTATTTGTTAATTATTATGTTGCACTTTCTTTGATATTTCGATAGGCTTTGTTCTTTTTGTTTTCTTTGAAGTGAGTGTCATACCGACCGTAGGTAGTCTTTAAAGTTTTTTGCCAAAATCCCGAGAATATCAGCATGTTAACTTTCCTTTAATTTTCTATGATATTTATTCAATTAAATTAAATATCTCAGTCTCAATAATTACTACTAACGTTAACTGATTATACATACCTATATAGCATATAATAAGTATGTATATCGTGAGATACCTTAAAATGTTATTGATTCAAGAAAAAGTTTTAGAAACCTCCGGGTGTGTAAAGATTTTCCGATGAGTTTGTAAATTCTGTTAAGTTTCAGTCTCTTACTTTAAAAACTTTTATTGTCGTTTAAAAAAAAGAAAAACTTTTTTTTCTGTGTAGATGCAATCTGGGATCAAACAAGTGAAAGGCGTTTAATAAAAATATGAATGCACCCACATGGTTAGGCGCATTTTTTGTTTAATTAAGGAACAGTCATAAAACGTGGGTTTTAAAATTTTAAGTAAATAAATGAAATATATGTGTGAAAACGTGAGAAAAGTGTTCAATATTTATCAACTTTTTTAAATATTTATGAGTAGTAAACCAAAAAATTAATTAATTTTAATTTGCTTTAATTACTAGCCGAATAGATCACAGATACACAGATTTAATAGCCAATATATAGCGAAGCAACAACATCAATCAAAATCCACAAAGGAACCAAGCCAATCCACATAAGAAGAGGTGTCTTTTTAAAAAGGTATTATCAAAAAAGTTTAAAAAATCGCCAACTTTGATGCTCTGTATCTTGACAAAGAAAGAGTTTTATAGGAACTTTTTTATCAGACATGACCTCCTCTATCACCTGTTCGCCTATGGGATACCCTGTATCAAAGAAAACCAACCTGGTGAAATCAAGAGACGAGTAAGATTGACCTGGGCAGCATTCGGTCAATTAAGCTGCATACAGTAGACTCGCTCTAACGTGAAGTGGCGTTTATATGAACAACCCAATAATATGAACAGTAAAATATTTCCATGTTGATTTTGTAGTGTGAAAAATAACATTTTTCGATAATGTGAATTATTTACAAATATCTAAAGAGACCTGCGTTAAGACTTGATTTTGAGCACCTGAACTTGCTAGCAACATGTATGCCTTGCAGTACTGATGCCTTGCCTCATTCACTTGTTGCAGTTTGCTTAAAGCGAATAGGTTGAAGTCCTAGCAGCGTATCTTGCAAAATGGTTAAAAATAAGAAGAAATGTCTTTACACAAATCCAAACTTTTAGAAGAACATAAAAATGGTATGAGCGTTACCGCATTGACGAAAAAATATCAAGTAGCAATATCTACTATGTGCCATCGAAAACAAAAAAAAATACTAAAAGTTGTTAAAGAATAAGTATGGCTCGACAAAACTAAAAATATTAAACTGTATTTTTTCCTTTGTTCAATAAATGGAGGCCTTTAAAATATTAAATTTTGATTTTTCTCTCAGTAATGTGATCATCTCGATTAAATGAACTAGCCTAAAACTTTTTGTGTTTACGTAAAACGAAAGTGTATATCCAATGTATCCTTCCTGTACTTAACTATGAATCCCAGACCTGGACACTTACAAAATCAAACATGGATAAGGTAACAAAAGCCCAAATGTCAATGGAAAGACAAATGTTACATGTAAAGCTAACAGATAGAATCAAGAATAAATGGATAAGAAATAAGACAAAAGTGAGGGATGTCAGAGGAAAAGTAGCAAAATTAAAATGGAAATTTGCCGGTCATAATATCGCACAGAAAGACGATCGATGGAACAAATGTATTGTACACTGGAGACCTTGGGAAATAAAAAGAAGTAGGGGAAGACCCCCAATGAGATGAGAGGATGATTTAAAAAAACATGCGGGAACTAGATGGATGAACACGGTGACGCACAGGGAAGAGTGGAAGATATTGGGGGAGGTCTTTGTCCAAAGATGAATCGAAGAAGGCTAAATAGAGAAGTCAAAAAAGCTAGATTTTCTGTATTATTTAGTACAGGGTGATGCAAATTATGAATTTTTGGGGAGGGGGGAGTGGGTTTCTCCAGATTCCCCCGTAGGTCCACCCCTGTCCACGAAACTGTTTTAGTGAAAATTAATTTATACTTGAATTTCGCAGGGCCTGACTCCAGGTTTATCTGCCAGGTTCAATACACAAAAGCGCCGATTTTCTACCGGGTACTCTCAATTTTAATAAAACGAACTGATTTTGCAGGAAAAGTATTAGGATTTGGAACGAAAATACATTTTGTCCGAAGAACATTTTATTTGGTTTTTTTGGCTCAGCCAGTATAACACTCTCATGGATTAGCTGTTAATACTAATTTTGTTTTATTCCCCTCCCCCAATTTTTATAGTCTTGATCCGCTACTGTTTTTGTGGGTTTATGGTACTGATCCTATTTTGCGACGAAGCGATGCTCTAATTTTATCATCAAACTGTTTTCAAGCAACATTAATCACTAAGTATCCAATTTAATTTGTAATAAAAATTTCGGAAAAAATCCTTATTGGTTAGGGTCGATCAAGATCGGAGAAGTTGTTTCTGTTGGTTTCACACAACTTATGCTGCTCCTGCTCACTGTTCCTGCAGATGACAATCGTGTTCCAGACGGGGATCACTCGTATCCTTGTGATCGACGTTGGAGAGAGTGAAAACCAAACAGTTTTAACAAGTTCCCAACGAAAGCATCAAACCATCAGTATAATTAAATGCCAGTAGGCGTATTTTCCCTCGGAGTAGTTGTTTCTGTTGGTTTCACACAATTTTGTTTTTTGTTTTGTGAAAAACCTCTAGTTTCTAAAGAAATAAAACTTAAAAACTTACCTATAATTGTATGAACTCGAACGGATAGCTGAGTGCGAAGTACGATTGAGTTCTTTCTGCTAAAACAAAAAACAAATGTTAAAAATCTATTTTTGAAGTAGTTTTTCAAAAATGTAAGAATATTCATTTTTTCTTAATCAGGCTCTATTATTTATCGTTAGCCCGCTTGTCATTTGTTTAAGATTTTTTTCTAATAAACAAAAGGAAGTGCACTTTCATTAGAAAGCGATACTATATTTCTTCATTTGTTTATTAAAACAGATTTATTGGTATAATGTTTCCTATTTAGTCTCGCTAAATTAGTAAGTCTGACCCGCCTTGTTTACCAACAGTGGGTACTAAATTGTGCGTTTACATATATATTTTCACATAGGTACCTACCTATATTTTCATTCGTATCCTTACTTTAACAACAATTATTTAAAGTTGTTGCTTTTGTGGACGATATAGATATAATACCCTGTACTTTTAACATTTATAGATTACGTAACGCAAAAACTCAGTATTTTTGGCACTTTATATGCCCCTTGTAACGCATTGTCAAGTAAAAATTTCATTAAAAAAAGATTAAGAGTAATGCAAGGCCAAATCGCTCCTCCTCCTCCTAAGTGTTTAAATTTAATTTAAGAATGGTCTCAATTAGGGAGTTTATTGCTGTTTTTAGTAGAGAAGCAGTTTTATGAAAACAAGTCCTTTTTTTGTAATCTTCCGTAACACCTATATTTTGTGCCGTAGAAAAATAATGAATGATAATTTAGTTTTCTGCAAGTTTTTAAAATACAGTTGAATTTCTATTTTTTTAAATAAAATTTAGTGTTGCTTTTTTTAAAGAAATGTGAGAGTATAAGCCAAAAAACATTAATGAAAATGAATAATCAAACAAGTTTTCGTGACAAATCGGGTAAAAATAAGTTTTTATTTCTCTCATATTTTTCCATGGGTAGCTCCAGAGCTTATCCTTACGGGGGTCCAATATCTAATGGACACCTAATAAGTGTTGACAGTTAACTGTTTCGTCCTTATGGGACTCCTCAGAACACTGCTTGGTCAATATGAATGACACCCTTACGAAGTTAATCAGACCGTTTCGTCTGTCTTTCTACGTCCATAGTGAGAAAACTTCCGCAATGTTACGTTTCGTAACATTTTAGGTTACTAGAGCTTTGCTAATTGTAATTTAAGGAATTTTTTGAGGTCTTGTTAATTTGTTTGCCGAGACCTTTTGCCAGAATAGGGATTTTTTTGTTTATTTCGCACACCATCGAAGAAATTTTACGTTTTGACATTAGACATTTTTTTGTGTGACTTGAAAACTAATTTTCAAAAATCAACGTCTAAAATAAAATAACCCTTGGAAAGAAATACTCTGCCAATTTATGGGCACTTGAGCTCACACTAGATACTATATTTATAGTGTACGTGTGAGCTAATATAACTAAAAACTGAAATATATTTTATTCAACTCTAGACTCAATTACCTGTCGTTTGATACTACACAAGCCATGTTATTACTTAAACTCAAATTTGTGAAATCTACCACCAAAAAAAAACTAAAATGTATTTTGTTTACCTCCAGACTCAATTACCTTTCGTTTGATATCACACATGCCATATTTTCACATAAATTCAAATTTTTGAAATTTACCCCCACCCTTTTTTTGTTAAATAAACTAAAATGTATTTTGTTTAACTCCAGACTCAATTACCTTTCGTTTGATATCACACAAGCCATATTTTTACATAAACTTAATTTTTGAAATCTACCCCCACCCTTTTATTTGGCTTGTGTTTGGTGGATTTTGTTCATTTTTAAATGGGACCATCTCGAGCCAAAACCCAGCTTAGGTACCAAATTTCATTAGAATCGGGCTAGCGGTTTTTGAGTTATGCGCGTTGGTCGTTACAGACAGACATACAGACAGACAGACAGACAGACAGACAGACAGACAGACAGACAGACAGACAGACAGACAGACAGACAGACAGACAGACAGACAGACAGACAGATAGACAGACAGACAGACAGACAGACAGACAGACAGACAGACAGACAGACAGACAGACAGACAGACAACACAACAAAAAAGTTTCAAAATCATCTGAAACGCAAAGATATATAAAAATTTTTGAAATCGGAGCAACTTTTTTTTTCTCGAAAAAATTAGGATCACTATAGCTCACACTACTATAGTATAGTATGTGTGAGCTAAAAAATTTTACGCAAAATATTGTAAACGAGAAACAGTCATAAACTGTTGAAAAATGTAACCCTACAGCAACACTTTCCCACAATTCCAAATCGAACATTTTTTTGCAAAACTACCATTCATTTTTGCCAAGTATGGCTTTTCAATCTAATAAGCTGATTCTCTGAAAAGGTGTAGAAGCGTTTTTGCTTCGGGTGTCACGAACCAAAAGAGATGCAAATCGATTTACCAACGAACACTTTATTGAGGATGAGGAAAAAGTAATTGCTTTGTGGCTTTAAGCAGAATCAGTTAGCAGAAAAACGTAACTATAATGGATTTTTGAATTAGATTTAGTCTCTTTCGTATTTTTTGTAACCTGACGTTACTATAGACGCTGGGTTTGAAACAACTTTAAACTTAGATTTATGGACACGAGAGGCAGTGACGGATCTGGGAAACCTAGGGGCCCGGCCCCCAACCTTATTAGGTTTTCTCCTCTCATGGATTAGCTCTTAATGGAGCCTCCCCCTCATCCGTTTTTATGCACGGCGAAGACAGCCCCTTTAAAGGGTCAGGTTTATTCTGTTCGCCAACTGGAATTTTCAGCAGGTGGTGCAATATCTTGGATGAGCCAACGACAAACGTCAGTAGCTCTTTCTTCGAGCGAAGCAGAGGTAGTAGCTGCCAGTAAAGCTGCTAAAGAGATAACTTGGATGAGACGGCTATATGAAGAAATTGATCTTTTAAATTAATTCTAATTTTAAAAGTGGACAATGAAGCTGCCTTTCGATTATCACAAAACCCCGAATGTCATCGTAGAACCAAACATGTACACCTTAAGCATTTTTTGTCAAAGAGTTGGTTTGAAAAATGTAGTAATTGTTAAAAAATCTTTACATACATATGACAGAAAGATCAAAGATGTTCTGTAGTATAAGTATAAGTAAGTATGATAAAAATATCTCGGACGCCGTTAAATTCCGCCTGACTTCACACCACAGTAAGGCACCACATTTCTATAGCCTACCAAAGATTCGAAAGAGGGATATACCACTGTGACCAATTACCAGCTCCAGGGACATACTGACCAGCACTTTGTCGAGTTTTTTGTTGGATATAATGCAACCATTACAGGCTCATTCCGAATCTTTTGTCAAAAACATTTTGCCGAGGTTTTAAAAAAAATCGAATTAGATCCCGACGATAGATTTGTAAGTTTCCATGTAAAAAGTCTCCAATAAATGAGTCACTCAGATCATTAAAAACAAATTACAAACTGATGTTACACTTCACGAGAGAACAACGCTATCGGTGGAGGGGGTGATGGATCTGTTGGAGCTCTGTCTCCGTAACTTTTACTTTCAGATGAAAGATAAGTTTTACGCGCAAAATGATGGACTTCCAATGGGTTCCTATCTTTCTCCAATGGTAGCAAACACCTACATGAAGTGGTGTGATGAGCATGCGATCAACACGGCAAGAGTAAAGCCAAAAATATGGCGAGGATACATGGATGACACATTTATTATATGGCCGGAAAATAATGATGAACTCCAGAATTTTCTACACCATTTGAACGATATTCGACCAAAAATCAAATGCAATAATGCAAAATGCAAATGAAAAAAATTCGGCCTTACCTTTTTTGGATCCTCTTGTCAAATGACTGGACAGAAACATTTAAACCACTGAATATAGAAAATCTACACACACCGGAGAGTACCTAAATTTTAATCCCAATTATTCTGTTGCTACAAAACAAGGAGTTGTAAGAAGTTAAATATTTGCAGTAATAATAACATAAATTAACGTTAAAAAGGACTTACAACAAAATGGTTATTTCGAGAAATTAATAAGCACAACGATCTTTAAAATTAAAAACAAACCAAATGTAGCAAATTCTCAAAATAATAATCCGTTTGGTGTTATTAACATTCCATATAAACAAGGGATTTCAGAAAACATAAGAGCCAACCACTATAATATAAAAACAGTATTTTCATCGGGAAATATGATAAGGAGTTTTGTTACTAAAACTAAACCAAAAAATTCTTCAATCAAATAATAAGGAATCTATTTACCAAATCCCTTGTAAGTATGGTAAATCATATGTAGGTGAAACGAAACGCCCTCTTTAGGTTGAAGTAAATGTATGTAAAGTACCCAATTAGGGGATATTAAAAAATCCGGTTTAGCGGATCATACATGGTCATATAATCACAGTATTCAATGGTCAGAAGCTAAAGTTTTGCATAAGGAGTCGCATTGGCGAAAACAAAAGTATATTGAGGCTGCGTTTATAATGCAGAATAAAAAGTCAACCAAGCACGGACATACCAAACATATGGAAACATTCTCAAAATACTATTCAATACTGTAAAAAGCGGATTAAATTTTTGTCAAAATCCATTATCCTAATGACAGCTTTTTGTGCATTGACTGAATATGCGGTTTTCGAAATATAGTAGAGCACAACTTTGTCGAAAATGGGTGTTATAACGAAAAACTTCACAGGAGCCTTTGTTTCTGATATATTTACAAAAAACTGTTTTCAAGGTTGTTATAGCATTGAGTTTACTTGGATGGAATGGTTCGAGGACCGTAATGAATTTATTTATTTTATGAATGATCGATATATCGCATACGTAAATTTGCCCTTGATAAAAGTTAGCATGAGTTTACAAAAAGTTGAATCAAAAAGAAAAAACGACGTTGTGTGTTGATATTCTTTAAAAAATTAAATGTATAATTTTTAAGAGTTAATTAATTCGTTCCACTTTTTGCAAACTGTAAAACCTTGACACTGACTTTGCAGCTGTTTTAAAGTCATTATTTATGTTTGTTTTGGGTACCGCGAATTTCCCAAGAACACCAAAAACGGATTCAAACCAGAGATAATACAATTATATTTCAATTAAGGCTTGACAAAACAATAGTTAAAAAAAGGACGTTTGGGTTTAGTAAGTCATGAGAAACAAAGTTAAACTAAACTGGAACAATTCTGCATACATACAAAACTGTTCTGTTTACCAGTGGCAGCCCACAAGATGAAACAAATAAGGTCCGTATTAATACCGCAAACCAGGGCTATCAAAACGGACGGGCCACGATCCGCCACTTTGTTGACGTCACTTCGGGGGCTGATTTTTTTTTTGATGGTCGAGTTACGACTGCTGTTTGTCTTTAAAATATTGATGTTAAAATGACGGTTCATGAATATTTGATTTTTTTTTAATTAAAACCGGTTTTGAGATTGTTTTTACTATATTTTTGCAGAACAATGTTTTTTACATGTATAGTAATCCCTAATTTTTCAGAGCCGCTTCATTAGCTCACACAAAAATTAAATTTAAAGCAGAAGCGAATTTAACAAACACAGATGACAAAGTCAAATACATGTCTAATATAATAGTTGGTATGCGGTACATGGCGGGTAATTTGAATTTAAAATAAGGAATGCTAAGTCTTGAAGATTTTAACCTTTTAATCATTTTGCATCCTTACAAGAGTTTGGTGCAATATATAGATTGTGTCTGAGAATATTTCACTGAAATTTTGTGGAAATCTGTAAAGCCATTTTGAAAATATCATAAAAAGAACGTCTGACCTCCCATAAGACCCAATGTAAAAGTCAGCCCCCCAAGAACGGCTGATTTTTTCAGGGTCGTGGCCTCTATTTTTTTGTTGGTCTTGCGCAAACAAAAGTGACCAAAGTTTAACCCAGACCAACAAAAAAAAATATCAGTGTTATCGTGGGCGGATTTTTACATTGGGCATTCGCATTAGCATTCTTTTTGATTTAAATTTCCCGCCATGCACCGCACGTCAACTGTTAGATTTGACATGGATTTGACTTTGTCATGGGATTTGTTTATTTGTTTGTATTAAAAAACTTTTCCGTTTTAAAAAAAAAATCCAATATAGTTCATCTAAAATCCAAAAATACCAATGTTAATCTTTTTAAAACAAAATTACACTACAATAATATTTTTTTTGTTTTAATTCTGAACGGTGTAAGCTAGACTACTCAAACTGGGCACCCACAACGGCCCTCACGTACTTATTTTTCGGCTGTCAAAAAAGTTATATATTTTGCCCCTAGGGGCCGCAAGGGGGCAAAATGTATTTTTATCTTCTAAACTATTGCACCTCCAGAACCGTAGATCTGGTCCAAATCTAGGTCGAAAAAAGTCGACGAAAAAATTTTTTTTTTTCTAGGGGGGGTATTTCTCCTGTTTGCCCTTTAATTGTTAACAAAAATTGTATACTTTTTCTCTAGAGGGGGGTAATTACCTCATTACCCCCCCCCCCCACTCCTGAAATCCGCGCTTGCACCTGCACAACTATGTCTTATCAAATTAGTAGCCCATACAATTATCCACAGGTCTGCCATATAAAAAAAATCGAAGCTGTTAACCAGGCCCCCTAGGTAGGGGCCAAAAATTTTGTAGATTACAATAAATTTAAATTTGCAACCATTTCATTTGTTAAAATTGCTGGTAAAATTTATAACCCCTATGTAGAGTCCGCGTCTAAGGATAATTAGCTTAGAAGAGTTTGGTGGAACATAGGGATAGTATCTGAAAATATTTCACTGAAATTTCGCGAAAATCTGTAGTGCCATTTTAAAAATATCACAACTTTATCACACTATTCTGCCATAAGATCCAATGTTAAATTCAGCCCACAATAACATCTGCTTTTTTCAGAGTCGCTGCCTGTATTTTTTGTTGGCTTTGGATAGCCGGTAACCAGCATAGCCCAGCGAAAAAAAAATGAAATCCACGACATAACCTTAATCAAGGCCAACAAATAAATACAGGCCACGACCCTGAAAAAATCAGCTGTTCTCGGGGGGCTGACTTTTACATTGGGCCTTGTGGGAGGTCAGACGTTTTTTTATGATATTTTCAGAATAAAACTACAGATTTCAGCGAAATTTTAACGAAATATTCTCAGACACTATCCTGATATTCCACCAAACTTTTGTAAGGATGCAAGAAAAGTTTAAAATCTTCAAGATTCAGCATTCCTTATTTTGAATTCAAATTACCCGCAACTGTTATATATTTGACATGTATTTTTGTATTTATTACTTATTTGTTTGTATTGTAAAACTTTTTCGATTTTTTAATCATTTTTTGCAACAAAGTTCATTTAGAATCCAAAAATACCAGCGTTAATCTTTTTAAAACAAAATTACACTATAAAAGAATCATTTTTTGATGTAATTTTTGTAAACACATGTAAATAACTATATTAAGTTTTAAAATTCTGCCGAGTGCCGAATATAAACAAATAGATGTAGGTAATCTGATTACTTTCCACGCAGAAACCAACATCTTCGCTTCTGCTTTAAATTTAATTTTTGTTTTTGTGTGAGCTAATGAAGTGGCCCTGAAAAATTAAGGACTACTATACATTTAAAAAGAATTGTTGTGCAAGAATATAGCAAAAACCATCTCAAAACCGGCTTTATTTAAGAAAAAACAAATATTCATGAACCTTGATTCCAACTTCAATATTTTAAAAACAATCAGCTGTGTCGTGACGTGCCCATCAAAAAAAAATCAGCCCCCGATGTGACGTCAACAAAGTGGAAGATAGTGGCCCGTCCGTTTTGATAGCCCGGCTTTAATTTAGGACATCAGCTGGTTTATAGGATTGAGGCCTGTATTTTTTAGTGTGCCCTGAGAAAACGTGGGTCAAGGGCAGTTTGTTGAAAAAAAAGCAGTTTTTTTATTATCTGCATTTTTATATTTTATTAAAATACAGAATAATCTAATTAAAAACTAACCTGTCTATAGCTATAAGCGCTAGGAGGAGGAAAAAAATTATTTGATATGTACTTAGATTTATAGGTCTCGAGTCGCCACTGCCATTTACTATTATACAAGTATGTCTAAATTGTTCATAATTGGTTATGTTGACAAGACAATAATAAATGTAGGCGGGTTTTTATCTCTCAATTTGAAAAGAATTTTATTTTGATTGCATATCATTAAAAATATCGCTTCGGGAAAAAATCTCTTAAAATGTGTGTCAGTGGGTCTAAACATAATTTACTTCCTTAAAATTAATTTAAAGTGGTTTTAAATACCAATTTTGGTATTTTTTAATGCATGGACGAGCTAGATAGTATATCAATGATTAATTCTGATTTCCCGCAGACTTTAGGGCTTCTTATTATTATATTGACACTGTGAGTACTCATATTTGAAATGACATACGTCACTTTCTTATCACTTTTGTCTGATCCTGATCCCTACATTTCTTTCTGTAAAAAAATTTAGAAAGCCATTTTGGGAATTCTAAGTACTTGCAATTATCAATTACTGAGGAAAGTGCTTGAGCCCTTACTTAAAGTGCTTGCAAGCTCTTTAAACTGCTTGCAGTCTCCCTTAAGTGCCATTTACCAAGCACTTTTTATAAATTATCAATTAAAGAGCACTTTTGTACTGAAAGCACTTTTTTAGGTACTTTCAAGCCTACCTACTTCCTAGCTGAGCTTTTAGGTATTAAAATCATAACTTTAAGATTGAAACATTGCATTTAAATACACAAAGACCTTTACTTTCGTTTCTCCCAATGCAGTTTATATACATACCTCATATAAAACATACAAGGGCATATCTAGGGAATTCAGAAACTTGCCTCTCCTGTTTTGGGCTGGATACGCCCTTGAAAAGATATGTTGAGTAAATGGTATTTAATAATATTAAAGCAACAAATAAAACAGGACCATCACCAAATAAATTTATTTAGTTACCTGCAAAAATAACAGACAGGTCCCAAAGTACAATTCTCGCTCAGCGCAACCAGTAAATCACTTTCTCGATGTGCAATACTCTTACATGCTGGCCACGTAAAAACATCATCCTGTTCGTCCAAAGAAAGCGATGAACCCAAACTTGAGTTGTCATCGTCTATGTCGGCTAAGAATACATGTTTGTAGCTCAAGTTGCAGGAAGATGCTCTATCTAATTCATCAACTGCGTTACTGAAAATTTTAGCATGCTCGTACTTCGATAAACTAAGATTTTCATAACTAAACCAGCCTAAATCTGCCCCTAGACTACCTTCACTGGACTCGACTGAACTAATGGAACGATGTTTGCAATTACTACATAGAAATTCTGTAATGCTCCCATTATTTAGAGTCTCTTTAGGGTCAGGAATTAAAATACACGATGGCCCAGATTTTTCTTTATTTAGTTCTATAGGCTTATCTACACATTTTTCATTTTCATCATCTTTAGCCACTGCCGCATCTTCTTTTTCGTTGTTCTCTGCTTTTATACAGTGCTGATTCTCATCAGTTTTGGGACAATAATTTTCTTCAGAGGTAGGAAGTAAAGACACTAAGTACTTTGAATCTGTTTTGTCTGCAGATTTGGTTTTTGTAGATTCTTCACTTTCTGTCGAGTCCAAAGAACTAGTCCTTTGATGTGCATGGCAAAAATCCTTGTCTTTAAAAGGTAAAAATAATATAGAAGATTTAGAGTCAGAGTCCAAAGAATTTATTCGTCGATGCATTCGACAAAAACTGTCCTTTCTATATGGCAAATATAAAACAGAAGATCGAGAGCCGTCTTTTGCAGAGTTATTGCTTTCTGCACAATTAAGCGTTGATTCCCTTTTACGATCATGGCATATTTCTCTTTCGGGACAAGGTAATAAAAAAACAGAAGGCCCAGTATCATCTAAAGACTTTCTCTGATATTCAGTACTACTCGTGGAGTCTAGTGAGCTTCCTCTAAAATGCATGTTAGTAAGTTCCTCTTCAGAACAAGGCACAAACAAAACTGAAGATTTTGGATCTGTGTCAGTACTTAGAGTTTCATCTGATGACTCCAAGGAATTGGCTCGTTTATGATAATGGGCTCTATCTAAAGTAAAATTTTCTTTACTATAGTGAACCCATAACAAGGACGATCTACCGTCTGCTTCGGTGCTCGAGGTTTCTTCATTGGATTCCAGAGAACTCGCCCGTTTCTCTGCCTCGATGCGTTTAAAATCATCTTCAGAAAATTGTACCCAGAGCAGAGAAGATCGCTCTTCTAAAGAATCTAGCCACTGGTTAAGCATTGTTGGTTCTTCTTTTGAAACCTGCTGAGCTTCGCCAAAGTCCAAATCACTTTTTGACAGTTTTTTAAGCACTAGTGTACGTCGGTTCATTTTTGATAAATTATTGTTTATTTTAACACTATTAACATCATTAGCAAATCTGCTTTAAAGAATCAGATAAGTTGAGTGAATTTCTGTGGATATTCAAAAAGTGATTCTCGGGTTATGTCAATGCGAAAACATTTTTAATATAACTTGCAATTTTTGGCGAAAGAAAATTTGTACCCATAGGAAAAAGAATATTTATACCTAACTAAAATTGTTTTTTGTTTGGGGTACAAAACTAAACAAAATATTTTCAAAATGATAAATTACATAGAAGTATGAAATTTTGGCATATATGTATATTCATATAAATGTCCAAAAAAGTAAAAACATAAAAGCGAGAGTGGAAATTTATAACCTCAAGCCTCATCTCATTAAATTTAACTACCCACCAGCGCTACCGGCATTACTTTTACTATCAACTACTTAACAGGGACCTTTTTTACACCTACTTATACTAGTTTTAATTTAGGTAGGTAATTTATGTTAAGATACCTAGGTAATCATTAGAAAGCAAAAGTGTCCAAGGATTTTTAATTAAGTATAGAATTTATTGTTTAGAAAAACTAGGTAAAATTTGGACAACAATGCTAGAACCAATACTCATACTCATACTACCTAAATAAAATGACATTTTTCTTATATTTCTTTAACTTTTGTCAACTGACAGCAACCAAAAGCTTAAAAAAAGTGCCGTCAGTTCAGTCGGTTCCGTGTTGATTTATTTGTCAGGTAAATGTCAGTGTTCATAATGTTTATTGAAAAACAAAATATGATAGAGGATACGTTAACGTTCCATTAGAATGGAAGTCATGAAAAATTAACAAAAATTTGGTCAATTGTGCAAAAATATAAGTTGTAAACAGGGTTTACTTACAGGTTACCTTTCTTGGGGTAACCTTTGGTTTAATACGTTCGTCTATTACTGGCGATTATGCTGGCAACAGACAAGTGCCTTAATTAATAGAGATTGCTAATGATATTTTGTAATTAACTTTTACCATAAGAAATGTTTAAAGATTGGAAGCAAAATTCAATTGGACGGTTAAATACAAGATGTTTATTATTTAAAAGTAATTCGAAAAAAGAAGTAAGCTAGTAATATAACAACATGAATGAAATTATAAACCCCAGTGATACCAATCTAATACACTTGAGGTTTATCGGTAAAATTCAGGATGGCGGCCATTCTGAGGCATCAAAACTGGAACAAACTTTCTAAACTTAAGACTGAGAAAAATCCTCAACAATTTTAAGCTAGTAATATAATAGAGCGTAATAATAGTAAAAATTTTAATAATGCGTAATTTTTAAAACAATATGTATGAAATTTTATAAGTCATAGTGATGAATCTAATACACTTGAGCTTTATCGGTAAAATTCAGGATGGCGACCATTCCGAAGCACGAAACAGGAATAAGCTGTTTAAAGTTAAGGCTGAAAAAATAACAACACACAAACATAAGCATGCAATATGTGAAGGTTTTGTGCCTCCTAAACTCAAGTTTGCTTTAGTTTTATTATTTACTTATGGATTATTTCAATGAGAATTACTGCTATGCTAACTACTAAAAATACAAAGAAAAATGCTCAACACTTTTAAGCTAGTAATACCATAGTGCATAATAATAGTAAAAATTTTAATAGTTTTCCCCTAATAACTAAAAAAATTTAACGAATTCTGGTATTAATTAAGTAAATCTAAACTGGATAAGTTTATGTAAAGTTTGCATTTGCAAATATCGTGATGCTGATTTTTTTTACAAATGGTTATTTAACACGTTTACATTAAAATTATAAACCAAAAGCAAACACGGCTGGCACACCCTGTATATAGAAGGAAGCAATAGTCTTTTGGCAGATCGATTAACTGAAAATTTATGTAAATTGAAGTAAGAAACTATGAAGGCCAGAGGGGTCAAGATTTTGATGAAATAGAATAGTTTGTGTTCTCAGAGATCGCTGTTCTGCTAAATTATTATGCTAAAATTAATTACTTTAGATACTTGAATAATGGTCTTAAAAATGTAACAGCTATAGTCGATAGTAAATATAATGTTTAGTAATTTCAGCTTTACTGATTACCTCGTCATAATAAACCAATATAATATTTTTGGCATTTCAGATTATTTTTCATTAAATTAAAGAAACGGACCAATACAGAAACCAATGAACTCAATTGATTGGTTGACCTTTATTAGTTACACAAGTACACATACCTACCATACAAAAACATAATACGACATTCATCTGCCTTATTCGGTCAGTATCGGAAAAGTAAATTAAAAATGGTAAAAGCACAAAGCCTTAAAAAAGAAGGTTATTTCTCGCTGTCAAGTTCACCATAACAAACAATAAAAATTCAAAATAGAAGCCAATGTGTCTTGAAAAATTTTGTTAGTAGCGCATTTGTTAATCAAGGAACTCAAATGTTAACATTGTAAACCATAATTAGCAATGTGTAGGAACGAAATGAGAGACAATTTTAAGAATTAGGCTATTTAGTTTAATATGCTAGTACTGCGATATCTTCACAGTAAGTAAAAAAAATTTTATTGACTATGATAAAGCAATTGATACTGATGATCTATTTGGGTAATCATCGTCAATACAGAAACCAATGAACTCAGCTGATTGGTCGACCTCAATCAGTTGCAAAAAGTACACATACATACTACACAAAAGCGGAAAAGGAAATTAAAAATGGTAAATTAATACTAATTGTAACCAAAGAAGGTTATTTATCGCTGTCAATTTCATATGCAAACAGAAGTCAAGGTAACTTGAAAAAACTGCAGGATTTTTTTCCTGTGCCTACCTTTATTTATAGTGTATTTGTTAATCAAGGAATTGAAATGTTAACACTGTAAACCATCATTAGGAATGTGTAGGTACGGAATGAAAGACAATCTTAAGAATTAAAGCTATTTAGTTTAATATGCTCGTACAGCGATATCTTGATAGTAACCAAAAAAAGCCTATTTTGGTAATTATGATAAAGCGATTAATACTAATGATCAATTTGGGTGATCATAGCTAATACAGAAATCAATGAACTCAATTGATTGGTCGACCTCAATTACATAATACAACATTCATCTGCCATATAAAAAAGTAAATTAAAAATGGTAAATTAATACTAAGGGTTCCAAAAAAACTTATTTCTGGCTGACAAGTTCACCATAACATACCAATAAAAATTGCAAACAGAAGTCAAGGTGACACGCAAAAAATTGCAGATTTTTTATTCCTGTAGAATGATTTATATTCTATTTGTTAATCAAGAAATTGAAATGTTAAAATTGTAAAACATCATAATCATGTAATAAGAGAAAATCATAAGATTTAAAGCTGTTTAGCTCAATGTACTAGTACAGCTATATCTGCATAGTAACCCAAAATTCTCTGTTTCATCGATTATGGCAAAGCCGTTAACACTTACGAATACAGAAAACAATAAACTCAATTGATTGGTCGACCTTAATTAGTTACAGAAGAACACATACCTACTACTATACAAAAACATAACACGACATTCATCTGCCGTATTCGGTAAGTATATGAAAAGTAAATTAAAAATGGTTAATTAACACTAAGCGTTACAAAAGAAGGTTATTTTTCACTGTCAAGTTCACCATCATAACAAACCAATAAAAATTGCAAACAGAAGTCAAGGTGACTTGAAAAAAATTACAGAACTCTTTTTCTGTGCGTTGATTTATAGTGTATTTTATAATCAAGAAATTGACATTTATGTATTTAATAAGAGACAACCTTAAAACTTAAAGCAATTTAGCTCCATGTACTAGTATATATCGATATTTAGAAAGTAATAAAAAAAATTCTTGTTTCATTGATAATGACAAAACGTTTGACACGTCCGTCATGATCACCTAGTTTTACAATGTAAAAACTTATGCTCCCATTCAATGCAATAATAAAGATAAATTAAGTTTCTGCAGTTCCAATATATACGCTGATAACTCTGAACTTAGCGGAAAACTTAAAGTACTTGAAGTAAAATACCATGACTCAATGCTTTAATAAACCGAAGAGAACAGTCTCACAGTCAACTCACAAAACAAAGAGTACAGAATAGTTGTTAAGATGTTATAAGCCGATCGAATAATTAAACTGAAAATTCTAAATAGTTCTAACTAAACCGCCCAAGAGTAATGCTGCTTACTATTAAAATTAGAAAACTGAAATCTCTTTGGAATGTGACCCGAGTACCAAGATGCCCTTCTTCTAAATGAAGATGAACCTGAAATGTAGAAAGAGGATGAATATCGATGTTAAAATATTTGAGAGGGTGGTTTGAATGTTTGTTGATAGAGCTAATATTTAGAACAGCTAAATTAGAATCGCAATGATGATTGTCAACCTTTGTCGCCTAGAGAACTCTTAAAGAGAAATACACAGATGAAAGTCCTTTAGATTCTTTAGATCGCGAACTACAATTACAAGAACTACGAAAAACAGTTTAAGGGCGTGAGATGCAAACATTTCACACAAAAAAATTCTAAAACCAAAGAGAACTTAGAATTATTATAAGGAAAGGTTTATAGGTGGGTGGACAATCGGCAACGCCTCTTGTTATGGGAAACCAACAATTATTAGCAAAATTTATGAACAAGAGTATAAATAATTGCCATCGTTTTGAATTAGAACATCTAGTCTATCGTTGTTTGGTTGGTTTGCTTGAAATGTTAAGAAAGAAATTGCTGTTTTATGGTTTCTTTGTTTTCGTCTTATTGGAACGTCTAGGTTTGGCCAGAAAAATTTGCATTGGTATTTTATTGATTATTAATTTATTTGTTCAGCTTCAATGAGTTATGCTTAATCTACTAGAATTATCCATTGGTTAAATATTAAGCAAACTTTTTATTAAAAAATTACAAATAAGCCTATTGAATAATTTTATTTGTATTTGTTCTGAATTTACTTTCTTTGCAGATTACAGTTTATGGGACTATATTGTCACCAGGGGCTTTAAAAAATATTGATATTTTTATAAAAAAATGTTTGTGGGGAACGAGTGAAAATTAAAAGTTGGTATGATTAGTCTTAGATTCTTGGATTCTAAGTCAAAGTAATTGGCAATTTTCCTTTTAAATTTAAGTTTTAAAATTTGACTTTTTCTCATCTTACCGTGACATGTAAATACACCATAGCTATTTTTATTATGTTTAAGACATACTAATGAACTATTTGTGTATATCTGGGTTGGCTATTGGAGAATAACAATGCAGATTCTTCTCCAAAGGATCTACCTCAAATCAAAGTTTTGTTATAAGGCAATTAATTCTAGAAAAAGCCTATGAACACAACTTAAATATTTATAGTATTTATATAGATCTTAAGCAGGCTTTTAATAGCGTAAATCGGGAGAGAATGATACAGGATTTAGCTGCTTTGGGAATCTCTTTAAATTGCATTAAGTTTATCAACGCTTTCATTTAGGATTCCACAGCTGTTAAATAATCAGTTATTAGAGACATTCTGTGTAACTGGAGGAGTAAGGCAAGGCGATACATTATCTTCATTACTGTTTAAACTGGTCTTTGAAGCTTCTATTAGCATCACTGACAAAAGCGGATATATTGGCATCAAATCAACACAGATAGCTATTGATATTGGTCTTTATAGTTTAAATAATATAATAACATCATCAAAGTCTTTAACGCTCATCAAAAACTCCTCAAGTCAAAGATTCCAACGAGATCTCTACACTATAATAGTTAGACCGGTAGTGACATAAGTGCGAATTATAGACACTTACAAAAACGAATGAAGAACAACTAAAAAATATTAAAACTTTGTAAGATCTTTGGACCAGTGCAAACAGAAGATGCTTATTGGCGGATACGGATGGCGCAAACACTTAAGATTCATCAAACGTTGAAGATTGATTTGGGAAATGTACAGAGAATGGATGAGACAGGAACATTTAGAAAAATAATAAACTCAAGACCTGCAGGAATGAGAGTAAGAGGGAGGCCACGAGAAAGGTGAAAAGACAAGAATATGGGAATAAAACGGTGGCGAAGAATCGTACCAGGAGAGAAAGAATGGGTAACCAGGCTAAAACCCACCAGGGCAGCGGTTGTAATGCCATTTGAAGAAGAAAGAAGAACTGATACTTATTTTGTGTGAGAACAAAGTAACTATTCAATATTAAAACTAATCTTTTTGTTGTCCATGGTGAAAGAAAGCCCAATATTTATTATTGGCATTGAAATCTCTTCGAACGTATTTATGCACATACCCAATTTCCTGAGCTCGTACATAAATGTGCGTATATATAGTATATCTGTCGAAGTATCAAGCAAGGCAGCCAGAAGGCATAGGTAACCCAGTGACCGAAGTAAGAGTCGCCGCAGCAGCGGCAGAAAATTATTATTTCTTTTCGCTGACTGCTTCTTCTTATTGGCCGTCAAACAGCTTTTTACTTGCTTTTACCAATACAGGAGATTATTTTTAGAGTGACTATTTTACTATACTATTTCTAACTGGTAAAACGTCATAGTAACGGCATATTTCCTACTGACAAAACTTCTCCCTGCCCGTGACTTTTCAGCGAATAAATTATGACAGAGAATCTAATGGCGTTAGAGGCACTGCATTGAAACTTTGTACAGACTACCTTTTGGAAAGAGAACAGCAAACCAAAATTAACAATACCCTGAGTGCACCTCAAAAGATTAATATAGGAGTACCTCAAGGGACCGTCCTGGGACCTATATTTTTTAATATTTACATAAAAGGATTAACTAATCAGGGAATTATTGCTAAAATAGTATCATATGCTGACGATACAGTTATAATTTTATGTGGTGTCACATGGGAAGAGGTCAAGGCTAAGGCTGTTGAGGGCCTTAAAAAAATAAAAACATGGTTAGATGTTCACAAATTGTCATTAAATCTACAAAAAACAAATTACATAGCTTTTACAAAAATCGATAGGGGACGTCCGGATTTCAGTTATATTGAAATAGATACGTTTGAAGAGAAAATAATGGAAGTACCATATACAAAATATCTTGGGATCTGTATTGACTCGAACTTAAAGTGGACAAATCAAGTTGAACATCTAACTAAAAAATTAAAATCTCTCATTTATAGATTTTATGTTTTAAGAAATATATTGTCAAAAAAATTACTAACATCTTTATATCAGTGCTTGGTGGAATCCTTGCTAAGGTATGGTATACTGGCTTGGGGTGCAATGTATGACAATACATTGAAACCATTGCAAATAATTCAAAACAAAATACTAAAAATTATTTTTAAACAAGATTATTTATATCCCACGCATCTTCTTTATAATTCTAGGATTAACAATATAAGAATACTATACCTCCATTCACTGGTATGTTTTATGCATAAAAAGGAAGACAAAAAAAGACTATCACATAAGCATTTAACTAGAAATTTAGCCAACAATATGCTCAGTATACCACACTGCCGCAGCGAATTTTTTAAGAGATCATTAGAATATTTGGGCCCAAAAGTGTACAACATGATGCCTATTAACATAAAAAGTAAACCTCAAAATAAGCATAAAAACAAACATTTTTCTAAATTAACAAAAATATATATATGGAACAACAGAACAACATTTCTAAGGCTGTTCAAAACATAAATCTGATAAACTCTTTATGCCTGTCTGTGTATGTGTGAGTGTGTGTTTTTTTTTGTGTAATGGTGTTCTTTTGTTGTGTTTTTTTTTTGTTTAGTTTTTAAAATATAAAACTCTAAAGTAGCATGTTATGAACTAACTTGAACAGATTTCAATATTACTATTTTTAAGAAGTAAAAAAAAGGGCATACAGGTGTTAAGTCATCTAGGCGCTTATATATTTAAAATTTAATATTAATCAAATAAGTATTATACTATCTGTAATATAAAGTATGTGAAATAAATAAATAAATAAAATAAAATAAATAAAGATCCGTCACGAATATGTCTGGAACTTCTATTGTTGTCAGCAAAGTTTGAGACGTCTTTATAACTTTGAAAAGAAATAATAAATCAAGACCAAAATTTAAGAGTTGAGTGCCAGTCAGGCGAAGAAATCAAAAAATTGGTTTCGGAAAATGTCTCATTGAACATGCAGAGTTCCAGAAACTTTATTTGAACCCAATTCTCGCAGTTCCTACGGGTGAGATATTTTACACTTGAAAAATGTACCACCATAATGGAACCAGCAAAAATTCTCGAGGATTATGCCGCTAATATGAAAAAAAGCAATGACGAATACTATAAAGAGTCGTGTGTAAAGTCAATGTGGAATACAATAGCAAAAATGGTACAAGAAAATTATTTTACGAAATACTCTTTTTTACCGTTCATCTCAACTGGAAGAATGGATCTTGGTTCAAAAACTGTCCATTTGGGATCAACACCGTATCTAAGTGGACATAAATGTCAGCTGAAAAAATTAAAATAGACACAAAAAAATATAAAATAACAAACCCTTCTCATCGATCTTTAGCTGGGTTAGCCTTGTTCAAGCAAGCTGTTGCTGAACAGAAGTTAATTAAATTAACGGGTCACTCAAATGCAAGCTCCCTAATTCCATATCTGCAGCTGGATTCCATTCCAAATCTCAGAACAACAAATGAAGCTGGACCTTCAAATTCGCAAATTCTACAGGTCAATAATAAAGAAAGTCATGCTTTGGTAGAAAATAATGGGCAAACTACTATAACTTATAATAATTGTACATTTAATACTGTTAACAAATAAATGAAGTTGTTGTTGATACGGTGTATTATTTGTCTTGTTTTTCTCTTGAAACAGCCTTGTCGAATATCATTCGAGAGAAAAATTTTTACCGGTAGTTTTCTTCGGGTTTTATTTAAGTTTGTTACTTTTTGGCAATTTTCACTCATAAAATAATGACAAAATCACTCGATACCAGTCTCTTATGACCTTATACACGACTATACATTTTCTAATAAAAAACAATGACACTCTAGAACATTAGAGAATTACTAACAAAACAAAAAAAGCACTAAAAATATAAAAAGGTTGTTCTGCAGTCTTTCTAGAGCACAAGCATTTGAAAAAGTGTGACATAAATGCCTTCATTTTAAACTAAAACTTTTTCTGCCAAAACAATACTCTGACGAGTGAGTAAAACAGGAAAATGCATACTTGAATTTAAGAAAAATTCAATTAGGCGTGCCCCAGGGTAGCGTACTTATTTTTATTTATTATTCAGTTGCGATATCGTAAAGTCAAAAAATTGTCACTTAGCAACATTTGCTAATGATACCGGTTTAGAAATTAATAGAAAAACTTGAGGATGGAGTCCCTCAAGTACGCAATTGGACCACAAAATGGCAACTAAAAATAAATGGAACCAAATCAATGTATGATGATTTTATAAACAAAAATGTAAATCACATACAAATCACAGTTAACAACATTGCTGTACCATATTTAAATCAGGCAAAATATCTTGTAATGACACTTGATGCAAAATTATGCTGAAAACCCTAATATAATGTTAAGGAAAATAAAAAGAAAGTTGAGATAATGTGTAGAAAAATGAACCAGCTAATTGGAAGGATGTCCACTTTAACTATTCATAATAAGTTACTACTTTATAGAAAAATACTGAAACCAGTATGGTATTCAACTATAGACTTCAAAATAAAATATTAAAAAACACTGTCAATGTACCTTGGTATGTATGTATGTGAAATAGTGTCAAATCAAAGTCTAAACTTAATTTTTCTAGTAAACAAAGTTAAAACAAAATTGCTAATTAGTCCTATTGACCAGGTTGTAATGCAATAAACACAGTGTGCTTGACAATTAAAAAATAAAATCTATAAAACATGAAATCTATCTTTTTTAAGTTCGAAATTTGTACTATACAAGACGTATTTGTAAAAATACAACGACTGCGACTAATATATCAAGAACTTAGCCCTGGAGCTACCAGCCATGTAACATAGTATTGATGGTTTAAGTGCTTTAAAGCAAAAGACAGCTTAAAATTCAACCATTCTCTGTACTACCACCCCTATTAGAGAATCATAATGTGTGCCGTAAGACAAATCCCGATGCCATCACTCTGGAATTAGCAGTACCACTGCATGAAAAAGGGTGTTGGAAAGTTTTGGCTGGATAGGTCTTTTCAAATGCCAATAATGGTGCCATTCCAGCTGCCTTCTGTCAATCACTTTGGCTTCGACTGCAACGTAAAGAGTTCTTGTCAGTTTTGGTAACTGAAGATGAATTATAGATAAATTACGAAAAAAATACTCGTGGATCGTGTATTTTGGCTACCAGAAAAATATCACACCAACTAAAATGAAAATGGGTAAAAGGATCCGCAAAAAAGTTTAGTTTTGTATTTTTATTACACATCGAGATGGTAAACGCTGTTAGATACGCAACTCTGTTAGCAAAATCTTTACTTCCATCAAGACTTGGATAGAGAGGAGATATTTCATCTACCATTTTGCCATATTCTCCAGATATATCTCCATCAACTAGAGCTTTGAAGAATTATTTTTGTCACAAAAATTGATAGAGCGCACACATACTTTGTGAAATAGACGGAAAGAAGGTCTTAGATGAAGAGTACATTTTTCATGAAGCCTTCTGTATGATAAAGATAACAAAATATGTAAACGCTAAACCAAGTAGTGCCTCAATTTTTTTTTGGTAACCCAATAAGTTGAAGATAACACTTGCCTCGGTTGCTAGCGATTTTTAAATTAATTGGATTTATTTAGTTTATTATTTTTGGGTAGGTACTCTAGATAATGGCGGTCAATCATCAGCGATGTTCATAACGTGATTATATCACATAATTTTTAATATTGACCTGTTTAAAAGCCTTAATGCTTTTTGCGGTGAAATTGCTGATAAACTTTTGTCGTGAAAAACATTATAAATCGTCGTCATATGGCACATATTTTCTTCTTTCTCAATACTCGTTATATATTATATTAATAACGCGTTGTAGATACTTAGGCATTTTTGTTCATAAATCTTGAGCTTGGCCTCTTTTGACTACATTTGCGAAAATTGTGCAACGTTTATGGAAACAGATGTTGGACGGCGAATATGTGGCGTATTTAAAATTGATGCGTTAAATTTCACCACAATAGAATATGCATTTAAATTTTAGGAAATAACGCTTTAGGTCTTTAATTTAAAAGCTAAATTAAAAATAATAAAACTAAAATTCTCTATCAGTGGCGCACCCAGGAATATGTCTTGGGGGGGGGGGGCGAGACCTCATCATATCGTATTTTATACTATGTTATCTATTTATTCATGAAATATGTGGAAAATATCTAAAAAAATCTTGGGCTTGGGGAGGGGGGGGCGTGCCCCAGCCCCCCCCCTTTGTGTGCGCCCATGCTCTACATCTTTTGAAGAGTACAGAAAAAAGCGGAGCTGAGAATTCACATTTATTATTGTCTAAAATTTAAATTCCATTTAAATATATCTACTTAAATTCAACTTATTAAACTTACTTTTAATATGAGGCTTTTTAATTGAAATTTACGCAATTAAAATACTCTAATTCTTAACTTATTTATTGTGGAAAAAGCCTAGTACATTCTTTTAAGGTAACGCCTAAAATGTGTTATTTGGGGGTATTTTGACCTACCCTACCAGTATCGTCGTGATGTCTGTGTGTGTGTGTGTGTGTATAGCTCTGTCCGTAACGCGATAGCTCCTAAACCGCCCAACCGATTTTCATGAAATTTTTATTTAAAATAATCTCCGATACTGTAACGAGCGGATTAGATTTTGGTCGAAATTTATTAAAAAATCCTAACTTTTTAACGGTTTATACGGTTTATACGGTTTTCGGAATATAGTAACGCACAAAATTTCCAAAAACTTGGTGGAGCTTTCGTTTCGGAGATATTTACAAAAAACTGCTTTTAAGGTTGATATAGCATGGAGTTTACTTGGAGTGTGCTAATGGGTTAGGAAGGTATCCGATCCATCATGGATCCATTTATTTAAAGTCAGTACCTATGTATCCAGTTATTTTTTTTATTTTATTATTTTTTTATTTACTGGGACTTTCCATCCAATCAGGATCAATCACCTAGTTTCGCAAAGTTTTTGCAAAGTTAAAGCATTTTTAAACAAACACATGCAACCAAGTACCTAGCCAGGAATCGAACCCGGACCGCTGGTGTGGGAAACAAACATTGCTAACACTACAGCATGACGGCGACATATCCAGTTATGTTAAAACCTACGGAGTTTCTTTTGATAATATCCAAACCGAAATAAAAAAAATCACAACTTCGTCAGTCTTTTAGGTTTCAGAACATAAGAGACTTATCATATGCTGAAATAAAAACTTATATTATTTAAACAATTAACATTTTCGATGTGTTTTTTTCAGGAGAAATTTAGTATTTCGAAATAAAATTAATTACATTAATCATTACAAGTTACAAACTGACTTTATTTTTGTTTCTAATTCATGTTTTCTTATTTTGTTGTTTAGGTTAAACTTAAAAAGAATACTTTATTTTAAAAAAAAAGCGTTAAAAAAATAAAAATTTTAAATTTTATGGGCTGTTAATTTGTATCTGTTATGAAAATACAATAAACTAGTAAAAAACATTAATTATGACATCTGATATTTTAAAATTGGGTGTTTATTCATTTATTCATATAAACAATTTAAAAAACTAATTAAGTTTTGCATCTGATTATTATATTTATTGTATTAATTCAAAACCAAATCATTAATACTAAAAAATCAGGAAATTCTAGACCAGACTGGATATAATAGATATAAATGCTTTGCAAATAAAATTTAACCAAAAATGTTGGTAGAACCACTTACGATTTAAAAAATGCGAATACATTAAAGTTAAAATCCGTTTTAACACCTTCTTAAGAGCTTAATATTGTCCAAACTTAAGGTCGCATTTAATTTATGATGATTTTGTTGTTAATGGCTCGTTTTTTATTATTATAATAATGGAATTATTAATTTTTTTACTTTCGCTTTGATGTCATCTTTTTTTTAGTACAAATTTTGGTTATAATCTGCTTTGAGAAGGCTGGTTTCTTATATTTGATAACTGCTGCCAACTTTTTAACAAATGAAGTCCTGGTTCAGCTTTATCTTTTTAAACAGTTTATACATTTTTGGTTTAATAATTTTGTAATAAAATGATAATTTTTGGTAAATTTATATTATCGTTGTTGGGAGGAGGTTCCATAAGAATTTTTTCCTAATTTTACCAAAACTATTTCCTACATTATTTATTCTAATTTTATTTAGTAAGGTTATCTTTTAAAAAAATCTGCCACTGGCTAGGGAGTCTTTTTGGCAAATATTTTGTTATGGTCAAATATTGCTATAGAGTTTTAATGAATATTAAAAAATATATTTACAAATTTGTGCAAAATATACTTATTTTAAAGGTATTTTGTCTCTGTTTTTTTAAAACTAAGATTGAATATATAAAATTTTAAAGTGATTATGATTTTTTAATAGAATAAATAAAATTATAATAATAAATATATAATAAACGAGAAAAAAAGAACTTGTATTGACCAAAAAGTATTTTTTAAATTTACCCAATTAAAATTTATGTATAATTTTTTTATTATTTATACCTACAATTTTTTCCTAATTTTACCAAAACTATTTCCTACATTATTTATTCTAATTTTATTTAGTAAGGTTATCTTTTAAAAAAATCTGCCACTGGCTAGGGAGTCTTTTTGGCAAATATTTTGTTATGGTCAAATATTGCTATAGAGTTTTAATGAATATTAAAAAATATATTTACAAATTTGTGCAAAATATACTTATTTTAAAGGTATTTTGTCTCTGTTTTTTTAAAACTAAGATTGAATATATAAAATTTTAAAGTGATTATGATTTTTTAATAGAATAAATAAAATTCGAACCCCACTATTTCTTATAATAATAAATATATAATAAACGAGAAAAAAAGAACTTGTATTGACCAAAAAGTATTTTTTAAATTTACCCAATTAAAATTTATGTATAATTTTTTTATTATTTATACCTATTCTATTTTTTATAAATGACTATCAATAAGGATATTATATACTTACTCAAATCTCTGTGTTACATCCATCATGTCAAGAAGTTGGAGAAAAAACATTTTTTTAAAAAAGGCATTGAATGTTATAAAAAAATGATTTTCGTTTTTAAAAAATAAATAAATAGGCAAATTTATCAAGTTGTTTTGACAATTAATTTGCGAAGCTAGGAAAATATTGTATTTAATAATGTATTTTTTTAAGGCCATTTTAAATTAAATACACCACAATACCACTTCTCAAATTACTTGTCAAAACAACTAAATTTGCCTACTAATTTATTTTTCAAAAATAAAAATCATTTTTCCTTTCTAGCCCGCGCAGCAATGGCTATACAAGGTATTATTTTTAAACGATAGCTCCTAAAGCGCTAAACCGATTTTCATAAAAATTTTCAGGTAAAATAGTGTTCGCCACTTTAAGGAGCTGATTAGATTTTGGTCAAAATCCTTAAATGAAAAAGACAGTTTTTTGACAATAAAGAATTTAAAAAATTCTAAGGAAGCATCGCATCAAAATGTGATTTTCGAAATACAGTAGATCACATTTTTCTCAACAGATTTGTTTAAAACCAAACACTTTGTAGGAGCTTTCGCTTCTGAGATATTTACAAACCAACTTCTAGACATCATGGATGTAACACAGAGATTTAAGTAAGTATATAGACTTCTTATTCATAGTCAATTATAAAATATAAAATTTTTAAAAAATTATACATAACCTTTTAAACACTTTTGGTTAATTAGTAATTCTTTTTTTCTCGTTTGTTTTATAATTATATAGTATTTATTAACAAACATTTCTTTTCTACGCTTTATGGTTTATATATCTTATTAATTTTATTGTAAACCGTTTTAAAGTTTTATAAAGTTTGTTTCCTAGGGCTTGAAAAAGTGGAAATTGTTCACGAAACGTCGACAAAAACCAAAGTGTTTTCGTTGCATCCGCCAGTACAACCCATGAATCTAAACTTTTAATTTTAATATTTATATAACGTAAGCAATATATATCCACAATAATCCACTTTAGAGTATAACTTATAGCACGATATGTTCTACACAATTACATACACAGGCAATTTTAGAGAGTTTCATGTTCTTCGTGGAAAGATATAAAAAACTGCCTACACTGCACTGTGGTCAAATTTCAAGAGAAAAAAAAATCAAAAACCTCATTTTAATGATATGATCACCCTTTCCCAAGTTACGGGGACTTTTTGTATAGTCTGCAGTTTGAAAAGGACGTAATAACTTTTATATTGATGATTTTTTATAGTATTTTTGAGAAATTTTACTATAAAGTTCATTTGGCTATTATTTTATAAAATGACCCTTTCAAGTCAAAAATATTTTGAAAATATCATTTTAAGGAATCACATTTAAAAAGGTAATTTAAAAAATTATAAAAAAAAGCGTAATATAAAATAAATTTTTGTGTTATGTTATAAAAACGTCATTTCAAGGAATATTTTATGCCGATATCATAATTAAAAATTGCAAAAATTATTATCTTTATATAAATAAATAAATTAAGAGAAGGGGTAAAAATATAAAAAATAAATTTAAACTAAAACAAAATTTTCACTAAGAAAAATTTTGAAAACGGTTAATCATTTTATTAAAATGTCGTATTTGCTTTTATTTTTTTTAGCACAATGTTACTTTCTTCTTTTTGTGAGATTTTAGTTTAGTTTCTTCTCTTCGCAGTACCCACAGTTCTTCAAAAGTGTCTAAAATGGGGTAGGTACGCTGTGGCAGTCTGAACTACTTTTAAAAGAAAGAAGTCGTTAGCATTAAGATCTGGGAGTTTCACAGAGGTGTTATTTTTTTTGGTAGCATATTTTAATAAAAAAATCATTTGTCGATGTTCGACTTTGAAATTAAAACAGGAGATGTAACGGTCAACATGGTGAAATTGTAAATTTGCAATTATTGTGAGACACCCAAAATTGCTAGCTTTTTAATTTTTACCTATTTTAGATTTTTAAAATTTACTCCACCCAATACCTATTTTAATAAAAATGTCAAAAATTCATTTTTATTTCTTTTTGAAATCCCACAGTTTTCACTATAAACAGTCACCAACAAAATAGTCAGTTTTTTACAGTCCCATTTTATGTAACACAATACTAAATCCAATCGACCAATACATAAAAATCGAAAGTTCAAATTAACCGAACTCCATCTGAAACTCACGGAACAACTCACTCTTTAGCTAACTAAACGCGTCGACAGGTTCATAAAGGCGTACCGCTCGTAACGAAAACGACACGAAAATATAGAGGCAGCACAACACAGCGTATGATGCTCTGATTTTCAACCATACGTATAAACGTGCGGAACTGTCCGAAAGCGGTTCGCAGTGAAAGATATCGTGAACGGTCACGGTGCAACTCGCCTACTCAAGGAAGTGAATGAAATGTGTACAATTTCGGTACGCGACTCGCGCGACGGTTTGCAAAGATATCGCGGCAGGAAAATTTAGTGGTACGCGTTTCTTCTGAGGCTGTAGCAGGTTGTAGTCACCAATCTATTGCAGTATTTAGCTCTGGTAGAACATTCAAGAATAAACAAAAGAACAAGATTAGTTTCTCGTTTCTCGCTGGTAGTGTTGTAAAATTTCCAGAAATATATTTTTCGAAATATTTCCGGAAATATTTCCTAAAACATTGGAAACATATGGAAATATATGAAATATTAAAAAAAATAAGAAAAAGGGGAATATTTATTTTTAAAAATCATAACAAAACACCGGAAAATACAGAAGGCTTATACATTAACACAAATAAAGAGTTATTCTTCAAACAAGGTCAAATTTATACAACAAAAATCTAATTCTTGACATACTACACTAGTCACTAGTCGAGCAAGAGGGATATCTTCATCGCTGTTATCAGCATCACACTCAATAACATCGTCTTGCCAGTCTACTTCCTCAAAATCTTTAATAGTGTCGGAAATAAAAATTGATCTATCTCTTTCTATTTTCATTGCGGGATACAGATAGTAGCTTAGCGGTTCTGTCATTAGTAAGTCTGTTTCTCTTTTTTGAATGAATATGACTATAAACGCTAAAACGTTTTGTGGTAGCCGAAGATGCTGGAATCATCAAAATTCGTAAAGCTTTTTGTGATAATGAAGATAAAGAACACAGTCCACCAGGAGACTGGGTTATCAAAACTACTTTTCCATATGAAGTTATTTCCAAATAACTTGCCACTTCTACAACGGTAATCTACTATTTCATCTATTATTTCTTGCTTTATGAAATATGAAAGAATAAACATCGCGTTTGAATCGATAATGACAAGTTTTAAGTATTTTTTAAAATATTTCCAACATTTCCAATATTCACGAAATACGTTCAGAAATTTCCAATATTTCCATTTCCATGGAAATATTTCCACCGGAAACATTTCCATTTATGACACAACTCGCTAGTAATTTCGTTGTTTTAAATTTATAAGACTCCAAATTTTAGGACAGAACAACTTATTCTCGTTATAAAATAACTGTCATCAGTAGTAGACTTTAGTCGACCATCCCTGGCCATCTCTTCACCTCTCCATGTGTATTTCCCATTTACTGAGAGTAAATCTGGAAGACACGTTTCTGTTAGCTAGCTAAGAACCTTTGTCGTTTTTGCTTTTACTGATTTTAGTTATTAACATTGTGTCTCCTTGAACGCCGTTTAACCTTGGGAAATAGCTGTAGGCATGTCGGAATGTCTGTACGAAATAGGTACCATTGACAAACTATAATCTTAATTCAAAATGATAATTACAAAGTGCTCTACTGGTAAAACGGGGTGGCCTGAGAATAAGGGATGTCTCTACTCTGTATCAGTCACCTTGCCTCGGTTCAATTTGCAACACTTCTAATTTGCTTAAAATAATTTTTCCACAACTTGCTTTCTCAAAATAATTTATACTTTAAAGAGTTCGCTTAAATCCTTGGTCTAGTCATGTCAAACAGATTTCTTTAGATACAAAACTCCCTAAAAAATAAAAAGCTTTTGATTTAGAGGTCTTCCAGGTCCTTCATGAGATTGAGGATTTCGTCGCTCTAAGTGTTGTGGAGGAGCCGCTTAGTGGAGCGACGGAGAACGTGTGAATGGGATTAAACATTAAAACATTACCAACATTAAAAGAGTATAGTGGCGCTACATCGATGGCTGAAGAAAGAAAGATAAAAAAAAATAGGGAGCTTTTAGACCGCCTTATCTTTATTCCGTTTGCTATGAAGACTTTGTGTCCGTTGGGTGATGAAGCAAAGAGCCTAATTTTAGAATTAAAGTCTAAAAATGCCTAAAAAGGTGCTTAGAGCTTTATCATAAAAATGATCGGAATATCTGCGCAAAGGGGGAATAGAGCTTGTGTTTTGGGTACCATTAAGGACGAAACATAACTGGAAGACATTATTGGGTTACAACCACACCCGCATTGTTCCTGTTTTATGTCTTATTAATTTTACATTATTTAAACTAACTTTTTACAATTTTAGAATTTATTTAATTACTTTAAAAAAATCAAATAAGTCAACACTTAAAACATTCTTTAGGAGGGCCTTCTAGCTCCTTAAAATAAAATGTTAATTTAGTTTAAAAGAAGACATATTGAAACATGACTTTAACAACTCAAACAAATCGGTGTGCCGTGAACTGTTAGGGAGTTTAAAAATTTTCACAGGAACTAGTTTTCTCCTGGTTAAGAGGTGGTTAACTTGAATTCACAGGAGCGTTTTTTCGATAATAGATCATTCACACTTTTACGGTGCGAATCACTCACAATCCTGATGAGAACTAAACTGTAAATGAAATAAAACGCAAAGTAAAGGCTGTGTCAGAAGATCTAAAATTTATTAACTCCACCTTCGCAGGATTCTCCAGCAACAAGACAACAATCTATTATTTTGTCCTCAATAATTTAGAGGTTCACCACAATACTAGCGTCCAAACAAAGTGCACTCGTGTGAAAATAATAGGTACGCCTCCTATGCTTATTTGATGCCTGAGAACCGCCGGTACGCCGTCATGCTCGAGTGGTACGTCCACGTAGCTCTTACAATATTGAATATTATATCGGATCACCATGTGGTAATAGTGACAGAAATTTTGTTAGTTAGTATAAAGAAGTTTTCCCTATATAGTAGATGTTTACAAGTATTTTGCGGGATAATTATTTTTAAAGTTGTTTTATTAAAAATTCCAGACGGAGTACTCTTAGATTTCTATTTCACGTATTGAGCGTGGGTAGGTATAGGTACATTTTTTCGATTTCGATTCTGATTTTCTGAAAACGTTCAAAGTGAAGTACTTTTTAGAAGTTACGGCAGATTTTCAATTATCAAAAAAATTAGCCTCTTTGATTTTATAAGTCCGTTATAAAAATTTTATTTAGATGATTTTTAAGATGATTTATTGATTACTTGTCCGATTAATAGGACACATTTATTCCGATAAATGGGGCAATTTTGTCATATTTATTTCATAGTTGTTTTAAAATATAGTCGAACCTCTATAACTCACTTCAAGGGACAACCAAAACAATTCGAGTTACGGAGAGTTCGAGTAAAAGAAAATAAATCATATAGTCCATTAAATCAGTTGAAAAGTACAAAATTTAAAATAAATGTATACATACTTACAAAAATTAGTTAATTATTAAATTTTGACTTTAAGCCTTTTTCCTCGAGGTTTCTAGTTACTCATTTAAGTTACTCGAAATGACGTCACGGTTAGTCGGAGCAACCGCTGTATGACGTCAGACAGTCAGCTGTGGATGACATTTCCAATTGTTTGTTTTTGTTTTTACCAGCAATTTCCGAAATGCAGAAAATAATTCATTGTTTCCACCAATGCATGCCCACCCCGATTCAAAAAACGTATCACGGGCCATGGATTTGCACCAGTTTTAAATGCAGCGTTACCTGATGCGTTTTTTGAATCGGGGTGGAAACAGAGTGCTCCTTTGGTATTCTGTGGTAAGGCCGCAGTACCACAGAACACCAAAGGCAGTACATTTTAAGACTAGTTGCAGTTGAATTGATATAGTACCAACTTCAAGGGATGTCTACCGTTACCAAACATAATTCGTTGTTAATATATATATTAAAATCAAACATTTTGAAAAAAAAAAACAAAAAAAAACGATCTTAACCTTTAAATATTTCAGCAACCACGTCTGCTAGGCTGGTTACACTGTGTGGTTACTCGTGACGTCATAGTTAGTGTTACTCAGCGAAGAAACACAGAAAACGAGTAACCAGGTTACCTGGTAACTTGTAGTTACTGCGAGGAAAAAGGCTTAATATGTTTTTTTGCGCAGTTGGACTAATTTTTTTTTCGTATTTCAAAGATAAGAGACAAGTCATTTTAGCTCACACATATACTATGCTATAGTAGGGTGAGCTTTGGTGATCCTAATTTTTTCGAGAAAAAAAAAGTTGCTCCGATTTCAAAAATGTTTATATATCTTTGCGTTTCAGATGATTTTGAAACTTCTTTGTTGCGCCGTCTGTCTGTCTGTCTGTCTGTATGTCTGTCTGTCTGTCTGTCTGTCTATCTGTCTGTCTGTCTGTCTGTCTGTCTGTCTGTCTGTCTGTCTGTCTGTCTGTCTGTCTGTCTGTCTGTCTGTCTGTATGTCTGTAACGACCAACGCGCATAACTCAAAAACCGCTTGGCCGATTTTAATGAAATTTGGTACCTAGGCTGGGTCTTGGGTCGAGATAGTCCCATTTAAAAATGAACAAAATCCACCGAACAGAAACCAAATAAAAGGGTGGGGGTACATTTCAAAAATTAGAGTTTATGTGAAAATATGGCGTGTGATATCAAACGAAAGGTAATTGAGTCTGCAGTAAAACAAAATACATTTTAATTTATTTAAAAAAAAAGGGTGGGGGTATATTTTAAAAATTAGAGTTTAAGTGAAAATATGGCGTGTGTGATATCAAACGAAAGGTAATTGAGTCCGGAGTTTAACAAAATACATTTTAGTTTTTTGTTTTTTTTACAAGTGGGGGATTTCAAAAATTTGAGTTTAAGTCAAAACATGGCTTGTGTGGTATAAAAAAAAAGGTAATTTAGTCTGGAGTTAAATAAAATATATTTCAGTTTTTAGTTATATTAGCTCACACGTACACTATAACTATAGTACCTAGTGTGAGCTTAGGGGCCCATATATTGGCAGAGTATTTTGTTCTGGCCTCATCGAGCTGCATGGTTTCAATTGCTTTTAAAACCTAAGCGTTGGAATATTTTTGTCTAGGAGTTTCTTCACTCTCTCATCTTCATCATTAGAGTTTTCCTCAAAATTATCCTCCGTTTTGCCAACACATTCCAAGATCTTGTGTTCTGTAAGAGTTTCGCTTGTTACTAAATATTCATCTACATTTAAAAATTAATCGAAAGTCACATTCAGTTAAAAAATGTTCTAGCATCGATTAATAAACTCTTGTAAATTTAAAGCAATCTGCTGTTCACTAATGATTTGTGTTTTTAATTGTGATAGAGGGATTTCAGTTTTAATCGATTTCAAAGATTCGCCTTAGAGATATCTTGACGTTGGCGGGACTGGGAATACGGTTCGAATTATAGAAAGGTTCGAGTTATAGAAATTCGAGTTAAAGAGGTTAAAATACATATAAAAATTGAAAAATATGCAGGGACCACTTAAAAGCTTCGAGTTATAGAGAGGTTCGGGTTAGAGAGGGTCGACTGTAATATAATATCAAACCTTACAAACAATAAAATTTGACTCCCTGGGAAAGTGAGATGTTATAACCCTTAACGCGCTCGATATAGTTGGGACTTACCTTATTCCATCTTTTATTTAATGCATTTTAACACTTGAATATCGCTGGTACTACAAATTTTATGAAATTTACATCGCAAAACCCGGTGTATATTTCAAAGATCATATGGTCAGTATGTTGGGTGCCGTATGTATTGTTTTCTTTGAAAAGTTAAGTAAGATGTGTGTAGGTAGAACTACCTAATGCTAACATGCAGCGACCTATGTAAACACAAAAAAATAATAATGTAAGTACCTACGTACCTACCTCTTTGCATTTACTGGTTGCAGTAGCAGTTTAAATAAAAGTGCATAGCAATTTAACGTTTCCGTTTTATAAGAGTTTTCTTGTTATTTATTAGAAAATTAAATCTAAAATTTCTAGGTATCTTATACAACGGATCCTTAATCCTTATGCCCACACGTGTCTACGACGCACTTCGTGATGAAAACCTTCAAGTTCTTCGAGAAAAAGGACGTATTTGACCATTTGAAAGACTTGAGGTACTCCATAACTATCTTCTTCCTTAACGCTACACCTCCTACGCCTTTGTAGATACTTTGTACCCATTACATTGTGACCTAAAGTGAAACGCTTTCGCTACTAACCTGGAGCGAGATCTATCCTGTTTTATTTTAAAAGTAGTCCAGTAGTAGTAGCGACTAGGCACACCGCGCGCCTTTTTCGCAAACCCCGTACACCATATTATTAAGATGATGCACGGGCCCCTATTAGGATGCAAGTCTTTCTTTCTCTAAGAGGACTTAATTTTGCCTGACTCCTCTTTGTCGAGGACAGCGATCTTTATTATACTGTGTAGCAAGTATACACAGTGGACTCACGCTTTTACACCCCTTACGAAAGGTGGTCCTGCTGCATGTTAGACTTGCATCTATCTAACATCGCTATCGACCCTGCAGAACTTGGTTATAGACGATAGACTTCTTTCCTTTTTAGCGCAACAGTAGAAGACATCTTAGAGACATTTCGTTTATATCATACTTATTTATCTGCAACCATCTTATATACCTTAATAAAATACATCTCCTAAAACTTCACAGAAGCTATTTCGGGTATTTCTTAACGGAATTTGGAAAGATTCTGGACACATCGATTTCGTTTGTGGAGAGACACATTTTGGCTCTCTTGAAATTGAAATACCTTCGAGGTAGCTTTACCCCTGTATTTTGAATAACTAAAGTGTGAAAAAGATAAAATTAGAGATCAAACCATAAAGTAACCTACTTCTAAATATTTCTAATAGCAGGGGAGGCCGTGAAGATTTTGGGAACTTATTTTCTTAGTCAGGAAACAGTGCTAAAACTGTTCCTTGATCAATTCTAAGAAAAATTTGTTATATGAATAGCTAAGGGTTTTCTCATGGGTTTAGGCGCAAAATGCAAAAAAAGCTGTAAATTCGAGGAACCTGTTTTCTTAGTAATACATATTATATGTTTATCAGTAAAAGCTATACTTTAACTAAGTAAAAAAAATAGTATGACTACTCTGGCCAAATTGTCAAAAAATAAAACATTAAATTTTTGACAATTTTGCCACAGACATTTCCCATATTTAGAGATAAATCCTTCTATTTTTTATACTTAGCTTAACTATAGCTTTCACTAATAGACATATATGCATTACTAAGAAAAAAGTTCTTCGAATTCATATCTTCTTTTGCATTTTGCGACTAAACCCATGGGAAAATAGGAAGGGTTTATATAAACATTTTTTCGTAGAATTGTTCACTGAACAATTCTGTTAATGTTTGCTGACTAAGAACATAAGTTCTAATAAATTTCACGGCCTCCCTTACTATAAGGACATCATGACATTACGAATTATTGACGACTAAAGGCCGCTAAAGTAGTAGCTTATTGCCTAAAAATGTTTTTTATTCAATAACTTCAAGTTTAATAAATCAACTTAGGAAGCAGTATTAAAAACACATAGCGAATATCTAATTTTACTAAAAATATTTTCTAATGCTAACAATAATAATGCATTAACAATCTTACAAAAAGAACTGATAAAAATAAATTCTTTGCTTAAAAAGATTTTACTATTCTCAGCCTGTCTAAAAATGATGACATTGCTTTTATTTAAATCTTGACAATAAATATTATTTTTAACGAAACAATAAAATAGAAAGCTTGTATTTTTATGTTTTTTTTTGTTGCATAGACATCAAATGTTTGGAATCTTAAAACTAATTTTATAATATGTCGTAAAAAACGTATTAGTTATAAATGTCGATTTTGACCTGTTTTTCAATTCTTGCCAAATCGTAAATTCCTTATTTTCGACGGTATGTTCTAGATTAGGTCCCCACCTTGCATGAATGTGTAAAAATCTTGTAATAATCTTTAAGCAAATTAGTATCCCGCTGGATGGTTGAAGAATTTTTTTTTTAGACTATACCCTATATCGATTTGTGATGGATCATATACAACTTTAAGTCGCCTTAAATTTGACGGGGGCATGTGTGACATCATAAATCCAAAATGACGGCCTTTTCCATGGTTTTTTACAAACTTTGACTTGTAATGCTGACCATACACAAACTTGCATAGCCCGCAGAACGCGCAGCGATCGAATAGCCGTGACCATATTGGAATTGCATATGAAACGTTGGTAGCTGATTGGTCGGAGCATATGCTATGCAACATTTGGGGCCTAATATCTAGCGAAGGTAAAGAAGGATTTTGGCGGAGAATATGTGGGGATATGGCCCAAATGCTAAGGAATAATTATACAAAAATCCAGCTTGCACCTATTTTTTCCAGGTGAATTCCTAAAATGACTGGGCTAGTTCCAGATTTGAACTAAACATCTCAAAAAATGCACGAGTAATAAAAAAAACAAACAAAAAAATAAAATTTGAACATCCTGTATCTCGAAAACTAAGCATTTGCGGACTCATGTTAATAGAAAGTTTTTTTTTCTCAAAATCACTCAAAGAATAATCCTCTGAAGTTTGCCGACATATTGTACTAAAAAACTAAGTCTTAAACACCAAACCTTAATATAAGGTGTGCCAATTTAATTGGATTATTTCTTATAAAAAATATAATTGTCTTGGTTCCTTTTAACAAAGCTGGTTTGACAATCTTAAGCGTCATTTTTCCGATGAAATGCCTCTCGCCATCCATTGCTCGCCACGCGCAATTATTAAATTACATTGTAAAAGTAGGTAAGAGTAAGTTGGCTTTAATTTCCTTGAACTAATGCGACTATTATTACCAACTAAACTAACTACTTTTCATTGCAGGTCAGCCCAGCTTTGGCTTTATTCATTATTTAGAGATGAACTTGCAACTACTTATTTTAAATTTAGTGGTGAAATTGTGCTAAGAACATTACTAAATTATCATTAGGCTTGGCTTAAACAAGCTGTAATCTAGTTAAAATAAAGATTTTAAAATCTGCAATTTCTACGTATAACTCCTGAAGGTGTTTATTTGCCACGGTAACGATTTTCTCATATTCCCTCCATCCTTCCTTATCGAAGTCTTACAATCATGGCCCTTAGATTCACCCCACATCTTCTGCTCATCTATTTCTTGGTTTTTCTCTCCTTCATCTCCTGACGATTTACATGCATAACCTAATACTACAGATCTACGACTACCTTGCTCAGTGGCAACTTCCTTCCTTCAAGTTTTCCATGACATGACCAAGTAAATTTTCCTCGTTCCTCGTAATCCATTCCTTTCTGTGTAATGTCCGGGCTTACAACGTGACTTATAGCAGAGACTGATGGATCTTATCTGTCCCTGCTTACAGTCTGTAATTAGATGTCTTGCCATCTTATTTTTTTATTTTTATGAATTTCGTTAGTATTAGAGTTATTATTCGCTATATTATCAGATATGTTATCAGTTATATTATTAGTTATTATTTGACCTAATATTGTTGCACGTTAAACTATAATATATGTTTTAAAGGATTTAAACGTCTTGTCAAATCCTGAAAATAAACTATCGGTATCTGTTTCATCTTCATACAATATACGTAATATTCCAATACTCCCTGTTACCTATTTACACTATGGTTGGCGTTTGATGCAAACATTCAGAAATAAAGGTACGAAAAATGCACAGATACCTAATTTACATAGATAGAGTTTATGTCAATTGTACGCCGATGATTTGACGTAACGAATACAAAAATAAAATAATATTCATGCGTAAAAGTATAATCAATCAGGACATTTTCTTAAGGACTGCAAAGAGCATAGACTTATACCCATTGATATTGCTATTTCAAATATGTTTGCATTCTGCATCGTAAGGTACCGTAGGTATTGCAATAATACGTACTATATGCAAATAATATGCATATGTCTTTGAAAGCAATCAATCAGGTCTTTTTTGCTTAAAGACCCCAAGGCCCTTATGTTTGCATCATTAATGGGCAGTTACCGTGGGTATTGGCATATTATGTATATGGTTCATACCCTTTGTGAAAATTTGCGTTGGTCGAATTCAATCTATTACTGTTGCAGAAACCACTTTGATATTCTCCAAGAAGTTTTTTATCGTTATCATTTCAACAAGTTTCAAGTTCTATTTCCTAGGTAATAGGAGAGAAATATGACTCAAAAAACTGCCAGGAATACACCAGAGAAATGCTGCCTGCAATGCTGTTTCTTGCAACTAAACTGAACTTTCGTTACTTATACATATTTATAAAGGTCCATACATTCGTTTTCTTTTGTAAGCAAAATTGTAGGTTGCCGGGAAGCAAAATCATCACGTGTGATTGGTTTTGCGGTCTACAGTAGCAGATTGCGATCACCACACGAGATAAAAATTTCCTTAACCAAAAGGAAATAATTTACTCTTTGCCGACGGTGGTGTACTACAAGAAAAGTAGTTTTAAAAAATCCAATCATGAATGTTTGTTAAAGGTTTTATACAAAAAGAAAGGTTTTATTAATTTTATTTGCTTTTTAACACATATATTGACTTTTTCTGAAGTTATAAGTCGTCTACTTCTTATAAATGATTCCAAATTTTTTGATTGCAGTACCTACTTAAAATATAAAATTGTATTTTCAGCACGCTTGTAAAAAAATAAGCTATAGCCAACCAGTAGCCTACACTTATTCTAATTAAGCAAAAAGTAGATCATAACAAAAACATTTCATGTAAAAAAAAGCCAAATACGCGAAAATGGCATTCCGTAAAAAGAATTAAGATAAAAGTAAAGCCAAGTTCTCCAATACAAATTTCAAAATGAAAGGTTCTTACTAGTTCGGAAATATTTTTTTGAACTTTGCTATTCCAACCAAACATCTTTATGTTCAATTTAGCACTGTGCCTAAGAGTCATTTACAGCCGTAATAGCCAAGTTTAGAAAAATATTTCCAAACTAGTAAGAACCTTTCATTTTGAAATTTGTATAGGAGAAATTTGCTTTACTTTTATCTCAATTCTTTTTACGGAATGCCATTTTCGCGTACTTGGCTTTTTTTTTACATGAAATGTTTTTGTTATGATTTCACTTCTTTTTTAAAGGAATTGGATAATACTTAATTTTTAAAGTAGTAAAATGTGCGGAATATTGTTCAAAACTTTTGCAATGCCTTACTTAAATTTTTGAGGTATTTTAATTTTTTTCCATGGTTTTATCGTAGTTCTTATCAGTCTTCCAAAGCACAGCTCTCTAGCGTTTCTAAAAGTGCACAATGTTACTTTTACATAACTTTACATGTATAGGGGAGGGAAATAAATTAAAAATTGTCGTGTTTTTAAATTTTGTCCTATAGTTTTATTATAGTGCCTATCAGTCTTCCAATGCTCAGCTCTCTAGCGTTCCTGGAAGTGGGTAATGTTACTTTTACATACCTTTACATTTATAGGGGAGGAGAGTAAATTAAAATATTTGACTTTTTAAATTTTTTCCCATGGTTTTATCATAATTTCTATCGGCATTCCAATGCTCAGCTCTCTAGCATTTCTGGAAGTGGGCAATGCTACTTTTATGTAACTTTAAATGTATAGGGGAGGGGAGTAAATTAAAATTTTGGGGTTTTTTGATTTTTTCCTATAGTTTTATCATAATTCCTATCAGTCTGCCAAAGCTCAACTCTCTAGCATTTTTGGAAGTTGGGGGCGATGCTACTTTTATATAACTTTAAATATATAGGGGAGGGGAGTAAATTAAAATTTTGAGGTTTTTTTTTTCAGGGGTTTGGTCATAATTTCTATCAGTCTGCCAAATTTCAGCTTTGTAGCATGTCTGGAAGTACAGTAGAATATTCATGATCTATACATGAGTGAGTGAGTGAGTAAGTGGCAATTTCGAAGTTTTTTGAAATTTCGTAACTACTTTACTACTTTATGGAATTCCATGAAACTTGGAGGGGTTGTTAACTCCACGGAGATCTACGACTCTGCAAAGTTTGAGATTCGTAGCTCATTCCGAAGTAGAGTTTTAGGTAGGTCAAATATCGGCTGAAATGTTTCAAGAAAAGATGGTTACGGCCGCGCGAACTTGGCGAGGCACTGCCGTGCCCTCAGATTGGAAAAAACGGCAAGTGTGAATTTAGTACTTTTCGCTCACGTTAAAAATCTAATAACTTTGTTTTTGATATCACATTACAATAACTCAACCCATAACAAATGTCCATTTTTTTAATAATTTTTATTATGATTTCTATTATGTCTAATTGGATTTTAAAGGCTGGGTCTTTTCGATTCTAGAAAAACGTTGTATTTTGCAGACCGCTGCGGTGGCACTGTAAAAATGAGAGAGACAGAACAAGGAAGCATCGCGTGGTTTGTTCGCCTGTAGTCTTGGTCGTGTGCCATGCAAGCGTGCGCGTTGCTTGGTTACAAGAAATTCTGCCAAGTATGGTGAAAGGTGGAATCTGCAAATTAGCAAATTTGTGGAAAGTCGTGTTTTTTTTTTTTTTGATTTTTTTTAATATTAGCAACAAATTATGTAACTCTTAGGTTAAATTGAGGTGAAAAATATAAAATAATTTATGATTAATTATAGTGCAGGCGCTGGAGGTAGTTGAGTACGCAAAATATGAGGACCGTAATTTGACAATGGATTCTGGCTGACAAGTGGTCACAGATTAACGATCTGGATGTTGCCAAGCCAGGTTTTGGTTCATTGATGTTTGAATTTCTGAAAATTTAACTAAGTTGACGCCCTAAACCCACAATGATAGAGAAATGAATCAAAAATGTGTAAAATCTAACCAAAAATGAAATTTGATTCGTTTTTTAAATTTTAGCTGCAAAAATCCCCCAGGCCCCCAAAACCTGAAATTTTTAGTTTTTTTCAAATTGTCTTAAAAATTAAGCTTCTTAGGAAAAATATGTAATTACCTTTATTATAGACAATAAAATTTCCTTCTTAATAATGTCAAGTCAAGTCAATGGAGTGGGGTACGACCAATAACAAGCTTTCCAGCGGCGTCCGTTTATTGAGGTAATGTAAAAGTGTTTATTACAGGCTTTACCCAATTTTCTTAAAAACTAAGCTTTCTATGAGAAATTAATGAAAATCCTATAGTCGATTGTGGACAATGAAATTTTCTTTTAAATGAAGTATAACAAGGCAAGATTAGTTTTATTTATAACAATTTAGGGACGTCCGTAAAAAATCAATTTTTAAAAATTACTATACTATAAATCTTATTTTGTGGTACAGCATTTAAACGAAAATTTTATTGTCTACAATCGACAATGAGGCACAATTTTAGATAGAGAGTTTCGTTTTTAAGATAATCGGGTAAAACCTGTGACAAACAATAAATAAACGGACGCCGCTGGAAAGTTTGGTTTGGCCTGACCGCACCGACTTATACATTTTTAAAAAGGACAGTTTATTTTCTACAATAAAGTTTTAAATATTTTTTTCCCAGAAAGCTAAGTTTTTGAGCAAATTGGATAAAACTTGTAAGAAAATTGTATAGTGATTTTTAAAAATTGATTTAATTTTCGGAAGCTCCTAAATTGTTATAAATAACCCGAATCTTGCCTTATTAGACACTATTTAAAAGGAAATTTCATTGCCTATAATTTACTGTAGGATACAATTTTTGATACGGAGTGTCATTTTTAAGAAAATCGTGTAAAACTTGTAATAAACAATTTCTTTATTAACTTTTTTACATTATCTCAATAAACGGACGCCGCTGGAGAGTTTGTTATTGGTGATACTCCACTGAGTTGTATATCGTTGAAAAGAAAATTTTATTGTCTACAATAAAGATACTTAATTTTTTTTTCTAAGAATCTTAGTTTTTGTGAAAATTTTAAGAAAACCTAAAAGTTTTCTAGGGTCTGGGAGGTTTTTGGGAGTTTTTGCAGCTAAAATATAAAAAACTAATATAATTTTATTTTTAAATTAGATTTTACACATTTTTTAAGCATTTCTGTGTCTTTAGCACGTCAACTTAGTCAAAGTTTTAGAAATTCTATAAGACACGATTATAAGAGAAGGGGAGATAAAAAAATGGGCCAAAAACTGGCTTAGCAACATTCAGATCGTTAATCTGTGACCTATTCTCAGCTAGAACCCATTGTCAAACTGCGGTCCTCATATTTTGCATACTCAACTACCTCTTACGCCTGCACTATGTATTAGAACAAAAAAAAAACGCATTTTGGTGTTATTGCTAGTTTCTGCCAATTTTTGACCACCCTGCTTTAATTTGCAATGCACGCCACATTAGGTGCAATATTTTTCCTAATTTTGTGTGGCCATGAAAAAAATAATCGCGTAATAGATAAACTCTTGTATTCTTGAGTATTACAAGAGTGAAAAAATATTCGTCTGATCAATATTATTTAAAACCACAGAAGCTAAAAAATTGGCTATTATATAATAACTCTTTCATGGTTTGGTTATTTTTGTGGCTTGCGAAAAAGTGACATGTTCCAAACTAAAATATGAGAAGGAAATTTAACTTTTCGCGGACATGCCTATGCGTGTGTAAAAATACTTTTTTACCTCGTATATAACAAAAACAATTGTCATAGTAATTATTTATTCTAATAAAAAATGATTTGCTTTTTTGGTACCTATAACGTAACATATTCCTTGTTTTAACCTTTTACTATCGATACAAATTACAAATGTCTCTATCTGCTGTTGAATGTTAAAATTACCATTTTAATTATCTCTTTTTTACTTTTTATGATTGGCCTTTGCTTATTTTTCAATGGGCCGAGGCACTTTCTTTCTCGAAAAATCGTGATATCGGATTTCTGTTCTCTCTTCTTTAAAGTCTAGAGAATGTAGGTCTCACTTAGGGAAATGTGCCCAGTATACTTGCGTTGGCTCTTGGCTGTTTCATTGATTTGTATCAAACAGTTTCGTTTTGACCTCAAAACAGCGTGTAGTAAATTTTACTTTTTTGCCTTTATAATTCAAACTTTAAAATGCGAAAACGTGATGAATTTATTAGGGTAAAATGATTTGATTAATAATAAAATTATAATAAATTGTCTGAATATTACCAGTCTCGGTTAATTCAGGGCCTATCGCTTTTATTGATTGGTACTGGGCTGAAATTTTGTGAGTAGCAAATATTTTGTACTACTACTCGGTGAAAATTTATTTAGAGGGCAATTCCGAAGATTGAAAGTCAAAAAATAAAACTCATTGTATTTTAAAAAACCGTAATTTCATTAAATGGTACAGTTTCTGAATTTTCATCGTTTGTAAGCTATATACAAGTTCAAAATAAAGCTTTATTTGTTGACCATAATTATGCAATTTAAAAAATATATATATATTAATGTAAATAAATAAATAAGAAAAAATGTTTTTATGCTTAACAGTCAACTAGAAATTTAAAAATTGATAAAAATAATCAAAATTTGGTTGGCTTCTTTTTATACAGGAATAAACTGAATTGGGAATGTAAAATATTATGTTTTTTGTGTGAAAAATAATTATCTGCGCGTTGTTTCTGACTTTTTTCGTAATCTGAAAGGTGCCCTAACAGCTAAACGTAAAAATGAGAAAGTTTAACTTTTTTCTTCTTAATTTAAAATTTGATATTTTGTAAAATAACCCTAGTGACCGTTGCGTTGTTGTGACATGAGAAATTGGTTTCGTCGTAATTTGAAAAAAAAAATTAATAAATTTAATAAAAACTTGCCTGTTAAATACAAAGCCAATAGCAGCAAAGTTTTTCTAGCATGAAATATAAAGAAGACTGATATTAGCGCCTCTGGCGGCTAAAATATGAGCAACTATGTGTGCTAACGACGGTACACACTGTCTTAGGGACACACCTTTAAGGCACTACGGAAACTTTGATATAGTAAATATGAGTATGGGAAAAATTTATTAGAATACTACGTAACTGCTTGTATATCGTTAATTTTTATTATATATTTTCAGCCAACCACAGTAAAATCGATTTACTATAAGGAACAGGCAACAAGGACATGAGTCAGGCGTTACATTTGGCTGTAAACCTAAAATAGTAACTTTTTATATTTTCATACAAAAGCTACAGTAATTTGTTTTGTACTAGAAAATATGTGCCTTTAATAAATTGGTAAATTTTTTTTTAAATCACAGGATTTTATAAAATGCACTAAAAATTAAAAAATTAATTTCCAACATTCTGATATTATCATAATAATGAAAGCGATGGCCGACTGGAAATTTTGACGATGTTAGCACGATAACATATCCGTATCATTTAAATATCCATATTTGCAAGAATCTATCAAGCAGAAAAATGCAGAGGTACCAAACCCACCCAACCCGACCCAAGATACCCCTGCATTTCTCTGACATAGGTATGGCAATGGCGTAACATTGCGGCACATCAAACATATCTTTGATGACCTGCTATGTTGAATATTCTTTAAGTGTTTAGATCACAAATTTATTGATTGATTTGCGGTCATCGCTTTTATTATTATGATAATATCAGAATGTTGGAAAATTATTTTTTAATTTTTAGCGCATTTTATAAAAGCTTGTAACTTTTTTTTGACCAATTTATTTTCTACTTTTTAGTCTTAGCTATCTACCCTATTAAATGAAAATATTTGTTCAATAAAAGAACAGAAGAGTTTATACTAGATTATAATGAAATCGCTGATCGTGAGTTGTTTGGAAATTTATTTTTCTATTGAGTGAAGAGGAGGGTGGGGGTAGAGGTAGAAATATATTTTTTGTTTGGGCTGTATTGCCATCAGAACTTTATGCATATACCAAATTATATAAAAGTCATTTGAAGTGAAGTGTGTCAAAAACGCATTTTTTTATGGAAGGGGGTGGGGCGAGGGGTCATCGGCACCCTAAAATTTTGTACAGCGTCCAACAGGACTTGGGTCCTGACGTGTACTGTTGGGTCCTGTTGGGTACTGTCGTGTACTGTCGAGTACTGTTGGGTACTGTCGTGTATTGTCGAGTACTGTTGGGTCCTGTCGGTGTACTGTTGGGTACTGTCGTGTACTGTCGAGTACTGTTGGGTCCTGTTGAGTACTGTCGTCGTGCCTTGGGGGGGTCCGACAAGGACAAAGCGCGCCCTCAAAAAACATGCGAGCAAAAAAAAAACAAAACAAAAAAAAAAAAAAAAAAAGCTCATCATCTTTGGGGAACCGCACCGCGCTCACAAATCTTGCGACCAAAAAAAAAAAAAAAGGTCATCCTGTCTTTTCGCATCTACGCCACTGTTTCGGGTTAGACGGTTGTGTCGAGTACTGTCGTGTACTGTTGGCTTCTATCGTACTGTTACGTCCTGTCGTGTACTGTTGGGTACTGTCGAGTACTGTTGGGTCCTGTCGTGTACTGTCGAGTACTGTTGGGTACTGTCGTGTACTGTTGGGCCCTGTCGTGTACTGTTAGGTACTGTCGTGTATTGTCGGGTACTGTTGGGTCCTGTCGTGTACTGTCGAGTACTGTTGGGTACTGTCGTGTACTGTCGAGTACTGTTGGGTCCTGTCGTGGTACTGTCGAGTACTGTTGGGTACTGTCGTGTACTGTCGAGTACTGTTGGATCCTGTCGTGGTACTGTCGGGTCCTGTTGTGAAATTTGTACAGTACTGTTGAAAGCTGATGACCCCTCGGGGTGGGGGGTAGGGGTGAGAGGACATTTCTTTATTATGGTTGTATTCTCATCGGACCACTATATGTATACCAAATTTTATCCAAATCCGATAATGGGAAAGGTGTCAAAAACGCATTTTCTATGGAAGGGGGTGGAGGTAGGGGTGGAAGGATATATTTTTTTAATGTTGTATTGTCATGGAACTACTATGTGTGTACCAAATTTCATCCAAATCGGATAATAGGAAGTGTGTCAAAAACGCTTCACAAGATTTGATAGTTAGATAGTTAGACAGAACATGTGAAGCTAAATAAAAGCTTGTAAAAAGACATGTGTTACCATGTGATGCTTGAACAACCTAGGGCAGTTTATATTTTGCACATAGGACCATAGAGGGCGACACTGATCGAATATCGTTACTAAAACTTGAAACTCAATCTTAACTTTACCCAAATTCAAAACATCAGTACGATACATATGGTTTTATAGCTACAGTGGATTTTTTAAGTTAACAAACCAGTCGAAACAGAACATTTTCTGGCTATAATTTTTTACAAATTTCGAAGAAAATTATCTTAACAAGAATGCCTTGCCGAGTTGATTTCTGTTTTCGGTAATGAAGCACCATATCAGTCGACAGGTTCTCGTTGGTATGGAGAATTCAAGCGTGGACGAATAAATCTTAGCGACGATCCAGGGCCAGATGCAGAAAAAAAGGCTGTCACCCAGGAAAACATCACATGCTCATCAAGGAAGATCGACATGTGACATATCACAAGATTTAGGTTTTACAGGGTATTTCAAAGACCTCAAAATTTGCATGAAAAATTAGGGGTAAGAAAATTAGTTTCCCGTTGGATACCACATCTGTTAACCGAAGAACAGAAAAAAGCTAGTCAATTGGTGTCAGAAAACTCTAGACCGCTTTGAGGAAGGGTGGGTTTACTCATATGAACCCGAAAATAAACATCAGTCGTCTGTTTGGGTGTTCCAAGCTGAAGAAAAGCTAACAAAAGTAATCCGTTCTCGAAGTGTATCCAAAAAGATGGTCGCGACATATGTCTCAAAACAGGTCATGTAGCAACCGCTCCTCTGGAAGATCAAAGGACTGTTACTGCTGATTGGTACATCACCTCTTTTTTGCCAAACGTTATCGCGAAGCTTCGAAAAACAATCTCCGAACGACGAATCATCCTCCACCAAGACAATGTAACTTTGCACAAAGCACTAAAAACCATTGAATTTTTAACCCAAAAAAACTTCGAATTGTTGGACCATCCTCCCTACAGTCCAACGATTTCTATACTTTTCCGAAAATCAAGAATGGACTGAGTGGTCAAAGGTTTCAATCGCCAGAAGAAACAGTCGACGCCTTCAAGAATGCAATTTTGACAGTACCAACAAATGAGAATTACAGCTTTGTCAATTGATTTGAGCGCATGCAAAGTGCATTCATTTTCGTGGAGAATACTTCGAGAAAAAATTAAAATTTTTACTTTTAGACTGTATTAGGAAAAATAATGAATTGAATAAAAAACATGTCTGCCAAGGTAGCATTTAAAGTTCTTAACATTATTTAGTAAATCCTGCTATAAGTGTCAAGAATATCAATTATTCCGAGCAATCAAAGAAATTTAAATACAGCAATAAAACCAGAGGAGCTGTTAAACTATCAGACTGGAAAATATGCGCAAACCATTTATTAATCGTAACGACAAAACAAAATGACAAAACCTGCTAATAATCATAATATTCATAATATCGGTAATTGATGTTCTCCTTTTTCTTCCATTAGATAATAAATAACCACTGCGTTGAAATATAATGACGTAATTGGGTAAGAATATCTATATATATGTAGTTCATATTTAAGTAGGAAACAAAATGTCAGTAAGAACTTTTTAATAAAACAAAAACTATAATTAAAGACATCATAAATGGAATGAGTTGTAACAAATCATATTAAGTGACAGTCCGTCTGAGAAAACCCGATACTTGTCTGCAAGTTGTAAAAGGAATTTATTTGCTATTAGATGCGAATCCACGCAAAAAATATGTAGTCGGTGTGAAAGACATAAATCTCGGTATAAAGTATACTGAAGCTGCGTTCGGTACTTACGTCGTCGGATTAATCTTTTTGATCAAAATCGTTCGTTTATACCATCTAGATCTAGGGGAGGTAGATCTGAAACGTTCGGTAATTCTGTTCAGAGTAGTCGGAAGTAAATCTGGTTGTTCCGTGCATTTTGACCGACGAAACAGATTAATCCGAGATCGTGACGTTATGTTGGGTATTTGTTTTGTTTTCAAAAATATTTTTTTATGCAAAATGATTGAAATTGACTTATTTGATGTGGAAGAAAACATTATATAAATTTTCGACATCACAGGAAAATTTTGTCAAAATTATAGCTGGGCGTAAGTCGCAATATGTATGTATGTATATTTTTGGTTATATTTCAGGCTATAACCATTTATAAAAATTTGGTCGATTTGATCGGGATCGTTCGTTAATTCCAATTTGCTCAGACTAATTTGTAATCACGTATAACGCTGTCGCATCGCCGGCCGTCTGTCGTAAGTAGCCAAAGTGCAATTTTGAAGCAAAAAAAAAGTTCCAGTAGGGAAGGCATTAATATTTTGGGAACTTATTTTCTTAGCAAATATTAAAGGGGAAGTTAGTCTAAGGTCATTATATAACGAAGTTTTCGTTATACAGTGACCTTAGGTTAGTCCGGGGTCGTAGCATCAAAATTTGGCCTCCGTGGGCTTTTTGATGAAGTTTTTACAACACCTGTTTTAATCGTTTACTAATGATCCCACCAACACTGACTGACCTGTTAGCAGACCCAAAATTGTCTTAGTCACAAAGTAAGGTTAGGGTGTCAAAATATTTTCTCAATTCTGAACGGTTTAAGCTATAGTAATGAAACTTGGTACGTACATCGGCCTTCATGCACTAACTTTTTAGCTGTCAAATAAACATATATTTTGCCCCTAGGGGATGAAAGGGGGCAAAATATGTTTTCAGAATATGCCTTATATCTTCTAAACTATTGCACCTGCCCAACTATGTCTTATTAAATTGATGGTTCATACAATTACCCTTAGGTCTGTCATGTAAAAAAAAATCGAAGCTGTTAAGAATCCAAATTTTTTATTCACTCTGCCCTATAATAGGGGAGACCGTAAAGATTTTGGGAACTTATTTTGTCAGTCAGCAAACATCGGTAAAATTGTTCATTGATCAATTCTAAGCAAATTTTGTTATATGAATAGGTTCATATTGGTTAAGACACAAAATCCAAAATAAGATATAAATACGATGAACTTATTTTCTTAATAATATAACTAGTTAAGGGTATCCTTAAGTTAACTAAAAAAAATATTCTGGCTAATCTCTAAGGATGGCAAGTATTTTTGAAAAATGAAAAACGATATAAAATGAGTGCCCTTATTTCCTTAGTTCTGAAACTTTATAAGATGATAGGTTGTAATATAACAAAAGCTTAAACATACCATCTGGCTGTTATTTAAAAACCCCAAAGCCTCTCCAAGGGACTTCTGATGCCCGTCAATTTGACACATTCGATTTATGTTAATATTTCTTGGACCCACCTACAAATGAGGAGTGATTATTTGACTTATTTTAAGACTAAAAGTTCTAATGCATATCTGTCCGCAAACGCTTCGTTGCCTACAAAGGATTTTTTAAAATTTATCTTTTGTGTATAGCTTTTGCAAAAGTGAACGGAAGTGTCTTAAAAGTCACCATAAGTGTCCTTAAGCGACCGGAAGTAAGTTAAACTGAACTGGATGTGACGGAAACACAATGAAAGGGACCAAAAATTACGTTAGCCGTCGGAAGTATATAAAAATGTACCAAAAGTAACTTAAAATGAACCAAAAGTAACCTAAAATTACTGAAAACCGATCGGAATCGGAGTGAACTTGAAGAGACTAAAAGTGAACCATAAGTGTCCGGAAATGGCGAAAAGGAGCCGGAAGTGACTAAAATGAAACCTATCCTAACCTAACCTAACATAAACCTGCTTAAAGTGAGCTGGATATGGTCTAAAACTGACTAGAAGTGACTGTACGTAACCGGACATTTGCGTGAAATTGACCGGAAGTGAGTGACACTGAACTGGAAGTGACCGTTAGCTCAATACTTAAAACACGTGCTACTTTTCTCCCCTGTCCTTTGACTACCTCTCCTGCAGGGTGTTCGTAACGCTTAGAGCTATTCTGCCGAAGCTTTCGTGATTGTAAATACCATCCATAAAAAAGCCCATTCGCGGATTTATTCGCCGCTCGGCTCAATGCTTGGCTTAATGTTCGTCTAAATGTAGATACAGGTCTGTACGTAGATCTATGAATATTGAAATCGTTTCCTTTTAATTAGACTATGAAATATTAAATATTTAATTTCAGCTCCTTATTCCGAAGATCAAACTAACTTCCAAACAAGGGTATACAATGTTAAAATATTTTTTTTGGCTGCCTATTTAAGCGTATTTAACCTAATTGCTTTTAGATAAATGTCCGTGATCGTCTCTCAATCAAAACTTCCTGTCTACTCATTTAGAACGGGTTTTTCAGTTTACGATTTGAATATTTATGCCCGCGTCTCTTCACATCTTCAATCTGAGATGTTTTTTTGCTTGCTTCGTTTGATTCCTTTGAAGTTACGTAATGAATCGAAATTAAAGAAGATTAATAAATGCGTCCTCGAATATGTCGTAAATAAATTGAGGGTTTAGTGTCATTAAAAACAAAACCCAAAATATTAAAATTAAGCTAAAAATAAACATTCTTCAGCAGCAGCGGTGTGACTTGATGGCGGGCAATAGTAATGTACCAGGGGCGCCGAATGGCCCCGATTGGTTCAGTTGGTGTGCGTTTGCTTTACAATCAGAGGGTGGTGGGTTCGAATCCCATGCCGGCCACTACAAACTCGAACCTACTATCCGTGTGTCAATAGCGATTCACGGGAGGTAGGGGTAAAGCCTGTCTTAGGCGAAGTTTGAGCATCAACGAAGTAGGCAAAGTTGATAATCAATACAAGGCCGTTGTTCGGAAGTCACGGTAAGCCGGTGGCCCCATGTTAAGAGCGTAGATGTTGCTAGCACGATAAAGAAAATTGCCTACCAGAGGGGTGCTTGACGGGCCAGCCCGTGTGACTTCGAGTCAGATTATCTTGGTGTCGAACGAAAGTCGGGGGCGCCGGGTTGCACCCCAAGGTTTACGTGATAATCACAACGATTTTTGTTTACTGTTGCTCTAACTAATTAATTAGACGATATGCCACACCAATCTCTTAAATTCTTAAGTGATCTATATATACACTCTGTGAAGATTAGTGTAGGACCTCTCACTACGTGACGAAAGTGTTCCAACTTTTCATTCATCAGTCGGTATAATTTTCTTTCCTTTTAATGTTCTTGATTTGCATCATAAAATTTTAAGCGTTTAGTTAGAGCACCCTCTTCCAAAACTTTTCATCCTTTTTTATTGTCCTTGCTTCAAATTCTTTACATTTCTAAGTAAAGCTTAAAAACACGTATGTAAGCTTTCCAACATTTTAAGTTAGTATTTCTGCAGAGGAGTTTTTTGATCATTACAAAAGTATTTCACGCTGTTTTAATACTTGATTTAGTTTTAAAGATTAGTTTAAGTTAGGTTACCTAAGGTGGCCGACCAAGCTGTTCATAATTCTGACGCGTCAAGTCCCTCAGTTCAGTGGCGATTCCTCCATTAGTTAGTCCCCCAAATTTTACTTAAAAATATTAAATTTTTATCAACATTTAATCAGTAATTTCATCAAAGTATCAAAGTATCAATAATCCCCAAAAGAAATTCCAAACAGCAACCGGGGAATTGTCAGTTCTTAAATTTTTCAAATGGATTTCCGATGCCATCAATCAAGTTCTTACATTTTGCGGTGGAATCCACCAGCCATCAATCAAGTTACTATATATTGTTTTAATGGATTTCCGATGCCATCAAATCATGGCATCTACTGCAACCGGGTCTGGGAGTCGGTGGAAGGTTTTGATGCAGTACATAAACTCACATTTTTTTCGTTGAGAGTTGAGTAAAAAAAACAGCATGTCTGCAATAAATAGGGCTACAGCAAAAACTAATGAATCTTATTACTTCTTTCTATAACTGCGGCCAATATTGCGCTAAAGCTATTGGAGGTTAGTAGTTCCTTGTTTGAGGATTCAGACGAGGAACCTTCACATCTATAATAGAAAATATTTTAAGTGTATTGTAGCGGCTTGTGTCTTAAATAACTTTGTTGTTCATCAAAATGAATTTGAGTTTATTGAAGAAGAATATGAGGAATATGAATTAACTTATTTGATGAAGATATTGCCGAAGTAGATGAGAATGGCAAAAGAAACTAAATAATGAAAAATATATGAGAGTTGCCCAATACAACCTAAAGAATTCAGGCAGAATCTCATTTTCATATTAGGTACCTCAAGGGCTCAGAATTTCTTCTTCGTCAGACATGTTTTCCTTTGAAAAGCTGAAGGTGAAAACGATGGTGAAAAATCGAAAAAAAGTTGGGTGTCTCTTTCCTCTCTTGTCACTTGCGGGCGTGATGCCATAACTGATGGCTTCATCAGATGCAATCAAAAATAATGATAGATTGATGACATATGTCAGCTGTCAATTAACTGTTGGCATCGCAAATCCACCGACGAACAAGAATAGATGGAAAAAAACTTCCCCTTTTTGTTAATCCACTGGAGTATATATTGGTATTTTGACAATTATCATATTATCTATTATTATTGATGTGTTATCGATAATTAGGTTTCCATTAATGTTTCGAATATTCATTATTACGATAGTATCCGAAAAGAGTCACCAGCTTTCCTCTGATAATACGTTTATGCATCTGACGCATGTGACAAAGAAAAATTGGGTCCGGCTGAATAGATCACAACCTACAATGTTGGTTCATGGTTACACTTTTGTGATTTCCGGAGAAAATATATCACACATGTATGGATGTAACAAAGGTATAATGGGAATATGCTAGGTTGTTTAAAAGTTTACGAAAAATAGTTTTTTCCTATTTGCAGTTACACAAAGATGCCAGTACTTCAACTCTGGCTTTAGTTGTTTAATTCCTACAAAGATTTACCATATTTTTGATAGCCCTGCTATTCATATTCTTATCTTTAAGTAGTTTTACGAATTTTTCCGTTAAACCTTTTGAACTTGAGGTAATTTAAATAAACTTTTGTTATCAAATGGCAGTGCTGATTTTGATTAACCGTTGCTATTACTTTTTATTCTTTAAAGTGCATAAAGTATCTTAATTAGAATGTGAATTTTTTAATCCTTTACCTCGTCTATAATATAATCATCACATCGCACACACCTTATCTAACAGCTTTTCTTGTCTAGATTGTTAATCGCGTGGTAAAATTTGAAAAGATGGCTAATCTTTGGTCTCTTCGACGTAAATAACCGTGTTAATTTGTCAGATTTTGTCTTACGATGTGCCACTTTTGAGCTGCGAATCCATTCATGTTTGTGTAGTAAAAATATGGTAATAACATACTTGGTCCTGTTGAACTTGTTAGTTGGGTTGTTCTTAAAATATGGTAACATTTGACTTAATAGCTTTTAAGTGATTACAACATGTTGCTATGGTCAAACATACTAAATTGTAATATGTGACCGAGATAACAAATCTTTAGATTTTGAGTTATTATTTGTTTGTTTTCATGTTCACCCGAGTGACATCTGTATCACATCAGTGACTTAAATATACTTGAAACAAAAATATAAAAAATCCGAAATATTTTATTTTAAAGGGTTAAATTATTTATTAAATAAAAAGATAAAACCAAATAAAAATAAATGGATCCATGACGAATCTGATACCTTCCTAGCTAGCCTATTAGCACACTTCAAGAGAAGCCATAATATATCAACCTTCAAAACAGTTTTTTGCAAATATCTCAGCAACTAAAGCTCGTACAAAGTTTTTTTGTTATAACACAAATTATTGAGCAAAATGTAGTCTATATTCCAAAAATCGCATATTAGTGCAATGCCCCGTTAAAATTTTAGCATTTTTTAAATATTTTAATTGTCAAAAAACTGCTATTAGCATTACTAGATTTTACCTGAAAATTTTATAAAAATCGTGTTACCGACAGACATAAACAACTACACACACAGACTAAGATTGGTCAAAATACACCCAAAAGGGTATAGAAGTCAATGCAAATCGACGTTTTATTTCTAAAAACTATTGATTTTTTTATTTATGCTACCCATTTACACACAGTCTGCCTGGAGTCCCAGCCCGTGTCTTGTGTGCTAGTCAACGAGTATGTCCAATAGTTGCTCGTACACACAACTGACAGTCTAGGAATGCAGGTGGATGTAAAAAGTGTTGTCAATAAAACATTCTAAAAGATCACACCAGTGATGTTCACACAAGTGACATTTTTGACTCTTTATTGTATTTAAGCAACAGTTTTGAAAATAAACATTTTACTATTTACTCCTTATATTTGTCGAAACACGTGTGACACTTATCTCGGCCAAAACGTTAAATTTATTTTAACATCATTGAAACTTCACATAAACTGAATTATATAACCCATTTCACTTTACATCCTTAAACTGTACCTTTGGTCCTGCCCCGTTTTCAGGTAAATCAGATGGGTAAGTAAGCAGTGATCGCAGATTTAAAAAAAATCTGTGAGCATGTGATTACGCCAGTGACAGTAAAATTAATTACAAGTGGATTTTTTGTCTTTTTATAAACAAACTGATATCAACAAATATTATTTAGAAATTAAAAATTTTGAGTTTTGGTCCACTTTAATAATCCCCAAAATCAATTTTATTATCTCGAAATATTTTTGTGTACTATTCAAATCTATTAACTTTGAAAATTACAGATCACACCACGTGACATGTCACGTAGTGTGAACAGTTTTAATTCCATGAAGACATTTTGTAGAGATTTCATTGCTGCTGGAAAATCTTAGCCTTTGGGTACACAGAATATACAATCCAATTAAATGCTACAAATGTTACAATTTTTTAAGAACAACCCAGTTTATTATTAAAGTCTCCTTATCAGGGAGGTTTTTTCTATTTATACAGTATTGGACAAAATTATAGCAACAAATAATTATGAAATTATATCAAAAAGCAAATTAAGTATATATGCATATAGATTACAGCTTGGCTTTCACTTTCGACGACTTATAAGAGCACATGTTTTCAAATTCTTATGGGATAAGAACTCGTTTATATTTTCTGGTTTGGAAAAGATTATTAATGATTAAACTGATTACACTTTTCTGCTAGACAAAAATAAAGCAACAAACATTTATCTCCTCATGTTTATAAGGCCTTAGATATTTAGTTTGAGTTATTTATGTTAAACTGATAGGTGGAATAGCAAATAATGACAATTTACAATATGGGTCGTGCAAAAGCAGTTGCAATCGATATTAAAAATCAATTTATGAAAATGTACAATCTGGGTATCAAGCAAACCGGACCAGCTAAAAATGTATTATTACATTGATCTATAGTTTAAAGAACTCTAAATAATGTGTAAAGATAAATTGTTTATACCATCAACAAAACTCATTGCAGTACTCAAAAACGGTTGTCACTGTGACAAAAATTCCAGAACTGTAAACAGGCGTTCAGTTCAAAACCCGTTTAATCATCATCCGGCCAAAAAAACACTCCTTTCAGTAAAAAATGTACAGTACCTTTTTAAATTTGTACTTAATCATGCTCAGACAAAGATTGAAAAAACTCATAGCAACGAATTAAAGGTTCGAAGTGTTGCTGTCTCATATGTCACGCATCATCACTTCGAAACTGATTTAACTTTGATTCGTCGCTAAAAATGATTGTCCAGTGAGCATGATTTACAACAAATTTGAAAGGCAAACGCCCATTTTGTATTGAAAGTAGTGGTTTTTTGGGTGGATAATGATTTAACAGGTTAAGTTGTACTAGACCGCTTCTTACAGTTCTGGAATTGTTGTCACAATGACAACCTTCTTTAAACTTTGCCAAGGGTTTTTTCTGATCGTATAAATGACTTATCTTGACACATTTTTTGATAAGTCAATCAAATTTCTTAAATGATATTCTTGACCGTCTAGTATTTCTCAATTCTTTATATTTCTCGATACTGTAGATCATCTAATAATAAATTCTTGGCTGTTTCGGTTTGCTTAATACCAGTGGCGCACCCAGGAATATGTCATGGGGGGGGGCCGAGGCATCTTGGGAGGCCCGAATCCTCATGATCTAAAACCAGGCTTGGGGGGGTGCGCCCATGTTAGTACTCTATTTTATTTTTTCATAAATCGATTTTTAATCTCGATTGTATGCTTTTCCACGACATATTTAAAAATCTTATTAATTACTATACCAACGATGAGTTCAAATAAATAACTAGAACTAAATATCCAAGGCGTTAAAAATATGAGGAGAAAAATGTTTGCTTCTATATTTTTGTCCCGCAGAATAGTGAAGTTGTGTGTGTGTGTGTATTTAGGTTTTATGTCCCGGATGGAGCCAAGTGGCCAGCATCTCTCATTGTTTATTACAATGAATAGAGACAATATAAACGAATTCCAATCTCATACGATTTAGAAAATATGTACTCTTTTAACACGTCGAAGATCAATATGTAGTCAATGTGCAAATGTACATATTTTACTCTTTTGTATAAACATATGATTTGTTGCTATAATTTTGTCCAATACTGTCATACCACTGGCGTAAACTACGAATCCCTTTCATTGTGGTTGTGGTTATTTTCACCTTCCTAGCCATTTAGCAATGGTTAATGAAGGCATTGCTTTCGATGAAAAAATTGAGATAACGCTGGAAATGCGTTATTTGGACCGATTTTACCGATCTCGTCATGACGTCCGTGTATGTGTGTTTCTGTCCTGTCCACAATAGCTCGGGAACCGCTGGACCAATGATCATGAGATTAATAAAAATTGCTTTCGTTACTGTTAATCTCTTAATGCTAACGACAGTTTTTTGACGGTTAAAAAATTGGAAAATGCTTTTTAATGGAGCATCGCATCAATAAGTGGTTACTGACATGTAGTCACACACATTTTTCTCAATAAATTGTGTAATAATATAATATATAACTGTTTTCAAGGCTGATATAGTAAAAAGTTTTCTTGGAGAGTGCTAATGCGCTAGAAAGGTTTCAAATCCGTCAGATTTTTATTTATTATTATTTAATTTTATTAACTTTTTGCGTGGCTTATATCAAAAATGCTACAGTTTCCAAGATACGAAACATTTATTTTGTAAAACATGCCTAAACTTTGCTTCTTAGGTTTTGCTATTTTGACTTGTCCTGTCAAGTGACAATTTTAAATGTCTTGACTGAAAAGATCAGCCGGTGGCAGTCTTTATACTTTTGCAAAGGTTGCCTACAGAATTTGATCATTCATGTGAACTTAACTGGACAACTGTAGCTGCGTCATTGGGTTTCCATTAAACAAATGGTATAAGGCAACCCGGTGACGTAAATATTTATATTTAATCTGATACGTCACTGGGTTGCCTTATACCTTTTTTTATGATGCAGCTACATCCGTCCAGTTAAGTTTACATGTCTGGTCAAATTTTGTAGGCAATCTGTGCAAAAGTATAAAGACCTTGGTGGTTAATATACACTGGATATCACTATAGCTGTCCAAAATGGCAAACTTTTAACCGTTTAAAAAACTCCTTAATATCCCAGTTAAATTTTGGACCAGAAAAATTAGCCTGAATAATGATTTTTATGTGTTTTATGTTTTTAAAAACATTGACAACTTTCTGTTTATTAACGATTTTTTTTAAATTCTGATCATACGCACTATTTCAAAAAGAATAAACATGCGTAAATCGTTGGTTTATTTACTGTGAATGTAGTTTAGTTGTTCTGTAAGTTGTTTTACATCTTATCTACTAGCTAAGACGCGGGCTTAGAGTCCAAATTCTCATAGGACTGCAACTGGGCTTGTTATTTTTTAATTAATCCGCAATAGAAGTGAAATAAGAAATAACAAGAAAAATTAGAATTTCGAGGCGATTTTAACTTAAGGTGAATTTAGACATCCCAGTAAAAACGTTAGGTACTTAGCAAGTGTAAACGTCGACTTACATACCTTAAAGGTGAGTTTAGATATTAGATTGAGATAAGACATTTTTCTATCTTTATAATTAATTGCTTTTTTGATACCAACTACAGGAAAAGTCTCAAAGGTTAGGTGTAAGAATAGTCTGTGACTAAACCTCGCCTTATTTCTAATAAAAGTCGATTAAATAAATAAATAAATGAATAAATAAATCGCTTCGGTGATCGGTAATAAAAACTTTTCCATTTCAGATAAAAAAGACTTGTAAACCTTTCTACATGATGTAGTAATTTCTAGGTTTAAAGTTTTGACTCAGACCTGAATATTTATAATAAATATACTACCGTGTGTGTCTATTGGCTTGAACATACATTTAAATAATGCGTTTGTCGCGTATCTTTCGATCCACTCATGTCTTTTATTTTTACATTAGAGTCATCTTCCCATTGAAAACTCTAACTGTTCAGGCAGCAAAATTTACATAACAATAGCCATTATTTTTTAGTATGTATTGTGTCATAATATTTTCTTTATGGCAGATGAGTTCTTTCAGATGAGCGCAAGTGGGATCAGATATCTCAATGTGGGTAGGTATCTACGTGAACTTTTTTTTAATTCGTTACCCTACATAGTTTGTGTATCTGAAATAATGTTTATTTCTTAATTTCATACATATTGCATAAATGCTTCAATTCTTGCATACGTAAGTACAAATCATACCCATCAAATAACATTCAAGATGCAGCAGCAAGTCAGATTATGTGCATTAGTTAAAAATTAACAAGCACAGTCCCAGTTTTGCAGTTATTCCGATTTTAAGCGCACTAGGTAGATAATAACTATTTACTAAGACCTTAAAACTTAGCCTTTTTGACAGGGTTTAAGTATCAAGTCTATGGACTTGATACCGACCGGTTTAAGTGTATTTTTTTAATACTCACAGGTCAAATAACTGCAAAGATTCGGTTCGCCCTAATGTGCAATATGATAGTTAAGCATTTCTCAGTGAGTTTCATCTCATATAAATTCAGATTAACTTTAGAAGTAAAGAAAAACCACATAAAAAATTTGTAACGAAATAACATTTTTTGTAAATTTAGTCCGTGCAGTCATAGAATTCCCGTTAAAAATAGTCTCACATTGTAGTACCACCCCTGAGGGGTGGTTTAAAGTTCGAAAAACAATAAAAATAATCCATGATTGATAAAAAAACATATACAAAAACTTTCAAATTAATAATACATAAATAACTTAAAACTATGTCTGTAGATGCATTACCGTATTAAATTTGTATTAATATTTAAATATTGTAAAAAGCACAAGATATATTAAAATCCGTTTTCAATTACACATCCACCAAAACAATTTAACCTCGGTTTAATCATCACTGACTTAACACCGTTTTTATTAGACATCTCCTAGTGACGTTTGGAGGATTAAATATAGCTACCATTTTTAAGCCAAAATATTATATTATTTTTATTTATTTCTAACCTTTGTGTGGAAATAATGTATTTGTTACAACGAAAAAAGATTACCCATATCGCAAGGTATTTATGAATAATTTATATAAATATGAAAAACTATTGCATTCACGGAAAAAATAAGTTAAACCTTCAACCAAAATCTAGACTTGTAGACCTAGGATTGTAGCACTGTAGACCCTAGTAAATACTGATGTTTAGGTCTGATGCAGGTAGCACTACCTGGGGATAATTCGCCGCGGGCCGGTTCGCCGTGGTTCGACTCGCCCCGGAGACAATTAGCCGCAAGAATTTTTGGTTAATTTTATTCTAAGTTAACTTATTTTTCTTAAATCATAGCTCCCTTGTCCTCTTGTTGGGAGATGAAAATCTGTGTTAAACTTTACCTTATCGCAAAATCTATCCACAAAAAAAAATGCTTTTTCAATAGGTAGTTCTTTAAAACACTTATTGAAAAAAAAATATATATATATTTTGGATTTACTTTTAAATAATACTTTTCCCAAAAAATAATTTATAAAAAAAATGCAAAAAATTTTTTTTAGAAAATATTATTTTTTTAAAAATACCCTTAACAAAACGTTTATGATTGGTTAAATTTGCGTTCTCACAAATTGCGCAACTAAAAAATGCTAGTTGGAACACCACATTCCTGGTTGGTAGTAACGTTTTAAAGTCGATGTCCAAACTACTAGAAACTGTCCCATAAAACTGAAAAAAACAAAAATGGTTGGGAAAAAATTGTCATGTTGACTGTAGTTGTGGTAAACGCTAAGAAATTGTTAACTGGTCGATGTCAACAAGAGGCGTTAAAGCAACCATGAAATACCCTTAACACAACGTTTATATTTGGTTCAATTTAGGTTTTCACAACTTTCGCAACTAAAACATACTAGTTGGGTTTTTTATTAGTGATTTATATACATCCCACTTTGGTGGGTTATTCGGTCATTTTTGATTTGTGCCACACTGAAGAGATCAAAGTAAGTTCGACACACAAGTCTGTCGCTACTAAGTTTTTCTCGTTTCTAACATATGGGAGGCTACCCTGTTAATGGAACCCTAGGTCCGATGTCTTCTATTTTGAGAAGAATTTGGTGTTAAAGGAAGGTAGAAAGAAGAAGATTAACAGAAGATAATCGTATTTTCTTTACCGTCGGATTGCATACACCTGCTTAAAGACACTTTATAGCGATTTATTGTCACGTGATTGGTAGTATAGGATTCGATTGCTCGCCATCAGTGGACATGCGATATGTTCAAGGAATAACGGTTTGTTTGTGCATTTAAATAAGCGAAACTTAAGGTCAGTTTATAAGTTACTTGTTTAAAACCTATATTAAATATGTTTATCAGCAAAATAAACAGGAAATATATGTATCTACTCAGGTTTCGGCATAATGTGATGATATTAAGGTATGTCACCAAGAATAAACGAGCATTTAAAGTATTAAAATTTATAAATCCAATAGTTATAAGTAACTAGAGAGTTTATTTAAATAGATAGGTATTAAAATATAGAAAATACAAAAGTTTTCATTTCAAAATAACACAAAACTTTAGTAAATTGTAAATATCAAATGTTGATTATAATTTAATGATAGAAGCAACACACTTGGGATGGATACACATAAGACTCGCACGAAGATTTTGCAAAAGGGAACCACCCCCCCAACCCTGGCAGGGGGGTGGTTCCTCCCATGGCGTATATAGAAAAAAGTTTCGGGGTGGGCCCGAGACAGTTTTGGGGGTGCCCGAGACCTCATGAGGCTGTATTTTATGCTATTTTATGTTTGTATTCATGAAATATGTGGAAAGTATCCAAAAAAATCTTAGCTTCGGGGGGGGGGGCCCTTTAGGCTCCTCCGTATATACGCCACCGGTTCCTCCCCCCCTTAAACGTGCTTTTTAATAGTTTTTGCTAATAACTCGAAAACAGTCAACTTCTTCTAGAGATAATTTTTTAAATTTTCTTAAATTTTACTGTCCCACATGTCTGCTTTTAAAACTTATTTTTAAAGCCGAAGAAATTTCCTTTCCATTTCCCCTGAACGGCGTAGAAGATCTTGCATAGACGCCCCAAAAATGGTCAAATTTTAAATACCAAGTAACAAAAAATGTCAAAAAAAAATATTTAGGAGGGAGAACCACCCACCAAGAGTGGGCGGATGGTTCCCACTTGGTATATTTTTAGGGGAGTATACTGTATATTCAAACCAGGTGTGTTGCTTCTCTCATTGAACGCAGTGTGTGTATTAGTACTGTTTCAACATGGTTGTCTTAAATGAAGATTCAACCGAATTTGATCATTTTTCATGCTTCTATGCCAGATCTACCGCTGCCTTGAGAGAGAAGAAAAAAAAATCTTCAGCTTTAAAAATGAGTTTTAACACCAGACATGTAGGACAATAAAATTCAAGAAAATTAAAAAAATATTATTTTTTCCACACCTCTCATTTATTTAACTGCCTATAAAAGAAGCGCCACTGATGTAAGAGGGGAGTGTTATACATCGTTAGAGAGGACTTTTGGTCAAGTTAAAAGTTTGCAAATAATTAGAAAAATACTGTAAAAGATCACTTTTGAGGGGGGCGGGAGAAGGGATGCCGTCAAAAAGCACGTTTAAAGGGGGGAACCACCCCCCTGCCAGTGAGGAGGGGTGATTCCCTTTTGTAAAATGTTCGGGCAAGTCTTATGTCTATCCATGTGTTGCATTATTAAACGCAGTATCGGACCCCGTACGGCCTGAACTAATAGGATACGTTGTCAGAAAAATTTCAGTTTTATTTAATGGGTTTCTCTTTTTCTTTTAAATATGTCATGTGGTCCCTACCCATGAGGTGTTAAGTCAATGATATTGATTCTATGAAGCCCATAAAGTAGAAAAAGGTGGCATCCCTTTTAATTTTTTAAAGATCCTTAACCTAAGCCAAGCTTAATTCAAAAATCTCTTTATTCCGAACCAGCCGTAACAATTCTGTCTCGTCGTCGGCTTACTCACATTTTTCTTGTTCTTCCTCTTAAATGATAAATAAATCAATTCTGATGGATTCGTGATACTTTTTAGTATTCAACGATTATGCTATGCAGCTTTTTGGTTCAGGCACGTCAAAAGGCAGGTTGATGATAGTGGTAGATCTGGTATGTTATCAATGTATCAAAGTTTTTCAATGTAAAAACATAACCTGCAGATCATTTCAAATCTCTACTACAACACTACAACCAAAAGGAAACCGAGTAAGTAAACATACTCCAAAACTCGAACCTTTTTTAAACATGTCAGGAAAATGTACATAAGTTGATTCAGGTCACTCAGACATAGAAGGTGATGAAGTGGCCAATAGATTATTATCCAAAGCAGGTGTAGTCAAAGAGGGAAGTCCAAACCAGGACAGGTATTCTCGTAATGAAAAACGCATAGCGATTTTAAGACGCTCACCGTATTCACGTACGATTGCGCTGAGCATTTTTTTAAAACGGTAACCGTTTCTAGAAATCGCTTGGCGTTTTAAAAAAATTCAAACCTATTAAAAAGTATTATGCACACAGTTATTAAATTTGTTGGTCAATTTTGTATTTGTAGTGGTTAAAGGAGGCCTTCAGCCTATACTTGTACAACAAGGTACCAAAATAGATACTTTTCTTATTCTTCAAGGTAGAAATGAAAGATTTACTGTATTTCTCTCCCCTCTGGAATCCATTTAAGTGGTACAGATAAATAAAATTAAAAATTGTTTATGGGCAGGTTTTCTACACTGCTATATTATTTAAAGATACCCTGTAGAGCCTTATTGGAAACACCCTAGTATAAGCGAGTATATTCAGTTGGAACAATGAAATGGTGGTGGTCGTGCCAAAACTGTAATAAATTTAAATTTTTAAATATTATTGAAGATTTTTAACTAAATTTTCTTTTAAAACTTTATTTTATTTGTTAGAATATGATGAAAATTTATGGTTTACGTCTATATAACCTTTATTATTATACCTCAGTACATTTCCCCCAACATTTCTCATTAAAACCATTTCTAACCATCATCTTCTCTAGATTTTCGATGTTGTTATCAATATATAACAAAAATAACTAACTGGGGTAAAAAAATCTATAATTTATGCCACAAATGTCAAAAAACATGAACAAAAAGCGAGAATTTGAAGGATGCTTAGCGAGTTCCATCTGAAGGGCGCGTTTACCAACGTGAATACCAAACTCGATCGGTAAGCGCAAATGCCATGCGAGAAGGGTGCTGTGCGTTTCGCTTAGCGTTTTCAGAACGTAACGTTTTTAAGTTAATTTATGAGAATACCAGTCCAGGGGTAACATTAAAGAACGATAAAAGTAATTTAAAAAAATCTGTGCTTCGATTCCAGTAGAGAGAAGATGGGTGAGTTAAAAACCAGCAGCATCTTAAGGCAGGTAACTGTTACTGAGGTATGATGACCCGTTCAAATATACCGGTAAACTACGACAAACGATTATCGCCACCGTTGCAGGGACGAGGAGGAACCAGGACGAGATGTAACGGTCTTGCATGCTTCCAAGATCTGGAAAAACTAAGGCACATAGACCTCGGCACACAAGGACAAGGCTTATGGTAAGGTAAGACCCGAATCTACATGAAATCAGCTAGCGTTGGCAGTTAGTTACCTGCAACTATACCAAACCTAAACTAGCTATCAAATATGATTTGCTAGTAAGTGTATTTACTAATAAAAAGCATCAAAATGAAAACAGGGTATGCCACGGTTGTATTCTTCCACCTATTTAATGCCTACTCTGAAGGGATTTCGTAAAAGTTGGTAGATATTAGAAATAAATGAAAATGTATTTCCAATAATTGTTTTAAGATAAAAACTTTATAAAAATGTCAAACAAGAGGCAACAAAACAAGAATGATGTCAAAAGCAGCCCACAGAACAAGCAATTCAAATTGGTAGTTAAAGAAAACGTGAAAGATTGGGTTGAGTGTGAGAAATCACTTTTCTACTCTCTGGCAACTTCTTTTTTCTCACTACTTCTCGTCCGTTAACTCTTTTGGTGCGTAAGAGAGTATATAGCGTGGGTTTAGAACCTTAAATTTCATTATCTCCTAATAACCAGCAAATGGAAAGCACTACCAATTGATGACTCCATAATTTACTACTTACACAACCCAACCCTAATGTTGACAGTTATTTAGAGGTGATACCTCAGACGAATAAATCATTTTGGGTTAACATCACAAATAGGTCAGCTGATGTGTTGACATATCGTGAATGACAAGCATTGTTTACAATGGAATGCTTGTTATTTAATTAATGGAGTTTTATTTCAAATTTCTTGTAAAAATGCCGACATTTTGATGTGCTGTTGTGGGTTGCTTAAATAAGGGAGCTAAAAGCATAGTTCGATTTTTTGAAGTCCCGCTGTTTTATAAGACCAAGGGGAAAAATTATGAATGCTTTCAGTGGAGAGACAAAAAAGTTGGGTTAAATCCCTTAAAAGAGGTTAATTGCCTGAATCCTTCGGTCCTTCTTAAGCCAGAGTTTGTCCAAAACAAGAATGATGTCAAAAGCAGCCCACAGAACAAGCAATTCAAATTGGTAGTTAAAGAAAACGTGAAAGATTGGGTTGAGTGTAAGAAATCACTTTTCTACTCTCTGGCAACTTCTTTTTTCTCACTACTTCTCGCCCGTTTACTCTTTTGGTGCGTAAGAGAGTTTTTTCAAATTAATCTTAAGCCAGATTTACCTAAAAATGTAGGCAATATTGCATTTATTGCTTAATTTGCTTATAATAATAACTTAACTACACCATAACACCATCTTTAAAAATCATAAAAAACCGCAAAACCATATCGTCCACGCCTAAAAATAATCACGTGACTTAAAATTATCAATAAACTCACGGATAATAGAACATTGACGTATTGGATTTCCCCAACGTAAAAGCGACAAATCAAAAATAGCCGCCGTCCCGGCCTTTTTAATCATTGACATTTCGTTCTCTGGTTTAGAAATGTCAAAGGCTTGTCAACCGCTGTTTTTGTTTATTTGGGTTTTTGCCAGCTTTTTTAATTCAATGTGGGATGAAATCTAATTGTTAAAACTGTTCAGGGTCTTGACATTACTTTTCTTAATTTTTTAACAAAACCACAACAAAAATAATAAAAACTGACAGTCTCCGCCATTTGGACAAGGCCGTGATAAAATCAAAATACCTACCAGTGCCCAACTATTTTTACCACGTTTTCAATGGTAATGTCAAACACATGGTGTACCAACTTTTCCTATTTTGGTCGGTTATAAAATCCAATCTGTAGCTGTTGTAATATCTCTGAATAAACTTGATAGTCTAAAGCGTACCTAACACGATCAGTATTAGTGACAGTATTTTTATGTATGTCTTTGTTTATCATTTTTGACAAACCTAGAGACACATTAAAACTCAGTAATACTGATCGTGTGTGGGTCTCTTCAGTGGCAAAATATGTCACTGTTGTATGAGTAAACAGTTTGTAAGGTATCAACGAGGATATCCTCTCAGCGACATAATACGTGGATTTGCTGGATGCAGTATATTTGTTTATGCTAATTGGCAAGTAATTCAGTCATACGTAGAATGTCGTCTGAATAGCTCTTGTGTGTCAATCACCCTGGCTTTGGTAAGTCATTCTTCAATTTCGATGGGTACGTATGTACGTTCAGGTATTTAGCTTATGCTGATGACATGATTCCTAAAAGGCTAATTTATGTTCGATTATGTCGAAACGGATTCTGTTAAAAATCTAGTTGAAATCAACGATTATGAACTTGCACAATAATATTTGTTCGATAGACTCATTATTGATATGAAATACTTGTTTGGTATTAATTTTTACATTTTAAGAAATTTCCAAAAACTTGGTTTTCTTCGAATTGAGTGTCAGCCTTGCCGTTTACCATATTAATTCAGTTTGTCCATTGATCTATATCTTTTCGGTTTTACGCTAATATCACGGCGTCCCATCATAGTATCCACTACGATACTGCTAGTAAAACTACATCAAATCTATTTATTTATCACAATCAAGTAACGTATGGATAAAGGTATGGGTAGACCTCATAAGATGTCTATCAGGGGCAATGAATCGACCTCTGCCTTCCGTAGATTTCAGGTACTCTCTGACCCGGAGGGTTAATACCTGTCTAGAGTCCCTTCCCAGGGATACGGGAGAGGACCACATTGGTATGAAAGACGGAGAGAAAGGACCTCGGTAAAGCGAACATAGCGTAGGTGGCAACCCTTTTTTTGGGGAAAATAAAAAAAGAAAAAACACAGCAACGTCTGACGCAGATTGGGCGGCCGAGTATAAACTTACCAACACGCCTGGCAAGCGTGGTGTTTTCATGCCAATACCCCCCAAAACAAAAGGAATTGGTCTCAAGGTGGGAAGGGAACTCTCCGAATCCCACACCTCTATGGTCTGCCTCACGGAATCTGAAGGAGGCAAAAACTCCCTTATGAGAAAAAGCATTCAACACGCAAAAACAAAACAAAAACTAGTAAAACTAACATATAACATTAAGTCAATGAACACCGACGAAAAAATAGATGAACTGGAGGAAGCACTAACAAGGATAAAATGGGAGATTGTAGGCCTGTCAGAAACCCGACGAGAATCAGAAAATCGGATAAAACTGAACTCCGGTAATCTACTATATCATAAAGGTAATGAAGATATGGATAAAGGAGGAGTTTCAATTCCCTAGTAGAATATTCTGCTACACAGACAGCTCGAGTCTGACGGATCGGAATTCGACAGGGGCAGGAGTGTACGTTAAATGCATGGGCTTTGGAAGTAGAGAAACTTATCCTGGAGAAAGCTCTTCGATGAGAGTCCTTAATTGGAAGAAGCTAGCCGCTGGGACCCAATGCAATAGTTTTATAGGCAAAGGTTATATGAGAGGACAAAACCGAAAAGGAAACAGAAAAGTGCATCTGCTATGATAAGCAAGCTGCGCTGAGATCACTGTGCAAGCCTTATATGTCTGTGGATTTCATCCAAGAGTGCGAGGATGCACTGATAGATATGGCTGGAACAAAGAAGGAGCATCTTCTATGGGTCCAAGGCCACATGGCAATCGTACAAATCGATAATGCATTAGACGAAAGTCTTTTTCTGGTGTTAAAAAGAGGGCAGACTATGTCCAAGTATAGTGGCAGAAGAAATGTGTAATGGCAGAAAACGCCAGTTAGGCGAAGGTGTGTGTGACCGGTTATAGTAAGTCTCTTAAATATCCCGAAGAGAGGTTAGAGCGAAAGTGGGAGTACTCACTGGCCTTTTACTGTTCCTTACAAGGATAGTTGACCAAGATTAAAGTGAAATAGGACGCAATATACATCAGAAGCTAAACCAAGGATGAAAACAATTGAAAGATGTAATAAGAGGTGTCTTTGAGTAATAGGCGTGTTAGACGAAGGACCTTCTGTCTGGAGGTGGCAAAGGACGTGCATTTGATCTAGTCGACAGGTTCAGACCCCTCCCTACATATTGTAAAGTTTTTGGCCTAGGAAACCAGGGCAATGAATAGCAGGAATTGTTTAGACTAAATTGCGTCTTTTTGGGATACTCATCACAATATCAAAAACAAGAGTTATTTTATAAATTAAGAATAAAAAATGTAACCACGAGCAACATTTTAACTAAATTTCAACGGCGCGACAGGTTAGTGGCGCTTACTTACTTTCATTTGTCTCATGTGCATACATTTTAATGAGCGATTTTGGGTCATGATTTAAATGAGGCATAAAACAATATAAAATGAAATTCTGAAGGACATCAACATTCCATGCGTTATAGCCAACCATAGCGAAAGGGTTGCTTGTATTTCCCAAGCGGTTTGAGGCACAAAAATGAAAGCCTAAGTCAGTTTTACCAATATTTATTAAGATTTTAAGACTTAGCACTAAAGACAAAAGACCAGTCAATGAGTTCATTAAAACCTGCATTATTATGTGAAATATACGGCATTTTCAAGTAAAATCTGGATTACGGAATATTCATGGACTGTAGAGGCTACCCGGACTACCGAATCATCCGGATTATCGCGTGTACAGATTATCTAGTCATAACTCTACTAAGAAAATCTCTCTCAAAATAATCATACTATTTAATTTATTATCTTCTCACGCAAACTAATCACAACTAGACACAAATAGCTTCTTAATTATAGAATCAACGTCAAAGATATTTCTTAATAAAGGATTTTAAAATCGATTTTTAAAGAAAAAATGTGTTAAAAGGTGTAACTATAGTTTTATACGTGATTATTGCAATTATATAATTAAGGATATAATGGGAATTTGTATCTCGGTACTTTGTTATTGATGCTATCTTTTATGGCATGTCGTAATGACTATAACTTGTCGGAATATACCGTAACGTAAGTTTGCACTTGATGTCTTTAAGGGATTAACTGTTGATTTGATTTTAGAAAAAATATAGCGGGGTGGATTCCTGCAGGCTAGTAAAATTATTTAGTTTAAAAGCCTCTATACCGCAAGACAAAATGTTAAATATACAGGAGTGAAAAAAAAACATCGAAAGAATACACAGAAATAAATAAAACTATAATAAAAAATATAAAAGAACATAAAAGAAAGAGCTAAGAAATAAAAGTTAAGAGTTATAAAAAAATATGAAACTTTAGAGAGATATAAAATGATTAAAATAAAGGATATAAACGGCATAGAAACTAATGTTTAAGAGAATATTATAAATATCAGACAAGTATTCTTCCAAAGTGGGGGTTAACAATGAACGTAGACAAGACACAGTACTTATGTATTGGAAACGAATCAAGTGAATTAGAACTAGAAATTGGACAAACAGTATCTCCATGTAATGAATATGTATACCTGGGTGTCACATTTGATAAGACAGGAACAGACTGTAAAGAACTGGAAAAGAGAATAGTAAAAGCAAAAAAAGGTTATTGATTGTCTTAACAGTATTTTATGGAGCAGAGAGATAAAAAAGAATGTAAAATTTAACATATATGAAACAATGGTGAAAAGTACGCTGTTGTATGGAATAGAGACTTGTCGCGTAACATAAAAATATAAAGCAAAAATGGAAAGTGTCGAAATGGATGCAATAAGAAGATCAATGAGAATGTCTAGAACAGATCATATAAGAAATGAGATCATAAAAGAAAGAATGGGTATCGAGGGAAGCATAACGGATGACATCACTAACAGGCAACTGATATGGTACGGCAATGTACAACGGATGAATGACGAAAGACTACCAAAGCAAGTTCTAGAATGGCAACCAATAGGGCGCAGAAAAGGAGGGCGTCCTAAACTGGAATGGCAACAGTCAGGCCAAAAATCAATGAGTCAAAAAAACCTGATGGAAGATGACTGTCAGGATCGAAGAAGGTGGAGAATAGGCGTCGGACAACGTAGAAAAACGTTCTAAACCGACATAGTAGTAGTAGTATTCTATACAGAATTATACCAAATAAAAAAGGAACCATCGCGAGAAGCCATGAAGAAACTTCAAATAAAAATAAAGAACATAAACTCAGAGCTATAACCTAAAATTAGCAAAGCGGAAATAAAAAGAGCATTAAAGAAAATGAAAAATAACAAGTCACCTGGAAAAGACGGATTAACGCCAGAAATGTTTAAGTACGGTGGTAAAGCTTTAGTTAATACCCGCCATATTGTCCTGAATAAAATACTAAAAAAAAATATCCCAAACAACTGAAAAGAACCCATAACCATTATTCTACACAAGAAAGGCGATAGAGCAGACCTAAAAAACTATCAACCTATAACACATCGCAATGTAATTTATAAGCTTTTCACGAAAAAATTAACAGATAAATAAACAACAGAATTTGACGGTTTCCAATCAAAAGAACAAGCAGACTTTAGAAAAGGTTTCAGTACAGTTGACCACCTATTAACCATGAAAATCCTAATAGAATCAGCCAAAGAATACAACATTCCATTATATATTGCGTTTATAGACTTTGAAAAAGCTTTCGATACGAGACTTAATAGCCAGTATATATAGCGAAGCAACAACATCAATTAAAATCCACAAACAAACCAAGCCAGTCCGAATAAGAAGAAGCGATAGACAGGGTGATACAATTCCGCTAAACTATTTAACCAGGCCCTAGAATATGTTTTTAAAAACTTAGATTTGGAAGAAATAGGCATCCCGCATCAAATTAAGCGGACAATACTTGAACCACCTAAGATAGTAACTAGATATGCTGACGATGTCGCCTTAATAACAGATAAGAAAGAAGTACTGATAAAATTGCTGGAAGAACTGGATACAGTAGCTAAAAATATAGGCTTGAGTATGAACTACACTAAAACTAAAATTATAAAAAGCACAGATGAAGATATCACGATCAGAATAAACCAAGAAGAAATAGAACAAGTAGAGGATTATATATTTATTATATCTTTGCAATACTTAATTTGTAATAATTTGTTAGAAGGCCAGTTATAACGAGAGTAACTAACGACAAGACTATCCCACATTTCACTTGATTAAGAATACACAACTTATGGTCTATGTTTTTAAAGGAAATAAATTAATTACCCAAAGTAATTAAAATAAAGTCTCACAGACTCGACCTGACGATTTACAAGAACCTCACAGTTAGGCATTCATATCATACATAAATGTTGTACAGTTAGAGGCAACAAAAAATACCTTTTTTGGGAATGAACAATGAGATGTTTTTTCGTATTGCGACCCCTAAACCAGCGGTGTCGGATGCGTCAAGAGACCTTGGCTTTCCATTCTATTAGGTACAGTTATTTTATTTAACAATTGGAAACTCCATATATAATATAAAAACTAAATAATACTTTTTATACCGGAGGTTTTGGGAAGCCAAAAAATGTATTAATTTGTTATAAGAGAAGTTCAACAGAAAAATAAATATTAAAATAATATTAGATAGGTGTCCATTTATAAACTTTTCTTTTCTAGCTTTTGCGAAAACTATCAAATATAAAAAAAGGTACATTAACATATTTTTGATGTTCTTTTTGCTTAATTACAAGTCAAAGTATTAGCACGGATCACCTTACCACGGATCACCTAACAAACAGATAAATAAGCCGGCTGGCCGTCTTTGATCTCGGAGAATTCAACGATGGCTGAGCATTGGGAATCAAACTCAGAGCCGGACTAAAATAAATTTATCATAAAATATGAATGTTTCAGATTGTTGATGCGAAAAAATATTTTTACTGCCAGAAACAATAAAAACATTAAAGTAGTTTTGTTTAAAATGGGAGCTAAAATGAATTTTAGATTCTCGGCCGCGTATAAATATTATATCTTGTCCTCTGTAGGGGACTATGGAAATAATGTGTTCTATTGAATAAGAGATATGGGAAGCACAAAAAGAGGTCTTCTTCTTCGTTCAGAATACGTGAGCATGTTGTCGTTTCCAGCATACAGCCAAACACAAAAAGAAAAAAATGGATTGCTTTTTTTGTTGTATTGGGATAACATTTATTAAGTTTCAAGAGGAGTAAAATTGTGAATTTTAAATATAAGAAGTTTGACATTGTAGAGTGATTTCTTAATTTACCGGAATCAGATATTATTTATTAGTTTTTTCGAAAAATTGAAAGTTTAAGGAGATACAGGGTGACCAAATAATCTTTACAATTAGCACAAAATTGCGTCACGGTAAATTAATATTTTAAAATTTATTAAAATCCAATATTTAAAAAAAATAGTTGTTTTATATGTATTCTTAAAAGTGTAAATAGTAGCATAATAAAAAATTTTAACAAATTTGTGTCAAAACCTCTTGACCAAATGTTATTTAATAGTGTATTATACAGGGTTTCATTTAAATGATGCATGAAACTTTAAGAGGTTGTGGAAATGGTAAAAACAAAGATTTTTTTCGCATCACATTTAGACCTCTTTGTTTTTACAGGGTGTTAAACTTAGCATTCTTTTTTCGATTTTTTGTTCGTTTCTTAAAACCATTAAAATTTTGTGGAATTATGCATTACCAAAACGGTAATATTTAAGTTTAAAAATTATTTAAAACTATCTAAAAATTTTGAAACCTATTACACTAAAATCTGTTTTAAAATGTTAATAAATTTAGTGCTAAAATGACTATTTTCTCTTTTTATTAAGGGCCCTTTAGATGGGTAGGGGACGATTCGCCGCGGCCAATTCGCTGTGGTCCAATTTGCCGCGGGGACAATTCACCGTGAGATTTTTTGTTTTATGATGTACCATTGGGAATTGTTTAAACAGTTGTATTTAGCTTGACTTCATATATATTTGTTTGATTATAACTTTTTCCCAACATTTTTTTTATTAGGAAAATAAATAAAATGGCGGATCCAGAATGGCGGATGACGGACTTGTATCTAACTCGGACTGATGAGGTCGCTGATCATTATTTTTAACTTAAATTTAAAAAAATCAAAATGGCGATACAACATGGCGGATTTTTTCATTTTTGAACCGATCAAATTCAGAAGTTTGGGTGTTTCAGGTCGGTTCCCATTTTGATTTTTTTTAATTTAAGTTAAAAATAATAATCAGTGCCCTGAAAGAAAGTTTCTAGTTTGATGTATATCGGTTCATAAATGGCAAAAACCACCATTCTACATTTGTCATTTTGTTTATTTTTTCCAATTAAAAAATGCTGGATTGTATAGTTACCACCAAATAAATAGTTGGAAAATTTGAAAACATTATTTTTATAAAAAAATATTATATGAAGTCAAGGTAAATAAAACAATGGTAATATCATGAAACAAAAATCTCGCGGCGAATTGTTCCCGCGGCTAATTGTCCCCGCGGCAATTTGTCCCCGCGGCAATTTGATTGGCGGCGAAATGTCCCCGCGGCAAAAAGAGCCGCGGCCAATCAGCCAGTTGCGGCGAATCGGCCGCGGTTATTCGGCTGCGGCGAATTGTCCCCTACCCTTTTAATTTGTGAACCTCTGCTTAATTTAAGGATCAAAATACCAACCTACATATTTCCCTTTTCTACAAACTGAACTTATACCGCTGTTTCATACAAAACACCAAAAACTTTCTAAACAAAGCATAGTTTATATCTTTTTTTTAGGATCTAATGGCGGCGCATTTTTAAATTTGAGATAAATATAACAAATCCTGCAAAAGTATAAAAAAAATAAAAAAGCAAAAACAAAGGGGTTGCAGATCTATATGTCCTTAAGAACTCTTTGTACTTAAATCATTTACAGATTCATCTCATAGGACATTTAATTATTGAACACCTTGTATAGGATATGGCAAAAGTTTTAAGAAAATCGAAAGATAAAATAATGTATAAGTTTGCCTTGCCTGCGGAAATCGAAAATTACTTCGATTAAGAGTATACCGTAGCGTGGATTTACAGTCTCTTACGGCACAAACCGTTCCCATTGTTTAAAATCAAAAATAACATATATCAAATACAAAAATCACATCTACACACCACTAATGCCCAACACGTACTAAAAGTTTAAAAAATATTGAAATACAGAATGCGCCTCTGGAGTGGTTGACCCCAACATGGCAGGCTGCGTGAAAGATGCGCGTAGCACCCCCCACCACCTGAGTTCCCTATCTGTTTGTTAGGTGATCCATGGTATTAGTGGCGGCTACTTCATAAGGTAATTTTTTTAATGACCTCCCAAAATAAGGTCTGTAATAATAAATTAGATTATAATCTATGATTACAACTATTATTTTCTATATAGGTATTCAGAATAAACAAATTGATTTTATTATGATTTTTTTCTATAGTTGTATCTTTTGGGTCGTCCCTCGTATTCACGCTCCGTACTTCGTATTGTGCCGTCTTACCCAAATCTTGTTGTCCACCCGTAATTCGCGTTTCGCGGTCCTATATAGCCGGCTGCCCTTTGCGCCTTCAATAGAGCCCTCTTTGTCTATAAAACCATACAGAAATTAAGGTAAGAAAAGAAGGGCGACAAACCCAATACAGAATATCGTCTTAATATACTGCACAGACCTGATCAGGGCTGCCCATAAAACAACCTTGGAATATCAATCAGCTGTTTTTATTTACCTAGTTTGCGCTAGAGACCCTGTATGTATGACATATTTTGAACAAATAGAGACGCGACAACCCCAAGGTGTTTATACTTTTACACAGGCTGCCTACGGAACTTCACCAGTCATGTGAACTTAATTGAACGACTGTAACTGCGTCATCGGCTTTCCATAAAACAAATGGTTTAAGGCAAGTGATAACTGATAACATTTAGCCAGTCAGGTTCAACGACCTTTCAAATTCTGTAGGACACCTGTGTTAAAGTATAAAGACCTTGCGACAAACCTATCAAAGTCACTGAAACTCAAATTTTTTGGTTGTGTTATTTTCTTGTCAAGTTAATTAGTGTTTCACTGAAATAATATCCAAATACGTTTATCTGTTATCCTGGTATAGATTTTGCAATAAATCGTTTTTTTATTTTCAGATACTTATAAATTAACAAACTTTCTCTAAACAATGCTATAGTATAGAGGACTGATGGTTCCCTCCTTTGATTTTGACTTAAACAAATTTGACATTGACAAGTTTGCCGCGTCTCTATGTCTTGCAAATATGTCACAAATACAGGGTCTCTAGTTTGCACGAAACAATCTACCGGCTTGATTATTTGAAATTTGTTTACAGTTTTTATGTAAAACCTGATGTAAATAGTGTCTTATCACCAAGGATGTCTTAAATAAAGACATCCGTGTATGATTTTTACAGGTGTAAATAGTTTTATGATGTCAAAAAATTATAGAGCTTAAGGGGGCAAACGTCGCCTGAAAACTTACCATCTGACAACACTGATATCCCATTTTTTGGCCAAATCTTTTTTCTAATAGAACTAGAAAACCAGAAAGCGGCACGCGTCGAAACTTTGAGGGGTGCATTTTTAAAGCATTTTTCGCAACTGTATCTTGGCAGTTTTTTGCTAATTTATCTTATTCAAAAGATAAAAAAATATTTATGGCTAAATCCCAACAACACTTCAAAACAAAGTTTGGAAAATCTATGATCTTGCGTCACCTTGTATAAACTACAGCGAACTGTAACAATAATTTCTCGTTTTTCCTATGTTTTAGGTAAATACAAACAAAAACAAAAAATCTAACAAGATACGTTTGACAATTTTGACAAAATCTTTTATTTAAACAAGATAAATATATATTTTTTTATTTTCTAAGCGAGATCTATTAGGATTTTTAAAAGCGGAGTAAAGTCGATATCGGAGCGAAAAAGTATACTTCATAATGTTGCTACTAGGGGGCATCACTTATTCACCAGAATTAAAATCACGTGACTCTAATGAATGCAGAACACTAGGTAAATTCGGTAAAAAAAATTTCGGTGTAAGGTAATTAGCTGATCAAGGTCACATGACCCGTGTTTTAGTATTGGCTTAGAATATTGAACTAGCCATTTTGTAATAGCATTGGTAAGATTTGAATATTTCTTAGATATAAAATTGAGATGTTGATCCAAAAATGGTATATTCTTCGATGAATCTGAACGATATATAATAATAATAATGATAATAAAGGTAATTCCCACATTGAATATAAACTCCCAGCTACTTGTTATTTGGGACATATACTATTGTCGATTCAGTTTATTTTGCATCACCATTTAAAAAAGTTTGGTTTCTACTTCTTGGATATTCGTTGAGCAGCTGCAAGCTTACCATATACAGGTGTCCCATAACTTAGGGGCCATAGTGCCAGGGGATAGAGGAGGTTATTTCCGAGAAAAAAGTTTATATAACATGGGGGTAAACACATCTGTTTTTAAGATATAGGCTTTTTTAAGTTGTAGAAGTGGAGGGAAAAAGGGTTTTAAAAGCTAATTGTGATTCAAAAATGTGGTATTCTTTTTTTTATTAAACTACAAGTTGAGGAGATACAGGCTGTCAAAATAACCACCAAAAATGTATAAAAAATAATATTTAAAAAAATAATAATTTTTGCTTACTTATTCTTTAAAAAAATATCAATAATATTTCATTGTTATGTCTCGCTGGAGACTATAAAAAAAACATTGAGTTTAATATGACATTTATAAAAGTATATACAAAAAAAATAGTTTTTTCCTAAAAAAAAATTGTGTGTGTTTACGACCACACGGCAGAAGTGTAAACTTCAACAACGCTAAATTAATAATACTGGCCTTCATCTGCATCATTATATCGCTCGCTGAATGCACGGATCACCCAACAAATCTCACAGTTAGTCGACTCGAGCCGGCTTCACCCGAATGAGCGTTACATAGCCGAGCCTGACGGCTCAGTTTAATTCACTACCCACAAAAACTGCTAAACGCGCCTAAAGAGGTTTACACTTAAAAAATTAACAGATTATTTTTTTCACAATAATTTTTATTTCAATTTATTGCTCTTGTTCTAGTACACGACTTTACCCATTTTCATTTTTCTACTGCGTTTTTTTAAAAAGTTATTATTAAAAAAGTTTAAAAAATTGACAACTTTGATGCTCTGTATCTCGACAAAGAGTTTTGACTCATGCATTATAGGAACGTTTTTATCAGACAAGACCTCTATCACCTGGTGGCCTATGGCCCCTAAGTTTTGGGACATCCTATATAAACAAAAACCGGAAATTATTTTTTTAAGGCTTTGGAGATTGTCTTAGTTTTTACGACTCCAGTAGGTACAAAACAGCGCTGTGCAAAATGGCGCGGAACAAAATAGGGGCGACAAAATAGCCCTGCGACAAAATAGCACTGCGACAAACAACGCTACGATAAAAAGCAAGGGAAAATTGCTCACAGATAAATAAACAAACTTAAAAAAGCGCTACTTTGATGCCGCTATTTTGTTCCGCGCTGTTTTGTACCGGTGCCTATATTTTACCAAGTTTCAATAGCACCAAAGTTTAAAAAACAGGCAGGCTTACGTTATGTCGCACGAAAGTCCAAGAAAACGAAATCGAACCGTTAACTATTATAAGGCTAAATTTGTTCGAGAAGTTTTCATAATTATCTTATCGGACAAGTCTGTTTGTTCGCAGGTGTCTAGGTCTCAAATTAGTGAACCGATTTAAATGCGACTTTCTTTATTAAAATCTGGATTTATTGTTGACTAGATGTCACAGTTGTTGAGAACTATTTTTGTATTTAATAATTAAATGGCTCATGTTTTTAATTTTCTTAATATTGTTTATTGTTATGAAGCATATTTTACACTAACAATTCCTAAAATAAGTAAATCCTAAAAAATGGAATTATCTCCAAACTTAGTGTGCATAGACACTTCGTTTCTCAGGTGGCTGCTAACTTACCTCAAGTGTTAAAAAAGTTTTCAGTAAGGATCGTTTTTTACGGCATCTGCTGGTCTCTGAAAACATACAACTAAAACCTGTAAATTATTGACAATTTTGCAGAATATATAGGTTTCTTTTCTTATGTAGTTATTTTAATGACTTCTAATTCGAAATGATTGGGTTTTTTAAGGATATGGTTAATTACTTCAGGTTACGTCAGGTCTAGCCTGACACCTAATTTGAAAATTATCTTGCTTTATTCATATACTCACAAAACCCCGTAACAAAAGAAAACTAAATATTGCATAATTTGTATCGATAATTGTCAGAAACATTATTCTGTTTTAATATTTTATACCGCACGATAAAAAAAATTGTCTTAGATCAAAGCAAATTGCTTTGAAGTAAAATAATTTGTGCTTTCCTATTCACCAAGAGAATATTTTCTTGATATAGCACAAAAAATGTCTTGCCTCTTATTTTAATGTGAAACAGAATTTTTTTTTATAAATTAGAACTGAATGAAGACAATTTGCTTTGTTACTAAATGGAATATACTGAAACAAAACAATTAAAGAAGAAAAATAAAGTCTGATTTTAAGATTAAACATTGCGTTGAACTAAAAAGAAATATTTTAATTCAAAACAAATTGTTTTACGGTAAAACAATTTATTCTTCAAGAAAAGAACGTGTTTTCATTCTAGACAAAAATTTTTACCGTGGGCGTTTTCATTATTAGACAAGGCAAAAATTTAGGATGTCCAACTAATTGTACCTCTTTACCATATTTTGTACACATATATAGTACCATTTCACGGTTCCAAGAACCTATACTTCGTCAAGTTTTTTGTTTACTTGTCTGAGGCGCAGAGGCGATCTACTGAGATACGAGATTCCTACAATCTTGTCTCTTATTTATTATATTTTTTCACAAACGAGATCACCCTGTATATCTGCCTATATTTTTTAAAAGCTGTTAAAATGTCTAATTAAATAAAGTATTAGAATTTTTTTGAAATTAAGTATTTAGATTTTCCAAAAAATTTGCGATTTAAAAAAAATATTTTTTTTGTTTTTTAATCCTCAAAAGCAGAAAATATAAAACAAATAATACGGTTTACCACAGAAAGTTTTTGAAATCTGTTAACTACTAAAAAATAATTTAAAAAAAGTCAAATTTGCTACTATACAGGGGAAACACGATAAGGTTTTATGCTGACAAAAACAAGCAAAATCGCATTTTTTTAAAGATATTTTATTGACTCGGATTAATCGAATTTTCTTTAAAATATTTTTAATTATTCACCAGTTTGCAGCAGAATTTTGGTGCTTTCGCAAAAAAAATTCTAGATACAAGGACATAAGCCACACAAATAATCAGAAGTATTAAAAATGCCGATTTGGTGTCAATTTTGTCCGTTTTTGCCATTTCTACTGGGGATTTTATCTGATAAAATTTTTTTCGTTTCTTATATATTTCTAAATAAAAAAGTGTCACATTTGTCTATCTGCGCGATGGTGCTCTATATCCAATTATTTATTCTAGCAAGCCATGTTTTTTTTAGTATTTCTATTAATTTTTTATACTTTACAATTATCAACAGAAATATTATGGTTGACGAGCAAACCTGATATTTTTCTTTAATTTAAAAAAAAATTAAACAGCTTTAAAAAAAATTTTGGCAGTATATACAGGGTGGTCCCGTTTGTGAAGAAATATAATAAATGTCAGTAAATCGCCTCTACGCCACAGACCAGTTAACAAAAAATAAAGTAAGTTCTTGGAACCGTGGAAGGTACTGTATATTATTGGTTGATATAGAGAAAACCCAAACGAACTCGTTCTTTTACTTGTAGATATTAGCATGGTGTAAACGGCCTGCAAACGATATTCGCTCCATTGCATTAAAGACCAGCGGTACAATAATTGGAAAATTTAATGCGTCCCTAAAACAAAATTATTTTTTAAATAAAGCTAGAAAGCAGTGCAAAGAAGTAACCACGTCAATTTCCCTCATAATATTAGCATAAATAAGTACTGCTTATTAGAGAACGTCGTTAAATTACGTAATGCAAAAATTCAGGATTTTTGACCCCCCCCCCTCCCCCCTCGTACCGCATTTTCAAGAAAAAATACATGAAAAAAACATTGAGTGTAACGCAAGGCCAAACCCCCCCCCCCCTTGAGCGTTATATAATTTAAGGACAGGCCCTTAATTGTTATAATAGTTTACAATATACTTTACCTATCATTATTGATGGTCTCCTTTTTACGTGAATATGAGTGTTCATATGTAATTGTGGATCTGTAAAGAATAATTTTGATATTAAATCTCAAAAAGAAATGGATCGACTAAACTTCCCTCCTAGCTAAGTGGCTACTGTAGAAGTCAATAGAGCTGCTTTAAGTTTTTAAATTAATATGTTTCAAACAGTGGCGGATCCAGGGGGGGCGGATCCAAGTCGCCCCCCGAGAATTTTTTGAATATACAAAAAATTTGTAAAAAGTAATGTTTTTGCTAATAAAAATTCAAAATTTTTGCCTGCGGCGCATGAAAGTGTTTATTGTTATTATCATCGAAATTACAACCACTGACTAATTCAATAAAATGCTGCTTAAAAAAATATATACCGTTTTTTACCAACAGAGAATGTCACCTAAAGTGGCACCCCCGAGAAGCACCTCTGGATCCGCCCTTGGATTCAAATATCTTAGGAAATAAAGCTTGTTATATTTTATTTAAAATATATTTTCATAAACCTTAAAATACTAAATAAATTTTCTAGCTACTTTTTACTTTATTGAATATATTCAAATAAACAAATAGACTCTCAGGCAGATATACGATAAAATATCCCTAATTTAGGTCAAAATATTTGAAAAGAATTTTTTGACGTTATTTATACTTAAAAAAATAAGAAAAACAATAAAAAATTATTAAATTACTCACCCTGTCTCCGTGTTGGCTTTCGCAACTTTTGCTTCTCTTCCTTGGTCCGCAAACTCCTCATCATGAGTCACCAAGGTATCACTAAAATTTAACATGCCATTTTTATGATATATCATACGTGTAATGGTCATCTAGTTCAGTTTCGAGAAAAACCAAATAGTAGGATAACATTTATGTGTAAATATTTAATTATTGATTTTTGCATTGTTTATACAGGGTGTCCCATAACTTAGGAGCCATAGGCCAACAGGTGATAGAGGAGGTCATGTCTGATAAAAAGTTTCCGCATGGGTTCATCAAAGTTGGAGATTTTTTAAACTTTTTTGATAATAACTTTTTAAAAATACCCAGTAAAAATATGAAATTGGCTAAAGTCGTTTATTAGAACAAGGGCAATAAATTGAATTAAAAATAATTTTTGAAAAAATTAATCGGTCAATTTTTTTCAGAAAAAACAAATTTTTTGGTATAAATTTTTGTAAATGCCTTATTTTATTTTTTATAAATTTTTGGAGGTTATTTTGACAGCCTGTATCTTCTCAACTTGTACTTTTATCAAAAAAAATAATACCACATTTTTGAATCACAATTACCTGAGTATTCAGCTGGCTGTGACAGATTTAATTTTTTTTCTAAAACCCTTTTTCTCCCCACTCGTCTAACTTTAAAAATCCTATATCTTAAAAACAGATGTACGTTGACCCCCATCTTATATAAACTTTTTTCTCGGAAATAACCTTCTCTCACGTCCCTGAAAATATTAAGATAAATATTTGTTACAATATTTTTCGATATACTTTACCTATCATATTTAATGATCCCCTTATTCTGCTTTCTTTTGTATGAATAGGAATGCTCATATGAAATTCTGTATCTGTAAAGAATAATTCAAAAGTAAATGGATCAACTACCTTCCTAGCTAATAACCTACTGTAGAAAGCATAGCTGCTCTAAGTTCTAAAAAATATGTTCAAAATATCTTAGAAACTAAAGCTTGCTAGAATATATTTAAAAAATAAAGGTATGAAAAAAAATTTTAAAAAAAATTAGGCACTTGTTCGTGCGTTTTCTTATTTTTTTAAAATCACAGATGCAACTGATTATTATTATCTGCCTACTGTATTAAAAAATAACTACTTACTTATTATGATGATGTTGAAGAGGCCGGGCGAGCTTTTTCTGGCAAGAAAGCGGCATTTCTTTTTGAACAAAAAATTTAAACATTTACTTTGAAACGAACAAAATGCCAAAGTATTTGATTAGTGACTTTAGGTGACACTGTCATCCTAAAAATTCTAACAGGAGGCCTTACTGTACTTTAACCAAATTCGGAACACTCTGTCCTAAGTCGACATCACCTATTACTCTAAACAAAACCACCTACCGGGGGCAATGCTTTACTCAGTAGTGCCACCTTTTCACTGATATTTAACTATTTTGCATTGTTGCCTTTTACGTAAAAAATTGCCTAAATCGAATTTGTCCCCTTAAACTATTTAAAAATAAGTGACAATAGAACAGTACCTCTTCTACAGTAGTTTAATGTGTTTTGGTCCGGAAGCTGGAAAATTACATCTAAGGATGTACGAGAATGACCCCTTATATTAAAATCCACGAGCCACCACTGCAAAGTATTAAGGTGACAATAACTTTGGGGAACATTAAAAAATTACTGAATGTAAAAATTTAGGATTTTTGTCCATCTCCCCTTCGTAACGCATGTATTTTTAAGAAAAACATTAATTAAAAAACATTGAGTTTACCGCCAGGCTAAACCCCTCGCCACCATGAGCGTAAAGTACTTTAAGACTCGTCCCTTAATTTAAATTAAGAGGAATGATAGGGATTCCTTGTTTCAACGGCGCTTTGATTTTCTATTCAACGCTCTGAAAATTTTTAAATCGGTTTTGTACTTCACGAAATATGGATATTTTAAATTATGCAGGATTTTTAAAAAGTCGTATAGGATGCTGATTTAGGAACAAGTTATTTTTGGTAGAATATTTTAGTTTAAAAGTTGGAGTTACGGGTGATCTATTTTCTTCTGAACTGTATATTTGTTGGCAAAAGTTTCTATACTGTGAGGTGGTTGTAGTATTTGCCGTCTTACGGAGGAAGGTGTTAAAAATTAATTTCTGGTAAAAAGAGGATGAATAAAATAAATTAATTTAATTAAAATGCAATTTCTTCTTCAACGATTTATTCGCATCGATTTCTTTTCATGTTTGTCTTTTATAAGTTTATGGAGGAAGTAGAACACTTTATATGAAGCACAACTTCCTTTTCTGCTATTTTAGTTTCAGCCTATCACTGTTGCTCAGGGATTTACAGAATAATCCTCATTTTTGTCTCAACTGATCCACTTTGCACTTGTAGGTTCCTTAAAAATCCTATGTTGTCTTACAAACGTTATAACAAACTTGGGATTACCTCCATGGTCGCTCACGACTAAGTCGCGGCGAATGCTTTATACTATACGTATCATACTATACGTATCGGCACCATCATCTTACTACCGTCAACGACACGTCAAGTATTCTTACATTTACGAAATCTTACGGTACGGTGACACGATGGTTCTGGTACCTATAGTATGAATGTAATACCTCATCTACGCTAATGCATTATTATAGAAGAAGACACTGTGCAGTCATCATGGCTTTAAACTTTTAGTTTTAAGATAGGCTTAAATAAAATCACACCATGTTTTAATTTTCGAAAACTAAAATTTTTAAAAGCAAAAGTAGCTACACTCTTGATTTAATTGGCGCAGTAGTTCGGATGTTAGAATCAGCTACGCATCACAGGAAGTTAAGTTCGGACTAGCGATTTATGTAACGTATCAAACCAAAATTAGTGGTTGATTTAGTGGGGTGTAAAAAAAATTGACTGTTTGGACGTCAAGAAACCCATTCGATCGTTGAACTGTTTTTGAATTGAAATATACCGGTTACTGCAAATCGTATCAAAAATCGAGTGATTTCGTAAGGGAGAAGATTTGCCGAACACAATATCACCAAAACAATATTCAAATCAATAAAAGGGTCAACTCAATGGATTGAAATCTTTCCAGATACCCAGTCAATCAAATTAAACTCTCCAGATCAAGGAGACAGACTTCGTGGAAGCTACTTGTTTGAACTTCCATTCAACTGCCAAAATCATGTGTGATGAAGTAATAACCAGGTAAGAAAAAATGGTCAATCGATATTTAAAAAAAAAACAAACAAACTAATTTCTACTCTGAATATATGCAAATAATAGTAATCGAATTATTTATTGAAAAAAAAACAGAAGTGAGGGTTGAGTGATAAGCCCACGTACAATGAAAATTTTGTGAGTGTTTTGTTTATTTCTTTGCAGGGTTTTTATTTATTTTTTTATTTATATATTATTGAAAATAAGTTATATTGTAAATAAGTAGATTGTACGGTAGCATTCTTAGAGATCTAATAGAGAATGATTTTCATGAACAAGAAGAAGAGGAGCAAAGGGGGTTTCGTGGATGCAGCCTTGTAGTGATAATGTTTTTTTAATTGGGAAAAGGAGTGCCAGAAATATAGAGACTCATGTTACCTACAACACGCATATGATGCCGATCCAGTAGAAAAATTATGGACAGTATTAGAGCAAACAAATATCAATCATACATACATAAAAGCGATAAAATAACTATACAAAGGGTCAAAATCTAAAAGTAACATTGGAAATTGACTTTCAAAGGAATTCCTGGTAAAGAAAGGCTTAAGAAACGGATGTTGTATATCTCAAACTCTTTTTAAAATATATATCGCAGTAGCTCCAAAAAGTTAATGGAAGAATACCAAAATTGGGGGTTAACAGTGAACGTGGACAAGGCACAATACTTATGTATTGGAAACGAATCAAGTGAGTTAGAACTCGACAATGTACAAACAATATCTCCATGCAATGAGTGTGCATAGTTGGGTGTCACATTTGATAAGACAGGATCAGACTGTAAAGAACTGGAAAAAACAATAGTAAAAGCAAAATAGGATGTCTTAGTATTTTATGGAGCAAAGAGATAAAAAAGAATGTAAAATTTAACATATATGAAACAATGGTGAAAAGCACACTGTTCTATGGATTAGAGACTTGTCGCCTAGCATAAAAATGCAAATCAAAAATGGAAAGTATCAAAATGGATGCAATGAGAAGATCAATGAGAATATCTAGAACAGATAATATAAGAAATAAGATCATAAAAGAAAAAATGGGAATCGAGGGAAGCATAACGAATGACATCACTAAAAGACAACTGATATTGTACTGCCATGAACAACGGATGAACGACTAAAGATTACAGGTCCTATAATGACAACCAATAGGGCGCAGAAAAACTGGAATGGCAATAACAGTCAACCCAAAGATCAATGATGACAGAAGATGATTGTCAGGATCGAAAGAGCTAGAGAATAGGCGTCGGACAACGTAGAAAAACGTTCTAAACTGATATAGTAGTAGTAATTATATCCTGACCTAGTGCACGACCCTGATTTAGGGTCAGGCTCTAAATGGAGAAGACCACAATCAAATTAATTTATCAGAAACAGAGGCCATAATGTATGCGGAAGAAATTTGTCTTTAGCCTACAATCTCAAAGGAATCATCAAAGGCGATCTTTAAGCATCTGCCGGCTAGTTATGACATGAACATTAACCATTTAGCGGTCGTACAAGATGTGCTTACAGATTACATGCAAATACCACAATCAATTATTTGTACCGAAACCTGTATTTCAGATGTTCGTGAGAGATTTGTTCCAATAGAAATGCATCATGTCTGATTGCGAATATTTTCAACAGTTAATATTAATAATAATTACGTCCTATAACGGCGTGAACCCTCATGCAAAATTTAAAAGAATATTAAAATGTTCAATAAATATTATATTTTGTGGTGTTCTTGTTATTCAGCAAGGTTCAATTTGATGACGGTCCCTAAAATAGACCAGTCTATGGATCTTAAAAATATATGTCATAATTTTACGTCACTGGTGATCCAACTGATTCTCGTAAACCAAAGGTAGGTAGGATATATCTTTTATGAACATTAAATATTGTTGGAATTTTTTGAAAACCAAGGCAACTTTTCAAATATTTTTACCTTCCTAGCCCGCGCAGCAATGGCTAGAGAAGGTATTAGTTTCGACGATTTTTTTTTTAGATAACGCCGAAAATGTGTTATTTGGATATATTTTGGCCTATCCTAGCAATATTGTCGGGATGTCTGTCTGTGTGTGTGTATGTATATGAACCAATTTTGATGAAATTTTTAGGAAAAATATAGCTTGACACTGCAACGAGCTGATTATAGTTTGGTTAAAATTCATTAACGCTAATGATACTTTTTGACAGTTAAAAACTTTCTACAGGAGCATCAAATCAATATGCGGTTTCCGGAATATAGAAGCCCACATTTTTTTAAAAAATTTGTGTTATAACCAAAAACTTCGTAGGAGCTTTCGATTCGGAGATATATAAAAAAAAACTGTTTTCAAGCTTGATATAGCATGGAGTTTACTTGGAGTGTGCAAATGGGCTAGGAAGGTATCAGATCCATCATGGATCCATTTATTTAATATGTCCTTAAAAAAGGAAATTGGCTACTTATAAAATGGTAAATTTTTTTTAGCCCCCTTCATTTTTTCTTACACAAAAATAAAAATATGAAAGAGATAATGTGTTCGTTTCAGCAGCGAAAATAATTCGCTAAGCTACATTATTTGTTTATTCTAGTACTCGGTGTACCTTTGATACTAAACGATGCTCGGTTTAACCTGTATTTTAGGTTTTGTTTAAAGAAAAATAAAGTGGGCAAAAAAAATTTATATACATGTAAAAAACTTTATTTTAAAAGGATATACTAAAAAACAGTTGGAAAATTGCCTTGGTTTTCAAAAAATTCCAAATATATTCATTGTTCATTAAAGAGATATCCCACCTTAAACTTGTTTACAAAAAGCAGCTGGACCACCAGTGACGTGAAAAATATAATAGGGACCGTGAACTTTGATAGGCTTGATTTGAAAGGTAGCAGCACTGAACAAAACGAATGGTTAAACATTGAAACACTTGTTTATAATTAAATTTTAAACTTTTGGCAAATGCGTTGGTGAAGTTCGGCTCTTTCAACGCGACGCAACGTCTAGGGGCGGGCGGTTGTTCACCATAGGGACATCTACAAGCGCGGATTTGAGGGGGGGTAACGTGGTAATTAACCCTCGCTAGAACAAAAAAATTGTGTGTGCTTAAGACCACACGGCAGAAGTTTAAACTTCAACAAGGCGAAATTAATAATACTGGTCTTCATCTGCATCATCATGTCGCTCGCTGAACAGTTAGTCGACTAGAGCCGACTTCACCCGAATGAGCGTTACATAGCCGAGCCTGACCGCTCAGTTCAATTCACTACCCACAAAAACTGCTAAACGCGCCTACACTTTAAAAATATGCACTTTTTGCTAACAATTGAAGGAAAACAAAAGAATTACCCCCCCCTAGAAAAAAAATTACATTACAAAAAATTTTTTATCGACTATTATCCCACCTAGATTTTGATCCAGATCCGGACATCTAGGAGTAACGACTCGTATTCAAAACCTGTGAAAAAATGGCTGCCAACTTTCCCTCGTCCCTCTATGACGTGTAATAACGGAAATCTTGCTTATACCTTTAGAAAAGCTCATACTTTCCTAATTACAAATATTAGTATACCTAGTTTTGCAGGATAGTCAGGAAGATTTTCAGAGAGGTTGGATTTGCGGTATTTAGAAAATTTTATTGCTGACTCTAAAAGCCCAAGAGCTCTACTTTAAGGATCCGGTTGATGCCACTCTGGCACTCTTGAGCATTTTAATATATTCAAGATGGCACTCGAGTAGGGTTAGTCTGGCGTCTGCCCTGATTACGAAAACTGCGTCGCCAGACTTCGGAACGCAGTGATCGTACAAGCGTAGCAGTGGCGCACCCAGGAATGTGTCTTGGGGGGGCCCGAGGCCTCTTGGGGGCCGACAGCTAACAAGGCGCCTCTCACAAATCGTGCGACCAAAAAAAAACGGTCATCATGTGTGGGACGGGGCCGACAGTTAAAAAGGGCGCCCCTCAAAAATCTTGCGACCAAAAAAAAAAAAGTCATCATGTCTTTAGCGGGAACACGACGAACTACGCCGCTGCTTGGGGGGGGGCAAAGCCTCATAATGTCAAATTTTAAGCTATTTTTTGTGTTTTATCATCAAATATGTAGAAAATATGTAAAAAAATCAAAGGCTTGGTTCGGTTCGGTGCGCCCATGAGCGTAGTATAAGCCACGAACCCTAGAGGTCGCCGTGGAAAATAAGCGGTGACGCTATGTCAAATATCTTTAGTTGAGTTCAGTGGTTCCATATGATTTCCGTTTTACCACAAGTTTAGTTCAATCCTGCTTGTCAAATCGTGCCTGTCAAAGTTGGCCTTGCTCAATATGTGAAAAAATGGCGTTAGGCTCGTATCTGCTAATTCGATAAACTAGCTGTTTGCACCTACAAGAAAAATTTTCAATAATTTATTTCGGTACTTTATTACAAAAATTTTTAAATGAATTTTAGCTCAAAACATCTTAAATTTACCTAAAAAGGATGTATCGCTCCAATTTACTTCTTTTAACAAATATTTTATGTCTATATGTAAAATAGCTGTGTAGGAGTAAAATCAAATTAAATGTTTGAAATGACCAGCCAAACGCCTCTCCAATAGAAAGTTTAACTTTAGTCTTCAAAACTGGTGAAATGACACTAAAAGCTCACGATTTATCCAATTTGGGGCGACCAAATTTATATTCAATAATTCACCGAATAACCTCTAGCCTGCGCTTCACGTAACTATTAAAAAAGAGCACATGAAGGGCAATTTTTGAAGAATCATTTTCCATCGTCATAAAGGAAACAAATGGTCCAAGGTCTTAAGAAAAATGGTATATCAATCCAATTTAAAAAACGAAATTGTTAATAATCGAACATTATCAAAGAAGTTATTAGTTCTTCGTCATAACGGGTCAACATAAAAATCGTTCGCGGTCAAAAAAAATTGGTAATAATCAGAAAAAATAGAGGCAAAGTTGTGTGTAACTCCTTTTATCAAAACTTGACAAAATCATTGTCTTGTGTTTCGTTCATTTAAAGAAAAACGGTCGTTCATTGCAATCTCTATAGCCCATTTTACACAACCAAAGAAGAGCAAATTAATTCCTAACCTAGGGTCCAACACGCTTTTTTTTAGGATTGTCCTTACACAGCCAAATAATACAAAATGCGCTCAGCCTTGGTAGTTTAAAATGGGTTATAGAGGTTGCAGTGAAGAACGCTTTAATTGAATAGCAAGATCAGAACTGCTCTTCTTTAACTGAACGACACCACAGCCTTTTGTTATTTTGTCCCGTTATGGCAAAAGACGTTATACAAAAACTTTAAATCTATTTTTATTCGGTTGTTACCAAATTTTTATAAGTAAAAATGTGAGAAAGGCTCCATGGGGCTTAGTAGTAGTCGTAGTAGTGTGGGGTAGGCTCTAAACCTGGCGACTAGGCACATGAAGCGCCCTTTTCGCCAACCTTCAGGTATCCCCTCTACTGCGTCCTTCCTTCGCTAAGGAATCTGCCCGTCTTCTACACAAAGGCAAGAATATCGGGCCACCTCAGATTCAGAAGGTCCTCCCTCTCAAAGGTTTCTTCTTCAAATAGGTCTCGTCCTTGGCCCAGCATCGATCGCACGTCGCGTCGGTCTTCACTCTCATTTTCACAGTGTCCGGTTCGGACTCCCACTATGGCTCCCACCTCTCTTTGTGGTCTACGGAGCAGCCAGTCCCTACGGGACTTGCTGCGTATCCTGTCACATACGCCTTCACCTGTCTGGTGTTTCCTGTGTTGGTCCACTCCTTTTGTATTTTTTCTGGGCCCACTCTGTTAGGACCGACTTCATTTGCCCTCTTGTGATCCACACCTTGCGAGTTCGTCCGCTTTCTCTTTTCCTGGGACTCTCATGTGGCCTGGGACCCATACGAGCTACACCTCTCTTACTCCAGCCAACTCTTGAAGTGCATCTGCGCACTCCTGCACCAAACCCTTGGACATAGTTGGTTTGCACAGTGCTTTCAGCGCAGCTTGACTGTCTAAACAGATGCGGAGGCGCTTTTCTGTTTCGTTCCTAATTTTTTCCTTCCATGTTACCGCCAGTATAGCGTAAACCTGCGCCTGAAAGACTATTGCATTGGCTACCAGCAAGTAGCTTTTTTCAATATCCTTGCTTTCCACGTACACTTCTGCCCCATTCGAATTCCGGTCTGTTAGCCTTGATCTGCCTGTATAGCAGACCGTGGCATCGCTAAGGAAATCAACCCGTTCCTTTCTCCATACATCCCTTGGTGGTATGGTTACACGGTATCTCCTTTTCTCTCTTAACCGCTTCTCTGGCATCGCTAGCCTGTACGTTGATAGAGGAATCTCCTTTTCCGTTACAATCGCGATCTCCGAAAGTCCTTTTTGTTCACCGCTCTTTCTCCATACGCCCGCGTCCCTTATCCTAAGGTATGCTGCCATCGTTTCCTTCTTTATCCAGGTGGACAGCGGTAGGAGACCTAGGATAGTGTTCAGGACTTTTTGGCGTTGTGGTTTTCGTTGCCCCCGGCCACTTATGATGGCCCTGTAGATCCAGTGCGTGATCCATGGGGCTTAAAAAAGGTATGCAATATAATGGATTTAATCACACATAAAATAAGGCTCGCAAGTGGGAGATTTTTCTTCTTTATCTCCTAGAAATATATAAAATCCTCAATATGTTTCGAGATTCGGCCACTCTGTAACTTTTTTATGTATATTTGAAATCAGGGTTAGGGTGCCCTTTCTATTTTTTGTTTCCTCTTCCTTTCTTTCTAACGTAGAAATCTGGCCTCATCGCGATCCATAAGCCCCCAGCCCGTGTCCAGTATCAAGGTCTTTTATACTTTTACACAGGTTGCCTACAGAATTTGACCAGTCATGTGAACTTAACTGGACGACTGTAGCTGCGTCATCGGGTTTCCATAAAACAAATGATTTAAGCCAACCCGGTGACGTAGATTTTGTAATCTGATTACAGTTGGTCAGTCAAGTTCAATGACTTTCGAATTTTGTAGGTAACCTGTGTAAAATTATAAACACCTTGGTCCAATATCACCCAAGAACAGCTGATTTCTCGAAGACTATAGTGTTTTTTTTTGTTGGCTGCGGATCGCCTTGAGCATTACAGGTAATTTGTTATTAACATATACGTGCTGCGATCTCTAAACTGAACGAGAAAGAAAAATGTCAGAAACTTGCAAGTCTGCGCAGATTGTTCTTCTACGAGAGTCATAATGAAGCGGTAAATTGTTAATTTTTGCTTTTGGATGCCACGAACCGAGCCACGGCCCCACATTTATTAAATGGAAAGTGGAATTTGGGATTAATATTTTTAGAAATTATTTATTAAGCTAATAACAACCTATGTATAAAGTCATAAATGCATAATTGCTATTCTTCTTCCCAACATCAAGAAGTAGTGGAAGGCCATAAAGGTGTGTCGTAGTCATACGGCGAATGCAGACACACACACCACCTTGGACGTTTTTAAAACATACTTTTTACGTCTCTTTAGGTCCACAAAATTCCCGTACCAAAAAACACGCAAGTCTTAAAATTTTTAAAATGTACTTTTTGGGTCCTTCGGGGCCTAACTTTTGCGTACCTGAAAAGTACGTTTTTAAAACATTCCAAAAAGGACGTTTTGAAAACGGGCTGGTCAGGACGTTTTCAAAATTTTCTTTTCAGGTCGCTAACTTTTCCGTAATTAAAAAGTACGTTTTAAAACGTCTCAAAAAAGACGTTTGTAAAACGAGCTAGACAAGACGTTTTTAAAATGTATTTTTTAGGTACCTTAGTGCCCTAACTTTTGAGTACCTAAAAAGTACGTTTTTAAAACGTCCCGAAAAGTATGTTTTTAAAACGTCTCGAAAGGTACCTTTTTAAACCATCCAGAAAAGTACGCTTTTAAAACGTCCCGAAATGTACTTTTAAGGTCCCTTACATTTCTCTTACCAGCATCATCATCATTATCTACATAAGCTAGGCTGATCAGAAAAACATAAATTTAATAATTTTTTACCATACTCAGATTAAAGTGAAGTCAAGTTTTAAGAGGGACCAATACGAAAGGGCCCAATACGAACCGAACCGAACCAGGGGCCCAATGCCTAGACTTTGTGTAGGACCGCTGGGACGTTTTTAAAACGTCCCTAAAACGTTTTTAAAACGTCCCTGAAATGTTTTTAATAAGTCCCTGAAACGTTTTTAATACGCCCCTGAAACGTTTTTAAAACGTCCCGAAAACGTTTTTAAAACGTCCCTGAAACGTTTTCAAAACATCCTTAAAACGTTTTTTAAACGCGCCCTGAAACTTTTTTAAACGTCCCCTGAATGTTTTTTAAACGTCCCCTGAACCATTTTTAAACGTCCTCTGAACGTTTTTTAAACGCTTTGAAACGTTTCCGAACATCACTGAAACGTTTATCTAACATCTCGAAAATTTCTTTTTCTAATAGGGTAGTTATTAGAAAGAAGTTTTGGCAATCCTGGTCAAAAAATTTCCCTTACTGTGCAACCTTTTTTTTTCAAGAGGTTGGGCATACCGCATTTGCAAAGGACATGAGGTACTATTTTTGCTTGTTTTAAAATTTTATTTGGTTTACGCTGATGAAAAACTGCGTTTCTAACCAAACCTGGAAGAAGAATTGAGATAAATCAGAGATCAATTTCTTAATGTATATCGATAACGCTTTTAATATTAACTTTCGAAAAATGTATTTATAAACCAAAAGATTATATTTAAATAAATCATGTTTTGTAGTTTTGTTTTTCTCCCCTGGTCTTTAGTACTTAGTTTATTTCTTTCTTAGTTTCTTTTTTTATTACACTTTATAGTTTCCTATGTATGATACTGAATCAATAAAAGAACAGGACAGTGATATTCAAAATTCAAATTTGTTCTGCAAACTCTGCAGGAAAAGTCTCACGTGCCCATTTCATTTATCACTGATAGTATTCAAAGTAGTATGTAGATTACCTACTTAAAAAGCCACAGCCCTAACATACTATGCATTACTTAGCGAGTTTATAGTTTTATTACTACCGTTTTCTGCAAGATCATCTGCATAAAACAATATTTTTTTAACGGTAACATTTGAATAGTGATTTTTTACTATTTCGTTATATCGAATACCCTAAATGTAACAAACAATTATGTATTTTGCTAGTTTTTAATACCTGAGCATTAAATTTTGGAAGCTCTATCTCACCGGCAGTAGCGGCTGCTACAGGGAGGACAACCGGGCAGTGCCCTCAATTTCCCCCCCGTTTTTCAGCGGGGTATGGGTGGATGTTCTCAAGCGAGGACGGGAGGAATGTGTGTTTTAGTTGAAGTCGGCCATCATCATCATGCGGAAACTTCCGTTGCCCTTCTACACGATGCCGGTTCTATCCTTAGTGAAGACGTATGAGTTTGTTTTGATTTCGGCTACGTCAGTAGTAAAAAACATTGTCGGTCGCGTGTCATTGTTTTTGTTATCGTTTGCTTATAGAATGGAAATAAATACCGTGGATTAGATAATTAACTGTGAAAATTTAATACGTTGACATATGAACTTTGATTACAAATAAAGTCTTTAGGGCCACATAGACCGGACCTAAAAATTCGAAAAATTAACAACAATTTTAGTGCAAGTAATAAAAAATTATACGATGCTGAAAACTGGTTGTTGGGTTCTGAAAAACGAAATGCTTTATTTGTCTTATTATGAACAATCCACAAAGTGATCCTGCGTGGATGGCAAAAGGAATGTGTGATCTCTAGCACTTTAGTGAAAAGTTAAAGGTACAAAGTAAGTGCTACTTATTTAAATAACAACATAGAACTTGTTGCTAGACAGGACTGATATTAGGTGCCAATTGAATAGTGCCTATAGGCAAAACATTACCGAATATAATGAAAATGTGGCAAAAAATAGACATATAAGTACTTAGTAGGTTAATAGACTGTTTAAAATTCTGTGAGATTTTTGAAATTGCTCCAAGGGGCCATGATGAATCTGAAACTGGTGCTAAACCAAGCACTTTGCGCATGTAAAAGAAGGGCGAATAGATTTTATCTATAAACAAATAAACTAAAAACTACACCAAGTAGCTGCTTGTTTGTAAAATGCTAAAATAAAATTGTTTAGGTAAGGTTTTTTATCTCCTTTTCCATGCAATATAAATTTCTGCCCCCCCCCCCCAACCAATTTATAACCAGCCGCCACTGCGTGTAATGGGATTTCGTAGAAATTTTGAAGGCTGAGCCACTGCTTTGATATGAGAAATTGTGACGACCTACTTTTGTGGTAACTTGACCTACGCTCACGCTGCCATCTCTATGAACATATCTCAATAATAGTTTAATCGTTTCCAGGTTGCCGAATGGTTAAACTAATTTCGAACGAACTGTAACTAACAAAAACTAATCAAACAACGCAGCGTGGTGCACATTTCTGTAAGCTACTGCAAATTGTGTGTACTGTTACATTCTTAAATATAATAATTTTCTTCATTTAAATATAAATTGAAATAGACTTTATTGCTTTACAGAATTTTGTAATTATTTTCTTATAAAGTATATAACTTAATGTTTTGAAAAACAAAATTAATATTTAAAGGAGCCTCAAAATGTAGAACCTGATGTTTTAAATTTTAAAAGTAATTTAAGATCAACGTCTAACCAAAGATTTTTTTTGTGTTCTTGATCCTTTTAATTATTTTGTTGTTACACAAAATTAATGTGTCGCCTTTTTGAAAATTTCAAGAGTTTACTCAAACTTTTTTATCTAGATTGAACCCCTTGTAGTTTTATCCTCATTAAACCGAGCCCTTCCCAAGTAACATTTTGGGGCATATTGGCAAGCTGAAGGGTCAAAATTTCCAAATTATAAGTGAAAACTTCTACCTTTTTCCTTAAAAAAATTACTTTGAAGTGAAAGGTTTGCAGCATATGTCAGAAACTGGAACAACTAACCCACAAAATCGTTTTTCATAGACATGAAATTTTGAAGAATTCTTTTAGGAAAAACCTTCTAATTTTTTCCCTCTTTGTAATTTCCAATCATAAATGAAAACTTCCACCTTTTTCTTTAAAAAAATTACTTTGAAGTTAAAGGTTTGTAGGATATACCATAAACTGGAACAAATAACCCAAGAAATCGTTTTTTATAGACAAGAAATTTTGAAGAATTCTTTTAGGAAACACCTTCTAATTTTTTCCCTCTTTGTAAGCCTTCAAACTTGTTTCAGCTATAAAGGCCAAGCGAGGAGAGCGGCTAATTTGTCCTTGTAGCCACTAACATCATAATAATTTATATTTTGTAACTGGAAACAAATTTAACAAATTATTTTCAATTTATAAAAAACACTTAATTTTGATCTGTAACGGTTCTCTAAGTTTCTAGCTAAAATAATCTAGGTGTTTTGTCTCTTTGGAGAGTTTAAAGTACAATCTTTCTCGCTAAAGTGCTTTAGAATTAGAATTTAAACAAATCAACGGCAAGCTATTAGTGCCTACGAGGCAGGGTTGTTTTCGCTAAAACAAGAAAATCGTTAGAAAGCTAAGAAAATGTTAAATCTGTCAAATATTTTAACTTTGTATCAAACTATTATCTTTGTTATTCATAACTGTTTTGATCTTTGCCTTTAAAGTTTATTTTAATTTTAAGCCTTTTTATTATTGCTGTCTCCAGTGCTTTCAAATATTTATCTCTATGTTTTTCTGGTTTTGTAACATCAAATACAAACCTTTTGTAGCCCTAAAATCAGCATTTTTAATTAATATAATATCCCAAACCTAAACAGTAGTGTAAGTAAATTAAACAGAGAGTTGAATAGTATTATTCAAGCAACGTTTAAAGTGTTGCTAAATAAATATATATTTAGAACAAATATTTAATAGTAGTAAAATTCAATATTTGTTTAATTAATATAAAGAAGTGAAAATGTGAAGTTTACAAAAAAATTGAACAGGTATGTATGATTTTCCTATATTGTTTACATAATTGAGAAAAACGCTTATAGTATATTGTAAGGAATAATAAATAATAATTGATAACCTTAGGAATAAGTCACTGGAGTAACCCTAGATGCGTCTAGATAAATACGTGATGCCTATTCAAACAACGAATATTTGGAATATGGGGACGCACGTATTTATCGTGGCCTAGGGCGAAGTGATAAGTAGACCCAAGAAGGTTTTTTTTTTGGGGCAGGCAATAACGGGGGAGTCGGTAACGTGGCAGTGAGTAATTGGGGGGTCCTTTTTGGGGTAAGTCTGAATTTGGGGTAGCAAGTCGATCGACAAGTGAGTGTCACGGGTGTGTAGCGACCACAGCTTTTGTGGCAGAGAGAAGACAAACCTATTCTACAAAGTGGTTATAGCAGTGTCGACTGAAAAAAGGGGTAAGTGGGTGGACCAACCTCCTCTCAAAGTTTCCATTTCACTCTCAATAAACAAGTTGTAGTCCTCTAAAACTGTGTTGATTTTTAGCCTTGGTCTTGATCCATCCGCCAAGTAATTTCCCGGCGGACGCCAAGGCTAACATTGCCTTTATCGTTATCTATACGGTCGAATCGGGTTAACTTTGTTATCTCGATTCGACAGTGCGGTACAATTAGGTTCAACCTAAGGGAGCTTCGTTGTTTGGGGTTCGGTGACACACCGCTCCCTACCCAGAAAGCACCCTTACGGTCCCCTGGAAACGTGACGTGGTAAAGGCGCGTTCCTCCAAGAACCGCCAAACTCCCTTTCGAGATCGTAATAAATAATAAACTTAATAATATTTAATGCTTTGATAATTCATATATCTTGCTGTCCAAATTAGTAGCTTGCAACGTTTAAGCCTTGGCTACTTGATTTGACAGTTATCAAGGTCAACAAGGCCACCTGCTACATAATCATACTCTTGAGGTAAAAATTATCCAGTATAAGCTATAGCATTATAAGTAGAGCTCCTTCCAAACATGCTATGTGTGGTGGCGTAATCAACTAATCAAGCCCTTAAACGTTAAATTCAGGTCGTAGATGTCCATTTCAAATTTTATTTTTTTGGAATAGTTTTGTAGTTTGACTACCATGAAATCGGAAATTGGGTTAAAACTGACAAGTCGCCAGCTGATGTAATAAATACAACCGTAAATTGTTGCAAAATGTGCGTGTGCGTTTAGCATTACCATTTTTAAAGATTAATATTATATATATATATATATATATATATATATATATATATATATATATATATATATATATATATATATATATATATATATATATATTATTGGTTTCACAACGTTCTACGTCTTCCGATACCCAATCTCCACTCGTTTCTGTTTGCCCATAATTCATCATCTAGGCCTCTTATTCTTATTTCACTGTCTATTCCTTCTCTCCAGCTTCTCCTTGGCCGTCCTCGTTTTCTTCGGCCAGTTGGTTTCCATTGTAGTATAATATATATATATATATATATATATATATATATATATATATATATATATTATTGGTTTCACAACGTTCTACGTCTTCCGATACCCAATCTCCACTCGTTTCTGTTTGCCCATAATTCATCATCTAGGCCTCTTATTCTTATTTCACTGTCTATTCCTTCTCTCCAGCTTCTCCTTGGCCGTCCTCGTTTTCTTCGGCCAGTTGGTTTCCATTGTAGTATTTGTTTAGGTAGTCTTTCATTATTCATTCTTTGTACATGTCCGTACCACACCAGTTGTTTTGTTCTTATATTATCCACTAAAGTACACTGTCATAATTTCTCTTATTCTTTGATTTGTAACTCTTTCTCTTTTTGATTTCCATGCTGCTCTTCTCCAATAGTCCATCTCCGTAGCGGAAAGCATTTTTTCTGTTCTATCCTGTACTTCTGAGCCGTATGTAATAATACTTTTTACAATGGTGTTATATATAAGTTTTTGTTATGTTTTGATATACTTTAGTCCCAAATTATTCCATTTAATAAAGTTATTGCTTTTCTTCCTTGTACGTTTCGATCTTTTATAGCTTTGTCTAGTGTTCTGTCAGCTGTAATTTTTAGACCTAAGTATTTATACTCATCACTGGACTGAATTCGCTGCCCGGTATTTAAGATTAGATCCTGTTTCATTCCACCGATACACATATACTCTGTCTTATTGATTAACCTCTAGTCCCCACTTATTGTACTCTTCTATTAGTTTTCGTGTCATATATTCGAGGTCGTCATAATCCACTACTATCTGATCATCGGCAAAACATAAAGTATACAAGGTGGTTTCGTCCAACGGAATTTCCATGTTTTGGCATTTTCTCTTCCATACTTTAAGGACTTGTTCCAAGTATATCTTGAAGAGCGTAGGCGAGATACAGCAACCTTGATTAAGACCTTTATTTACTTGAAAGCCTTTGGTTAGTTTTGCTTTTATTTTAACTTACTTTTGCCTTACTATTGCGGTATAACTCTTTGATGGCCTTAATTAGTTGTACGCTTATGTTTGTGTTTTCCAACGCTTTCCAACGTAGATTTAGTGGTATACTATCATATGCCTTCTGCAAATCCACGTAAAGCAGATGCAGCTCTTGTACGTATGCCATTTTCTTTTCAATAACTTGGGTTATACGAAAGAGATAATCTGAAGTCGATCTACCCGCCCTGAAACCAGCTTGTTCTTCTGCCTCCATGTCTTTATATTCGCTCTCTACTTTATTTCTTATTATTTTACCGTATATTCTGCTTAGCGTACTAGTCACAGATATAGCTCTATAATTAACTGAATCAAATTAAAAATAAAATGAACTCAAAAAAAGTCAGACTCAAAATTAAAAACCTGAACTAACGAATTGAACAATATTAATGGACATCGGGCAAATATCAAAATATCAATTCGCGTTAAAAACCAAAAAGTTAATCATATTAACAAACGTATTCAGTTTCATACAAAATCAAAAATGTTAACCTTACCTTGGAAATGCAAAAGTTTCCATACACATGTATCTCATTTTGACACTCAGTTTTTATCACTACACAATTCAAAAACTATTTTAATCATAATATATTTAACAATATACTATTAATATATTTTTTTAGAAAAATATAATAAGACACAAAACGTCGATATTAAAATTATAATTTTCTAAATGGCGGAATCGGGTCGAAAAATTCGGACAAACTAATAGGATGGATTTTGCAAAAGCGTGAAATTTTATTTTATTTTTGAAGAGGTCTGGGGCCAAAACGCATATTTCGTAAGTGACATTATAAATAATGTTATTTTACTCGCTCTGAAACTTGCTTAGCATATTAACATAGCAGATAAGCTCTATATTTACATTAAGTAAATTGTTTTTTCATTAGGAAACTATTAAAAGATTCCAAAAAGTCTGTGTATTCCTACTACGGACTTTCACCACTGGATTTTACCGGTCGTGTAACGTTGACAGTTGTTAAATTCGTTTTTTCTTTTGTACAATTTTTGAACGGAAATTTGAATGGTCCTAAGCGATTTTTAACTTAAACGCTCAATTTCCACCATCTAATTGCTAGCCTCCCATAATTGTTTTAAGCTTTTATTTAACAATTTTTCCTTAAATTAACTTAAAACTTTTTGATATTCAAATTTACAAAATAAATAAATAAGTATAAACTAACACTATATTAATAAAATTTATTAACTTTATATAAATTGTATTGAAAATAAATATTTTTTTAAACTTTTTTTAATTTTTTTTAAATTTGGTTCATTTTTAATTGACATTTATTGTATTCACTCAAGCCGTTCGAAAATATTGATTTCTGAACAACTAATTTTGATGTAGTGCTTAAGTGAAAATCTTCTTTAGCCCGGGTATTGTAAGGGTGATATTTAGAATTTAGATGTATAAATTATTTTAATGATTCTGGTAGCTGGTAGTAAATTATTATATATTTTATAAATAAAAATACAAACATTATAAAATATTAAATTTTTTACATTTAGCCAGTTTAATTTATTTAGCATTGTTTTTATTTTGATATATCTGTCTTCATTTAAAATTTACTCATCGTTTAAGGACATCTGAAAATCCAGACCAGATTTGACTAGAAATTTGTCGTAGAACGTTTTTAATTACGCCCAACTAAAAAAATTTTGGTTTCTCAAGACAGAATTATTTTTTCGCACCTTTGTAACAAGAAGTTTATTTTTTCCTACATTTTAAGGATAAAGGTGTAACTTTTTATCCTCTGAATAAAAATAGACAAAAAAAATCGGGATAAAAAGTTCATAAACAGTAAAAATCCAAAAAAACCTAAAACTACCAAAAAATAGAACAGATTAGAAGAATAAATTAAAAAGTACAAAACAAAAACGTACAAACCTCGTGATAAAGGTGCCTTTTTATCCCCCAACAAATTGTAGCCTTCACTTTGGTCGGGCTAATAACTTTTCACCTCGAGATAAAAAGTGACACTTTTGTTCCTTGGTATAAAATATACTATTTTAGATAATTGTGCCCTACCCTCATGCTATTAAAAAATTTGACTTTGACTAGAAGAGGTAAACAGTTAAATTAACATATTGTTCCGCAGTAAAAAATGTTTGTTTAAAAAACCACTAACCTCAAGGTTAGGGACTACACGAAATGAATAAATTCTAGTACCACAGGCAAAAATTTTAGGACGAATTCAAAAATTGCCATATAAATTTAAAATGATTGAAATATTTACGTGTCAAACTTTATCAATATCCAGAGCATCTTTTAGTGATTTTTTACTGCGTATCCAAATTCCTTAAAAGGCCCGCCGCCGTTTTGTGTGCCCCCTCCCCCCCCGATTTAACCCAAAAATAGTTAAAAATTAGTCTTGAAAGAGTTTTGGAGTATTATAGGGTGTGTTTCTATATATAACCAAAATAAAAAAAAAAACTGTAATTAAACCCGGTATTCATATCTACTACTAAAATGTTTCTTGTTAAAACTTTTGAACTAAACCTGCAATGTTAATGGAACAGACAGAACTTTGCAGAAAATTGATTACGCTTTTAAGCAGAAAGATTTTTTTTTATATTATAAAATTTAAGGTGGCTGACAGAATCAATCTTGCCCTTTTCAAAGAGGCTTATTTATTCTTGTATTCCAAATGATTTTTAGAATTCGTAAAAACGCTGTGTTTCCGCCACCCTCATGCAACTAGTTACGGTGGTTTAGTGGTTCCCGAAAAATTAATCCTTATCAATTCTGTATATATTCATTTCCTCATAAATTCATTAATCTTTTATTCTATAAAATCTACAAAATCCGTTTAGTTGTTCTTTAAATAATAATTGTTATTCCAACTGCTGCTTTAACTTCTGTCTGCAATAATTTCCTTATAAATTCACTGAACCGATTTCAATTAAAAAAAAGAAACATTGCTCTTTGAACAAAACTATTGAAATTTTCCGACATTTTTAAATCCAAGATGTTGGAAAAAAAGTCAAATTTGTCCTTCTTGGAAGGATCACTTCTTTGTATGTCGCGAGGATTTATTTTTTTATGATTAGTACTTCGTTGTGAGTGGTGGATCTAGATCTTATAAATAAATTCATAAAAGGGTCGAAAGATTTCTCGTAACATAAGAAACAACTATCCTTTATGGAGGGTCAAATTCGATTTAGTAAGTCATATTACATTTAGAGATGGCGAAGAATTTTAATAGTGATCGTTTAAAAGCAATCAATCTGTTCCACTTTATATTTTATTAAAATCGGTTCGGCAAAAATTTATTTATGAGGAAATTAATACAGACAGGATTTAGAAGATAACCGGTACAACCTGCAAAACAATATAGTTGAAGCAAAAATTAATTTTTAGGGACCGAAATCGTTTTTAACGATATATATCTCGTTGTGCGTAAAGATAGAGAGAGGTTTTCTACAAACAAAAAAATATCCAAAATTTCCACACATTTCCAACACAAGAATAAACAAGCCTCTTTCAAGGCAAGGGAAGGTGGACAAAAATATAGTGTTATAGTTGGAAAGTTACAACGAAAAAGATTTTGTCGGGTTTTTTTGCTCACCAGGTATATTTGAAAAGCGCTCACTTTTATAAATTGTTTTTTTTCAGACCGATTTGATACTCTAATATCTTAAAATTCTTACATATAAACATTTAACATAAAGTGTAATTATAATTTTTTGACACAATAAATATCTATATTTTATTATTGTATATTTTTTTGTTTTTTTTTTGCCATAATATCAGGACGTAATAATAAGTGGTACAAAAGATCAAAAGAAGGATTTTGTTCTTATTATATTTTACATCAAACTTCTTTGTTTTTTAGATAAAGAGTGCCAAACTTAACAGGTATTATTTTATTTTTTGTTATAACTTCCTTAAAACTCATAACAGAAAATCGACATCTAAAAATCTGTTCTTTTCTTCAAACATTTTTTAAAAATCGTTAAAATATAGTGCTAATATATATTATATTGTTATATGGTATATTTGTTTTAAGGGGCCTTTAGACATGTACAAAAATCTATTTCAATTCCTTTTGTGTAAATTTAATAGCTCATAAAAATTTTAATTCTTAAAAGAATTGAGAAATTTATACCTATTCCAAAGATTATTTGGCCACACTGTATCCTTAACCTATCTATATTTTCTTGGAAAAAAGCAACGTTGTTCAATTTGATATTTTAAAAATTCATCGTTTTTCCCTACTTTCCAAACTTAAAAAATGCTATAACTTGGCCAAAAGTTATTTGAACTTTTTGTCTGCTTTGGACCTTCCGCACCATATCTTAAAGATTAATTCATCATGTTTTTTAAATTATATTTTATAAAAGGCCAAGGCTCAAAAGAGGGTATCCATTTCCTGTTTACTGGGTATCCAATCTGAAGGCCTGCGTATCCAAATGGATACACAATATAGTCTAAAACGATGCCTTGTCAATATCCGTAGGTAATGTACAAGTAATGGGGATAATAATATTACAAAATAATAAAATTCAAGAGCCGCAGGGGAAAATTTGCTAAACACTAAACAAAAGAAAAAGTTATATCACATTATTTGTTATTGCACGATCAACAAAAAAATACAGGTGTCAACCCTAAAAAAATCAGCCGGTACCCGAAGGCCCAAACATTCTCCAATACCATGCCGATATTCCACCAAACTTTTGTGAGGATTAAGGGTAAAAATGTTTAAGATTTAGCATTTCTTATGCTGAATTTCCCGCCCATGCGTTAGAATGACTTGTCAAGGTTGTTTTTTTCTTTATGTCAAATACGGCTTGTGACGTCAACAAAGTTGTAAATTGTAGTCCGTCCATTTTAAAAGCCTTAGTTAGCGTTTAATGTAAAATTAAGGGGGGGGGGTACTTACCCCCCTTACCCCTTACCCTTTCTTGAAATCTGCGCTCATCAAGAACTAAGTAATTAAGTAAGTTTCGCTTTTAATCAGATTTCACGTCGTTTGGAACAAGCTGCACTTTGGACGGAAACTATTAATTTTTTGTACTATTAAATGCTAGTAAAAACGATAAACTAAAAATTGTTTTATAAGTCATTATGACTCAAGGTAATAAATAGTAAGTAATGCATTTGTGATGCATAGGTGAGACAAATTCTAATTATTTAAGCAGCTTAAAATAACATTCAACATTCACAAAATTTACATAGTAAAAAATTTGGAAACGGTCCAAAAGCAATGTGTAGAAAAAGACATTGGGTCTAGAAAATTTAGAAATTAGTATGAAATGTTATGCACCAATTTTAAAAATAGAAATAAAAAAAATATTTAAATATATAACAAATTTTTAAGTATAACTTGAATTATACAAAAATGTCGTATCGGCTTCTAAGCCGCTCAGCACCTATACCTACATTTTTAGTGCATTACTCTGCATCTCATTTTGTCTTCAAGATTGGCAAACTTCTGCCGAAGGAAGCTATTCAAGGAAGGTATCACTAGACCCACTTTCTCTATTCAAAATATAGGGCTAAAGTATACCCCTCAAAGGTTGTGCGTGCTACAAAAATTTCAAGATAGCCAAAAAGTGTCCCCCTCGCCCCCTCGCAAACAAAATCGACGTGTCTCGGCATTTTTAAAAATTTTCAGCAGTTCTCGAGAAATCCCGGGTGGAAAGTTTTAAATGGGACACAGTGTATTAGGTATTATTACTGAGTTACTATTTATTAGTACCTACCTATTTCATTAGGTAGGTGCGCACGAATCTAGAAACCTAAAACAAAATACCAATTGACTTTCTAAAAATTGCAAAAATCCAAAACCTTAAAAATTGGAACTCCACACAATTTTATTAAAAAATTAAAGAAGTGTAAATGATACGCCACTGTTTCTTTTTGTATTTCAGAATGTGTATGAAACGTGCCTAGTCAAAAGGGTGTGAATTGTGAACGTACCAGATGAGTACCGTGTTTTTTAGTAATATTAAAATTTTGTTCATGGTAAATTTGTTAAAAATGAAGACCACCCAGTAAGACAAAATTGCTGTAAACAGAGGGAAGTATGTTGAGTTGAGCCATCTCTTTTGCGCCTCATTTTATTCTGGCCGGACAGTACCTCTTTTTTCTTAAGTCGATAAAGTACCTCCGTCGATTATAAAGTAAGGCAGGGCATTCGCAGAGCAGATGTTCAGTTGTCTCTGTGATTTTAGGTGATATTTCTCTAGGTAGTGACCGGTAAGCAGTAGACTACTAGCCTTAAGTCGTTCCTGTTCATTTCTAGAGCTATTTTTGATTGTCTTTTTCCCGGAGTTTGTCCCCACTAAGACAAGACTCCAACTGTATTATAACTCGGAATGGGACAACCGGGCGCCGCCAACTGGGCGCCAGGCCAACTCGGCGCCGGACTAAAAAAAATTTTTTGATAAAATGTTTAGATGAAAAACAAAATAAAAAAATATTTAAACAAAAATATCTTTAAAAAACACCTTACTCATTTTTTTTTTAAATTTGGTTTTGTTAAGTAAAGTTAAATCCATAAAGTCGAGTGTTGAAATTTGGTAGGTGTAGTGTTTGGTAACCTGGGAACACTACAATTTTCGTTTTTTATTACAATAATGGCGGATCCAAAATGGCGGATTTCTTTATTTTTAAACCGATTTGTGTGAAATTTGAAAGTTTGCAGTGCCTGAGATCACTTAAAACAGTTTTATCCTCAAACATAAAAAATTCAAAATGGCGAATCCAAAATGGCGAACTTTCTTACTTACTAACCGATTTGTCTCAAACTTGAAATATTACATTGTATAAGGTCACTTAACACAATTTTTTACTTAAACTTAAAAAATCAAAATGGCCGATCCAAAATGGCGGACTTTCTTATTTATGAACCGATGTGTATCAAATATAGAAATTGGCGGTGTTTTAAGTCGCTTATTTTAATTTTTGACGTAAACTTATAAAAAATTCAAAATGGCGAATCCAAAATGGCGGACTTTCTTATTTACTAACCGATTTTTCTCAAACTTGAAATATTACATTGTTTAAGGTCATTTAACACAATTTTTTACTCAAAGTTAAAAAAATCAAAATGGCCGATCCAAAATGGCGGATTTTCTTATTTACTAACCGATTGTCTCAAAGTTGAAATATTACAGTGCTTACCGAACCGAACCCAACCGAAAATTTCTATATTTGATACAAATCGGTTCATAAAAGAAAGTCCGCCATTTTGGATTGGCCATTTTGATTTTTTTAAGTTTAATGAAAAAGTTTTGTTAAATGACCTTCAGCAATCTAATATTTCAAGTTTGAGATAAATCGGTTAGTAAATAAGAAAATCCGCCATTTTTGATCGGACATTTTGAATTTTGAGTAAAAAAAAAAGTTTGAGTAAAAAATTGTGTTAACTGACCCGAAACAATGTAATATTTCAAGTTTGAGACAAATGGGTTAGTAAATAAGAATTTTTATAAGTTTACGTCAAAAAATAATATCAGCAACTTGAAACACCGCCTATTTCTATATTTAATACACATCGGTTTATAAATAAGAAAGTTCGCCATTTTGGATCGGCCATTTTGGATTTTTTTAAGTTTGAGTAAAAAATTGGGTTAAATGGCCTTAAGCAATGTAATATTTCAAGTTTCAGACAAATCGGTAAGTAAATAAGAAAATCCGCCATTTTGGATCGGCCATGATGATTTTTTTAAGTTTGAGTAAAAAATTATGTTAAATGACTTTAAGCAATATAATATTTCAAGTTTGGGACAAATCGGTTAGTAAATAAGAAAATCCGCCATTTTGAACCTTCCTAGCCCGCGCGCATATTTCTAAACGACGTCCATGATTGCGATTCGGTTGTAGCCCAAACGCTGCCGTAACCGTGTCAATGAATCGATCGATTGACAACGGTCAGGTTTCACATTCTCTAGGATCCCGGGAAAGAGGACAGGAGAGTATGTTTTAAAAAAATATATGTATGTTAGAAATTTACGAATTCTTTCTTAAGAAAGATTGTGGTTCTGAAATCCAGACTGATTTTTAACGAACATTTTTGCGATCACGGGTGTTAGTTACCCAAGCGATTTACCATATCGTCTGCTATTTACCAGAGATGTACGGGCGAAAGTCGACTGGCGATCCTGGGTGTTGTATACAAATATGCAGCCCGCGCAGCAATGACTAGAAAAGGTATTGTTGGCTGTTGCATTCGAGCATTGAAACAAAGAAAGTTGAGTAAAATATCAAATTACATTTGTAACAAATAATAATAGGTAGTTTTTGTTTGGGTTTTTTACCCTATTAAGGCGCAGGTTAACATCATACTTAAAGTTCAATGGTAATTATGGTTTTCTGTTGTTATAGTGGTTTTATGCAGTGGCGGCGCGTGACAAAAAGCTTTGGGAGTGCACACCAAAAAAAAAAACTGAAACGCAGGCGAAAATCTTTTTTGAGTGCCACGCTAACTTTTTGGGCCTTCGAGTGGGCCGTCATATCATATAATTTAGGGCAAATAATTAAAAAATGAGATATTTAGTTAGATATTAGTTACCTAGTTTATGTTCTCTTCTAATGGCATAGATGAAAATTTGTTTGTCTTTAAATATTGAACGCTAATGCTATCAGAATTAGAAACTTCCGCCATTGTCGTAAATACCAAATCGTTAAAATCAAAACAAACCGCCCGCGCCCGACCTATAATGCCAAGTTGTCTAAACGCTAGTGGTGTGCAAATACTATCTACTCGATACTTTAATAATATCTGATACATGGACGGATTCGAAGTAATCGAATCCTTCGACGCCAAATACCCGTTACTCGAATCCCGAATGGGACCGAAGCCGAAGTGTTACTTTCGTATCAATCATATCGGCAACGGCCGTATGAGTAACGAGTTTGAAGTACTTGTAATCATTTGGCCCGATATTTATTTACTTAAATATTTGATTATTTAATTCAATAGCTGTTGATGTGTTATGTCTAGCTGGGCGGCTTATCTGGCGCAGTGTTGCCAGGCTCAGAAATGTATTTTCCCCAGAATGAATTTGAAAAGTTGCCAGATTTTGAACAAAATTCCCCAGATTAATATATCTACATTTTCGTAATAAAAGAAAATGTGTGTGCTTAAGACTCACGGCAGAAGTGTAAACTTCAACAACGCGTAAACTGCTAAACGCGCCTAAAGAAGTTTACACTTCAAAAACTACAAACATGTAAAACATCAATATTTTTATTTTTTACATATCTACTTAGTACTTAAAATGTTAACTCTACTCAGTATTTATTGGATTGACCGATAATATAATGATTACTTAGTACCGAATACAAAATATCTGATACTCGAATAGGAAGTATCAGTATCTACTCGATACTTGGAAAAGTAATCGTTGCACACACAACTACTAAGCTCACGAATTAAAAGTGCCATTGATCTGCTCTAACATGCAACGCGAACCGAGGACGCAGGGGTCATCACGGGGGTGCGGGCGGCATCGAGACTGGTTTTTATATACGCGCTGTGCCGAAGGAAGGTTCAGATTCTATGTAGTGTAAAATTCTATTGGGACATGTCGTCCTCTCTTTCTATATTTCGTAATTAGCATGCGACATAACATCTAGGGTGCATAGAATTTGGTTCCAGTAAATAAAAGCGTTGTTTGATGGAGAGTTTGATCACGAATACAAACACATACATACCAGGTATTAATTCCTAGATTATATTCCAGTTTTTAGTGAATTTCTTTTGGGGTAATTATGAATTAAATTAAGGAATGATTAAAGTTTAATATTTTTTTAAGTAAAATTTGGGAGTGCACGTGCACATGTGCACTTATGGAAACCGCCACTGGTTTTATGACATCCATCAGTGTACCATACAGGTAATTAGAATATTAGTAATTAAATGGGGTCAGACCTGACCTTTGTAAAAACGGATTTTCTGCTCTCATCGTAATTTCAACTTCTCCTTGAAGTGATAAACATAATAATAAGGTAGAAACCCAAAAAAATTTACAATATTTTTTTTGACAGTGGCGGCCCGTGATCTGTAAAACTCGGGGGGCGCAAATTGCAAAGAGTAGGGGTTCTGATTTTTTAAAATTTTATTAACATATAAAAAATACGACAATGTGTTGAAAAAACTTAGATATCTATATTTCTCACCGTAAAACATTACTCTAAAAAAAAAAAGAAATGAAAATCAACATAGGATTTAGCTGCATCTATAAAGTTATGATAAACCATCATATATTTTGGTTGTTTTTAAAAAAGCCCCGTCTTATTTTAAATATTGTACTGTTCCTTTTGTTGCTTTACTGTTCAATTGAGGGATTTCTAATGGTTTTCCCATTTTAGAGCAATTGCTTTGCCAGTTACCTACATCGTTTTAGTTCCCCTTGTACAACGCAGTTGATTTTAATATTAGTTGCCAACCAAATACGTTAGAGCAAAAATACATGTTCAAAAAATGTGAAGCACTCATAGCTTGCTTTGGAAACAGCGGCAAATTTAAATTCGCAGACGCGAATTTTCAAGTGCGCATGCGTGTGTTTTGTCTCTCATAGCGATTTCGGCTTTTGCTCGAAAATTGCTCTGAAACAGATGCACGCGTTCGACTTAAAAACAAGCAGTGCTCTGCAAAAGATTTGCATGCTCGACTATTGCCCGCAAATCTCCGAGCGGGTGCTCTGAATTGCTCCATCTCGTTTGACGGAGCAACGTATCAGATCAAAACAAAAACATAACCCCATTTTTTAGATCTGATAAATTTGTTTCTAGTTTTGGTGTATTTGTGTTTTTATAAGTGTTTTCCGTGTTTTACACCTCGAAAATTTACATTTATATACTTCATTGCACCCAAATATTTTAAATCAAAAAATTATAAAACAACATAATTTTTTATTTGTTGACGTTATAAAACCGAGGAAATTTCGAGCAAGTGTTTGAAAAATCGTGTTCGCCCTTGCTCTGAAGGCGAGCAATCCCGCTCGATCTCAGATCACTCCCGGAGTGCTCGGAAAGAGATTCGTAACGTTACCGCTCTACCCGCGAGTGACTTCAAAGCAGTGAAGCCGAAATCGCTATCAGACACACAGCTGCTGTGTGGGTATACGCCATATTTGTTGCTTGTTTACATTTTGCGGTGTTTTGAGTTTGTCGTGTAAAATTATGTTTTTTTTTCTGTGAAAAATGGGAAATAAGTCACGTGAAACATGTGCGGTTTGTGGAAAAATGTCCGGCAGAAGTAAGGGAGTGCTATTCCATAGGTAAGTACTTGTATTTTTCTTAAGAATTTGTTAATAAAGTTAAGCGTAAACATATTAATTGTAAGTCCTATTTTTTTTGTAAAGAACTTTGTAAATTTCAAACAATAAATGCTATATAATAATAATAAATAATAAGAGTGGTTTTAAAAATTGAATACTCTCCTTGGCGTCCACAATAAATCTGCACAATTAATTTTAGCAAAACTGCAATTTTAATCCACAATTTGATAAATTTTCAATCAACTAGTTTTTTGACAATTGTCAAATAATATAATAACGTAACGGAGTATGTTCTAAAATCACCAAAACTGACACATGCGCAGTAATTGAAATACTGTCTACCCGAAAAAGGAATTTTAATTAATAAATGGGTCCTGGCTTCAAGCATCGCGTGTGAGAATGCATGGATATGCCCTATATTTATGCTCTAACGAATTTGTTGCCAATACTTCCTCAGATAACCTACAGGCTGTTGAGGGAGAATTATTATTATTAGTATTGTTATTAAAAATATTGCAAGTGAAAAGTGTTAAACTACCAGCCTTTGCATATTACCCTCTGGGTAAAGGAAAAAAAAAGTGAGAGGCGTTTGTTTAAAATACACAAAACCTATTTTAGTATGTACTACATCGACGATTACAAAAAGCGATATTGTATTTCACCTATTTATTGGCTGTTTAGAATTGCTAATATGACATTATCGATATGATGTGGGCGTGCTTTGTACTTATAATGTTGGTACCTATTAATGTTATAAGAAAAATCATTATTTTCTTTAAGATTTCCATTGTAATTAGGTCACCTGGTGAAGGTCACAAATATAATGGATTTGACAAACATCGAAGCAAACTCCGTTTTGAGTATTTAGAGTTCTTTTAAAGAAATCAAACCTTATCGAATAAATTTTAAAATTTTACGCTAGCGAAGTTATAACGAAGTCCTCTTACATATGGTGTTACTCGACCAAGTTTCGCTATCTATATCTCTATATATCAACATCTATTCACAGAAGACCTGACCGCTAAAGAAATCCCCCTCGCGTCAATAAAACTCATCAGAGTTACACACCCTGGAGACTCGAGAAGATAGGAAACCTAGGAATGGCTGCAGTGCAGTGACTGTGGCTTGCCACCAAGCAGATTGGAGTCACGATCGAGGTGTTTTAGTTTGTAGGAATCCGACAATAACCGGCTCTCCTGGTAGAGGAGAAAGGACTCCGGCAGTAAAGAAGCCCAGGTGTCTTATGCCTATTTCCCCTTGACACCCTTGAAAAAAAAAGCATATATTATTATTCTCTTGAACAGCGTTTCTCAAACAAGGGTTCTCGGAAACCTAAAAGGTCCGGGAGCAATGCCTTAGGGATCCGTAAACTACTTGATCAACTAAGCGAAAAAAACGAAAATCATAGAACATTGAATTAAACAAATTCACTTTTCTGATATAGCCAGTAGCTGGGGGTCCACAACAGGATTCCCCCACAACAAAAGGGGTCAGTAGTCAAAAAACACTGCTGTAGAAATTTACTCGCATCAGCTTCCAATTTCACATCTCGATGGTATCTCTCCTCATAAGTTTTTGCGTACTAATTTTTATAGTCTCTGCTACCGTTCCAATTATTAATCACTATGTTTTAAGTACTTTGTTAGTAGAACCCAATAGTTGAATAGCGTATCACTATACAGGTTTTACTATTAAATTTGTCTATAAAGCAGGAAATTATTATGAGTACTGAAATTGGACCATATTTCAATTAGCCATTACATTTTTCTTTACTTGATCTCAAGTTCTTTTTTTTACTTGTGCTTTCCAGCGCGATTTTAGTTAGCATTTCAAGTGTGGTAAATATCTTGGGATATTTTGATTGATTTGATTATGGTATGTGAGAGTATTATTAATTGTGATTTGTACGAGATTCATATTTTTGTTTGTAAAACCTGCTTTACTTTTTCTCAAATTTCAGTGTAAATCTTTCTATTTTACTCTAAACTCTATCAGCTATAGGTATATGCGTCTAAAATATAAGAATATTGCTGTTTGATGGATATCCTCTATTAAACAATGACTACATATAGAAAGACTGCAGAAAAACTTTTTTATAGGGCTTGGATATAACTGGCAGCAAAGATATTGGCCTAGAATAGGACACGACATAGAGGAAAATTTCATCGAGGTAGAATATATGATTGGTGTATTTACTTGTTTTGAAATCATAATAAGTTCGCAACTTTTTACAGTGTGGGAGACTCATTTAAAAGAAAAGTCAATTGACTAAATTATCATCAAGGCTTTTCAGGTAAAAACTAGTTGTCTGTCTTTTTGTAAAAGTGATAAAATATTTGAGCCTATGTTTTCAATTTTTCTTTGGGGTACAAAATTTGTAAATTTATAAAAAAAACTTTTAAAGGCTTTTAAAGGTGGATTTTTGGGTGGCAAACAGTTTAACGATTATTGTGTTAAACACCAACATTCAGTAATGCCACAAACCGGTAGGCCCTATTTATTGGGTCATTGTACCAGACAGTGGTGTAAGCAACATGGTAAGATGTACTATAAATAGGTCCCATAATTCTGTATGAACTGGGTACCGCAGAAAGCACATATGCAATCAGTTATTAAATTGCTGGCTTATAAATTTCTTGATCAATACCATAGGCAACCCAATCAGCAAAACAGGTGAAAGTAGCACCAAAGAAGTCTTGCAGTGTGGCTACCTATCGTAGCTAGTGGTACTCGGTTGAATTTATAAAATGAATATTGTGAATTTAAAATCTGTGAACAGTAGTATTAAAATCCAACAATTTTTTTAATTAAGCTTTCTAAGAATTATTTCTTCTGTTTGGCTACAGGGATTTTGGTGGTTCGGATAAGCTGTGTAAGTGCGAGAAAGACTCTTTGCGCAAGTTTTTACCAGTGTCTTAGAGAAGTACCTAAAAAAGCAATAGCATGTCATGATGTTTAAAAAAATAATAAAACTATGGGATATTTACTATAAGCGCTAAATTCAGCTAAAATTTAGTAAAAAACAGAAAAAGAAACATGCAAAACCCTTCTCTAGAAATATTCATTTAATCGAGGAACATGAAAACACTAAAAAGTCGAGCACAAATACGATAATTGTACCAAACAAAACTGCGCAAATAGGTTCAGTGCGCAAAACTCAGGAAAAATATATAAATTTTTTGGTAAAAGTTTCTTGTAGGGTAGGAAGGCGAATGTCAAGGGCCCATTCTTAATAAAAGTAATGCTCAAGGGGGGTTTGGCATTGCGCTATACACAATGTTTCCAGCGGGGTAGCGTGCCTTAAGGGGCTGGGGAGACAGCGGCGTAACGTGCCTGGCGGGGCCGGGGGGGGGCCGACAGCTAAAAAGGGCGCCCTCAAAAAAAACAAAAAAAAAAGGTCATGTCTTTAGTTTCCTTTCCCGGCCCTGCTCCTTTATAAAGCTTAGGGGGCTTCGGGCACCCATGGGGCGCCAGTACCCTCGGGACGGGGGGGGGGGGGCGACGCCACTGTGGGAGGGGTTCAAGGCTGGAAAGAGCACCCATAAAAAAAATTGCGACCAAAACAAAAAAAACAAGTCATCATGTCTTTAGTTTATTCTCATTTTTGTTAGACAGCCGATTTGCTTTTGCCGGCCACAGCACCCAGCACCCATGGGGCGCCAGTACCTTCGGGGCGGGGGGGGGGCAACTAAACCAGATTTTATAGGCATTGTTTAATGGAGTATTGACACGAGCTTATACAAGCAGTGACCAAAATTAAGAATCCTATTCTGCTGTAGAGGGGCGCGTATCATTGTCCGAACATAATCTTTGCAATATCATTTAAAAAATTTACTCAGAGCTTCTTGACTTTTATTAAATAAAAAATTCTAAGTAGGTAATTCAATTACTGTCAGTGCTTTACGATTAAATTAGGTGTTGCGTAAAGTTTGTACGTTACCTACGAGAAGACAAGGCCTACCAACACTTTGAGGGGGCATCGGGCAGGGAGAAAGAAACTGATGATAGCATGATAGCCATATGGTTTTGGGTAGTAAATGCGGTAAATTTAAAATTACAAGCACAAAAATTTGTTTAAAAAGGAATTTTATCATTTTGTTTACAATTATTTTATATCAAATTTCAATAAACAAAACTATTTATTTCTTCGTTTACGACCTCGCTGATTGTATTGTAATGGAGCAGTACTATTAATATAGAGCACAATAAAATTTAACAGGATATAATACCTTAACCCTCACCATTATTACCACCCAAAACCCAACATGGCGTAAGCCTTATTTACCCATCTTTTAAGTACAAATTTAGTAAAAAACTAATTACTTATAAAAAACTAAGAATTTTTTTTAATACTTAATTTAAAAATTTTTTTAGGAAAAATTATTTTTTAAAAATATGTTTGTGTACACAATCTTAAACCTCGTCTGCGGCGTATTGTCCCCGGGGCGATATTCTGTTACGAGCTATTTTATTACAGAGATTTTTCTACATTGTGATTCAGCTTATTATAAAGCTAAAGCTTTAGCCGAGAGGAGCGATTTTCTCGGGCATTAGACTATACCACCCGATTAAAAAAATTAAAATTTTGCTAAAATTAAAAACAAAGAACGCTTTTTTATCTCCTTGCCTATTTACTTAGTCTACCTAGAAAACGTTAGAGAAATAAACATCAACAAAAAATGTTTAAAAAATAAAAATATATAAAGTAGGGGGAAGGGTGATGGCAAACGTTACGTAATTTTCTAGGGGGGGTCAGTGGTTTCGTTACAGGGAGGTTATTAAATTATTATTAAATTACGTAACGCAAAATTTCGGAATTTTTGCGTTACGTAATTTAAGGACAGGCCCTGATTCCCTTTACAATGTCTTACTAAACACTTGAACGGCATTCCTGTCTGGTCGATCACAACAAAAAAAAACAATAAAGATCCCCGAAAAATTTAAACTTTGGGAAAAAACACAAAAATTATCTCTATTCACATAACCTAATACGCACGGCTAATGAAGATCGATGGCCTATGCCCCGCTAACCGACCAACGGTGGATAGAATCCGGTGTTCGGATTTTATATATATTATGTTGAATTTTCACGTTACTGGTGGTCCAGCTGATTAATGTAAACAAAAGTTAATTATGATATGAACAACTAATATTTTTTGAATTTTTTGAAAACTAAGGCAATTTTCCTACTATTTTTTAGTATATTCTTATTCTATAAAATAATTTTTTTTAGAAATACCAATCGTTATTTTTTTTAGCCCGCTTTATTTCTCTTTACACAAAAATGAAAATTCGAAGAAAATAATGTGTTCGTTTCAGCTTTAAAAATAATCCGCAGACCTACATCTTTGTTTACTTAAGTCCTCGGTTCACCTTTGATACTAAACGATCACATTCAGTTTGACTTATAGTTTAAGTTTTGTGTAATAAAAAATAAAGCAGGCTAAAAGAAAATAACGACAATACGTCTAGAAAATTACATTTTATAATGATGTACTAGAAAACTATCGGAAAATTGCCTTAGTTTTCAAAATATTCAAAAAATATTAGTTGTTCCGTTGTTCATATCATATCTAACTTTTGTTTACAAAAATCAGCTGGACCATCAGTGACGTGAAAAATATATAAGATCCGAACAACGGTCTATTCTATCCACCGTGCCGCTAACCGCCTCCCCCTCACAACACGTCCACAGGCCTTGTTATCCAGTGGGCTTTGGTTTGTACATAATCGAATTAGACTTTTTATACCTAGTTTTATAACAAGCCATAGTAGAGGCGGTGTCCGGACCTCCGTCTCGTGTCAAGGTCCCCGCTGACTTGACTTTTCTCTGTTTATAATTGACATACATTGAGGCGTTTTCTTAGAAATCTTATTGTAATATTATATTAGTACCTACTAGTTAGGTATTATTGTTATTATATGGTGTGTTCCAAAAGTTTGAAATCACCTATAGTCGTGGATCTCATAACATACTGATTTGCTAATGAATCAATGTCTTTTTTTTTTTGCTAAATATTTTTTTAGTTTAGACGGTGAAGTTTTTTTACTAAGAAATTCAAGAATTTTTTGGACCAACTTCTTCAAGGTCAAGTATAAAAATCGTAGATTTATTTGACAAAGAGTATCAGGCAAAATTAAACCCTCTTTGAGGAAAGAAAATTGCCTACCATGGGGATGGGGGTGCTTAATGGGCCGGCCCACTGGGTCTTAATGTGGTGTGAATAAGTTGTTATTGTCCCCTACAGATTGCACCTGTTAATATAGTAGTCTTGTGGCCGGATTGCATTAGTAGAAAAGTCCAATCAAATTAACTCAGGGGCCGCTAGTGCATAAGGGCTGCAGAGCTGCAGAACCCCCAAAATTTTCACATTATTTGACTATTTTTCAGCCGCTGCTATTTTTCAAATATAATTATTTTATTTCTAAAATTATTGGAATAGCATTATATTTTCGGTCCGGTGTTGGTATAGTAGACCTTCAAATCGCTTACGTGTGTTGAGTATGACGCCGCGCGCCGTCGTCGAAGGCCGCATTTCACAGTCGGTCAAATGAAGTTATTGGCATTGTTGCGCTGCTAAATTGCAACACAACGTAGCTGGGCGGCTAACGAGATCTGTGCTCGGCTAGGAACCCCTTCCTTCGCCCCGCACCGCACTTGCTCAAGGGTTTAGAAAGCGAAATCTAGGCAAAAATAGAGCTGCAAAACTTGCAGTTCCAGTACAATTCCGGGCGGGCGGGCTTAGCGTTGCGTGTTTGCGGGCGCATTTATTTATTTAGAAGACGCCAAACGCATGAGCGGGAGATTATGGTCGTGTTTGTTGTTTGTTTTTGTATAATTGTGTCGGCAGAACTCACAAACTTTACTGTCACGAGCCGCCACTGAATTAACTGAATGAATGAATGAATGAGGTCTTTTATAATATTTTTAAAATGACACTACACATTTTGGCGAAATTACAGTGAAATTTTCTTAGACACCATCCTGGAAATATCTACGGGCCAAATGGGAACTCAAACCGATGATCTTATTCGTTTTATTCGATCAAAAATTCTATCAGGCAAATTTGTTGGTCAAAAATGTTCACCGTGTAAAACGGTTATAATAAAATTTTAAAATGACCAAATAACATGCTGATTTTTATCGCAAGCAATGCAGAAAAGATTGGGGCACTATGTATGTACAGAAAGCGTTTATTGAACAATTTTGTCTATTCGCAATAGTTCTAATTTTCTATTTTTTTTAAATCAAAACTGACTTTGACTGGAACCCCTCGAACTTCTCTTACTGTTCGCATATGGACGCTTGGAAAAACCCGAAACCTCCCAAAAACATCGAACTTGGATATCCTGTACAGAAACAGTTTAATGAACCTTTTAATCTATTCGCACTGGTTCTAATTTTCAATTTTTTTTAAATTAAAACTTACTTTGACTGGAACCCCTCGAACTCCTCTTGTTGTTCGCTTATGGACGCCTCGAGGTCAAGGTAAGAACCATAGTCGCCGTCTTTGTACAACTGAAGTGCCGCGTCATCCAACTGTAACAAAATAAATTATTTGAAATAAATAAGAGCGTTTTAAATCGTATTTTTTTCATCTTGTTCAGAAAGAAGCAAACCACAGGAGTGCGCCACATTTTAAATCAGGAGGTTCAATGCCCAAAAATCAGAAAACTTTTTGCTAGCGGGTTATGAAGATAGGTGTAACAAAACGAGATTTAAAAATAAATGATATTTTTGCCACTTTTAAGTTTTTATATATTTTTAATTAAATACATCAACAAGCCTTAACTACATAAAAGACTAGATTAAGAACAAATAAAATTTATGAAAACCAGTGTTTAGATATGATATTCACGATCGCTGTATTTTTAAAAAAGTTGGATTTGACTAATCTATCCTTGAGCCACTAGCATCAAAATGATTTATGTATATTTGGTAACGCTAAACAAATTTAAAAGTATATTTTCATTTTTTCAAAACACCCAATGTAATTTTGATTTTTAACTTATTTCTATGTCGATGCATTTCTTGCTTACGCTAGTGTCTTAACTTTTGTCTACAGTATTTAAAGCATTTAAATTCAAAGACCAAAAAATCAGAAAACAATTTGCTTGCAGGTTATGAAGATAATATATTTTTATATATGGTATTTTTGGCATTTATAAGTTTTAATACATTTTTTATTAAATATTGTTTTCTACATCAACAAGCCTTAATTACATGCAAAACTAGATTAAGAACAAATAAAATTTGTTACAGCCAGACCTGTTTTTAGATATGATTTTCAGGATCGCTGTATTTTTATAAACGTTGTATTCGGCTAATCTATCCTTGAGCCACTAACATCAAAATGATTTATATTTTGTAACTGTAAACAAATTTAACAAACTGTTTTCAATTTTTCAAAACACCTAGTAATTTTGGCTTTTAACTGATTTCTATGTAGACGCATTTTTCGCTTACGCTGGTGTCTTGTCTCTTTGTCTACAACGTTTAAAGCACAATTTTTGTATAAATTAGAGTTCAAGCCAATCAACGGCAAGCCGCTAGAAGTTTGAGATGACAGCATTCGTTAGTTAGTTTTCGTACGCTTCACTTCGGTTCATTTAAGGGAATAATTTTTTAACTTGGGCGATGGTAACTTTTGTCAATTCTTGTAACTTGATATAAAATTATTCTTTTTGTTATTTATAACTATTTTGACCTTTACTTTTAGAGCTTATAAATTTTAAAGCTTTTTATTAATGTTAATTCTAGTGCTTTAAAATATTATTTCATTTTATAATCTTTGAACATCAAATACAAGCCATTCGTAATCTGCAACGAGGTAGGCCATTGAAATCGGTTTGGTGGTTCCCAAACTAATAGTTTTTGTTTCAACTATTGTTTTGCAGCCTATACAATTATCTTGATAATTCTGTCTGCGTTATTTTCGTCGTAGATTTATTATTACTAAACCGATTTCAATAAAATAAAAAGTATCATTATAAAAATCGTTTCCTCTTTCAAGATAACTATTAAACATTTTCGCTATTTTAAAATATTTCGGGAAAAACTGAACTGAATTTAATATACTGCGCGATTCTTATAAATTTAAAAAAAGTCCAAAACTTTCTCAAAACATAAAACACTAAACGAGTCTCTTTTAAGGTCAAGTTTAAATTTGTCCGCATTCTTTACCTTATTAAAATCGGTTCGGCAAAATTTAATGTTATGAGGAAAAACAAATATTTCGATACCTGGTATATTAGGGGGTCAGGGCACCCCCGTCAAACACCCTCGTGCGCACGCCTATGAAGCAAACTCGTGATTTTAGTTGTCTGTTCAAGTTTAATGTGGCTAAAATCAATTTGAATGCGATTCTTTTTTCATTTTGGTACTCGATTTAGGTTTCATTTGACATTGGGCTTAAATTTTTAAGTGTTTTTGGTCGTTCACTGCAGAAACGTCAAGTTCATTTGTGGGATAACTTTGTGGTTAATAGGTGACGAAAGGTAGTCGTCGAGCCACCTAAACAAACTTTTTCAACGCGTTAAATTTTAACACTAGAAAACTGCCATTTCAAAATAAAACAATAAAAATAATTTACGAACCGTAGTGTTGTCCATCCGGAAAAATAGGTCCCCACAGGTTTTCAGGTACGTGGTGCACAACGGGCCCAAAAGATCACAAATGAAATGAGAGAATAATAGTCCAAAATGGAATTATTAACAACCGAAGCTAAGATTTTTTTAGCAATTTTCCACATATTTCATAAATACAAACATAAAATAGCATAAAATACGGCTTCATGGGGTCTCGCCCCCCCCCCCCCAAACTGTCTCGGGCCCAACCCTAAACTTTTTCTATATACGCCACTGATTGTCGACATTTTTGCGGATCGACTAAACTACGATTCATTTAAATTATTTTCGACTCGTACTAGTCTATCATTTTTGGCATTTTGCGGTTCGACAAAGTACTGAGTCTTTCAAATTATGTTCGATCAATTTATTTTCGACTTTTTTACGGTCATGATTATACGCTTTGACGAATTTTTTTAGACCATTCTACATGTTGACAAAACCGTTCGATGTTCTTGTGGTCCAACCTTAAACAAATAGGGGTGTCTCGGTATTAAAGTCAAACTTTTGTTAATTAAGGTTCCGTTGTTACCGAGGTAGTGAGAGCGACTCGTCAGAAGTCACCCTGGAAGTTTTAAGAGACGTTAAAGCATGCATTTTTTATCAATTAATTGATAAGGTACAGATCTGATAATTGCAAGTACTTATTTTGTTGTTCAAAATTAAATTAGGTACTTGCAAATCGTCAGAAGACGTGATGGATGAGTGACGGAGATATTATAGTCTAAGAGCAGCTGCGATGTGGTAGGGGTGTTTAAAAGTTCATCCGAATATCCTGAAATTTTAGGGAGTAAAAAGTTGCTTTTTTTTAAATACACCATCAGATAAGTCATCCTGCCAATATAAACTGAGGGAAGAGGGTTACTCATCACTAGTAGAGAGGGTTTTTTAGTGTTTTTTGCTTAATTAAAACTCTGAACTCGCTCCACCTAATGGACTCATTTTTTTTTCTGTATCAAACTTTGTGCTATGATCCTAAACAGTTTAATTTTTGTTTATACCTTCTATTATTTCACATAGTTATTAATATAAATCACGAATGTTACTGTACTGAGCTGTCCATTACAAGAGAAGGTAACCCTGACCCTGAACTTGACATAAAATGCATGCGAAAATATCCGCGCGGGATTAGATCACGTATTAAACAAATTAAAATGACTGGCCTGACAATAATCAGATTTAAAAAAATTTAGGAACATTTTAGCTTCTTTCAGGCCCTACAGGTTCAGACACTGCCTTTGGTATGGAGAGTAGAGGTGTTTATTTTCGTTACTTTGGAATACTCGTTACTAATCGTTACTCGACTACTAAGTAATTAATTTATATATTCTTTACTATCGTTACTTTGATTACTGTTACTGTATTTAATTTATTCATACAATTAGTGCAAAATTCTTGGACTGTCGTTAATTCGAAGATCATTTACTTTTAGGTATATTTTGGTTGTTGATATTATGGAAATATTCCATATCCATTTTAAAATGCGAGCTAAAATTAAAAAAAATAAAGGTAGAAATTACGTAGGAACTGTTCTGTGTACAACTTTGTTTTCAGAATCTAATGCCTTACACACAAAGAAATACATACTTAAAATATAAAAGTAAATGAAAATAGAGACAAAAATAACAATCTTGAACGAGAACTCAAAAAATACACACGCATCAACGAGACGTATCGCAAGGGAACAAACTAACAGACAAAGAAAACAAAATATTGCGTCATCCGTCAACGGTATGCGTGAGCTAAGAGAAAAACGTACTTCAGGGAATCACATAATATAAAATGCTTTAGTTACTTAAGTTATCATAGTTACTCCCTGATTTTGGATTACCGACTTTCGAGTGATTACTGAATACTAAAATAATCGAAGGAATCAAAATAATCAGAGTAACGAGAGTACCTAATCATTTAATTCTCGGATCGGTATTCGTTACTCCGTTATTTGTCGAGCAACGAATAGTTATTTTTTAACACCTCTAATGGAGAGACATGAGACTCCCCCGAACATCGAACGGGGAGGAACTACCCCTCCACCCTTGGCAGGGGGTGGTTCACCCACTTAAGCGTGTTTTTTGACAATTTTTTGCTCGTAACCCGACAACTTTTTAAAAAATCCTCTAAAGATAATTTTTTTTATAGACAAAATTTCCTATCCATCGATGTACGTAAGTCTCTTCTGAAGAGAGTGGTGCACGTGCCATGGTGGTACCAAAAAGAGGTGTTTTTTGTCCTTAACAGATTGTTTTTCTTCAGTTACATATTACCTTTAAGTTAGATATACACCACGTAAGTTGGCGGCATATGGGAAACTTTTTTATTATTAGCTTTACGAAAAAAAGTTATTCTTCATAAAAAGTTCTGCATAGGCCAAAACCTAAAATGCAACCATCAGATGTTAAATTTTTTCAGTCATATTACGAGGTTTGTCAAAAAATGTGATTTTTGCTCTAGAGTAAAGTACCTTTCTTTTTGACAATATTGAAAATTGTTATAAAGAAAAGATGTTTAGAATTAAAAATAGCTTTCAAATATTCAACATTGTTTATTTACATGAAAAAAATATTTTTTTCTACATTTTCTCTGCGATTATATTGGAAATTTAAGTATGCACATGAATGCATTGCATTTATTAATTATAAATTTTTTTAATGTAAATAAACAATGTTGAATATTTGAAAGCTATTTTTAATTCTAAACATCTTTTCTTTATAAAAATTTTCGATATTGTCAAAAAGAAAGGTACTTCACTCTAGAGCAAAAATCAAATTTTTTGACAAACCTCGTAATATGACTGAAAAAATTTAACATCTGATAGTTGCATTTTAGGTTTTGGACCATGCAGAACTTTTTATGAAGAATAACTTTTTTTCGTAAAGCTAATAATAAAAAAGTTTCCCATATGCCGCCAACTTACGTGGACACACTGTTATATTTTTAAAACAGCCGCCTTTATAAATAAAAATAAATGTGTTTCTAGGAATCCTTAAATCAATTAAAACTCTAACTGTCATTTTCGTAAATAATAAAAAAAGGTGAGTAAAAAATAATTTCTGGTTATTTGTAATAACATATGAATAAGGTGGTTAGCAGTAGCACCGACCGAGGGTGTTCACAAGCTCGAGCATTTGATTGGAAGCCCAAACGGGCTCGGCAGCTGTTTCTCTTTTGTTGAATGATTTGCATTGAAAACGGACGCCGCTGAAGAGTTTGTCATAAGCCGTACCCCACTGACTAACATATCGTTAAAAAGAAAATTTTATTTTCTAATAATAAAGAATTAGATATTTTCCCTAAGAAGCTTAGTTTTTGAGAAAATCTAAAAAAAATCTAAAAATTTCAGGTTTTGGGGGGTCTGGGGGTTCTTGGGGGTTTTTGCAGCTAACATTTAAAATACTAATATAATTTTATTTTTAGGTTAGATTTCACACATTTTTTATGCAGTTTTGAGTCATTGTGGCTTTAGGGCGTCACCTTAGTTAAATTTTCCAAATGTCGAATACGACTATAAGAGGAGGGAAGATAAAATAACATTAGACCAAAAACTGGCCCGGCCAATCGTTAATGTGACCTCTCAGCTAGAATCTATTGTCAAACTGCGGTCCTCATATTTTGCATACTCAACTACCTCTAGCGCCTGTACTGTAATGTAAATATGTCACGATGTAACCGCCAAAATAAAAAAGACAAACTAGATAGTAATTTTAAACATTAGATTAATTTCAATGGGTATTGCTTCGCCAATATATTTTATTTTAAAAGGTACCTTGTGAAACGTGTCGTAATTTACATTATGACGGGTAATTTCAATAAAATGTCTGTTTAGAGACAACATGCGGGTGTTAAGCTCTTTGAAGATTACATATTAAAAGTTTATTTTTAGAATAGCAAGCCATGTAAGCTGTTTTTTATATAAGATTGGAAAATCCTGCAAAATATTTCAGAAAAAAAATGGTAATTTTTGGATTCAAAAAGGAAAATTCTAAAAAATACAAGACGTTGTATTTACCATAAAGAACCAGAAAAAAATTTAGGAAGGGGGATTAATAGATTTTTAATAAAAATTCGAGTTTTGGGCAATTTTTATGTTATTTTGTGTTGCTGAGAAATCTCATTAAACATAATTATTCAACTCTTTCAGGGAGATTGATCCCCCTTGTTCCCCCCTAGGTACGGCCTTGTAAAGGGCCGTTGGCATTTTGCTAACAATATTTCTTTTAAAATATATATATTTATTTTTATTTAAAAAATAGGTACCTATATTTTTTTGACGTTTCTGAGGGCACGGCAGTGCCTCGCCAAGTTCGCGCGCCGTAACCATCTTTTCTGGAAACATTTCAGCCGATATTTGACCTACCTAAAACTCTACTTCGGAATGAGCTACGAATCTCAAACTTTGCACAGTCGTAGATCTGGAACTAACAACCCCTCCAAGTTTCATGGAATTCCATAAAGTAGTAAAGTAGTTACGAAATTTCAAAAAACGTCGAAATTGCCACTCACTCACTGACTCACTCACTCATGTATAGATCATCAATATTCTACTGTACAGCGTGTCCCATTTTCGATGGGATTAAATGGGAAACTCGGTTATTATTAAAGATATCGATTTCCTGATTGCACCTTACCTTATATCAATATCTTTAATAATAACCGAGTTTCCCATTTAATCCCATCGAAAATGGGACACGCTGTACTTCCAGACATGCTACAAAGCTGAAATTTGGCAGACTGATAGAAATTATGACCAAACCCCTGGAAAAAATCAAAAACCCCCTAAATTTTAATTTACTCCCCTCCCCTATACATTTAAAGTTATGTTAAAGTAGCATTGCCCACTTCCAGAAATGCTAGAGAGTTGAGCTTTGGTAGACTGATAGGAACTATGATAAAACTATAGGAAAAAATCAAAACACCCCAAAATTCTAATTTACTTCCCTCCCCTATAAATGTAAAGTTAAGTAAAAGTAACATTGCCTACTTCCAGACATGCTAGAGAGCTGAGCTTTGGAAGACCGATGGTAACTATGATAAAGTTATAGAAAAAAATCCCAAAATTCTAATTTACTTCCCTCCCCTATAAATGTAAAGTTATGTAAAAGTAACACTGCTCACTTCCAGAAACGCTAGAGAGCTGAACTTTTTAAGACTAAAAGACAATATAATAAAACTATATGAAAAAATTTAAAAACACCAACATTTTAATTTACTTCCCTCTCCTATAAATGTAAATTTATATAAAACTAACATTGCACACTTCCAGAAACGCTAGAGAGCTGAGCATTGGAATGCTGATAGAAATTATGATAAAACCATGGGAAAAAACTTAAAAAGTCCAATATTTTCATTTACTCTCCTCCCTTATACATATAAAGTTATGTAAAAGTAACATTGTGCACTTTCAGAAACGCTAGAGAGCTGAGCTTTGGAAGGCTAATAAGAACTACGATAAAACCATGGAAAAAAATTAAAAAACCTCAAAAATTTAAGTAAGGCATTGCAAAAGTTTTGAACAATATTCCGCATATTTTACTACTTTAAAAATTAAGTATTATCCAGTTCCTTTAAAAAAGAAGTGAAATCATAACAAAAACATTTCATGTAAAAAAAGGCCAAGTACGCGAAAATGGCATTCCGTAAAAAGAATTGAGATAAAAGTAAAGCCAAGTTCTCCAATAGAAATTTCAAAATGAAAGGTTCTTACTAGTTTGGAAATATTTTTCTAAACTTGGCTATTACGGCTGTAAATGACTCTTAGGCACCGTGCTAAATTGAACATAAAGAAGTTTGACTGTAATAGCAATAGCATTTTGAAATTTGTATTGGAGAACTTGGCTATACTTTTATCTCAATTCTTTTTACGGAATGCCATTTTCGCGTACTTGGCCTTTTTTTACATGAAATGTTTTTGTTATGATTGGATGTTCTATAAAAATATCGCTTTTGGAAAATGTAACGACGTAAATAATATATTCATTTAAAAAGGTAATCCCTTTTGCCTTGAAGTTTTCCTAAATTTTCGCTAGCATTATTTTAAGCTTGAAAACTTCTTAAATATCAATGATAGGTTTAAGTGAAGGTCTTTATACTTTTACACGGGTTGCCTACAGAATTTGACCAGTCATGTAAACTTAATTGGACGACTCACATAGTTGTGTTTTTCTGTTTATATTAAAAAATATATCTATACATGTCATGGATCAAACGGAGTGAGTTGATGGGGTTGATAAGTTGATAGAAAAGTTTTACGCGCAAAATGATGGACTCCCAATGGATTCGTCTCTTTCGCCAGTGGTAGCAGTGGTTCGAGGACCATGCGATCAACACAGAAAGAGTTAAATCAAAACTATGGCTACGATACATGGATGGCACATTTATTATATGGCCGGAAAATAAGAAAACTACAGAATTTTCTACACCATCTGAACGGTATTCGACCAACAATCAAGTGCACCATGGAAATTGAAAAAGATTCGGCCTTACCTTTTTTGGATGTTCTTGTCAAAGGATTAGACAGAAACATTCAAACCATTGTATATAGGAAACCTACACACACGGGACAGCACCTAAATTTTAAGTCTAATCATTCGGTTGCTACAAAATAAGGAGTTATAAGAAGTTTGTATTTAAGAGCCGTAAATATTTGTAGTAATAATGAAGAATTAACCACAGAAATTAACATTAAAAAGGACTTACCACAGAATGGTTATTTCGAGAAATTAATAAACTTAACTATATCTAAAATTAAAAACAAACCAAATGTAGCAAATTTTTAAAATAATAATCCGTTGGGTGTTACAAGCATTCCATATGTTCAAGGGATTTCAGAAAACATAAGACGAATAGCTAAACACTATAATATAAAAACAGTATTTTCTTCGGGAAATACGATAAGAAGTTTTGTAACTAAAACAAAACCAGACAATCCCTCAAATAATAAGGAATGTATTTACCAAATCCCGTGTGAGTGTGGTAAATCATATGTAGGTTAAACGAAACGCCCTCTTCAGGTTAGAGTAAATAAACATCTAAAAAGTACCCAATTAGGGATATTGAAAAATCCGGTTTAGCAGATCATGCATGGTCAAATGATCACAGGATTCAGTGGTTAGAAGCTAAAGTTTTGCATAAGGAGTCACTGGCGAAAACGAAAGTTTATTGAAGCTGCGTTTATAATGCAGAATAAAGAAGTTTTCAGTCAACCAAGCACGGACATACCAAACATATGGAAACCACTCCTTAAGGAAAACAAGCGTCTAAGGATTAAAAAAGGGGCGGGCAGTCACACCTGACTCCACACCAAGTAGTATAAGTAGTAGCCTAGAGACTAGATTGTTTAGTTTACACTTGGTAACGGGTAGAGATACTTACTAACCGAAACGTCGTGTTTAAAATAAGTAAAGACAATGGAAGTCCGAAATTTTATTTCTACTCAACCATTGTCTACGAGTTTCAAACAAAGATAGAACTTTTATAAGGATACGGATCAGACAAAAAGTCGACTGTCTTTCGAAAATAATAGGACTCTTGGTAAGTAAAGAAGATAATCTTAAAGAATGTTTCTGTTTTATTCATAATAATAATTTAGACTAAGCACATGCATAGACTCTGACACAACAATTAATTTCAAAATAATAGTTACTGATACTTGGCACATTTATCTGCATTTGTCCCATGTTTAAAGATTAAGTTAATAAATTAGAAGCCTTGTTACTTAGTTAGCCAAGTTGCAGATTTGATACCAGACATACCTACACACTAAATGCCATTTCTCTTAAGGATGTGGTAGTTTTCCGAGTGGCTACAGAGAATCGCTTAATGCATTGGGTGTACAAACAACGGGGAAGGTTTCTGTGCTGATTATGCCGAATTCTTAAGGCTAGATCAAATATGTTATAGCATAAATACTACTACTATGTCGGTTTAGAACGTTTTTCTACGTTGTCCGACGCCTATTCTCCACCTCCTTTGACCATGACAGTCATTTTCCGTCAGATTTTTTGACGCATTGATCTTTGGATTGACTGTTGCCATTCCAGTTTAGGACGCCCTCTTTTTCTGCGCCCTATTGGTTGCCATTCTAGGACCTGCTTTGGTAATCTTTCGTCGCTCATCCGTTGTACATGGCCGTACCATATCAGTTGCCTTTTAGTGATGTCATCAGTTATGCTTCCCCCCATTCTCATTCTTTCTTTTATGATCTCATTTCTTATATGATCTGTTCTGGATATTCTCATCGATCTTCTTATTGCATCCATTTCGACACTTTTCATTTTTGCTTTGTATTTTTCGGTTACGCGAGAAGTCTCTTCCATACAACAGCGTGCTTTTGACCATTGTTTCATATATGTTAAATTTTACATTCTTTTTTATCTCTGTGCTCCATAAAATACTGTTAAGACAACCAATAACCTTTTTTGCTTTTACTATTCTTTTTTCCAGCTCTTTACAGTCTCTTCCTGTCTTATCAAATGTGACACCCAAATATACATACTCATTGCATGGAGATATTGTTGGTCCATTTTCTAGTTCTAATTCACTTGATTCGTTTCCAATACATAAGTACTGTGTCTTGTCCACGAGCTACTGCTATATATATTTTAAAAAGAGTTGGAGAGATACAACATCCCTGTCTTAAGCCTTTCGTTACCAGGAATTCTTTTAAAAGTCGATTTCCAATTTTAATTTTAGATTTTGACCCTTTGTATAGTTCTTTTATCGCTTTTATGTATGTATGATTGATATTAGTCTGCTCTAGCACTGTCCATAATTTTTCTACTGGCACGATATCATATGCTTTTTGTAGGTCCACAAAGGTAACATGAGTCTCTGTATTTCTGGCGCTCCTTTTCTCAATTACTTGTTTAAGACAAAAAACATTATTACTACAAGATCTCCCTGCACGAAACCCACTTTGCTCTTCTTCTTCTTGTTCATGAAAATCATTCTCTATTAGATCTCTCAGAATCCTACCGTACAATCTACTTAGAGTACTGGTTACTGAAATTCCTCTGTAATTGTTGCAATCCAGCTTGTTTCCTTTTTTATGTATTGAGGATATGAATGCAATTTTCCAATCATCAGGTACTGAATGTCCGTTTATGCATTGATTGATAATATATGTGAGATTTTCGAGTAGTTTCTCGGATCCATATTTGAGCATTCAGCATATATTCCCCCAGGTCCGCTAGCTTTTCCGGATTTAAGCTTTTTAATACTATTCTTTATCATTTCTTTTTCGATGATTACTTCCTCTCCATGTACTTCTATGTCTCTCCTCGGAGAGGCTGCCAGATATTTGGGTTTCGTCTCCTGCAGCAGTCCCTTATAGTGTTCTGCTCATTGTTCTGGTTTGATGATCTGGATGTTTACTTTTTCTTTTGTTGGGTTTTTTACTGTGGAAATGATTTTCCATACTTTTGAATTTCCATAATAGCATAAATACATGTTCAAAGAATCGAAAAGTGAAGCCCTCATAGCTGGCTTTGAAAACAATGGCAAATTTAAATTTGCGGACGCAAATTTTCCAGTGCGCAGGCGTGTGTCTTGTCATGTAGACACACACCGTGTGGGTGGAGGCCATCTTTGTTGCTTATTTACATTTTACGGTGTTTTGCATTTGTCGTGTAAAATTATCTTTCTTCCTGTGAAAAATGAGAAATAATTCATGTTTTACATGTGGGGTTTGTGGAAAAATGTCCATTCCATAGGTAACAACTTGTATTTGTCTTCATAATTTGTTAATTAAGTTAAGAGTGGTTTATAAATGGCATTAAACACTATTCATGGTGTCCACAATAAATCTGCACAATTATTTTTAGAAAAACTTCAATTTTCATCCACACTTTGATAAATTTTCACCCTAGTTTTTAGAAAAAAAAAATAGACATAACCCTAAACGTTTGACAATTGTCAAATCATCTAGTGACGTATCGGAGTATGTTCCAAAACCATCAAAACTAACGCATGCCCAGTAACCGAAATCTTGTCTACCCGAAAAAGGAACATTAAGAATTAAATAGGGGACTTGGCCTCAAGTATCGCGTGTGAGAATGAATGGATATGCCCCATATTAGAGTCAGTGTATGTTGACATATTTGGATGAATTAATATATCCAAATATGTCAACATACAGGGTCTCTACCCCATATTTATGCTCTAACGTATTTGGTTCGAGTTGAGAAAAAAGATATTGCTAGAAGTAAAACCTCTGTACAACGGCGATGTCACATTTGGTTTTACGATATTGATTCGACAAGTTTGGGGCTGTTCGCAAAAATGTCGCCAGAAGTAACAATAATATGATTCGTTTTATATTCTAAATCAGACACTCACAAATTCTATATATATAGCATCTCTGTTTAACTTAAAAGATCACTCGCTCTCTACTCTGTCTAGTTGCTATTTCAAATTTTTTCGTTTGTTGTTTGGTAGTAAAATACATATTAGTGTATTTTTGTTATCGTGTTTGTTTAGCGGGAACAAAAAATATGAACCTGCTGTACAGCGTGTCCCATTTTCGATGAGATTAAATGGGAAACTCGGTTATTATTAAAGATATCGATTTTCTGATTGCACTTTACCGTGCTCTTTTTTGGAGCCCTTTAAAATGGTGCAATCAGATTTTTGCTATACCCCGTGGTTTCGCTAATACAGGGAGTTTTTGAAAAAATTACATTTTAATTAATTCCTTGTATCTTGCTTATTTTGTAAGATATTTTTATTCTGTAAAAACCTTTCTATGGCAACTTTTTTAGAGCAAAATAATGACGTCAATTTTTTAAAATATTGTTTAGTTTTTGAGATATGGTATTTATCATAAAAAAAATTAAATACGGACCTGAATTTTTTTTATTACTACTTTCATTGGTTCCATGCTATTATTACCTTAAAATGATAAAACTTTAAGATTTTTTTGATTTAAGGTTAAAAAAAACTATTTAATATTTGAAGAAAAAAAAATATAGTCCGAACTTGGAAATTTCCAACGTAATTATAAATTAAAAATTGCAAGACACACTAGTTGAACGATTTTTAGTTTATCTGTTTTCAAATGATAATTAAAAGATTTATAAATAAAGTAAAAAACGTTAAAAAGTTACAAAAATAATATTATACTAATTATTTGATGGTAGCACAGCAGGTCGTGAAATTTACAAAACAAAAGCGTGGATTTTTGTGAATGGCTTACAATTATTTTAAACTGGCTAGAAATCGACCATATACAGATTTTGAAAAATGTGATATGTTTGACTGCTTCATTCAAGCAACAAAATCCCAATATTTAAATGGCAGAAATATTTTTATGCAAAATGCATTAACAAAAATTACTCAAAAATGCCAACAATGGTAATCAGAAAAATTAGTTATTTTTTATCATTTTTTTTTGTATTTTTCGTAGACCTTGTTTCAAATAAATCTGTACATTAACGTAAAACCATTTTGATATGCCAAGTATCAAAACAGTTAAACTAAAAATTGTTTATCTAGCAATTTTTAATTTATATTTATGTTAAAAATATCCAGGTTCAGACTAATTTTTTTTTTTAAATATTAAATATTTTTTTTTACGTTAAAACAATAAATTTTAAAATTTTTATTATTTTATGATAATACTAGCATGAAACCAATCAAAATAGTAATTAAAAAAATCCAGGTCCGTATTTAATTTTTTTATGATAAATACCAAATGTCAAAAACTAAACAATATTTTAAAAAGTTGACAACGTCATTATTTTCTTCTAAAAAAGTTGCCATGAAAAGGTTTTTATAGAATAAAAATATCTCGCAAAATAAGCGAGATACAAGGGATTATTAAAAATACAATTTTTTCAAAAACTCCCTGTATTAGCGAAACTACGGGGTATCGCAAAAATCTGATTACGCCATTTTTAAGGGCTCAAAAAAAGAGTACGGTAAAGTGCAATCAGAAAATCAATATCTTTAATAATAATCGAGTTTCCCATTTAATCCCATCGAAAATGGGACACGCTGTACAGCATTTAACATATGTGTGAGTTAGAGTCCCTGTATGTTGACATATTTGGTATTCCAATTATGTCTACATACAGGAATTGTCTTGTGTTTTAAGTTGCCTACACCCTTAACTAAAAGTGGTTTATGGGTTTGTCTACTACACCTAATTATTATTTATTTAGTAGATAACAATTCGTCGCAGAATATGCTTTTCTTTCTGTCATTTAAAAACACCTATTTTAATGACATAATTTTCCTATAAAATTTTAAGAAGTACCTACCTTCTCTTAACTATGGCCTACATGTTTTTGTTTAAAAATATTCACGTTGAATATTTTATAACGTACTTCAATAACTCTGTTTTACATTTGGCCGGGTTAGGTTAACACGATTTGAACTTTTCAGGAAAGTGTTAAAGCTACTTTCAGTTTATTTTGTGGAATATGATGACTTTTTGTTGTTAAAAAACAGAAAAACTAAAACTAAAATTTAAAGAAAATGTATTAATTACCTACCTACTTAATCTAGGGTTTTAATTTAAATGTTTATTTCTTAAAAATTGTTTTTTTTAATAAAGTTTAGCTTGTAAATAATTTAACTGTCAAACAAACTAGTACAGCTGCAAATGTCTCCTAAGCACAGTGCTAAATTGAACATACAGAAGTTTGGCTGTAATAGCAAAGTTTTAAAAAAAATTCAAACTAGTAAAAACCTGTCATTTTAAAATTTTTATAATTGGTTTTTTTTACATGATGTTGTTTGTTTAAAAAATATTCTTGAAAATATAATCCTTAATCCATGGGCGCACCCAGGGGGGGGGCCTTAGACTTTTATTATATTTTCTACATATTTGATGATAAAACATGAAAAATACCTTAAAATTTGACATCAGGAGGCTTCGGGCCTCCCCCCAACCCCAAGCAGTGGCGTAGTTGCGAAAAGACATGATGACCTTTTTTGTTTTTTTTTTTGGTCGCAAGATTTTGGAAGGCGCGCTTTGTACCTGTCGGCCTCCCCCACACATAATGACCTTTTTTTTTTTTTGGTCGCAAGTTTTTTGAGGGCGCGCTTTGTAGCTCCTGGGTGCGCCACTGCTTAATCTAACTTGAAAACCTCGATTTGCTAGCTGATTTGGTTCTCGGATTATGTTTTTTTTATGTTTGATCCCCCTCCAATATACCTTTGCCTACCTACAGTATGGACGACCAAACATTTATCATTATGCCCTACATATACCTAAAAGATAAAGCATTTAGTAAATTTTCTTAACAATGATTCTTGTTGTGTATGAATAAATTATAAATTTAGTTTAAATTCTCCATCGCATTCGATACGCACATCGACATCGCTTGCAGCAAGCACACCTGCTTCATTTTTTATAATCACAACAACAACATTTAACAAAAAGTTATTGTACTCGAAACTTTCTCCTCTAGTGGTTCCGTCCTTCGAGGGACCGTTGACTTTTAAGGTTCTTTGGTTCTTTGAGTCGGAAAAAGAATAGCCCAGTCATGCGGTCAAAATTTATATTATAAAAGACGCAAAAGACGATTTTAAAGTATCTGGTAGATAATTTTGAAGTATTTAATATCTATTATTTTTCTTTTCTATTCTTAATCTTACGCGGCCAGGATTGCACAAAGGTACGGTGGTCCTGAGGAGTCCGCAGGTTTCACTTTCCACGTTCAACATATGTGAATTCTGGACACCTTCCCCAAGATATATCTACTAATTTTGAAATCCAGCCTGCTCCTTTTCGCGTTTTTTGTGTGTTTTTATTTTTTTTTAGAATAGGGCTATATAAATAAATATTCTTTTATATTGTATTTTATTAAACAGTATGAAAAATCATGATTCTCAAATGTGAACAAATTATACATAAATTCTTAAATAATATTATTTTATTAAAATTACATCAACACAAAAGATATTTATATAAAATAGTAATGTTTTTCTTTTCTGTAGAAATATCAAAATAACATCTTAAGAAAAATTGAGCAGGCTCTGTTTAGCAACGATTTCATGAAAATTCTGTACAGCCTTCAAAAGATTTTTGCATACTGAGTTTATACCTATTTCAAATGATTAAAAATTCTCGGGGGACAGATTTCTCTGCCTGCTCCGACCAAAGCCCTAGTTCGCTTTGCAGAAACATGACTGTTTCTTGTAAGTGATTAAGTATTATGCGGAGTTTTAGTGTTTTAAAATGCCTAATTGTTTAATAATATTTCTCAAGCTCTTTATGTCAGTCTCGAGTTCCTCATAAGAAATATTATTAGCAGAAGAAAAACTTTTTTCCACAATTTTGTTGAATGCATTAAACGCTGCGGCATATTACAAGACAACAAAAAGATACAGGCCACGACCCTGAAAAAATCAGCTGTTGTTAGGGGGCTGAATTTTATTGGGTCTTATGGGCGGATAGAGGTGCATTTGTGATATTTTCAAAAAGGCACTACAGATATTTCACCAAACTTTTGTAAGGATGAAAGATGGTTAAAAGGTTAAAATCTTCAAGATTTAGCATTCCTTATTTTTGATTCAAATTGCCCGCCATGCACCGCATGCCCACGGTGGATAGAATAGACCGGTGTTCGGATCTTATATATATATATATATATATATATATATATATATATATGTCGAATTTTGCACGTCACTGGTGGTCCAGCTGATTTTTGTAAACAAAAGTTAGATATGATATGAACAACGGAACAACTAATATTTTTTGAATTTTTTGAAAACTAAGGCAATTTTCCTAATGTTTTCTAGTACATCCTTATAAAATATAATTTTTTAGACTTATTGTCGTTATTTTTTTTTAGCCCGCTTTATTTTTTATTGTACAAAACTCAAACTACAAGTCAAACTGAATGTGATAGTATTAAAGGTAAACCGAGGACTTGGGAATTAAACAAAAATGTTGGTCATCGGATTATTTTTGAAGCTGAAACCAACACATTATTTTCTTCGAATTTTTATTTTTGTATAAAGAGAAATGAAGCGGGCTGAAAAAAATAACGACTGGTATCTCTGAAATTTATTATTTTATAAAAAAGTACTAAAAAATAGTAGGAAAATTGCCTTAGATTTCAAAAAATTCAAAATATATTAGTAATTCATATCATATCTAACTTTTGTTTGCAAAAATCAGCTGGACCACCAGTGATGTGAACGTGACATCCGGGGCTGATTTTTTTTTTGATGGTCACGTTACGACAAAGCTGATGTCCTTAAAATATTGAAGTTGGAATGACGGTTCATGAATATTTTATTTATTTTTTTAATAAAGCCGGTTTTAAGATTGTTTTTACTATATTCTTTCAGAATTTTTTTTTAATCTATAGTAATCCTCAATTTTTCAGAGCCGCTTCATTAGCTCACACAAAAATTAAGTTTAAAGCAGAAGCGAATGTGACAATCACAGATGACAACGTCAAATAAATGTCAAATATAACAGTTGGCGTAATTTAAATTCAAAATAAGGAATGCTAAATCTTGAAGATTTTAACCTTTTTATCATGTTACTTCCTTACAAAACTTTGGTGGAATATCGAGATGGTGTCTGAGAATATTTCACTGAAATTTTGCGGAAATCTGTAGGACCATTTTAAAAATATCATAAAAAAACGTCTGACCTCCCATAAGACCCAATGTAAAATTCAGCTCCCGGAGAACAGCTGATTTTTTCAGGGTCGTGGCCTCTATTTTTGTGTTGGCCTTGGATGTAATTGACAACTGTCAAAAAAAAACCTGAAACTAGATGCAAAATATATTCTTGAGAAGACTTCTTCAGTTAGGGTTTAACCCCGAAGGCTGTAACATATTCAATCGACGACCTGGAGAGAATAGAGGACTGGGGCAACAAAAACCTTGTACAGTTCAACGCGCAGAAAACCCAAGCAGCCCTGTTTTCAAAAAAGACCAGCACCGGGGAGCCAACCATCAATTTTCTGTCAAAATAGAGCCACACAGAACCACATTATATCAGAATTCATATCTTTGGAGAACAGCATCGCTGTGGAATAAACTCCGTGCCACAGTTTTCCCTGCAGGTTACAACCTGAACCGTTTCAAAACCAACACACACCGACATTTCCGCGCACTGGCCGCTTCTCGAGCGTGATAGGGATCTCCTTGCGAGTGCGCTTAACCGTAAAATAAAAAAAAATCAACCAAACTTTGATGCATGGAGGTAAACGCCGCGGTCATTGAGTTGTCATTTTCTTGTTTGATTATAACCAGCCCTTTAGAACGTCTGTACTTCTTTGCAGAGTATGTGTGATCTGCATTAAACAGATGTCTTTAGGATCTTAATCAAATAATGTGTCTGGGTGGGCCGCACCCACATATATGGCACCAAATACTACCGACATATTATGTATTAAATTGGTCGGTATTGTTTTAAGTTATGGCTAAACTGCAGATTCAAAGAACTGATTTCAATAGTCCAGCGCAGATTAAAACATTAAAAGCCATTCAGTCGGAACAAATACCCCTGGTTTATTTATAACTAAGTATGCGTTTAATTGTTTACATGAAATGTATTAAATTTATGGTTTCCTTTTTACCTTTACCTATTGAAATACATACCTAACTACCCATTTGATATTTAAAATTGTTTATGTGTGCCTTCCTAGCCTTTGCATATTGCAAATTAATATAAATTTTATTAAAATAATATTTGAAATATGATACTTGAGTGTCTCATGACCTAAATATTTAACAATCTCTTCAAAATAACATCTGTCTTTTCATGCCATGATAGCTCATGAATTACTAAGTTAACTTTTAAAAGTATTTCCTCAACTAGAGAGATAAAAAATAATATAAAATTTAACATATACGAAACTGGTGAAAAGCACGCGATTGTATGGAATAGACCTGTCGCGTAATAGTAAAATACAAAACAAAAATGGAAAGTGTCAAAATGGATGCAATAAAAAGATCAATAGGAATATCTTGAACAGACCATAAAAGAAATGAGAATATAAAAGAAAGAATGGGACTCGAGGGAAGCAAAACGGGTGACATCACTAAAAGACAACTGATTTGGTACGGCCATGTACAACGGATGAACGACGAAAGATTACCAAAGCAAGTCCTAGAATGGCAACTAATAGGGCTCAGAAAAAGAGGGCGTCATAACCTAAGATGTTTGCCAGGATCGAAGGAGGTTGAAAATAAGCGTCGCACAACGTAGAAAAACGTTATAAACCGACGTAGTAGTCGTATTTCCTAAACTATGCTTAAGTTTAAAAAAAAACTTTAATTAGATACTCTGGATATAATATGCACGCGTTTATTTATTACATACGCCAAAAACTTTGGCCCAGCCCCGTATCCCTAGTTAAAAAGAAAGATGGCATAAAAGTTTCTGCGTAGATTATAGAAAAATAACCAAAATCAGTAAAACCCCTATCTATCTACTACCTGCTAACATACATGACCTAACATCATACTTGGAAGCAGCTAGATTTTTCTTAACGACACAAGCGGTTATTGGATCGTATGCAGTTGCTCTAAAAAATTAAGAAATATTCTGGGCCATAATTAGTTCAAGCATTGTTAAATTTTTTTAAGTAAGGCATGTCTTGGTCCATGTGTACATGTTCAAGATATTATGAAGTATTTCAGTCTTGTGCTTTTAAAAGTGAGTACTTTGTTTGTTCTTCTGAGAATTTCCAAATTAGTTATTTGCTCGACTAATTCCATATTAAGTATTCTTCTATAATTTTTGGTCTTCTGAATATATCTCTCAACACCAAAAGGCAACGTGGTTAAAGTAGCTCTCATATGTAAAGATAGGCTCCTGTTGCATAAAACACTACATATGGCACATATTACATAAAAAGTAATCCTGCTTTTCCTCTTTTCTACCTCAGTGGTCATCAATAGTTATCACAACCGCAATAAGTGAGGATAGGTAGTTTTTAGATTAGTGTATTTTTCTTGTTGAACGAACTCATCTTTAAAACTTACCAGTCTTATTCATAAACTTCTCAGCGTCTCTTAAAACATTTTTAAGAACTACATTTTTATCTTTTCTAAAACAAATTTAGGTCCATCCCTTTTAGTTTTTGTAATGAGCATAAAGTTAGCGAAGCACCCATCGCAGATCGAATCGCGACTAGGTGGATAATTTGCCGTTAATTAGTCGTGAATTAGTTGTGGAAAAATTAATTTTGTCGCTCTTATTTTTGACCGTTTTTTTGGGTGCTTCGCTAACTTCATATATTGGCACCCATCGCAAATCGAATCACGACTAGGCGGATAATTTGCCGTTAATTAGTCGTGAATTAGTTGCGGAAAAATTAATTTTGTCGCCCTTATTTTTGACCGTTTTTTTGGGTGCTTCGCTAACTTCATATGAAGTTAGCGAAGCACCCTTGTCCAAAATGGTTTTAGACATGACCTATCGAAACCGAATATGGTGGATAATTTGCCGCTAATTAGTTGTGGAAAAATTAATTTTGTCGCTCTTATTTTTGACCGTTTTTTTCGGTGCTTCGCTAACTTCATATGAAGTTAGCGAAGCACCCTTGTCCAAAATGGTTTTAGACATGACCTATCGAAACCGAATATGGTGGATAATTTGCCGCTAATTAGTCGTTAATTAGTTGTGGAAAACTTAATTTTGTTGCTCTTATTTTTGACCGTTTTTTTGGGTGCTTCGCTAACTTCATATATTGGCACCCATCGCAAATCGAATCGCGACTAGGTGGATAATTTGCCGTTAATTAGTCGTGAATTAGTTGCGGAAAAATTAATTTTGTCGCCTTTATTTTTGACCGTTTTTTTGGGTGCTTCGCTAACTTCATATGAAGTTAGCGAAGCACCCTTGTCCAAAATGGTTTTAGACATGACCTATCGAAACCGAATATGGTGGATAATTTGCCGCTAATTAGTTGTGGAAAAATTAATTTTGTCGCTCTTATTTTTGACCGTTTTTTTCGGTGCTTCGCTAACTTCATATGAAGTTAGCGAAGCACCCTTGTCCAAAATGGTTTTAGACATGACCTATCGAAACCGAATATGGTGGATAATTTGCCGCTAATTAGTCGTTAATTAGTTGTAGAAAACTTAATTTTGTTGCTCTTATTTTTGACCGTTTTTTTGGGTGCTTCGCTAACTTCATATGAAAAATGAATTTTGTCGCTCTTAATTTTGACCGTTTTTTTGGGTGCTTCGCTAACTTCATATGAAGTTGAAGTTAGCGAAGCACCCAAAAACGAAACGTTTTACAAAATGTTCAAGGGTTGAGAATTATTTTTAGAAATAGTGTTAAATTCATTATCGGTGGTCGCTGCACTCTTTTGCGTTTGACTTTTTGGCAAACAAATAATAATTTACTAAAACCATTTACAACGGCATTAATTTTTACTATGACGATATCGTTCACATAACAGGATGTCAATAGGGATTTCGTCGAGGACAGAGAATAAACATTATTAATAGAGAATTATGGAAATAAAGCCAGGCTATAATAGTGCCAGGCACTATTTTGACACTTTCACATTGAAAACTGACAGTTAATCCTTCAAAATTGAGATACTATAGTCGAATTTAAAACTATCGTCGTCTATTTTCCACTTATAAAGGAAGGCACTATTTATTCCGGTTCATACAGTGTGTCCCAACGAAAACGAAACAGAGGCGTTTTTGGGTATTTAGAATATTTTTTCGAAAAATTCCTCGGACACGTCGATTTAGTTTTTGAGGGGGACACTTTTTGGCTATCTTGAAATTTTTGTAGCACGAACCCCCTTCGAGGGGTATACTTTACCCCTATATTTTGAATACGGAAAGTGGGTCTAGTGATTTTATCATTCCATGTTAAATTTGAAAATTTGAAGGCAAATATCTCCAAAACTAATTGATGGATATTCGAAATTTTTACATGGTTGTAAAGATATTCAAGAGAGCTTCAAAATAAGGTATCACTAGACCCACTTTCCCTATTCAAAATATAGGGGTAAAGTATACCCCTCGAAGGGGGTACGTGCTAATTTCAAGATAGCCAAAAAGTGTCCCCCTCAAAAACTAAATCGACGTGTCCGAGGAGTTTTTCGAAAAAATATTCTAAATACCCAAACACGCCTCTGTTTCGTTTTCGTTGGGACACACTGTATAGTAAACAAAGGCCGTATGTTGAAAGATCACAGCTGATATTGCAATGTGAAGGTGTCAAAATAGTGCCTGGCACTATTATATCCTGGCTTTATTTCAATAAATCTCTAATGTTGTTTAGAATTACTTCATCTTAAATAATTTCGGATGTACTACACAAATCTGCTTTTTTAATAACATCGTCAAAAAATTCTTCTATGTACTAAAGCCTTAAGTCAAAATTATGAAGCCAATTGATTTAAACAATCACTCTTTAGATTTAGGGCAAAAAATTCAAATCAATCACGCCAACCGATATTCCGCACACAGGTGTTTCACACCTCCAAGTACTTATCATTGCGGTAAAGCGCTCTTAAAATAATCGGTTACACATCATCAAATTGCCGAAGAGAAGTGCCCATTATCCTACGTAAGCCATAGGGCGCAACTCCTAATTCCTTTTCTTATGCTCTGCGAATGCCCTGCCTAAACTCGTAAAAGGCAAGAAATAAGCCAACTAACTCTTAAGAAAAATTGCTTCCTTTGGCAGAAGTTTGAAAATCTATTGGAGACATAATGAAATGCAGAGTCACGCACAAAATATGGTGGAGGTATAGGTACTAGGCGGCTTAGAAACCGGTACGACTTCTAGTATAATCTACAGTCTCTACCTTATGTAAAAATAAACTCTCTTTCTTTTCCTCTTTCTCTCAATCTATCACTCTTTCCACCTCTCTCTCTCTCTCTTTCCCTCTCTCTCTCTGTTTCTCTCTCTTTAAGTAAGGTTATGGGTAGATTATCGACCAGTAAATAAAGTAATAAAAATCTTTAAATCTAGCATAGACGATATTACGTCAAATCTGGGAGTAGCAAGATTATTATTAATGCTAGATATGTAGGTAATTCGATTCCTTTCAAGTTTTGGTACAAAAAAATCCAAGGTGGTCAAGAACATAGGTCTTACAAATTCAGCATTTTGAGCTTTGGCATTTGCGACGTCTTAAACTTAAAACAAATTTTTAACACTAGGATACCGCCCTTGGTGACATGTAAGGCTCAGGCTGCTACAAGTCAAATAACATAAATGTGACAAAAGCCTGCAGCAGCTATAAAAAGTTCTGTCGAGAAATATTTAAATTATATTATATCTTGGTCCTCGGGCCACATGGCCAAATTATTGCGCTTTTCTACTTTTAAATGTAACTCTTTCCGCAGTTATTTCAGATCGACCCTTGACATTTTAAGTATTATTTCCTACACCCACATATTGAAGGCCTAAAGTATTTTGATTATTTCTGCGTTTAATGGCAATGCTATTAAACTTTGATTTTGCTATTTCTATGCATAGGTATTTGTTATTACCAAGTAACTAAAGTTTCAGGATCAGTGTACTTTTCCACTTGTTCATTGAGTTTGTCATTGACACCTACTTATCTGTTAAATGTTACTATGCAGTTTCTTTAATATTCAAAACTTTAGTTACGTTTTCTCGCTAAAATCACGGAGCTATTAAAACAATTTTAAAACACTTTACTACTTACACTACTTGGTGTGCAGTCAGGTATGACGGTCCGGCCCCTTTTTAATCTTAAGACGCTTGCTTTCCTTAAGGAGTGGTTTCCATATGTTTGTCCGTGCTTAGTTGGCTGAAAGCTTCTTTATTCTCCGTTATAAATGCTTCAATAAATTTTCGTTTTTGCCAGTGCGACTCTTTGGCTTCTAACCATTGAATCCTGTGATCATTTGACCATGAATGATCCGCTAAACCGCATTTTTCAATATCCCCTAATTGGAAACCTTTTAGATGTTCATTAATTACTCTAACCTGAAGAGGGCGTTTCGTTTCCTACCTACATATTATGAAATACCACACTCACACGGGATTTGGTAAATACATTACTTATTTTTTAAGGAATTTTCTGGTTTCCTTTTAGTTACAAAACTCCTTATTGTATTTCCCGGCGAAAATACTGTTTTTATATTATAGTGTTTGGCTATTTGTCTTGTGTTTTCTGAAATCCCTTGAACATATGGAATGTTAATAACACCGAACGGATTATTATTTTGAGAATTTGCTACATTTGGTTTGTTTTTAATTTTAGAGATCGTTGAGTTTATTAATTCCTTGAAATAACCTTTCTGTTGTAAGTCCTTTTAAATGTTGTTAATTTCTGTGATTAATTGTTCATTATTACTAGACATATTTACGGTTTTTAAATACAAACTTCTTATAACTCCTTTTTGTAGCAACAGAATGATTTAGACTTAAAAAGTAGATACTGTCCCGTGTGTAGGTTGTGTACGTTTTCTATATACAGTGGTTTGAATGTTTCTGTCTAATCGTTTGACAAGAACATCCAAAAAATGTAAGGCCGAATCTTCTTCAATTTCCATTGTGCATTTGACTGCTGGTCGAATACCGTTCAGATAATGTAGCAAATTCTGCAGTTCGCCATAATTTTCCGGCCATATAATCCATGTATCGTAGCCGGCTTTACTCTTGCTGTATTGATGTAGATATTTGCTACCACTGACGAAAGAGACGCACCTATTGGAAGTCCATCATTTTGCGCGTAAAACAGTAAGAAAGTAAGAGTTACGGAGACACAAACCGAATCGTCGTGTTTAAAATAAATATAAAATGGGAGTCCAAAATTTTGTACCTAATTTAAACACAATTACATATAAACACATCTTTTTCTAAATTTCTGCAGCCATTTGAACCACGCTCTCAATAGTGAATATTGTTATGTCCTAAAGGCCTGGTTTATAGCCATGGGAGTTGGAAATACGATAACCGCGGCGTCTGCCTTCACGTGGCACACTTGGAAATGATCGCGTCATAGTAGGGTTAGTTAGATATACCCATCAGGGGTGGAACCATGACTGAAGAGGTCTCCTCAAGACACATTGAGGGTTTTGTGGCGGCTTCTTTTACAGCCCTTTCGGAAGGTTTCGGTTTGGTTGGCTAACAAATGACGAGTCAGGCAACCTACTTAGCATGAGGCCGTAACTAAAAACCTAAATAAACGACCTGCAAAGTTTTTCAAAAAATAAGATGGCATGTGTTTTAATTACCTCTCTTGCTCTTAATGGTATCGGATGTTTGTTGGTGAAAGTTGAGTTTTAATCTGCATATCAGGAAAGTCTCACCCTTATTAAACTTATATAGACAAATTCTCTGTTGTTAAAATATCGTTAAGTGTGATATACAGGATGTTAATACAGTATGTCGCCAGTTTTCAGAGGATAATTTTGTGAATGATTTTGAGAAAAAACTTCAAATAAACATGGTTTCGCAAATGCTTAGTTTTCGAGATACAAGGTGTTAAAGTTTTAATTTTTTGTTTGTTTTTTCTTTTTAGCTCGGGCAGTTTTTGACACGTTTGGCTCAAATTTGGAATATGCATTTAGCTAAAAGGCATACATGATTAGACATGATAAATATCATAAAAAAACAAAGGGTGATATTTTTACCTTCCTAGCCCGCACAGCAATGGCTAGAGAAGGTTTTGTTTTCGACGAAAATTTTTTTTTGAGATAACGCCCAAAATGTTTTATTTGGGTGTATTTTGACTCACCCTAGCAATATCGTCTTGATGTCTGTCTGTGTGTGTGTGTGTGTGTATGTATATCTGTCTGTAACGCGATAGCTCCTAAACCGCTTAAATGTCCAGGTAAAATAGTACTCGATACTGCAATGAGCTAATTATATTTTAGTTAAAATTCATCAATGCTAATGACAGTTTTTTGACAGTTAAAAAGTTTTAAAAATGCTAACTTTTTAACCAAGCGTCGTTTTTTGAAAAAAGTTGTGTTTTAACCAAAAAAGTACGTAAGAGGTTTCATTTCGGAGATATTTACAAAAAAACGGTTCTCAAAGTTGATCTAACGTGGAGTGTGCTAATGGGCTAGGAAGGTATCAGATCCGTCGTGGATCCTTTTATTTTAGTGGTTATACCCCTTTTTTTCCCCAGAACTCTTTTGTAGTAAGCCAATGGCAAATTCAAAAATATAAAATGGATTCCTTGTTTTACTCAGAAACTCTTTGATTCATTGGAATTTTTTGTATCTCTATCGGTTTCGAAAAAATAAGAAAATATTAACCCTTCTAAATGACATTAAAATTTAAAATATAGCAGTCGAAGACACAAATTATCATTTTTGTTTTTTTTTTCTCAAAAACGGTTAGAGATCAAAAGGATTCTAAATAAAACAAGGAATTAATTTTATATTTTTGAATCTGCCATTGAATTAGTGCAAAAGAGTTCTGGGAGAGAATACGGGGCATGACCCCGGAAAAAATATTACCTTGTAATTGGTAAAAATTTTTGTCTACAACGAAAACACGTTCTTTTCTTCAATAAATTGTTTTACTTTAATACAATTTGTTTTGATTTAAAACATTTCTTTTTAGTTCAACGCAGCGTTTAATCCTGAAATGAGACTTTTTTTCTTCTTTAATTGTTTTGATTCAGTATACTCCATTTTGTAACAAAGTAAATTGTCTTCAAATAAGTAATATTTTGCTTCCAGAGAAAACGGCGCCTTAGATTTCTGTTTCACATTAAAATAAAAGGCAAGACATTTTTTGTGCTATATCAAGAAAATATTCTCTTGGTGAATAGAAAAGCATAAATTATTTTACTTCAAAGCAATTTGCTTTCATCTATGACAATTTTTTTTACCGTGTAGTTTTCTCCTTGTAGTTAAATACACGTTCCAGATTTGAGCTAGGCATCTCAAAAACTGCACGAGTTAGAAAGAAAAAAACAAACAAAAAATTAAAAGTTTAACAACTTATATCTCGAAAACTAAGCATTTGCTGACCTAAGTTTTATTCTTGAAATCACTCAAAAAGTAATCCTCTAAAGTTTGGCGACAAACACTCTGTATTTAGAGCACTGATATATAAAATGTATTTTAGGGCTACCGTAGACGCTATTGATCACAAAGCTCTACTTATTATTGTTTGTGAATGCGATTGCAAAATGATGATGCAGGCCTCGCGTACTTCCTTGAAGTTTTTTTTCCTGTGATCTTAGGAGATTCACATTTCTCACATTAGCGGAAAATAAGCGTTTGTCAATAGTAAATATGACGAGTGAAATTTATAATGGTATCTTAGGTAGGCATGTAAACTTCCACAAGCAATTCAGGAAACAAGAGAAAATATAAAAGCGCACTATTAATTCGCACAATGGTAATTCTACAAAAATGTGTAAAGCCGTGTATTCATTTGAGGCAGAATTCATTTGGCTCGGTGGGAGGCAGAACGAGCATACGTATTTGTACGTGCTTACGAGGCAAGGCCAACAGCAATCGATTGTGCGACGTATGGACCTGCGGCAGTCGACGACATCCGTCTGGAGTCCTCAGCACGTATTCATTTGAGCACCAATGCGAACGAGACATTCGTTCAGCCTCGCAGCGAGGCATGCAAAATCTGCCTCAAATAAATAGGCGCCTTAAGACCCAAAAACAATTTTTTTTTTACGAAAGTCATAAAAGCGATAAGAGAGTCCCTAAAAGACATTCCTATTTTATTTATATATTAAATGACTAAAGAACCCTTATGGGGTTGAGAGTTACCTACGTACAGCCATTTCAATGTGGCAGCAAACACCAAAATATTTTTCTTTGCGAATTTTGCTGTGTAATTTAGCACTGAAAGAATGCCGCATGCGAAATAACATTTCATAAAATTTTAAAGTTTGTAAATATGTGAGTTTAAGAATTTTTGAAAATAATTTAGATTTTTTGAATTTTTTTAGATTTATTAAAATTTATCAAAACTTAAAATTAAAACAATTAAAAGTTTTGATATTTGTAGAAAATTTGGAGACTTTTCTTTATTTGTAAAATATTATTAAAAATTTTTGGAAATTCTATACACAAAATTTGTTCAAAACCTCTTATGATTTAAGTCTAAGGTTCAATATTATCCTAGGAGCATAAATGGTCGATTAGACTAGCAATATGGGTTAGTCGTAGGGTACACCGGCTCATAAACCGAACCGAACCCCCAAACCCCTCCACGCACTTACACAAGAATTTTTCTGTTTGGCATTTATACTTCACGGCCAACTCTAAAATTTTTAAAGCAACAGACAAAATATTGGAGCATCTTTTTTTAAAAAAATATAAAAAATCGAAGGGGTCACATTTTCAAAATAGCGTTTTTTTTTTAATTTATTGTCTACTAAGGTCAATGATGCGATTACTCTGGTTCTTATTTCTAAACAATAGTAATTTTTTTTTTTGCAATTTTCGTATTTTTTCAGGAAAAATCATAAACCATAGATATGCTTTGGCCAATTAAGAGGATAAAACACCCTCTAGATTTAAGGAATCACAACATTTTTTCAAATTTTTTATCTTGATGTAATCGGTATCTATAGAGGAACCAAAAAATAAATGTTTATATTAAAATCAAAATTTTTAAGTGCAAAAGGTGGCCGGGTTGACATGGAAAGCCCCATGTTCAAATTGTCTCATAACTCTACCTTTATAAAATAATGCATTTGGACAAAGTATAAACTCTTTACTCTTGTCCAAGCGGGTAAATCAAAAGTTTATTTAACTGGGCCGATAAAATACCCCATTTTATCTTAGATACCTTTAATGGGAAGTGTCCACAACGGGCAACCAACCATTATCTTTATGTGGTATCTCCTATTTCCTAAGCTATGTTCATGTACCCATGGTCGCTCATTGTTGTCTGCCCAGCGACCCAAGACCTAGACATTACGATGGGTCGTGCCATCATTGCATGGGTCAAAAGGAAGGGCACTAACAACTTGCATTTTCGTTCCCATCGAAGTAACAACGAGCACTTACTTACAAGGTCAAAATCCTTTGATTTTATATGAAACCTATTTTTATATAATCTAATAGACACACCAGCTTAATATAGGTACACATACCAATCTTAAGATATGGTGCTACAAACCAGGGACTAAATTTAGGTTCATAGGCCCAGTACTAACTCGCAGTATACAGAAAAAAAGATATTGGATGTTTCATCCAAATAAATAACTATTTATTTGAAAAAAAAAATGTTTAGTTTATTACATCGTTCATTCATTCCGCCATTTTAGATTCGCCATTGTTGTAATAAAAAACGTAAATTGTAGTGTTACCAGGTTACCAAACACTAGACCTACCAAAATGCAACACTCGACTTAATGAATTTAACTCTACTTAACAAAACCAAACTTCAAGAAACTTGCGTAAAGGATTTTTTAAAGATGTTCTTGTATAAATAATATGTCTCATTTGTTTTTTATCTGCACATTTCTTCGAAAAAACATTTTTTAGTCCGGCACCGAGTTGGCGGCGCCGAGTTGACCCGGCGCTCAGTTGGCCCGGCGCCCAGTTGCCGGCGCCGAGTTGGCGGCGCCCAGTTGTCCTATTCCGACTACTACTATGTCAGTTCAGAACGTTTTTCTACGTTCTCCGACGCCTATTCTCCACCTCGTTCGATCCCGACAATCAACTTCTTTTTTGACTCTTTGGATTGACTGAGCTTTGGTAATCTTTCGTCATTCATCGATTGTACATGACCGTACCATATCAGTTGTCTCTCAGTGAAGTCATCCGTTATGATTCTCTAGATTCCCATTCTTTTTTCTATGGTCTCATTTCTTATATAATTTGTACTAGATATTCTCATTGATCTTCTTATGATTATTCTTTTTTCCAGTCCTTTACAGTCTGTTCTTGTCTTATTAAATGTGACACCCAAGTGTATATACTCATTCCATGTTCACTGTTAACTCCTACTTTTGGTATTCTTCCGTTAACTTCATCATCATATACTCCATGTCTTTTTTATCAGTAGCTACAATTACTTGGTCGTCAGCAAACTGTAGTGTGTATATGGTAAATCGGTCGTTGTATGTGTAGGTTTAGGTTTTACGTTTACAGTTTTTTAGAGCTACAGCTACAGCTACATATTTGAAAAAGAATTGGAGAGATACAATATCCCAATCTTAAGCCTTTCATTACCAGTAATTCTTTTAAAAGTCGATTTCCAATTTTAATTTTAGATTTTAACCCTTTGCATAGTTCTTTTATCGCTGTTATGTATGCATGATTGATATAAGTTTGCTCTAACACTGTCCATAATTTTTCTACTGGAACGGTATCATATGGATTGTTTAGGTCAACAAAGGTAACATGAGTCTTTATATTTCTAGCACTCCTTGTCTCAATCACTTGATAATACAACAAGTCTGCTCTAGCACTATCCATAATTTTTCTACTGGAACGGTATCATATGCTTTTTGTAGGTCCACAAAGGTAACATGAGTCTCTATATTTCTGGCGCTTCTTTTCTCAATTACTTGTTTAAGACAAAAAACATTATTACTACAAAATCTACCTGCACAAAAACCCACTTTGTTCTTCTTCTTGTTCATGAAAATCATTCCCTATTAAATTTCTAAGAATCCTACCGTACATTCTACTCAGAGTACTGGTGGATGAAATTCTGTAATTGTTGCAGCCCAGCTTGTTTTCTTTTTTATTTATTAAGGATATGATGAAATGAATGCAATTCTCCAATCATCAGGTACTGGATGTCCTTTTATGCATTGACTGATAATATATGTGAGATTTTCTAGTAGTTTCTCTGATCCATATTTGAGCATTTCAGTGCATATTCCCCCAGGTCCGCTAGGTTTCCCGAATTTAAGTTTTTAATACTCCTTATCATTTCTTTTTCAATGATTACTTCCTCTCCATGTACTTCTATGTCTCTCCTCGGAAAGGCTGACAGATATTCGAGCTTCGTTTCCTGCAACAATCCCTTATAGTATTCTGTCAACAAAGTCAATTTTCTTTTTTATTCCTCTAGTCCCCCGCGGGACCACAACTATATGTAAAATGACCGAAGGTATTTTTATTGCACATTTCTTTGTGTCCTGTGTCCACACTGTATTTGGAACAGTCGCAGGTCATACTGCGTACAAGAAATACCCATTCAGGCACATCCTTTCTCAATGGATTGAGTCTTTCATTATCTCTATACCTCGAATTCTCCAGGTTTGTTTTGAAAATAAAGCAATTTTATTTAAGTGCCCACGTTTCCTAAACTACCATTAAAATGGTGATTGATACACCATCTAATTTGATCTAATTGCAACATATGTTGTGGAATGTTTGAAAGCAGCACTCGTGGTGCTCCTATTTAGTTAAGTAAAAAAAACTAAATCAAATGTTAAGTTAAATACACAAAATGTTTAACTTAAAGATCTATAGATTAAGTAGAATTTTATTGCTTTAAACAAATATTTAAAATTTTTAACATAAACTACAGTAACTAAATATTCAAAAATATTTAACTACATAGTTTTGATATATTTAAAATATTTTTTGGTATTTTATTAAAAATGTGATTAGTAAAACAAAATAAAAAACGAACAAACATTAAATAGGCCTATTTTTCTTTTTTTTTTGTACAAAATGCACTTCGGCTAGGGGTTCATCGACTGAAAACTGTCTATCTTTAAATGTATTAAGGCGTTTTCTAATTTTTCAACAGTTCTCAACAAATCCTGGGAATCCTCTATGTTTAATCTATGCTTAAAAAATTTGATTAATTAAAAATTACCATACAATAACCAAACCTCTTCTTTCAACCGAACCGCAAAGCAAATGCAGTTACGCTATTTATTACAACAACAACAAATAATGTAGGTTTGTGTAATAAATTAGCATAGTATTTATAAGTATGCTAATTTAAAAAAAATCTTAACATGCTCCGGAAAAATTACATCGCAGAATATTCTTCCAAGAAGTTAGTTCCTAAGGTGCGTATAATTCAAGACAAGGAAGGGCGGTTCTTAAACATAAGTCTGGGGGGGGGGGGTAATGGTGAAACGGCAACCGTAAATAAACGTACAGGAAAAAAGCGAAAACGAAATATATGCACAGGATAATACGCTACACAGAAAAAGCGCACGCATAGTAAAGCGCACGCTAAATAAGCGTGCAAAGAAAAAGCGCACATAGAACAGCGCATAAGGAAATCAAACAAAGACAAGTTTTGGCGTTTATAAGTCTTTAGATTTAAAATAGTACCTATATTATTACAGGTTATTTGATCATCTTAATTTTGCTCACAAAAATAGTGTAGTCTATAAGGTGTGTAATTTTAGGGGCAACTTTCTCCACATACAGACCATGAGAGTTGGTGATTTTCACACTTTTTTGATATTTACTTTTTTTAAAAACGTGCAGTAGTGCAATAAGCAATAAATGGAGATAAAAATATTTTTTAAAAAAATTATGCGGTCAATTTGTTTCATGAAACAATATTTTTTTGAAACAAACTTTTATAATGCCATATTCAATTCAATGTTTTTATTGATATTTTTTGTAAATAAAAATAAGTATCTACGGGGACATTTTCATAAAAGATCATTGTTATTTTTTTTTAAATAATCATCAAATAAACTTGTAATTTTATCAAAAAAGGAAATAATACTTTTTTGGATCAAAATTATAGCTATATCCTAAAAACAGATGAGTGTTGATCGACCGCCATGTTATATAAACATTTTATCAAAAATAACCTCCTTTATCACCTGCTGCACTATGGCTCCTAGGTTATTTATAGACGAACCCATTGGGAGTCCATCATTTTGCGCGTAAATCTTTTTTTCATTTGAAAGTAAGAGTTACGGAGACAGAGCTCCAACAGATCCATCACCCTCTCAACAGATAGCGTTGTTCTCTCGTGAAGTGTATCATCAGTTTGTAATTTGTTTTTCATGATACTGATTAACTCATTTATTGGCACGTTGGTGTACAGACTTTCTACATCAAAATTTACAAATCTATCGTCGGGATCTAATTCGATCTCTTTTAAAACTTCGACGAAATGTGAAATGAGTTTTTGACAAAAGATTCGGACTTACCCTGTAGTGGATGAATTAGGTCCAACAAAAACCTCGACACAGTGCTGGTCGGTGAGTCCCTGAAGCTGGTAATTGGTCGCAGTGGTATATCCTTCTTATGGATCTTTGGTAGTCCATAAAAATATGGTGCCTTAGTGTGATGTGGAGTCAGGCGGGATCTAACAACGTCCGGGATATTTTCAGCATACTTCTTCAAAGTCCTGTAGATGCGCCATTATATGGTAATGGTTGGATCTTTGAGTAGTTGCTTGTAGTCACCTTTCTCCAGAACTTCTCCGATCTGGACATCCACGATCACCGTCGCGCTTCCTTTGTCGGCAGGTAGAATCTTGATTGATTCGTCAGCCTTCAGTTCATTGCGCGTTGTTCTTGATTTTTCATGTTTGCCTTTTGTTACTTCTTTCTGTTCAAGGTTGTTCTTACTTTATGGCGAAACTCATTAGCCTCGGATTGAGGTAGACTAATGGTCTCTATTGCCGCAATAGTTTCCAGTGTCAGTGTCTGTGACGGTGCAAAAGCGAACTTAAGTTCTTTACTGAGTACCATTTCTTTTGGAGATGTTCACTATAGTGCTTGGTGTTGTTGTGTTTGTTCTATTTTACGTACGTGTCTGTAGTTTCTTAATTTTTTTTCGGTGAGTTGATCTTATCTTCTGTCGTTGTCTGTTGCACGTACTGTCAATTTTACTTAGTATTGGCTCGTAGTCTTCCTCCCATATGTGTCGTCTAATTTTGTCAAAACGATCCTCTATCGATTTTTCAGTCAACCAAGGGGGCGGACCGTCACACCTGACTGTACACCTAGTAGTATAAGTAGTAGCCTAGAGACTAGATTGTTTAGTTTACACTTGAAAACGGTTAGAGACACTTACTAACCGAAACGTCGCGTTTAAAATAAATAAAGACAATGGAAGTCCGAAATTTTATTTCTAGGAATATATTATTGTTAAATTTATTTGCCAACCTTCTTGTATGAAACAATTTTTATCTAATAATGCATTTTATGACGTTTCCGAATGTCTTGCAAAAGTACGATATTTTTAAGATTAATGTAAAAATAAAATTGGCGTCTCTTGTAACTGTTTTTCCGTGTTTATTTTATTTTAATATGTTGTTACTCACTTAATGTTTTTTTTATATCTTTTTTTAGAGATACACTATAGTGTTTTTTTTATAATTTTTTAGGTTAGTAAAAGACTTGTATTTTTTTTATACTTGCTACAATTGTATTTTTACAAAATGTGGTCATAAATTCTATTCTATTCTATTCTATTCTATGGTAAAAAAAATTGTAAAAATAATTAGGGCCCTTTTACCAAATTATTGACGTATTTGCGCGTTTTATGCCAAGTGGGTCATGGGAAGGATGTAAAGCTAGTATTCCTGCTTTAGTTACTGATAGCAGTAAAAACTCAAATGGGTCAGTATAAAGCTTGCGTGACTGTACATACATTCTAAATTATAGGTCATTCAGTTAAATGAAGAGAGGTAGGTAACTGTAATTTTGTGCAAACACTGACAATATATTTTTTACTTTACAGATATTTTTAACATATGGCAAGCAGAGACTAAACTAAATAGTATGTTTGCATGCCGATTCTACTTAACCTTAATGATACACTAATTAATGCAAAAATAATAACTAAAAGTAACTTTCCATGTTAATTTTTCGCCCACCTGCGGTATTTTTATATGGGATAATTAAAATCTTAATCTTAATAAGAAGATCAATGAGAATATCTAGAATAGATCACAGAAGAAATGAGATCATAAAAGAAAGAATGGGAATCGAGGGAAGCATAACGGATGACATCACTAAAAGGCAACTGATATGGTACGGCCATGTACAACGGATGAACGACGAAAGATTACCAAAGCAGGTCCTAGAATGGCAACCAATAGGGCGCAGAAAAATAGGGCGTCCTAAACTAGAATGGCAACAGTCAATCCAAAGATCAATGAGTCAAAAGAATCTGACAGAGGATGATTGTCAGGATCGAAGGAGGTGGCGAATAGGCGTCGGACAACGTAGAAAAACGTTCTAAACCGACATAGTATAATTAAAATCTTTCTTTGCTAAAGCACCAAAAATTCGGATAGCTGGTAGGCCGGCGCGCTTTTTTTCTATTTCGTATATAGTATAGAGAAGTATGGTATCCCGTAGGATAGTTGTGGAAGATTTTTTTTAAAGTACACTTGATTGATTGATACAAAGAAATTCAATTGAATGTTTTTGGATTGATAAAATAGATCACACAATTCTAAGTCACCGGGTGTTGCCACCAGTTTGAGTAGGGGGTCCGGTGTGACGTCATAAATCCAAGACGGCGGTTGTTTTCATGTTTTTTCATAAACTTTAGCTTATAACGTGCAAAGTTAGGTTTACAGAATAATTTTTTGCAATAGAATAACAATTAATATAGTTAAGAAATTAGCTTTATTTATTAAAAACTAACAAAGATATACATTTTTACCTTCCTAGCCCGCGCAGCAATAGCTAGAGAAGGTATCATTTTCAACGAAAATGTGTTCTTTGGCTGTATTTTGATGTATCTTAGCAATATTGTCGTGATGTCTGTCATGGTGTGTGTGTGTGTGTTTGTATGTCTGCCCGTAATACGATAGCTCCCAAACCGCTAAGCCAATTTTCATAAAAAAATTCCGGTAAAATAGTGTTCGACACTGCAACTAGCTGATTAGATTTTAGTCAAAATCCATTAAAGCTAATGACAGTTTTTTGACAACTGAGAAGTTGTAAAAACCCTAACTTTTTAACGAAGTATCGCATCAATATGCGGTTTTCAGAATATTGTAGATCGCATTATTTACAATATTTCGTGTTATAACAAGAAACTTCGCAGGAAGTTTCGTTTTTCAAGGCTGATCTATCATGGAGTTCACTTGAAGTGTGCTAATAGGCTAGCTAGGGATGTATCAGATCCGTCATGGATCCATTTTTTTAAAAATACTAACCAATATTACCCAAAAAAATTTTTTTGGATGGAAATTTTAGACTCCCAAATCGATTAGTTCTGGATGCCATAAATCCAAGATTGCAATTTTTTCCATGTTTTTTCACGAACTTCTACTTTTAAGTTTTGTCGTTTAAATAAGCTTTGTAACTCAAGAACTAAAAAAGATATTGTTATTTTTTTTAATATTAAAAAATGTATTTGTTTGGCAAAAGTTAAAAGCAAAAGTTTGTAAAAAAAACATGTAAAAAATGTCATTCTTGAATTTATGACGTCACACATTCCCTCTTATTCAAATTTGAGGCAAAGACTCGGCAACTTAAAATTGAGTGATCCATAACCAATCGAATTGGGGTAGTCTAAAACTTCTTCTTTAATCTTTTTTTTTTTTTGGTAATTCTAAGTTACTATTTAAAAAAAAACTAATATCTCTGTTAGTTTTTGAGGCATAAAGCTAATTTCATCACTATATTACTTGGTGTTTTCTTGCAAACAAAAAACGTATGAATAATTTTTTTGCAAAACTGGTTTGGCGAAAGTTATAAGCCAAACGTGGAATTTCGTACCCGTGAATTTAAAAATCAAACAATTTTCATGGTTAATCGGGCAAAAAGGAGTTTTGTTTGTCTCATATATTTTTCCGTGGGTAGCTAAACTTAACCTCACGGGTTGTTAGTATTATTTGGCTTAAAAATTCTGTTGATTGACGCTCACGTGTCTTGATGACGGGTAAAAATGCAACATGCGTTAATCCGGCCTGAAAGACAGAAGAGCTGTCGTAGGTCACGGACTATAGTTTGTTTTTTTTGTTTGTATTCGATCTTTTCATTGATCGATAACTATAGCAGTTTTTGCCTGCTTTTTGTTTCTTTCGCATCTCGGTAGATGGCGCTTCTTGGGATAGTTTTCTCACTATTTACTTATGAGTAGAGACAAAACCGTCTAATTAACTTCGCAAGAATTGTCAAACTGACCAAGTGTTCTGAGGAGTCCCATAAGGACGAAACAGTTAACTGTCAACACTTATTAGGTGTCCATTAGACCTTGGACCCCCTAGAGGTTAAGCTTAGCTACCCACGGAAAAATATATGAGAGAAACAAAAACTTCTTTTTGTCCGATTAGCCACGAAGCTTGTTTGAGTTATAAGCCAAAGTATGTAAAAAAACATAAAAAAAGCCGCAATCTTGGATTTATGTAATACAGGCCCGCCCATTTAAATTGGAGGCAAACACCCGGTGACCTAAAATTGTGTGATCTATTACCAATCGATCTATGGTATTTTTAAAAAATCTTCCACAACTATCCCACGGGACACCCTTTTCAATGTCCGCACTTGTTAGGTAAATAACTATTACCATTATTTTTACCAAAACCAAGTAGAGTGAATATCGGTTATAACGACATTGAAGGACCGCTTAATTTCGGTCGTTATAACCGAGCGTCGTTATAGAGAAAAAAGGTAACAAAATGGGTTATACAGGGTGTCCCAAAAGTCCGAGTCCACCCAAATATATTCTGAATTATTAAAGATAGTTCCATAATTGGCAGTGATCGATAGTATCAAGAGATCTGTTTTATGAAGTGGTGAGTGTGCCACTCCTCCATAAAATAGATTTTAAAAGGTTATCGATCACTGTCAAATTGGTTCAGAAGATATTTAAGTAGACTCTGACTTTTAATATACCCTGTATATATAACTCGGTCTGGAACCTAATATGTCGTCGCTATAACCGATATGTCGTAATATCCGATGTCGTTATAAGCGATATTCACTGTTTGTTTTCCTAGCCGAGCCATTTTTTTAATATTAAGTACGTTTAATTCAATTTTAGTAAAAATCAGTACTTTTGTTTTATTCAAAATTTTCGATTTTAGTGGTTTTTGTTTTTTAGATTTTTGCTGCTTTCGTCAACTGTACCTTCACTTTTGTGGAAATACTCATGCGTTCTATAAAAACATTGATACAATAGAATAAAGTAAAATGTCAAAAATTACTTATTTAACTTCAAATTAAATCCATGGTCCCTTATTTATAGCTGATGCCCCTGGCCTGTGCAGTTGCATAGTTATTATCTAAGAAAATAATTAACACTTTTAAAATATTAAAGAAAAGTTTATTTTACTTATTAATAGTTTTATGGCTTTTATACCATCTGCGTCTATAGTTTTAGATAGGTTATAATTAACAGATTTAAGTAATGAAAGGTGTTTGGTCCAGACAAAACAAATAGATGGAAATGTTGTCAAGCGATTATAATAAATTTCTTAGTTTTGGTTTAGTTTATTTAATTAACGCCTTTAGTACCGGTTTAAGGGCCTAACGGGCACTACCGGTAAGACGGGCCCCTCCCCCTTAAGAAAGCCGCTAAAAAAACAAATAGATTCAGTGGGACGATTTGTATTTAACAAAAAAAATCAAGTAAAATATTTTACTACAATTTACAGACAGCATGGATATTCAATATGTGAAACTAAACTTTCAGATGCCAATAATTATTATCACACAACGCAGAAAAAAATCTTGGTAATTTTCCAATATATCATGAAACTTTTTACATAACATATACTCTAAATGTGTTTTTTTTTCAGTACTGTAGATGTATTTTTCCAATTTTTATAGAATACCTGGGGTTTTTACACAACTGGATTTGGAAAAAAGCAATTTTCTTGTAAATTTTCATTTTCCATTAAAAATTTACAAAATATATCATTCTATTTTACTAATTCTGTAATGCGATGGTCAGTGTAATTTTACAAAACACTTTTTTCAGTGAACCCTTACGAAAAAATTTCGAGATACGTAAGACAGACCTGGATTTTCTAATGAATTTTTCGACGCTCAATCTGAATCAGAGGTCAAAAAAAAATTAGGTTCGGTTCGGGTTTTCGAGAAAAACTTGAAATTTGCTAAATTTCAAGTTTTTCTGATAACTATTTTATTTAAATTAGTTTTTGAAAAAAACTGCAAATTTGGCCTAAACATGTACCAAAATAAATTCAGATTCAGACTATAAAAAGAAAATGTGCAGCATGTAAATCTCATAATTGCAGTTCGTGCACTTATTTTGCCACTATTTGCATGATTACCTATGCAAAAATGCATAGATAAAACTTTGGCACCATAATTTAGTAAAGTCTATTAAATACCTAGACGCCTGGCAAAAAATTAGGTTCGGTTCGGGTTTTCGAGAAAAACTTGAAATTTTCTAAATTTCAAGTTTTTCTGATAACTATTTTATTTAAATTAATTTTTGAAAAAAACTGCAAATTTGGCCTAAACATGTACTAAAATAAATTCAAATTCAGACTATAAAAAGAAAATATGCAGCATGTAAATCTCATAATTGCGGTTCGTGTACTTATTTTGCCACTTTTTGCATGATTACCTCTGCACAAATGCATAAATAAAACTTTGGCACCATAATTTAGTAAAGTCTAGATTTCTAGATTTGAACAGTAGTTTTCAAGAAAAAACCCAAACTTAAAAAACTTAATTTTTTTCCATTTTTTTCTGGCACTTTTTTCCATCACAATAAATTTAATAAGTTAAATTGTGTTTTGGACCAGGCCTCTGTGGGCCTCCTTGAGGCTGCGGGCCTTAAACGGTGTCTACACATAACGTTTTGCCTGACGTTTTACTTGATCAGGTAAAACGGATCAGGCAAAACCTTTCGTGTAGACAATAAAACGTACGTTTTGCCTGAACTGAACAGGACTGAAGTCGGACCTGTGAAACTGATCGGTAGAGGCTTTGTTTCCGGTAAAACGTCAGTTTTAGCGGCATTTCTTGTGGTAGTGCATACAATTTTAATTCCTTTCGAGTGCAACTTAGAAGTTGGTATACAAAACGTCCGACATTGGATTAGATATTGTTTTAGGAAATCAAACAGGTTATTGTCTTCCTTCACTAATTTTTAATGTGTTTTAAACAAATAGTCCCGACATGTTTCGTAAGCAGAAACTTACATCTTCAGGGGACATTACCAAACTAAATCACCACAACATTTTGAAAAACTGGTTAAAAAACTATGTTTAGCTACTGAAACGGTTAAGACATAGACATTTAAAACAAAAAAACATTATTGACAAAAGCAGTGCTTCCTCCATGGTGTATCAAAAACTGATCTAAAAACGTACGTTAAAACTATCAAGTGTGTACGCTAGTCTTTCAACCGTCATACTTGACCCTTTTGACTGACAGGCAAGACGTGGGGTAAAATATTACGTCTAGACCGGGCTTTAGGGAAGTACCTAGGATAAACCCGCACTGCACCTTTAGTTTTTTTGTAGTATTTCAGCGAAATATAAAGAAATACAAGACCCAAAATTTTATGCTTCTTTTTAAAAAGAATTATTAAGTTATCTAAACTTTGCCAAACTGTAAATTACATGCTGCAACAAAACGCAAAGGACAGGTGCAACTTTTTGGCTGGTTTTGTTATTTTCCTGTGGCGATGCTCAGCAGGACAAAAATAACTGAGAATATCGAATGTTTAGCTTAAGGTTACTAATTTTTAAAGAATTAAGTATACCGACAAATGAATTATTTAAAAAATTATTATAGCATTAAAATACCATAACTCATATAGAAAATATTTTTCATTTTCCCTTTTTCGATTTTTGTAATAAAGTTCTTTAAATATCAAAAACATCGAGTAGGGTCATGTATCATTAAATAAATGGATCCATGACGAATCTTATAACTTCATAGCCTATTAGCACACTTCAAGTAAAGCTATAATAATCAGCCTTAAAAATACTTTTTTGTAAATATCTCGGAAACCAAAGCTCCTACGAAGTTTTTGGTTATAACACAAATTATGTAGTAAACCGCATATGCATGCGATTCTCCGATAAAAAGTTAGCATTTTTTAAAATTTTTAGTTGCGAATCTAATCAGCTTGTAAATTTTATTAAAGTCGGTTCAGCGGTTTAGGAGCTATCGCGTTACCGAAAAAAATACACACACACACACACACACACACACACACACACACACAGACAGACATCACGACGATATTGCTAGGATAGGTCAAAATACACCCAAATAACACATTTTCGGCGTTACCTCAAAAAAAAAAAATTCGTCGAAAACAATACCTCTCTAGCCATTGCTGCGCGGGCTAGCAAGGTAAAAGTTCAAATGACTAGTTCCCGAGATACAGCGGCAAGTTTGCGAAAGTGGTTTATTAAAAAAATGGGTACATTTAACTTACGGTGGCCCATTTTTTTAATGTCACCTTAAAATTATTTAAACTCATCTGGAATGCCCGGAATTTCAGCAAGCTCTCAAAACTCTTCAACCATGCGGTGATGCCAAACAACGCAGTGTTTCGTTGTGTTTTACAACTGAGGGAAAAATAAGATGACATTAAAAAAATGGGCGAGTGTACCTACCTATCATTAAAAAATTAAAGTTCTCTATGTAGCTTAATTGACATTTTTTATAGTTTATATAACGTAGAGAATTTAGTGGCATAAGATCAAGGAACAAATAAGAAAAATAAGGTAACAAAAAGGTTTTAACTCAGACTGGATTTGAACCAGTGATTTCCCGCTTACCAGGCTAAAGCTCTACCAACTGAGCTACCGAGGTTTTTCTTGAAATTAGGAAACCGTTTCGTCTTGACCTATCTAAAACTCTACTTCGGAATTAACTACAAATCTCAAACCTTGCACAGTAGATCTTTATAAAGTCAATATCCATATAGTAGTAAAGTAGTTACGAACTTTCAAAGAACCTCGAAAGTTCCACTCACTCATGTATAAATCATCAAAATTCTACTGTACTTCTAGACATGCCACAAAGCTAAAATTTGGCAGACTGATAGAAATTATGACCAAACCCTAGGAAAAAATAAAAAGACTCTGCGTATAAATTCTAATTTACTCCCCTCCCCTATACAAGTAAAGTAATGTAAAAGTAACATTGCCCACCTCCAGAATCGCTAGAAAGCTGAACTTTGGCAGACTGATAGGAACTATGATAAAACTATAGAAAAGAATTACAAGACCCCAAAATTTTAAATGTAAAGTTATATAAAAGTAACATTGTCCATTTCCAGAGACACTAGAGAGCTGAGCTTTGGAAGACTAGGCAAATTTAAAAACACCAACATTTTAATTTACGTCCCTCTCCTATAAATGTAAATTTATGTAAAAGTAACATTGCCCACTTCCAGAAATTGTAGAGAGCGAGCTTTGGCAGGCTGAGAGAAGGCTTTAAATAAGGCATAGCAAAAGTTTTAAACAAAATTCCGCATATTTTACTAAATTAAAAATTAAATATTATCCAAATCCTTTAAAAAAGGAGTATAATCATAACAAAAACATTTCATGTAACAAAAGCCAAGTACGCGAAAATGGTATTTCGTAAAAAGAATTGAGATAAAAGTAAAGCCAAGTTCTCCAATACAAATTTCAAAATGAAAGGCTTTTACTAGTTTGGAAATGTTTTTCTAAACCTGGCTATTACGGCTGCAAATGACTCCTAGGCGCAGTGCTAAATTGAACATAAAGAAGTTTGGCTGTAATAGCAAAGTTTTTAAAAAACATTTCATCACACTTTTATCTGAATTCCTTTTACGGAATACCATTTTCTCGTACTTGGCTTTTTTTTACATGGAATGTTTTTGTTACGATAAAACTTATTTTTTAGTTCTGCGGCATCATTTATGTAAATTTTTTAACGAAAACCGCAAAACTAAATATTTTGCTGTTTCCTGCCACTTCGGCCCCTCCCCCCAGAAAATCCTGGATCGACATTATTTATATTATTAAAATAGTTTATTTATTTCAGACTTTTTAAGTGTCCTTACTAATTACAGGTCGTCGGCCTTGTGCCAGATAAACAAATGAGTTCCGAAATTTGATACTTCTGGACGAAGTACGCCTTTTTTTGGCAAATTTCAATGTAAGTACGAAGTTAATTTTGTAGTATTCGTGGAATTACATAAGTTTTTAGTTTATTGCCCTATCAGCCTTTCGGTAAATGTCTAATGTTATAGGATCTTGAAATATTAGGAATACGTTATAGAATCCTACAGGGTGTCTGATAAATAACCTTACAAACAGTAGCGCCCAGAAATATGTAGGGGGAGAAGGAGGGAAATGGCCAATTGCTTTTTCATTTTATTTTATGCTATTTTACTTTTTTTATTCATGAAATATGTGAAAAATATCTAAAATGTTTTTGGGACTAATTCGGTTTGGTTTGATTTAAATAAAACCAGCTTGCATTTCTACTTGTTTTCGGTCGGAACGTGTGTAAAACATGTTTGCGTTGACAGCGCACTCTATGTTTTTTTACTATACCTACTTAAATTTTAGAAAATAAATTTGTTATTCTTGTTTATTTTTTTAAAAGCGCACTTTATGTTCTCTGTACTACCTGCGATGTAGTCATTGGTTATATCAATTAGAACATTTTTTATGTTGCCCTTGTATAGAATCAAGAAAATTAATTTTAGTTTTAGTCGGGCTTATAACAGTATTGTACAAATTTTACAACAGGACTCGACAGGACACGACAGAACAGGACTAAATAGAACACATGTCAGGAATCAACAGGACACGACAGAACCCAAGACAACTATTTTTTTTGAGAAAAATTAAAAAAAAATGTTATGAACTTTTTTCCGATGTGCAATAAAAAAATATTTTTTTGGTTAAAGGGTAACAGCTTAAAACAATACTGTCCCAATTTTACAACGGGACTTGTAATGGGACTAATTGCTTGTTTCTATTTCCATCCATTTGGATCCAGGGGGAGCCAGAAGGGCCCGCCACCTTCTAGACATGTAACTTATTTTTTAGTTTAGCAGCATCATTTATTTATACATATGTAATTTAAATCCCATTTAGATACTAAATTTCACTCCTCAGATCTATCAAAAACCGCTTATAAAAAATATTTTGATGTTTACTCCTACTTTTTTACTTTGCCCCCCCCCCCCCCCCGGAAATCCTGGATCCGCCACTGCGCTCAAGTAAATAAAAGCGTTTGCAAACAGTGTCCAAAACCTTTTTCAACAACAAAAAACAACTTCTAAATTTAAAAACCAAATAAAAATTGTACATTTAATTAATGCAGTAAAGCCTTGCGAACTGGTAATTGCTGTAATTTCAGACAGTAATTACACCAATAAATCTTTATCTGAATTTTTAATCAGTTTAGGCATGGTATATCCATTTCAGTACCATGTTTCATAGGTTTTTTAAATTTATTTTTTGTTTTAGTTTACGTTTCTACCCCGGTATTTATTTCGTTGGAAACGTGTTATCAAAATACAGATCAAGATATGTTCTACTAATAAAAGATATAATAATAGGTTTGATTAAAATAGGGTTTTACCAATAATTCATTATTTGTAATGTATGTATGAAAACGAAGGTGACTTACAATGGCCCCCCTGACAATTGAGCGTATGAAATATCAAAAAAAGATTCGGGGAAAAATTACTCTTAATTTGTAGAAAAAAATTAAAATTAAGAACATGTCATGGGACCGTCATTGGCCCCCCATGATTTTGAAGGAACTTCGTGATATAGTGACCTTACCCATGATAACCTTCTTTTTACGAACTGTAAAAAGATGAGTGTACGTGCAAGACAAATAATACTTAGTTAATTTTCCTAAATATTAATTATTCCGTTGCACTGAGCCATACAGGTTGTCACGTGACACCGCAAAGTGCGCGGATAGACAGTGCGCAACCCACCGGCACGATGAGAGAGAGATCATCGTAGCCTCCATATTGAAACCGGCGTGTTTACTAGGTTTTTCCAAAACTACAATTCAATCAATTACAATTAGTGCCAATCAATTCTAAAATCATTCCAATCCGTTACCTCAACTCCTCACAGTGATTTCGATCAACTCAAGAACTCTGGTAGAAGCCTGGGCGCCCAGTGAATGGAATTTGTACCGCCGAGAAAAAACCAAGGTAGGTGTCAATCGACATTTTGTATGGTTCTCGCGTTATTTTCCATTTTTATCCTTAATGCGTAAAAGTTTAACCAGTGCCTAAAGCTATCGAACGGGTGTATGTCTTGCGCATACATTTTTATGGTCCTTCGAACCGGATATTCAAAAAAATACAACAAAAATCAAAATTCATTTTTCTTAAACCAAAAATCTAAAAATTTTAAGACGCCATTAAGGACCAACCCAAAAGGGGCAGGCTTTATCAGTGACGAAGCGACACGCCTTTCCAAACACATGTTTAAAAATTTTATCGATTTCTGCAGTTGAAATTTAAAGGTCGCGGTCGACAACAACAACTGTTTTTTGTTTACCTACGGGCGAGTGTACGAAGGTAAAAACAAAATAAAATAAAATAAAATAATAAGAAATTCTGAAAAACGTTTTAGTGTTCAGTGATAATATTTATTACTAATTAATCAATTAAAATGACTAAAACCGGCCTGGATAAGGCAGTGCAAAAACGTACAGTTTATGTTACGAGGATTACCGAGACATACACTGCAGCCATAAAGGCCCAGACTGATTCAAATGTAAAATCTATTTTCAAAACAAGGTATGAGAACTTGGAAGAATTTTATGATGAGTTTAAAAAACTGCACAATGACGTTATTAGCCTAGTGGAGAACGATAACGAATATAAAGTGCAAGACAAGGTGCGAGAAGATACAGACAATTTTTATTTTCAAACTAAAAGTATTTTCAATCAACTTTTTCCAGAACAAAATATTTTACAAGGCAATTTTGTATCTCTTCAAAATCAAACAAACAGTCATGAATACAAGGATCTATTAAAATTAGATGTCCCTTGTTACGATGGCACTTTATTAAAGTGGGTCACTTTTTATGATATGTTTTGCTCATTAGTGCACAACACTAATATGCCTCCAGTAAGGAAATTTAGACATTTAATTTCATATTTAAGAGGTGAACCACTCAGTTTAATAAAACACTTGCCTATTAATGATAATAATTACAATATTGCTTTTCAAACACTAGTAGATCGATACCAAAACAAAAGACTTTTGGCAACAAGCTACTGGAACACCGTAAATAGTACGGTTCCCTTAAAAAATAATTGCTCTTCCAACGATCTTAGAACTTTACTCGATAGTTTTAATGAAAATATCTCTGCTTTAGAGTTATTAGGTTTTCCAACTCAACATTGGGATTTCATACTTTTCAACATGCTTCTTTCGCGTTTAACTACCTCAATACGAACTTCTTTTGAGATAGAATATAGTAAAATGGAGCTTCCTACCTACGAAAACCTTACAGAGTTCCTCAAAAATCATTGTAGGGCCTTAGAATCAGTTCAACTCATGCAAAATATTTCTTATTCAACTATGCAATCAGACAATTTACAAAATTCAAATCCAAAACCACCTAAGCGACAATTCAATTCAAATAATAATTACAACAGTTACTCAAAACCATATCAACCACAAGTTTATGTGGCAAATACAACTCAAAATCCTCAAAACTCAAAAATAACTTCATTTAGCAATAATTCGCAATTCCAACCAAATCATTCTAAATTCTTTAATTCAAATCAACAACCAAATCAATCTAGTTGTAGTTTCACTCCAGAAACTCAAAACAACTCAAATTCAAATCAATTCAACTCAAATTCAAATACAAATCAATTCAACTCAAATTCAAATAGACAACAACAATTAAATAATTCGAATTTACAATTTAATTCGAATCTGTTTCAAAATAAATACAAATGTCGTTTATGTACAAATAAACAATTTCACAATCTTTCACAGTGCCAGGTATTTTTATCAAAAACTATACAGGAGCGTAATGCCTACGTTAGGCAAAATAATGCGTGTAGCAATTGTTTAAGATCACATCCCTTAAATTTATGTCAATCTACTTTTTCTTGCCGTATCTGTGGCCAGCGTCACCATACGAGTATTTGTAATAACTCGCAAACTACTCAATCGAATTCACAAAACGCGTATTTTACAAATGTACAACCAACCCCAAACTTAAATCAAAATTCAATTCAATCTTCCCAAAACCCCAATCAAACACAAAATGAAACACCCAATGAGGGCATTGATTACATTAATTGTGGGTGCACCTCACTCACTACTCAAAAACCTCAAAGTACTATTTTACTTTCTACAACAAAAGTAGACATCCTAGATAGTCGTGGATACTATCAAACTATACGGGTTGTCCTCGACAATGCGTCAGAGGCCAATTTTATTTCTGAAAATTGTCTTAATCGCCTAGGATTATCTAGAAAAAAATTCATAGTTCCCATACGAGGCATCAATCAATCTACTTCAACCACCAATGGCATAACAAATTGCACAATTAAGCCTGTTGGCCGAAATAATCCAACGCTTTCTCTTGATGTCTATGTTTTGCCAAAGGTAAGTGCAAATTTGCCATCTTTTCAAGTTAATCCTCACAATTGGCATCATATCTCTAATTTAAATTTAGGAGATAATACTTTCAATATTCCCGCACCTGTAGACATGCTTTTAGGAGCACATGTTTATTCTCAAATAATTCAACCTAAAATTATTCCTGGAGAACCGGGGCAGCCAATAGCACTTGAAACCTTGTTCGGCTGGGTGCTCCTGGGAAATACGGAAATATCAAATCAACCTACATACAATTCAACTTCATATTCATGTCACTTTACTTCTTTACAAAATAATTCACTAGATCAAATGATGATCAAGTTTTGGGAAGTTGAGTCTCTCCCAACAAAGAAGTTCCTCTCTCCTGATGAGAAAAAATGTGAATCATTTTATCAAAAAACTGTCACGAGAGATAGTTCGGGACGTTTTCAAGTTTCATTGCCATTTCGTCACTCTAGACCTATTTTAGGAGATACCTACTCACATGCTTACAAATGTTTTTTATCTCTTGAGTCTAGACTGATAAAAAATCCCGAACTATATTCACAGTATTCCGAATTTATGAATAACTACTTAAAAAACGATCATATGAGTTTAATTCGAGAATCAGAATCAAAAAATCAATTCATAAATTATTTACCCCACCACTGCGTTGTACGCCCCGATAAATCAAGTTCACGCGTTCGAGTAGTTTTTAACGGCTCGGCAACAGCGGGTTCAAAGGGTATATCCCTTAATTCTACCCTTCTCCCAGGGCCCAAATTACAAACTGACATCAACTCCATTCTGTTAAAATTCAGATATCATGAAATAGTCATGCTTTCGGATATTACGCAAATGTTTTTACAAATAAAATTAGCTCAGGAAGATCGTGATTATCAACGTCTTCTGTGGCGTTTCACTTCAAGCGATCCTATTCAAGAATACAGACTTAATACTGTCACGTTTGGTATCACATCTAGTCCTTTTTTGGCCATCAGAACTATTCAAGAGTTAGCCAAAATCCAAGAAAAAAACTACCCAGAAGCTTCTAGGGTCCTCCTAGAAGACATTTTTGTCGATGATATCTGCGCAGGCGCAAACTCTATAGAGTCGGCTCTAGCTCTACAGCGAGATTTAATCGCTCTTCTAAAATCAGGCTGTTTTGAGCTTAAAAAATGGGCTAGTAATCACCCAAAACTACTATCCTCTCTATCACCAGACGAATGCCAAATTCCCTTTTCTTTTGACAAGGAAAATCCTATATCCATAAAGGTTCTTGGACTCCAGTGGGACCCAAAATCAGACAATATGTTTTTCTCTTGTCAGCCATCGGAAAAACGATGCACAAAAAGAAATATTCTAAGCGCTATTGCTTCTATTTTTGATCCTTTAGGGATGCTTTCTCCCATTTCATTTTTTGCAAAATGTCTTATGCAAAAATTATGGATTTCCAAGATAGGATGGGACGATCCCGTGGACAAATCTATTCTTCAGCATTGGACACAATTTCAAAATGAACTTAAGTGCTTATCAGATATTAAATTTCCTAGGCACATTTTTTCTAAAGATATAATATCTTGTCAACTGCATGCTTTTTCGGACGCATCAGAATTAGGCTACGCAGCTTGCGTTTATTTACGTATCGAGCTGTCAGATCAAAGCATAAAAACTTCCTTAATTATGGGCAAATCAAGGGTCAGTCCCTTAAAAACTATAAGTCTCCCGAGACTAGAACTTTTAGGTACTGTTCTTCTTACTGAACTTCTTAGTTTTGTTATAAAAACTTATTCCCCTTTAATTTCAATAGATAAAACTTACGCTTATACAGATTCTCAAGTCGTCCTCTTTTGGCTTTGTAGCTCACCTCATAGATGGCGCTCTTTTGTTGCTAACAGAGTTAGCCAAGTACAAGAAAAACTCTCTAATGTAAACTGGTATCATGTAAAATCACAAGAAAACCCTGCGGATGTCGCCAGTCGTGGCACAACTCCTTCTAATTTTATAAACCACCCCTTGTGGTTTACAGGGCCTTCCTGGCTTAGTCAACCATGTACTACATGGAACTTAAAAAATCCCGCATTACTCCAAAACTCAGAAACCGATTTTCAGCAAATTTTAAATGAAGAAAAGCCTGAAAAAATAACACTTACTACAAACATCGATTATCATATTCTAGACTTCCTTGTAAATAAATATTCATCCCTTTTTCACATTCAAAAATTAATTTGTCAGATTCGACGAATATTTTATAATTTTAAAAACAAAAAGGAACCACTTACAGGTCCTATTTCTATTTTTGAAATTCAGTATGCTTTAACACTCTTGGTTCGAAGAAGCCAAGAATTACATTTCTCTGACCTCCTAAAACAACTAAAAAACAACGAACTTTTACCCAAGGCTTTTCGAAAAATTGCACCCTTTTTGGACACTACCGGACTGATAAGGGTAGGTGGTCGTCTTAGGCATACGAATTCTATACCTTTTGATGCAAAACATCCTCTATTGCTTCCCAGATCAGGCAGGTTGTCTGACCTTATCATTGAACATATTCATAAGGTAAATAGCCATCCAGGGCTAAATACAGTTCAGTACTTACTAAGACAACAATTCTGGATCTTAGCATCCCGCAGACTTAGCATCCCGCAGAGCTATTCAGTCAGTTTTATCTCGATGCATAAGATGTTATCGCCTTAGACCAAATGCTTACATCCCTTATCAAGGTGACTTACCTTATTTTAGAATTTCACAACTAAAGTGCTTTTCTCATGCAACTTTGGACTATGCTGGTCCTATAAAAATTTCACCAGGTCGTTGGTACCGGGGTACCAAAGAATTAAAAGCCTATATCTGCATTTTCGTGTGCGCAAGTACGCGCGCTATCCACACAGAAGTTGCGTCAGACCTTACTTCTGAATGCTTTATAGCCGCATTCAGAAGGTTTGTAGCTAGAAGGGGTCGTTGTAATTTTTTATACAGCGACAGAGGCTCCAATTTTCAAGGAGCAAACTCTGAGCTTAAAAAGCTCTTCGAAGCTTCCTCTGAACATCTTCAGATCAAATGGCATTTTTTTCCTAGTGCTAGTCCTCATTTCAATGGCTTATCAGAGGCTGGTGTTAAATCAGTAAAAACACATCTTTACCGAGTGATCGGAAATCAGAAGCTTACATACGAAGAACTAAATACTTTGCTTGTGCAGATCGAGGCATTGCTAAATAGTCGCCCAATCTCTGCGCAATCATCCGATCCCAATGATTTTTGTCCACTCACTCCCGGACATTTCCTTACCATGGAACCTTTAAACTCTGTCCCAGACCCAGACTTATCACAATTAAAACTAAACACTCTTTCTCGGTGGCAACTTGTTCAGCGATTGAACACTGATTTTTGGTCCCGATGGAAAGAGGAGTACCTACATACTCTACAGCAGAGGTCCAAGTGGACAGAAAAACCTACTAAAGTCGAGTTAAATACTTTAGTAGTCATAAAAAATGAAAACAAACCACCCTTGCAGTGGTCTTTAGGCAGGATTGTAGAATTGCATCCTGGTTCAGATGGACATGTTAGAGTTGTCACGATTAGGACTCAACAAGGGCTATTTAAACGTCCAATTGTTAAATTGTGCCCTTTGCCTTTTAACTGAACACTCAAGCAATGTTCATTCTATGTCAGTGTCGTCATAGAATTATTCTTTTTTTTTTAATTTTTTTCCTTTTCGGGAAATATTTTTTTTGTTTTATCGCGGCAAAAAATAGAATAACATTTTGTCGCAATTTTTTAATTTTTTTTTGGAAATAATAATTGTTATTCCCTAGTTATAATACTTATTATTTTTCCTGGTTCTAAAATAGTATTTTAGGGCGGCCGGGAAAATGTACGTGCAAGACAAATAATACTTAGTTAATTTTCCTAAATATTAATTATTCCGTTGCACTGAGCCATACAGGTTGTCACGTGACACCGCAAAGTGCGCGGATAGACAGTGCGCAACCCACCGGCACGATGAGAGAGAGATCATCGTAGCCTCCATATTGAAACCGGCGTGTTTACTAGGTTTTTCCAAAACTACAATTCAATCAATTACAATTAGTGCCAATCAATTCTAAAATCATTCCAATCCGTTACCTCAACTCCTCACAGTGATTTCGATCAACTCAAGAACTCTGGTAGAAGCCTGGGCGCCCAGTGAATGGAATTTGTACCGCCGAGAAAAAACCAAGGTAGGTGTCAATCGACATTTTGTATGGTTCTCGCGTTATTTTCCATTTTTATCCTTAATGCGTAAAAGTTTAACCAGTGCCTAAAGCTATCGAACGGGTGTATGTCTTGCGCATACAATGAGTTACACAGAAAAACTATAAAGTACTTTCAAAATAAAAGAAAATGATTAGGTTAGGAGCTATCTTGTTACAGAGAGAAATAATATACACACACACAGACAGACATCACGACGATATTGCTAGGATAGGTCAAAATACATCCAAATAACACATTTTAGGCGTTATCTCAAAAAAAAAATTTCATCAAAAATAATACCTTCTCTAGCCATTGCTATGCGGGCTAGGAAGGTAAAAATGTGGAATTTTTTTGTTTTATTTGTTATGCTGAGAAATCTTTTTTGATACACTTTATCGACTATTTCGGGTGGGATTGATCACCCTTCATCCCCCCTTAGGTACGGCCTTGTTAAAAGGAATATGTAACAAAAAACATGCTGTGATATCTTTCTCCAAATTGTGTCTGTTTATTCCTTTATATACGAAAATTAAATGCATCTTTAAATCAATTTTTCAGTTATTTACCGAATATATTTTCAGGGATAGGGGAACTTCTGAGGGTGCAGAGACTATCAAGGCAAATGGCGGTTAGTATGGTGCTTCATTTGATCATTTATAAAAATTTATTTTATTTACACAATAAATCTTTATCTGAATTTTTAATCAGTTTAGGCATGTTTCGTAGGTTTTTTAAATTTACTTTTTGTTTTAGTTTACGTTTCTACCCCGGTATTTATTTCGTTGGAAACGTGTGATCAAAATACAGATCAAGATATGTTCTAATAAAAATAGATATAATAATAGGTTTGATTAAAATACCAATGTTTATGTTTATGTTTTACCAATAATACATTATTTGTAATGTATGTATGAAAACGAAGGTGACCTATGATGGCCCCCTGACAATTGAGCGTATCAAATATCAAAAAAAGCTTCGGGGCAAAATTAGGTCATTACTCTCAATTTTCAAGGGACCGTCATTGGCGTATGATGGGCCCCCCCTTTTTAAAAACTGTAAAAAGATGAGTTACACAGAAAAATTACAAGTACTTATAAAATAAAAGAAAATGATTATATACTAACTGGTGTAGTAATATGAAAACACTTTTTATTAAAAAAAATATGACGAAATGAGACCTATTAATGTTTTATGGGACATAGAAAAATTATTAGAGGAAGTGGTTTACGATCAATTTTTAGAATTTATAGATGAAAACGAAATTTTAGTAGCTCAACAATCAGGATTTAGAAAAAAATATTCAACAGAAATTGCCGTTCAGTATGTGGTGGAAAATTGGAGAAGGTGTTTTGAAACAAATGAAATAGTTATTGGGATATTCTTAGATTTTAAAAGGGCCTTTGAAACAATTGATAGAGAGAGACTTCTACAAAAACTTTATAACTATGGATTACGAGGAAAAGTTTTGGAATGGTTTAAAAATTATTTGTTTAACAGAAAACAACGTACTAAAATAATAAACACACTATCATCAAAAAAAGAAATCAAAATTGGGGTACCTCAGGGAAGTAAATTGGGGCCATTATTATTTATTCTTTACATAAATGATTTACCATCCATTTTAAAATATAGTTTAATTCAGATGTTTGCGGATGATACGTTAATTTACTTAAAAGGCAATTCTTTGGAACATATTATTAATTTATTAAATTCTGACTTAAAATTAGTTTTAAATTGGTTAAATACAAACAAATTAAAATTAAATGTTAATAAAACGAAATGTATGACAATAAATTTGAAAAGTAATCCATTAAATTTAGAAATTCAAATAAACAATGAAAAATTGGAAATCGTGAATTCATTCAAATATCTAGGAATTATAGTAGACTCAAAATTAAAGTTTAATTTATACTACGATAATATCATCTCGAAAATAGCAGCAAAAATTGGATATTTAGGAAGAATAAGTCATTATTTATCATTTTTCTCAAAAAAATGTGTATACAACAGAATAATTTTGCCATATTTTTTGTATTGCTCAACTATTTTATATTCAGCTAATGAAGACATTCTGGAAAAATTACAAATTTTACAAAATCGTGCAATGAGAATAATTTTAAATGCAGATAAATATACCAAAATAAAAACAATGTTAAAGAAATTAAACTGGCTAAATGTAAAAAATTTAATATTTTATAATGTTTGTATTTTTATTTATAAAATTAATAATAATTTACTATCAGATTCCTTAAAACAATTTATAAATCAAAATTATAATTATCATACTTACAATACCCGGACAAAAGAAGATTTTCATTTAAGCACTACATCAAAATTAGTTGTTCAAAAATCAATATTTTCAAAAGGCTTGAGTGAATACAATAAATTAAACGTGTCAATTAAAAATGAACCAAATTTAAAAAAATTTAAAAAAAAGTATAAAAAAATATTTATTTTCAATACAATTTATATAAAGTTATTAAATTTTATTAATATAGTGTTAGTTTATACCTATTTATTTATTTGTTGTATAAATTTGAATTTTAAGTATAGTTTTAAGTTGATTTAAGAAAAAATTGTAGCAAATATGCTAAATAAAAGCTTAAAACAACAAAAAAAAAAAATTATGTTCCTAATCCAAAAACTAAAACATGAAAAATAAAAGTTTCTAATGCTCCCAAGGCTTTAGCCATTTTTTCATTCTCCCAATGATAACTATTTTTTTAACTTTTTTTAATTAAAAAAAATATATTTTTATTAAATGTAGTCGTCCTAATGGCTTCCGTCTATTTTCTCATCATTGTAAAACTAGCCTGGGGCCATCAGAGGCAAAACGTCAAGTCCTCCAAAAACACTAATAACCTTAGTATATCAGAAAAAGAACTGTTTCTTGCATATTTTCTCGTACTTCTCAGGAACAGTGACGGATCAAGGGGAGGCCGGGCACCCCCTCCTTGATAGAATTTTTTTTTACTTCTATCTATTACTGCAGCGTCACTTATTTAATATTTTCTTAAAATCTACTTAATTTTTTTTAAATTTCGCAATTAATCTCTTTTAAGTGCAAAATGTCACACCTCAAACCTATTAAAAGCTGCAAAAAATAATATTTTGATGTTTGCTTCCACTCTGGCCCATCTTTCCCGGGAATTCGGGATCCACCACTGCTTAGGAAACACTGTATGAATGTTCGAAAAAATCTCAAATTAAAAATTAAAATTAGTTAGTTTTTGCTTTTCTAATAGCTGTAAACTTTCAATTTTATTATACTTTTATAAAATAAATTAAATGTTTCTGACATTGTTTATATTTTTTTAGAGAACACGTCATTTTCTCTGCTGTAAACTGTAAAATTAATCATCAAAAAACCCAAATGCTTGATGATCCAATCAGTCATTTGCTAAACCGTTCTCTTAAATATTTATCTTTCTTGTAGATATATCAAACAAAGTGTCATTGTTTTTTTGAAAATGATTTCATTACTTTATTGCAGACATGGAACAGGAAATTAATTATGGTTTACATATTCCCTTTTATCATCAAATCTGGGTGTTAAAAATATTATATTATACAGCATTGTTAAATGCTATAGGATCCATGGCAAATTATTACTGTATGTAAGATAAGAACAACTGCATATGCATAAAATATGTAGTATGTAAGAGAAAAGAATAGAATAAAAAATTTTATTTTCCTATACGGGGGATATCCAAAAAGTCTGCAAACCTGTAATGAGTTTCTAGTGCATGTGTCATGAACCTTATTTTATTCTATTACTAATTTCGGAGATACGGGGGGAATCCAAACGATATTGCACTAAAACGGTAAAAATGTTGTTTGATCTTTAAAAGTTTTTTTTGTACAAATCACAAAAGTATCTCTTATGTACATATACTAGCATGTTTTTAGCAAAAAATGTAGATTTTCTATGCGGAGGTATCCAAAAAGTAAATTAAAATCGTAGGGAAAATGATTGAACAGATTGACTAGAATTAGAACAAAATTAATGTCTTTTTACCACTAAAACCAAATTTTAATAAAACTTTTTTACGAGGTAGACATGAAATGCTCGACATGAGGAACATATCAGTTATAATTTAGGGCAAGTCCTGGATGCAGGTCATCGAAATAATTTTAAAGTTTTACCTGAAATAATTGATTGACTAATGGTATAGAAATGCGAAAGAAGAATAAAAAGTCTGATCCAAATAACGACTTTGTTGTTTTTGAGACATATACAATTTATAGAGAATTAAAAAACTAATTTTAATTGTGTTTTAAGAAAAGGTTTGGTTATAATTTATAACTGTACTACTTTTCATGTGTACTTCGTGAAAAGGTTTCATTAAAGTTTGGTTTTAAAGGTAAAAGAACATTAATTTTGTTCTAATTCTAGTCAACTTTTTCGATTATTTTACCTACGTATTTTAATTTACTTTTTGGATACCCCCGTATAGAAAATTTAATTTTTTGTCCGTTTCGTGCAATATCGTTTGAATTGCCCCCGTGTCTCCAAAACTAGTAATGGGATGGGATTGGGTTCGGTTCGGTTCGTGCAATATCGTTTGAATTGCCCCCGTGTCTCCAAAACTAGTCATAGGATGGGTACATGACAACTATTGATCAATAAGGTGAGACGAACAACATATTAAAATTTTATCGATATTAGCCGTGCACTAGAAACTCATTACAGGTTTGCAGACTTTTTGGATAACCCCCGTATAGGAAAATAACATTTTTTGCTAAAAACATGCTCAAATAAACTAGAACCCATTACAAGTGCGCAGGATCCTTTTAACAATATTGTTCTATTAATATATATAATTTTTATCAAAACAAAAAACTGCAATTTTATTGTTTTATCTTGTGAAGTCGGTCTATTAAAAAACAGTAGGATTCATAGAGGCGGTTATTCACTTGAATATAAAGACGCATAACTCGCGTAAAAGTGTCTTTTTAACCCTCGACAAATTATAGCCCGAAAAAAGGGAAATTCCTAAACTTGATCTTGAGATAATTATGTTTCAAGGTCATGATCAAGGTCACTATTCGCTAGTATGGACGCTAGTACCATTCGCGGAGCCCGCATAATTCGAAGCTCGCAGCGCGGTATCGAAACCTTAAATTAAAACAAAGTACCAAAGTACCAATACTTGTTCATCATTCATTGTATTTATTTTGATTTGAAGCGCATCGAACGACGTCGACTTCGAATCCCTTTGCGTTGGCATCGAAGGCCGCGGGCTCTCGGCTCGCTGTGAGCCACCCCCGTGAAAATGACATACGGAATATAACAGCGCGAACAGCGCTTGCGATCTGGACAAGGGACTAAATTGGAACTAAACATAATGACGTTTGACAGTGTCATCCTGTTCTGTGGTTTGACTGCTGTTGTGGGAAAGAGAGAGAGCCCACCAGAACAGACAGAAAGCGAGACACGCGACACACCTGAATTTATTCTGTGGTGAATGTCATTTTTGTCGGGTGGTTCCCCTCAATCTGATTTTTGAAAAAAAAATCTAAAATCAAATCATTGTGTACTAGATCGGCATATTTTGTGAGTCTAACAAGCAGTAGCAGTGTAAAAAAGAAGCAGCAGCAGTATAAAAAACAAGGAGCAGCATATAAAAAGCAGTCAATTCAACGACCCCATACCAGTGAGTTTTAAGGTGGATTTATTGTTCGTTAAAGTAAGGTAAGGGGTAAGTTCATTTATTTAGGCTTACTTCATACTTTCCACTATGAACAATGGAAATTTCTATTTTAAGTAAGGCCGCCTTGTTTATGATAAAAACAAATAGGTTCTAACTTAATAAGTCTAAGTTGTTACTTCTTCTGAAGAGTTACAGTGATCTATCACTCAGCTGCGACACAGTTTTATGCCAAAAACCACCTTCGCTTAGTTTCTACCACCAAAAAACCAACTACTACCACCTTCTGTGGCTTCTATCCCCAAAAAACCAACTACTACCACCTTCCCCTACTTCTAACCCCAAAAAACAAACTACTACTACCTTCGCTGAGCTTCTACCCCTAAAAAACCAACTACTGCCATCTTCTCCTAGTCTCTGCCACCAAAAAACCAACTTCTACCAACGCTTATCTTCTACCACTAAAAAACCAACTACTACCTCCTTTGATTATGATTGTAGTATTTGGTTTTTTGGTGGTAGAAGCTAGGGGAACTTGGTAGTAGTTGGTTTTTTGCTGGTAGAAGCTAGGGGAAGGTGGAAGTAGTTACTTTATTGCTGGTAGAAGGTAGCAAAAGTTGGTAGTAGTTTGTTTTTTGGTGGTAGAAGGTAATCCAAGGGGATAGTAGTTGGTTTTTAGTGTAAACCTGATCTGTACCTAAGTGATAGATAGATAGGTAACTGTTTGGGTGTGGTAGCAGCTGTGATTTATTAGTTAGGGTTTGTTTTAACCTCAAACAATACGCTGCAATATCGAAATGCATAAAAAGGTCATTAAAATTTTGATCTGTAAAATATAGGTAGGGGGGGGGGTGGTACCCCATGAGGCCATATTTTATGTTTGTATTCATGAAATATGTGGAAAATAGAAAAAACTTAGCTTTTGGGGGGGCTGCCCCTGACATATATGCCACTGTGTAGACCCATGTTTACTGTATCAATTTGATCATGGCACATACCTGTTCTTTTCTGGGGAGAAAGAGATGTGTCAATATGGAACTGAAACAGTATTCTTGAGTTTTATAAATAGCATTTTTTATTGCCTAATACCCTGTTCGGACTGTGCAACGTTTCCATGCATGCAACTTTTGTGTCCTCTCTCTCACTCAGATGATGTTACTTAAAGAGAGACAGAACAAACAAGTTGCATGCTTTGTTTGGAAATGAATGAAAATTTGTTTTATTTTTAAGTAAAACACACTGTTTTTTAATTTTGCAAAGGCAGCTTTGTGTTCCCCTCAGATAGTACTAACCAAGTGGTAACAGCTAGCCTGTAATTTGTACTGTTTTGCTAATAATGCCATGTAAATCTTGGGCTAATGTCAAGAAATCTGTAATGCAATAAGCCATGGGCGCAGCCAGGCGGGGGGCCCCAAACCTAAGATTTTTTTTTATATATTTTCCACATATTTCATGAATAAACACAAAAAATAGCATGAAATACGACATCATGAAGCCTCGCCCACCAACCCCACCCCACCCCCCCCCCCCCCCAAGATATATTCCAGGGTGCGACACTGCATAAGCTCTAAAATAATATTTTATTCTGCATAATTACCGGACAATGTAATCTCAAAGCTAAATTTGTAATCAGGGTAGTAATGCTATGTTTTTTGAACAGGTGTCAGTTGGAGCTTCAGCAGTCATGTTTTTTAAGGTGTTTTATAAAGTTTCACTTAGTTTTATTTTAATAAATCTAAATTTTTTAACAATCTTAGTGGAAAGTTTGGTTTGGTGAAGTAAAAAAATAATAATAATTTCTTATGGTAGTGATAGTAGTAATTATTTATTATTCGCATTTTTTACTGTAAAATCTTTTAAAATAAAAATTTTACAAAGTTTTTTTGGTTTATTTATTTTTATTTAATTATTTTAGACAGGTTTTCTTTCTAACATAAAAATTTTTGTTGGTCCCCCAAAAGAGGATTCTATTTACAAACAATATTTTAGAGCTTGTGAAAAAAGAAAACAACTAAATAATTTTTTTTACATGTCAATTGTAATGTCAAAAAATGTTTTTTTTTCACTTGTTGACACATGTAAAAAAAATATATATTTTTTTAACTTTTGAATATGGTGGGGGGTGTGACTGTTCTATCTGAAAAAGGTAGTTGTTATTTTGTCTGCAAATTCTATTACATGTCAAAACTTCAGAAATCTTTAAACTAGAACAGGTCATTATTCACATAACTTATATTATCATGGCATTTTTCTAAGTAAGGCCTGGTTTACCCAAAAACTTAATGTTCAATGAACAAACTCATTGCTTAATTTTAATATCTCTGTTTCCATTTCCTTAGTATTGTAGACATAAAGTATAAACACTAAATCTTTCCATTGTGCATTATGTTATGGGTAAATTAGGCATAAAATAGAAAGTTCACATTACTTTGTTAAGTAATCTTATCTAGTTTGACTAATGGTATCCGACCCTCGGAACCGAAATCAAAAAATATATTTTTACACAAAACATAAAGCCCAATTGTGTAAAATTCAAAACTATACAATATCAGGACATCCACAAAATCATATAAATTCATAAAATTTGACTTGTGTATTGTGTAAAAACATATTTTTTGATTTCTGTGCTGAGGATCAGATACAATAAGTCAAACTGTATATACAAGTGGCCCATTTTGTCTTATTTTTATTACATATAATAGTGAGTTCATATTGCTCCAATGAAAGCTCCCAATTGTATTGTATTTAACATTTGGGGATATAGTGTGCCTATATTACCTAATGAGTTTGACTACATTCTTGAAATATGTAATGCTCAAGGGGGAGAGGATTTAGCCTTGCATTATATTCAATGTGCTTGTTTTTTAATGGGGGAAGCAGGCATATTCTTGTCAACCGCTACAAAAAATTGCAGACTACAACAAAAAATAAATAGGATTTGTATTATAGCACTAGTGCAATATTGAAACATTATTCGTAATGCATGTAAGCCAAAATGGATTATATAGGGTGTTGTGAAATTCAATAAAATATTTTTAAAGATAATTTCCTAGAGTGATTTCAAGACAAAAAGTTTATATAAACAAACGTCTACAAACACTTAGTAGTAGAGATACAGGGTGTTTAAATTTACTTTTTTTATATAGCTTTTACAGTTTTTGTGATATTTAGCTCAAATTTGGCTCGTATATTTACTTATAGGCACTACAAGTTAAGGCATGTCAAATAGGTTTTAATTATTTTGTTTATTTTGATATACTCGCCATACCATACTGGAGCATTTTTTATTTTATGATAGCAGCCTTTGGTGCAACAGCGATTTTCTCTAAAATGGTTAAAGATGCAAAAAAATTTCAGAAAAACAAAAAAGTTTGCAAATGAAACAAAGATTTTATTTCTTGTTTTAAAATCCCTACTTCTCCCTACCAGTGGCTTAAAACAAAAAAATTCTGGGGGAAAAGGCGACATGACCCCTGAAAAAGGGTCACTCTGTACATGTTTACTATTATTTGGCATGTCTAAAAGTGTAGTGCCTATTGCTTAATATGCCAAATTTGAACTAAATATCTCGAAAAGTACAAGAGCTATAAAAAACTAAATAAAAGAAACTTTAAAACAAGGCGTTTAAGGTTATATAAAAATTTTGCCTTGAAACCACTTAAGGAATTCAACACTAAAATTAAGTTATTGAATTATGAAACACCCTGTATAATGTGTATTTTATAAAAACTTATTTAAATATGTAAATAAACAGTGGCAGAACTACAATGCAGCAAGGCACAGGGTTGCTGAGAGGCGTATGCTCCATAGAGAGCCCGAAGGGCTGGAGTGATCACACACACACACAGTGATAAGTATAAAATGATTTCAGCGAAATTAAAAAGGTTTAGTTGGTGGGAGCACCTCTGCCCTGCAGAAGGTCTTGCTGTATGGTGGTTCTATCACTGCTTGTCTTGCAATTCATTGCAGGGAGAAAGGCTGATCAATAGCAAAAATTGTGTACAATTCTTTACATAATCCATATTTTTGTTGGTCCTGTAAGTCCTTCTTGGTCTTATTTAGGTATAAAGTGATAAAAAAAAGACAAAAATGACTAACGAATAATACCAAACCAAAGGTCCTGCCAAGACCTAATTTTTACTGATTTTTATTAGTCCGAAGCGCATTGATCAGCCCCTTGGCGCAGGATCTGTCCTGGGAAGGGTTTTAATTGAGCGAACTGTCTATCCGGAAAAGTGTTTAAGTTCAATAAACTGTGTCTATCACGGAAAGTGTTTTAGTTTACTATCTGCTCAACACTGAAATAACAATATCACAGTTCATATAAATGTATCTTTAGCAGTAAAAAAGCTGGTAAGTACTATAATATGTTTATTAATTAATTTTTAAATATTAATATAATACTGTTCATTGAATATCAGCTGATGATGGTAAAAAAAGTTTGTTTTTGTTTAAAATGTATTTTTTCAGAACCATTTCCTATAAAGTTTTGGTATTTTCCATAAATTTTGTAAAAAAGTTATTGTCCACAAAGTTTTACTATTTGACGATATTTTTGTGCAAATTTAATGGAAAAAGTATGCCATGATTTAACTGGGATGGTTCTGAAAAAATACATTTTAACAAAAACAAACGTTTTTCCCATCAACAGCTGATTTTCACTGACCAGCAGATTTATTTTAACTAATATCAGCTCAGCTGGTGTTCTGTGATATCAGCTGATTTATTTTGACAAAAATCAGCTGTGTCCCGACATGTTTGATCTAGACAGAGAGCTATAGTCTGCTCTCTTTCTGGACCGTGTTAAGGTTATTCTCGTGTTACCAACGGTTTAACACGTAGTTTGCATTTCTTCCCTTTGGTGTTCTGTGCTGTGAGCGGCTTGTTGCGTGCTCACGAGCATGCCTTTTTCACGTCCACAATAGCGAATCTCCGTTCGTTGTTCGAAGCTCGAAGCTCGTGGCTCGCTAATGAGGACCCGGCTTAAGAAGTTAAGCCCTAAAAGTTATGTAATAAACACTTTTCCCTAAAAACCGCTAGTATTTAAAATATTAAGGGGTCCCGAAACTGTTCAGACACACTCTTTAGTGCGAAAAATAGCATTTAAGTGACATTGCTGTCGTCAGCGAATTGTAGCCCTCGTTGGCCCTAGCTACCAAAACTATTCGCTTGCCTTGGAATAAAATCCCCTTATTAATTACAATATTATATTGCTTTAATTTAATTTGAAGTCCTGTTAGAAAATTAAAGCAATCTTCACACATTTTTATGTACAATATATCATTATTTTTTTTAAAGAACAATGAGACAGTTCTGTTACATCTGATACATGAAAAAACCGCTAGAATGTGGCATATCATTGTTAGTCTATTCTATTATTTTATTTTCCAGTATCTAGTCGAGAATTGGATTTGTGCGTACCTAGGTATGCAGTGGCGTTCGTAGGGAGAGTCTTAGGCTCTTGAGCCCCCCAGAGTCATTGAATATTGACCCTAAAGATTACATGTATTTATCCGCGCTCTAGCCCTCACCCTCCAAGATCAATTTCTTTGAATTTTCCCCAAATATCAAGACTAAAATATATTGATCCACGCTCAAGCACAAAAAATGTTTAAAAACCTTTGTTTTAAGGAGATACAATGTGGTCAAATAACCTTTGCAATAAGCACCAATTTTTAAACTTTTAAGCTATTAAGTTTAAAAAACAATGTCAATATACAGTAAGAACGAGCCAGCCGGTTGGAATAAATTCATGAGCATGAAGTTAGCGAAGCACCCATCGCGGATCGAATCGTCACTAGGTGGATAATTTGCCGTTAATTAGTCGTGAATTAGTTGTGGAAAAATTAATTTTGTCGCTCTTATTTTTGACCGTTTTTGAGGGTGCTTCGCTAACTTCATATGAAATTAGCGAAGCACCCTCGTAAAAATGGCTTTTATCAAAATCGAATATGGTGGATAATTTGCCGCTAATTAGTCGTGAATTAGTTGTGGAAAAATTAATTTTGTCGCTTTTATTTTTGACCGTTTTTGAGGTGAAGTTAGCAAAGCACCCAAAAAAACGGTCAAAAATAAGAGCGACAAAATTAATTTTTCCACAACTAATTCACGACTAATAAGCGGCAAATTATTTACCATATTCGATTTCGATAGGTTATGTCTAAAGCCATTTTTGACAAGGGTGCTTCGCTAATTTCATATGAAGTTAGCGAAGCACCCTCAAAAACGGTCAAAAATAAGAGCGACAAAATTAATTTTTCCACAACTAATTCACGACTAATTAGCGGCAAATTATCCACCATATTCGATTTTGATACAAGCCATTTTTACGAGGGTGCTTCGCTAACTTCATATGAAGTTAGCGAAGCACCCTCAAAAACGGTTAAAAATAACAGCGACAAAATTAATTTTTCCACAACTAATTCACGACTAATCAGCGGCAAATTATCCACCATATTCAATTTTGATAAAAGCCATTTTTGCGAGGGTGCTTCGCTAACTTCATATGAAGTTACCGAAGCACCTTCAAAAACGGTCAAAAATAAGAGCGACAAAATTAATTTTTCCACAACTAATTCACGACTAATTAGCGGCAAATTATCCACCATATGCGATTGTGATAAAAGCCATTTTTACGAGGGTGCTTCGCTAACTTCATATGAAGTTAGCGAAGCACCCTCAAAAACGGTCAAAAATAAGAGCGACAAAATTAATTTTTCCACAACTAATTCACGACTAATTAACGGCAAATTATCCACCTAGTCACGATTCGATCTGCGATGGGTGCTTCGCTAACTTCTAAAATTCGCTAGTGGATTAAATATAAGATTTTTGGGAAAATCCAAAACACGTCAATTGAGATTTTTAATGAGAAATATTCTTTTCGCAATTTTTTTTAGGCGGGCCCCGAGGGGTAGCTCGGTATTTCCTTCTGCTGTACAGGTTAGGGGAAATACCAGGAAATATCAGAAAATACCAGAAAATACTTGGGAAGTACTGGGAAATATACTAAGAAATACCGGGAAGTGCTTGGGAAATACTAGGAAATACCGTAGGTATTTCCTTTTGGTGTTTGTACGATCAAGTCACCCCTCGGCGGACCCCGGAAGGAGTTTACTAATATACAACTTTTTGTTTTTTGTTTTCAGATTTCAGAAAGCTTATTAAAAGAGAAAAACAAAAAAAATATATTTTTTGGCATAATTATGTCAAACCAAATGTCAAAAAATTATTTCTTCCTTTTTTTATTTGTGGAACCTTATTCGAAAGCTTATGGAAAAAGAAAGTCAATAGTATAATTTTTTTTGACATACGTCAAATAAAATGTCAAATCACATTATTTAAAATTTTTTGTTTTTTGGTTTTTTCAAAAAAAAACAAAAACACATCTTTATGTTTTGACACTTTATTTGACGTATGTCAAAAAAAATTACACCGTTGTTTTTCTTTTACCATAAGCTTTCGAATAAGGTGCCACTTGAAATTTGAGTAAATATTGGAAAATACCAGGAAATACTGTACAAACATCGGCGATCAAGCCACCCCTCGGCGGACCCCCGGAAGGAGTTTACTAATATACAACTTTTTGTTTTTTGTTTTCAGATTTCAGAAAGCCTATTAAAAGAGAAAAACAAAAAAATATATATTTTTTGACATAATTATGTCAAACCAATATGTCAAAAAATTATTTCTTCCTTTTTTCATTTGTGGAACCTTATTCGAAAGCTGATGGAAAAAGAACAACAATAGTATAATTTTTTTTGACATACGTCAATTATCAAAACACATTATTTAAAAAAAAATTTTTTTGGTTTTAAAAAAAAAAAACAAAAACACATCTTTATGTTTTGACACTTTATTTGACGTATGTCAAAAAAAATTACACCGTTGTTTTCCTTTTACCATAAGCTTTCGAATAAGGTGCCACTACAAGTAAAAAACTCAAAAAATCATTTTTGACATTCAGTTTGACGTATGTCAAAAAAATATTTTGTTGTTTTTCTTTTTCATAAGCTTTCGGACGAAGTACCACAAGAGAGGTTATCCCATCTGAAAACAAAAAGTTGTATGTGAGTAGACCCCTTTTCGGGGGTCCAACTACAAAAAATTGGGAGAAAAATGGTGTGTGTTTTGGATTTTTCCAAAAAACTTTTATTTAACCCACTAGCGAATTTATTAAAAACCGGCTCGTTCCCACTGTATATTTTTTTGCATACATTACATATTTAGTAAAATAAAATATTTGTTTTTTATTTTGGTGCAAATGTTGAGTATTTTGTGTGTTTTAAGAAAATCTCAATTTTTAACTTTATTTTGAAGGAAGTTATAATAAATAAATAGATCCATGACGGATCTGATACCTTCCTAGCTAGCCTATTAGCACACTTCAAGTGAAGCCATGATATATTAGCCTTGAAAACACTTTTTTGTAAATATATCAGAAACTAAAGCTCTTATGAAGTTTTTGGTTATAACACAAATTATTGGACAAAATGTAGGCTACTATATTCTGAAAACCGCATATTGATACTATGCTCCGTTAAAAAGTTATAATTTTTTTAATTTTTTAATTGTCAAAAAATTAGTCATTAGAATTGATGGTTTTTACCAAAATCTAATCAGCGTGTTAGAGTGTCGAACACTATTTGATCTGAAAATTTTGTGAAAATCGGTTTACCGGTTTAGGAGCTATTGTGTTACGGACAAAAATAATATAGACACACACACACACACAGACAGACATTACGACGCTATTGCTAAGATCATTAATTAATTAATTAAAGTCAAAATACATCCAAATAACACCTATTCAGCGTTATCTCAAAAAAAAAAAAATTCGTTGAAAATAAGACCCTCTCTAGCCATTGCTGCGCGGGCTAGGAAGTTAGAAATTAAATAAAATATTTTAATGTTGACACTCTGTATTTTAAGCCTTTGTTGCACCTAAACTCTATATCATAATTTTTGAGATAACTTTTTGATAGTTATCAGCTGTTTACCATAACAAATAGCAAAAAAGTTGTCAAAAGTTGTCTCAAAAATAATAATTGTAAAATGGCTTAAAAAATTAGATAGCTATAATTTCAACCTGACAATCACATATTATAGAGGCTAAACAACACAAGGCAAAATAGACAGCATGTGTATAAGTTTTTTCGCAGTTTAAAATATTTTTTTTTCATTTGAATTTTTTCCAATTTATAACTCTGAAATTTGATGCATGGTTATGATACACCCAGTATGTTTCTAAAAATTAAAAATATAGATCGATCGTTGACCTTATACTAATTACTGATGTAGTTAATAACTATATTTAAATAGCTCAAAACCGTTTAAAAGCTCACCAATTGAAATTTCAAATTAATCTTTTCTAAAAGCCCATTATATTAACTAGGTATTTTAAAGACCAGTAACAAATTTGTTTCCCAGTTTAAAAAACTGGTTTTTCTTAACAATTAGCAGATAAATTAAAGCAATATAAGGCTCTTGTTGGTTGTTGTACATAACAGCTTCAGTCGGCATTGCCTAAAGTAAGTATCTACTGTTTAAAAGTATAGCTAATTTTTACCAGACAATTTAACATTTGTCAGACACGTTCCTATTTTTATCAAAAAGTATGAATTTGATAACTACCCCCACTTCTTTCCTCTCCTTGGTTGGCTTTAATATCAGTGGCGTGCATACAATGTAGGCGGAAAGGGCCCAGTGGCGGCTGATGATGTTATAAATTGGAGGGGTAGATATTTATATTGCATGGAAAAGGAGATAAAAAACTTATCTACACAATTTTATTTTAACATTTTACAAACAAGCAGCTTTTAGTTTATTTGTTTATAGATAAAGTCTATTCACCCTTCTTCTACATGCGCAAGGTGCTCGGATTAGCACCAGTTTCAGACTAATCATGGCCCTGTAGAGCAACCTCAAAAATGTCACAGAATTTTAAACAGTCTGTTAACCTACTAAGTATATGTCTATATTTGCCACATTTTCATTATGTTCGGTAATGTTTTGCGCTATTCAATTGGCATCTAATATCAGTCTTGCTTAGCATAGAAAATTCTATGTGGTTAATTAAATTAGTGGTGTAGTGTCTTTAACTTTTCACTAAAGTGCTTGATATCACACATTCCCTTTGCCACCCACGCAGGATCACTTCGTGGATTGTTCATAATAAGACGAATAAAGCAAAAAAAGGCATTTCGTTTTGCACAACCAGTTTTCAGCATCGTATAATTTTTAATTACTTGCACTAAAATTTTGGTTAATTTTTAGGATTTTTATGTCCGATCTATGCGGCCCTAAAGATTTTATTTGTAATCGAAGTTGATATGTCAACGTATTTAAATTTGCACAGTTAATTATATAACAAATAAATCAATTAAACATACTGGTTGTTGTCTAGTTTTGGGAGGGCACTGCCCCGTTGCCCTCCCTGTAGCAGCCGCCACTAAAAGGGCCTACCCTAGTTAAAATTCAAAACACATTTTTTTATCATCATATTTTAAATAACTTACTTCATGACACATTCAAAAAAAATGTTCATAATAAGCATTTTTTTCATTAATTTTTATTCTAAAGATTGCGCATAATACATATTTTGTTTAATCGCATATACTGCTTTATCGTGTATTTCTCATTTAATATTTTCCTAATAGGTGTTCCATAAGACTGTTGTACAGGTGGCGTGATTTAATTCTATTATCGCGAATGGGATAAAAAAGGCTGGGACTTTTTGACTCTCGAAAGACGTTGTGTTCTAAAAACCGCTGGAGCTGTAAGAATGAGAGAGACAAAAGAAGGATTCATCGAATATTCGTGTGTATTATTACTTGGTTAAAATTAGTACAGTGAATAGAGGGGTTTTACCCTACAAAAGGTCCGGTAGTTCTGAATTTTGGATCTGTTATTTAGGTCAGTAGTGTAGTCGTTTTTGTGAGTTTTCGTCACCCCCTCTCCTGTGCTCCGTCCTCCATAGTAAAGTTTAACAAAACTTTTCCAAACTAGTAGAATCCTTTTATTTTAAAATGTATATTGGAGAACTTAGCTATACTTTTATTTAAATTATTTTTACTTGGCTTTTTTGAGCATTTAGAAACATTTTTGTTATGATTGAATTATCCCGATCTATTTCTCCATATCAAATCACATAATATTCCCTTAAATTTGTTAATTCTAGAGAAATCAATGCGACATTACTCCCAAGTCCAACTGTACTTGTGAATTAAAACAATTTTTATAAAGTGGAATAATACATCTTGTTACTTGTAATTGCTTGACTTTAATAATAACAAAAAAATACTGAAGCTCCATTATAACAGCTTTTATAAAGCAAAGGAAAATGTATCCAATTTAAAATGGTCAATATCAAACAAAAAGAACACCAGCAATTTGCTTTACTTTAACTTACCTTTTAAAATGCCAAAAAAATATGGGGTAGCGGCAAATTGTTTTAAAAAATTTGTTCGATTTTCTTTTTTCAAACTTTGTTTGTCTCTTCGTGGAAAAACTCTTGCTAATTGACAAATCAGGAACAAAAATTACAAAAATTAAAAAAAGGCAAAAATTATCGAACAAAAGGCTATTATCGTAGACCTAGTATCGTACACCGTATATTGGTTCGGTTCGGTTATCGTACAAAATCGATAATTATCATACATCTGGCAACCCCGCGACTCGTGAATTTCACAGCGACGATTGGCCTCGCCCCACTTATTCGTCTTCTCCGATCTTTGCCGACTACCTGAAGTTACTTTATGATTGGAAATATTGCCTTCTCAATGATATGATGATAAATTGATTTCTCAAGTTCGTTTACTTGGGGTCAACCAACAAAAGAAAATGCACAATAAAAATTATCATATGATATGGATCTTGTAGAAAAAGAACTGCTCTACAATTTTGCTTTTATAATTTTTTTTGCTGACGCTAATACTTTTCGAGATAATCAACGCAAAAAACGGCGCAAGGCTCATTTTTTGTTAGCGCTGAAAACTATGATTATTTTCACAGGTCATTTATGACCGTTGGGTGGAAGATACGCAAATGACAAATGTGTATAGTTGTAGTAACTATTCAAATCTGTATTTGGGTTTTTACTGGGAGTTCACAACCAAAATTTCAAAACTTTATAAATTTTCTCTTCTAGAAAGTCTAATTTGTCTGTACTAAAGGTGAGGTGAGCGTTCACCAAATCTTAAGAGGTTTTTTCTTGACAGCCCGTGACGTAAGGTGTCACTTTCATGAGTGAACTTAAGGTCACCACCTTTTTCCACGGGGAAATGAATCACGTAGGGCTGTGGGGAGGGTCGGTTTGTTGCCAGTTCCACTTGTTAGTATGAAATTATAGGATGTAAACAATAAATATATTTAGGCGGGATTTTTAAAATAATCTCCCTGTCCTACTTTTGAAAGGTCGAAATCGGCGTTAGCATAAAGTAAGTATAACCTAACCGTGGTCAATTGATCGCAAACGTATCCTAAAAGTAACGGAGAAATGTTTAAAGGCTTGGCAACTAAACCCTCTCCACATTCGCAGCTAAATGAATCCACGCGAAATTGTTGTGGTGTTTACATCCTTACTGTTGCCTCTTAGTTTTGTTTTGGCGAGCTTTTTTCAAAGCGTAGATGTCATTATCATAAATTTTCGACCCATTTTTATCAAAAAATTAAAACTATCAACACACCCCTCTACAGTCTCTACTCCTACTGATTCATTTCCCTGTGGACAAGGATGGTTATCTCAAGACCACCCCCATTAAAGAAGGAAAGAGGACTGTACAACGGCATAAGTTATCGCCAACCGAACCAAACCGAAACTTTTGCTCTGTATATAAGTACGAAACAAAATGTAAGCATAAAAAACATAACCAAACCAAAAGAATATAACCAATTAAAAAGACATACCAAAAGATAGATGTTTCTATTGGTTTCACACAGCAAAAAAATTCATTAATTAAAAAACCCAAAATAATGCAGTTTAAAGAGTTTTTCCAAAGCTTGAAGATTTTTTCCAACATCATTTTAATAGTTTTCCCCTCCCTCTCTTCTCTTCTCCTTCCTTATTAGTAATAGTTGCAGCTATACCTTTCACAAATATAGAGCGATTTCAAAAATTCTTTCTGCACACGCTTTAAAACTTTTTGCCAACATCATTTTACTAGTTTCCCCCTTCCTCTCCCTCTCTTCTCCACACCCTCCTTATTAGTAATAGTTGTAGCTATAGCTTTCAAAAATTTAGGGCGATTAAAATATTCTTTCGGCACACGCTTTAAGGATTTTTTCGACAACACTTTACTAGTTTTCTTCTTCCTCTCCCCTCCCCAACCTTCACTCAATGAAAGGTAACACTGTTCGCGTCCGTAGAAAATCTACACGTACTTTTTGGGTAAAGATAAATGATTTTAAATGCATAGTGCTTTTTATAAGGCTGAATAAGAATTAAACCTAAAAGTTGGAAATAAAAAAAAATAATAAAAAAAACACCCAACTGGTAAATTTACTTGTAACTACTAGTCGCAGTTGGGTACAAAATTACCCAATAACCTGATTCATGAAATACAAAAGTGTATAATTTCGTAAGTGCGCTTTGGGATCAAAATTAAAACTTGAAGCATGGCGTAGATTATAGGTATACCTATCAATTTTGTAATCAACTGCGACTAGTACTTACAAGTCAATTTAGCAGTTGGGCGTTTTTTTTATTAAAATTTTTTTTAATTAGCTTTTGTGTATTGGTAGGTATTCACTTGTCTCGTGGTATTATAAGCAAAGAAAAGTAAAGAAGGTGATTTAAACCATTTCGATTTCTCTAAATGTCCGGTACAAAACACATTTAAACTTATTGACGGTGGTACCCAGGCGACTCGAAACCCTTCGGGTGGTACCCGACAAATGGTACCAATAATCGTATAAAATGTCAGATTTATAATTACTCAGTCCTCCCTGCGATGCGATGCAGTGAAACGTAAAGTAAAGTAATCGAGATGTAAATAAAGTAGAGCTGAGAAGTTACCTTACAAATGCACTTTAAAAAAATGGTTAGCAATTATCTTTTTCTGGCTTTATATTTGGTGGGTTTTACAGTGTCGGATCCAGGATATCCAGAATCATTTTAAAATAAAGTATTTTTTGTGAAAAAAAACTTAAAGGTAATTTGAAGAAATTGCGGTTTAAGCATTTGCAATTTTTACCTTCCTAGCCCGCGCAGCAATGGCTAGAGAAGGTATTATTTTCGACAAAAAAATTGGTTCTTTGGGTGTACTTTGACCTATCTTACCAATATCGTCGTGATGTCTGTCTGTGTGTGTGTATATCTGTCCGTAACACGATAGCTCCTAAACCGCTAAACCGATTTTCACAAAATTTTCAGGTAAAATAGTGTTCCATAGTCTAACGAGCTGATTAGATTTTGATCAAAATCCATTAATGCTAATGACAGTTTTTTGACTATTAAAAATTTTAAAAATGCTAACTTTTCGGAATATAATAGATTATATTTTGCTCAATAATTCGTGTTATAACCAAAAACTTCGTCGGAGCTTTAGTTTCCAAGATATTTATAGTTTTCAAGGCTAGCTAGAAAGGTATCGGGTCCATCATGGATCCATTTATTTATTTTTATGTTTATTTTTTTACACCATTTAAAAATTAACAGTTTAACGAAAGAAATTTCACTGTTTTTATTAAAAAAAAAAAACTGCTTTCAGAATTTTTCGGCTTAACTTAGAATATTTCTTACGTATAAAATTACATTAAAATTTAAAAATAATGATTTTGATTTAAAACACTACAACGTCTTCTAGACATTAGAAGGTAAGCAAGGTTTTACTAAATTTCCTGAAAACAAAAAAAAATTGTGCGAGATAAAAATAAAATTTTTCTTAGAAAATTTCGGTTATGTAAAAAATGATTTTTACAAAATTCTTAGATCTTTATATTATCTATAACTATTTATTACATTTAAAGTTTTTTGATAGAAAGTCAATTTTTGCTGGAAATGGTGAAAAACCATTATGTACCCCTAGCAATTCACCCCATTTCACCCTAATAACTTCCATGAAGTCAAATTTATTTTTCTTGTTGGCTGCAATTCTTTTTTAATCAATTATTTGCATTATAGCGAAACATCACAATATAACGTTTTTAAAACGCGAATATCTTGAACAATATTGGCTGTGATTTTACAGTAATTTTAACACTGCAGGCCCCTTTTGTTATTGACAAAAAATTTTGTGATTCACCACATGGGATTTTAGCTCACACATATACTATACTATAGTAGTGTGAGCTTTGGTGATCCTAATTTTTTCGAGAAAAAAAAAGTTGCTCCGATTTCAAAAATTTTTATATATCTTTGCGTTTCAGATGATTTTGAAACTTTTTTGTTGCGCCGTCTGTCTGTCTGTCTGTCTGTATGTCTGTCTGTCTGTCTGTCTGTCTGTCTGTCTGTCTGTCTGTATGTCTGTAACGACCAACGCGCATAACTCAAAAACCGCTTGGCCGATTTTAATGAAATTTGGTACCTAGGCTGGGTCTTGGGTCGAGATGGTCCCATTTAAAAATGAACAAAATCCACCGAACAGAAACCAAATAAAAGGGTGGGGGTAGATTTCAAAAATTAGAGTTTATGTGAAAATATGGCGTGTGTGATATCAAACGAAAGGTAATTGAGTCTGCAGTTAAACAAAATACATTTTAATTTATTTAAAAAAAAAGGGTGGGGGTATATTTTAAAAATTAGAGTTTAAGTGAAAATATGGCGTGTGTGATATCAAACGAAAGGTAATTGAGTCCGGAGTTTAACAAAATACATTTTAGTTTTTTGTTTTTTTTTTAAGGGTGGGGGTAGATTTCAAAAATTTGAGTTTAAGTCAAAACATGGCTTGTGTGGTATCAAATAAAAGGTAATTTAGTCTGGAGTTAAATAAAATATATTTCAGTTTTTAGTTATATTAGCTCACACGTACACTATAACTATAGTACCTAGTGTGAGCTTAGGGGCCCATATATTGGCAGAGTATTTTCACAGGTTATCTTCTTGATTTATTTTTGAGAAACCTTTATAATAGATAATATTTTAGGTTGACTTTTTAACTATTTCTATGCAAATAACTATGTATTCAAAAACTTTGAAGTAAAAATTTTTATCGTGCAGTAAGACAAAAGTGCTGTAAACAAAGGGAGATAGATTGAGTCGTGCCATCTTTTGCGCCTCATTTTATTCTTGCCGGAAAAGGTATATGACGGTTATGGCTCAGCATTACAGTACGTTATCAATAAAATAGAGAATATTATTACGTCTAATAAAACCGCACTGTCAACTAATGGTCAGAAGATTTATATGACATTTTCCATACAATTAGGTAGGTAAATTGTAAATAAATAATATGTTATTTGATTGCCCGTGGGGATTTCTATGGACGCATGTTCAGGTATAAAAGCCACATTTATTATTATTTCACTTTTTGTTGCATGCTTGTTTTCTACAAGATATTATAAAATAACATAGCTACATTAATGAGTGTGAGGGAGAGATATAGCAAATAACTGTAACAGGGGCCTGTGTGTGACAGTGGTACTGTCACCTCAAGTGGCCAAGGCTTAAAGGTTGTAAGCTACCAACTTAGGCTACAACTTATATAAATTATAAAAAGATTAAACGTTACTATATGTTATTAAATTTACACGATCTCGAAAGGGAATTTGGCGGTTCTTGGAGGAAAAGTATGCTATAAACGTTTTTCTCAAATGTATAACTAATAGGATAATCATACATACCTTTTCAATTTTCTTCTTGCAGCTTCACACTTTCACTTCTAATATTTATTATTTAAATATCAAATTTTTACTACCATTGAACTTTCATATTCAAATATTTACACTTCTTAAACTTTTAGGTTTTATAAACCTTTTATATATTTGTTGTAAATATATATATTTATCAACATCTTAAACGTTGATTGAATGAGTGAAACTATTCAATCAACTGTTTAATTTACTTAATATTACTGTTTAGGTTTGGGATATGTTATTAATTAAAAATGCCGATTTTAGGGCAACGAATGGTTTGTATTTTGTTGATAAAAAACCATAAAACAGTTAAACACATTATTTCAAAACACTGGAAACAGTAATAAGTAATGACTTTAAAATCAATAAACTCTAAAAGAAAAGACCAAAATAATTATGAATATTAAAGTTAACAGTTTTATACAATGTTAAAATAATTGATAAATTTCCCCAGTTGAAATAAAACCCCCCTTAAGAAGTCTGAATGAAAGTGTAACGTACCAGGCAACGACAAACTAAAGAGTAAAATCCCTGACGACTTTCGAAAGTTTCAATACCCCGCTCTCTAGACATTCTCAGTTTGCCGCTAGCTGATTGGGCTAAATCTAAGCTTTCTTTAACGGATTTCTTCCACCACTCTTCTCTACAGACACTCTTGGTTGCCGTGGTTTGAATCTTAAGCTCTCTCGCATTGGCGAGAAAGACAAAGAGACAAAATACCACCGCAATTCAAAGATGCGTGGATTTAGAAATTCGGTAAAGTTTAAATCTTACAGTGTATTCCTTAAAAGTTGAAAATAGTTTACCAAATTTGTTTCCAGTTACAAAATATGAATTATGTTGATGTTAGTGGCTCAAAGGACATATTAGCCGAATACAACTTTTATTAAAATACAGCGAACCTGAAAACATGCCTAAAAACAAGTCGCCGAGTTGCCATAAATTTTACTTAATCTTAACCTAGTCTTGCATATAATTAATGCTTGTTGATGTCAAAACAATATTTAATTAAAAATCTTTAAAAACTTATAAATGGCAAAAATACCATTTATATTCAAATCCCGTTTTGTTACATTACTCCCCCCTGATTAAGTATAAACAATTTTTTTTAAACGCAAGTCGAAATAAAATGGTTTATAACAACAAGCATTAAGTAGTGCAGACAACACAAATCTAAACTAAAACTATAACGCTCTTCGTTTCCATTTTTCTTCTCTGGATATCTGATGGTCAACAAACATTCTGGCTGGAAAAAACTTGAAGTTCCATTCTCGAACAAAACAGCAACACTGGATCAGGTACAATATCTTAGATCAGCTAGTCAGCAACAAACATGGTGAACGATCAGTAGATTCCAAACAGTACTGAAAGAATCAGAATATCAGTGCAGCTTAATAACAACGATAACTTAAATTAAATGAGGGCAAAATAAAATTGACATATAAACCGAAAAATATATAGAAATATATAATATATATATAACACATTGTTTGAAAACTACTACATTAAGGTATATATTATATACACGCTTATGCAGAAATTTGTGGAGACAAAAAAAAAAGTGATTTAAGTTAACGTAAATAAATTAAGGGAGTCTCCAAACCAAACCGTTTCCTCCATAGTGTTAAACAAACACTAGGTACGCAGCAAGAGCTGAGTTTCCACATTGGCCATCTTTGAAATGAAGAATGAACAGCAGACTCTGTATTGAATTTGGAAAGAAGCATCCAATTGCAGGTTTGCACAGCGACGGTAAGAAGACGTCGATTGTAGTGATGATGGCTTCTTGGCAGATCTAATGACTTTAATGGTGGAATGGCTGCTTGGTTGATTAAACTGTTTGTGGAAGAAATTTGTTGGTTGGTTGACAGCACTTTGCAATAGCTGACCTAAAAACAAAATAATTTTAATACAAGAAAAACAATGTTTTTAATAACAATAAACCAACCTTATGTAAAACAAAATTAATTGGTTAAAAAAAAAATATATATTAAAAAAATTGAAAAAAAATTTTTTTTTGATTTTATGAGTATATCTCATAAATAAGTTTTAGGTGAGCTAAAACTAGTTAGACAGTAAAGAACCCACAAAAGGTTGTCTAACCCAAAAAACGTGTTTGCATAAAAAAAACAAATTTTAAAACAAAGATACAAGTAAGAAATTACAAACACTAACTGAAATATTAAAATTGATTATTTTAAGACTTTAAAATATATTTATACCAAATAAAAAAAAAATACGTTTAATTGACAATAATTTAAAAAAAAAAATTCAAATATCAAAATTAATTTACAATAACGAGAAAAAAAAACGTTTAGTTGACAATATTTGAAAAAAAATTTAAGTTGGTTTATTGTTTACAGTGTAATAAAAAACAACCCTACCAGGTTTACACAATAAACTTTAAAACAAACATGGAATACTCTATCGAAACAAAACAAATAACTCATGTGATCGAAAGAACAACTGAAAAAAATACAAGTTAGCAAAACAAACACAAAATGATACAAAAACTGAAATACAAGTTTTTATCATAGTTAAGATTTTAATGATACAAAAATTTTAAATTTTATAAAGAAAATCAAATAGAACAGATAGAGTAATCTCAAATGAAACAAATTCACATAGATTTTTTTTAAGTAGAACAAATCCAAATATAATATTTTTTTATTAGAACAAATCAAAATATAATTCAATATAGAACAAATCAATAAAAAAAAATTCATGAACAAATGAAAATAGAACAAATCCAGCCAGATGAATATACACATTTTCAAAATTACTTAGAATAAAGCTCCTCCTAGAATTTTTCAAATTTTTTTCCGAATTTTCTTTAAAATTTCTTTCCTGAAACATTATCTTTTTTAATGTAAACTTTCTTTTCCATAGATCTTGCTAAATAATTTTTCTTTAAACATGAAAAATATTCTTCCTTTCAAATTGATTTTCGGTGTGATTTTAGTATGTTTGAAAATGAAAAGTTGGGTTTCCATTTTCTAACTAATTTGCATTTTATTTTATTTTCCAATTAATTGTAAGCTGGTTTTACACAATTTTGAAAAACTAAGAACAGCAGCAAAACAAAGTAGGTTATTATTGATGTCATTGTTTGAAAATTAGACATCTTTGCTTCAAAATACTTGACTTAATGTAAGCAAATGTTTTAAAATTTGATCAATTTAGGTTTTTATCGAATTTAAAGTGCATGAATCAAAACAAACAAAATAAAACAATCTTAGTTGATAATAAAATTTTAAATAAAATTATGTCTTATTATATTCCAATTGAAGCGAATGACAAAAAAAAATTAAACAAAAATGACAGTTGATGGTTGCTTCAATCGACTCTTTTTGGTGTTATGAAAAGAAAAAAACTTTCTTGGGTGACAAACTCATTTCTTATTTTTCCAAAACTACTAAATAAGAACTATTTAGAGTTCAAGCAGGCAAGGGCTTATTTCGAAAATATGAAAAAAATAATAAAAAAAAAATACTTTAAAATATTTTAGGTATAACATACTTTTTTTCCAATTTAATAAGTTGACAAAAAAAAACAAAAGGTATCTTAAACGATAAGGTTCTTTAGATAACGCAAGACTTAAAATGAGCAAATATTTAAAAATAATAATAATAAAAACAATAATAAATGAAATAATGCTTGCTAATATACGAAAAATAAACACTGATCTTAGAAAGACTAACTTTTACGATAAGTTTTTCCATAAACGATCAACTGGTGATTTAAAGGATTTTATGATTTATACAAAAAGTATACATAAATTACTTTTTGTTTATCATTAATAGAGGAAATTATGTATCGGCTTTAGTCAATAACAAAATTACTTAAAGATGATAATAGAAATAAAAATAGTACAAAAATAATAATTTAGGTGTTCTTGATTAATGCTATGCCTGTGCACTAGCATATCATTTTAATAATGACGTTATAGAGAATATTTTTATATTATCGATTAACTAGGACAGCAAACAGAAAGGAACAAACTAACAAAAAAACATTTTTAGAAAAGACAACACATTTTTGTGATTTGACATAGTTACCAAAAGAAAAGTTCTACAAAAACAATTGTACTCATAGAGTAAAAGAAAAGTGGAGATTTTTTTTTTTAAGTTGTTTAAAATAGTGTAGATTTTAAAAAATATCAAAATAAAAAAGAATTGTCAAAATTTATCCTTAAAATGGAATTTACTTGGTTTAAATGGTACAGACTGTACTTAAAGTTCATATAGTCGAATATTTTCCATATAGGAGAAAAACATAAGAAATAAAATATTGTTTTATTGATAAACAATACAAAAATTCAAAAATAGTTTTAAAGAATCAAATGTTATTAATTTAGATAATATTGATTTTATCAAGTTATAATATAATGAGAAGAGAAAAAAAAATAGAAAAATGTATCTTAGCAATGTTAAGATTGCTATGATAATATCCAATTGGATTCAAACATGACTTCAAAATGGAAAAAAAAATATATATATATATATGTACATAAATCGAAAAATTTTAACCGTTGATGACGTAGTTTTTATTCGGTTTATGGGATCTTAGAAAAGCACTGATTAAGAGCAAATGATCCCCATTTAAAAAAACAAAGCTTTTTGAAATAATGGACTCTAAAATATACTATATATAATCGATTTTACGTTAATACTTTAACCAATAGGTGTTGATTTACTATAACACACATATCCATCATAAAAGAACAAAACCAAAAGGCATGTGTGGATTTTAACAAAAATAAAATGATATTTTGTTTTTTTTAAATATTACAAAAATAAAAAAAACAATTAAAAGTTTACAAAAAATGACTTTACCAAAATAATAAAAAGTTAAGTATTACACTTTTTCCGTGTAACACAAAAAACAAGATTAAAATTACATATCTGACAGATGATTGATGCAGATATTATCTGAAAAGATACATTTTACTTCTACCAAAGCAAAGTACAAAAGAGATTAAAGAATTGGTTTTCACGTATAATAATAGGTTACAAAAGCTCTGTATACTTATAGATAGAACTCTGGCCATAACGCGATAGAGACACTGTCTCTAAGTCCACCGATTGTTATGCCAACTACCAATCTCCACAGCTAATTAGTTATTTTTTTATAAAATTTGTGCTTATGCACTTAGTTTTATGACAATTACTTTTACGGGTAACATTTTACAGAAAAAATAAACAGTTGTTTGCTGTACACTAGAAATTTTTTTTTATACAAAGATTTTATTAACATGATTTTAAATATACTCTTCCATTAAAATGTTTTTAATTTAAAACTTTCTAATTCAAATGAGACTTTTTCGTTAGTCTATAGGTGTTATCACTGCTAAAGCCAAAGACAGTGGTTTTATTTATACAATTTCAAGACAAAAGAAAATATATAAATTTAATAATGTAAATATTTCCAAATGACATAAAGATTAGCTCAAATGGCTTATCAACCCTATAAAGTAAAAAGAGTAAAAAGTTGATCATAAAATTTTGTAATAGAAGAAAATACTTCTTTATTCTGCTGTTCTTGTCTGTTTTTCCGATCTCTGATTATTTCTTGATGTTAATATCTTTTTTAAAATATCACTGATAAAAATATAACGGTTTTCATTTGATATGGCATGACTCAAGAGTCGTCTACTCTTTATGGTTGTATCTTCTAGGTTTTTCCTATTCCTATACCATTAAACACTAAATTTCTAAAACTCCTAACTTTTAGTTACTATCTCAAATATTATCTAATTAACATATTTTTTAACCAAGTCAGAAAAATTGTCCAAATGTCTACCATAAAACCTGTTTTAAAATAATATCCCATCATCACTTCAACACAGGTTCCAAAAACGTATAGTGACTCTTGTATACCAAATCTAAATCATGTTTCGCCACAATAAAAAGAATAGGTAGATCTACCATTTTTTATATTGAAAATTGTATTGTAAAATATAAAATTTATTCAACGACAACGCTTTTGTCTCCCTAATTAGAAAACATAAGACACTGTGAGCTCAGCATTTCCGGTTACTGGCCAGATTCCTGAAATTAGAAGATCACAGGTGTGTACAGAAGAAAGAGACTACTCCAAATCTTCTTGTTAAATAAATTTTCCGGTCTATTGTTTATCCAGTATAACTCAAAAATGAGTTCCCGACATGACGAAATAGAAAATTACCTAGGTCTCCTACTGAAATCTACTAGGTGTGACGTCACTGTCTTCATTAACCTACCCTGATATAACTTTTTATTCGTTTCATAGGTAAAGTTTTACCTCTACCTTGAATAGTTTTTCCCAAATTTAAATTCCCATTTTTACAAAATGACTTGACTTGAAAGAAACCCAAAAATCCAACCCATATATTTTTCCGCTGTTTTAGACCAGTTCACCTGTAGACCATGTAAGCTATAACATGACGATTATTAATTCAGTAGTTTTCTTGATAAAGATTGGTTAAAACATCTAACTGACTATACCGTAACCCTATCTTTCAAAATTGAGTTACGATATTAGGAGATACGGCAACAAACAAAACAAATATAGACCAATTGAAAATTTTAATTAAAGGTATACCATTGAAACACCCTCTCGAGTGGAGAAGAAAAATTCCCTAATTTACTCCTCAGCCTTCTTCTCAATGACTGGGGAGTTTAAAATCCAGCTAAAAACACTCATTCCATAAAAACATTTTATAAAATAATCTAAAATATAATGATACAAACAGCGAAAAAATTAATTCGCCCTCGTCTTACAAAAAAACAACAAAAGAAAAAGAAAACGCGACGATTCCACTTGGCGAATTATTATTGGTCTATTGTTTTATAACATTCCTTATACATCAAAAGATGCATATAACAATCACAGATCCATTTTGCCATACCATATAGCCATATCAAAGTTACGTTAAAAGAAAATTCTAGGACGCTTTAATTCAAAAATACTTCCCTCTCACATATTTACTCAACAGATAGTAATAGACTTTTGTCATTTATAAAAATATCAACAATTTTAGAACAAATAGTTTTTAAAAACTTTCAACTTGATGTGTCAGTCATTTACAACTCAATACAAGCAATACACTCCCTGAAAATAATAATAAAAATATTAATTAAGTAAAATTTTTGAGGGAAGTCTCCAGAGAATCGTAGACCTCTACAGTTGTCGAATGTCATGGTCTTCACCTATAAAAGAAAACGAAGTTATAATACTAATTTTATACATGGTTTTAACAAATATAATAAAACTTTTTCTTTAAAACATCACTCAATGAATTTATTATGCTTTTGACATAGTGTTTAAACACTATTATTTTTCTTTTCATTAAAATCGGTCTCGTAGTTATTAAAAATCAAAACAAGTTTGTACAAATTTTAAATGAGTGCTCATAAATTACGAGGATTAGATGATAATTAAAAACTTTTTAGGCGAATAAAACAATAAAACCTCTACAAATGCAAAATTTTAAAAAGGTAAAATGCTAAGGCATTGCTTAATTAATTTATGTTTTATATGTCTGTGTAATGATAGACAGGCTTGCTTTTGCAATGCAAGAGAAAAAAATATCTTTAGTGTCAAAATTGCAAATATTGAAACAAAAAAAAATTAAAAACTTAAAACAAAGATTGTCCTTTTTGACATCGACGATCTAATCTAAAAACTCAAGAGAGAGATTGTCCCTTTTGACTTTCAGATTGATCCAGGATCTAGATTAATATATTTTTTTTATAGGTTTTTTTTTAATACGTGTGTAGCTTGAGCTATTACAAAAAAAACTAAACTTTTTGGCAAAGAATGGGTAGGGGATGAAATGTCAACTACCTCTAATTCAGAAAATTTAATCGTTTATTTAAACAACTACACTTCCCATTCCATTCCAATAGAAAGTGTCGAAATGGATGCAATAAGATCAATGAGAATATCCAGAACTGATCATACAAGAAATAAGATCATAAAATAAATAATGGGAATCGAGGAAAGCATAACTGATGACATCACTAAAAGGCAACTGATATGGTATGCCCATGTACAACGGATGAACGACGAAAGATGACCAAAACAGGTCCTAGAATGGCAACCAATAGGGCGCAGAAAAAGAGGGCGTCCTAAACTGGAATGGCAACAGTCAATCCAAAGATCAATGAGTAAAATAAAAACCTGACGGAAGATGACTGTCATGATTGAAGGAGGCTTCGGACAACGTAGAAAAACGTTCTAAACCGACATAGTAGTAGTAAACAACTACTGTATAGAGTAAGTCCAACTACAGCAAAATAGTAATAACACATTAAAAAAAACAGTCTTTTTTAAAAAAAAGAAAGTAAGCTCTGATGATAATTGCATAAAAATTATATTTTATTTAAACAGGATAAGAAGATTACAAAAGTTAGCAAAGAAACAAATGTACTAAATCTTTTGGTTACCAAGATATTTACGCACGCAAGTTATTATCTCTGTGTGCAAATAACTTAAAACTTTTGAGATTCAGTGCTATTTACATATGTTAAGAATATCCTGGATGTATGTATCTATCCAACATTTTCTTGGAACACAAAGAAAAAAACGAATGAATATTAAAAAAAAAAAAGAAAGAAAACTTAAATTCGTTGGACACTAACACAAGGTGCGGTCAAAACTGTGAAGTAATTCGATTAACTGTGCAGAGAAAACTTAACTGAAAAATTATAGAACTTTATGCTATGCTTAGCTAAGAAGGCATTGTGTTATTAGCACTTTTCAAAAAAAACATACAGTACGAAGTACGAAGTAGGCCTGGCAAATAGACCTTTCTTTTGGGCTACTTTTTGTTAGCAGTTGATAAAGATTACTATGATCAAAAAAAATTACATTAACAGATAAAACAAATCAAAATTATCGAACGAACATTTTCACATATCTTTTAAATCTTAACATGAACAAAAAAAAATACTAACCAATAGGTTTAAGTTTTAGTAATTATCTTAAACAAACATGAAGGTTTAAAAGCTCAAATAACACGTTTAAGGTTGACAAAAATAGAAACAAAAGGTCTTAATTACTTCATGGTATAATTTATAAAAATGAAATATAGTTTTAAAAAAAAATGATAGATAGAAATTTATGTAAGCTGTTTTCAGTACCTCTCTGTACACACGGGTCTATTGTGTAACACTGTGTTTTACACGACGTTGTACATAAAAGTAAAAAGTTTTTATGAAAAAGTTTATATCATATAGATATCAAAATACCAATTTTTTTTAGTTTGTAAATATAAATCCTATATATTTTTTAATTTAACGCACTAAAATCGTCACATGTGATGTGGTTGCGAGAATATTAGGAATTATGTACATAAGCCATTGTTTTCTAGATTTAGCTGGCAACTCAAAAATTACCGACCGACCTTAATGAAATTTAAATCAAGGAACTGCATTTCTCACTATAGATCTTTGTTTGAAAAATATAAATTTAATAGTACCCGTGAATGGAAAAAACAAACCCGGGTTTCATGTTACCCACGGAAAAGTATGAGAGAAACAAAACTTTTTTTTCACGAAAGCTTGTTTGATCTATAAATATAATATCATAGTTTAATTGATAGATACCGTAAACCGTTGTGTTTACTATGCGTCAGGCACAGATCTACGGGAGGAGAAAAAGGTGAAATTTCCCTCCCAAATCTTAAAATATATTAGTTTTGGACATACATAATACACTGGTCTGGACAATATGCAAAATAATTTTATGCAATATTTATTATAATATTTCCTTCCCCAAATAAAATAGATACGCCACTGTTACGCGTACAGACTAACGAAGTAGGCTACGAAAGGTTTTTTCCCAGATGTGTGTTTATTTTTAAAAAAATTCCAAACCATTTTTGGGTACCTATTAACACAAAGAATACTATCTTCTCTGTTCTAAATAAAAGACCTTTTGGAAATAACCATGTTTTATAATTTTGTTTAGCCAGATGTTTCAAGTGGTCTGGAATACTTTTATAGCCTGTAAATTGATTTATGGGCCAAGAAGTTTTAATCTTCGAAATAAAAAATCAAAAAATATGAAATTAAATAACGGTTTTTTCCTTTAGAAACCTTTCTTGGATATTTAAAAAAAATGCAGCCTAAATAAAAAAAGTTTTACCATACTTAAATTGATTCAAGCAAATATACAGGGTATTTTTTTTCCAACGGTATTTGCTATAATTTTCAAAAGTTGATTTAGTTTTTCAAAATAGTTTATTTGCTTGAAAAAATAGACTTTATTATTAACTAAGTCAACTAATTATGTCTCATTTTCTTACTACATGACATCCTATCTAATGATTATCAACCAAAGGGTTTTACTTTTCTTGTTTGATTTTAATTAATTTTATAATTAAGTTAGCTTATTGGTTATGTATAACCTAAATTTCCATATTTCCATATTGCGTTTTCTCTTTAACCAGTCTTTTATTATTAAATGGGAATTATGATATATTTATTTTAATAATTATTATTTATGCTAAATAATATTATTTTTAAGATTATGTATAAAATTATTACTAACTCAAAATACGCGAGTTTTTATTTTAGGAAAAATATCAAATACCTTTATCCAATTTCAAAGGTCAAGTCAAATTTAGAAAAATACATTGATTTATCATTATCTTTGGTTAAATTTTAGAAACAATTATTAGTACTTCTCTTATATAGTATGGAAAAGGAACTGCTAAGCAATCTTTTTAGGTTATCTGGTGTTTTGGTGTAAACCTACATATTACATCAAACATGGTACTTTGATCTTATCGAATTTATTTATTTAAATTGTTTATATTTTTAGTTATTTAAAATATGCTACTTAATTTGTATATCTTTTAATAAAAATCAATAATGTACCTATATAGTCATAAGGACATGGACATGACCTGTAAACTTGGTCTTTTTAATAAAAATTACAAGAAAATATCTTCTAGGTTCAAATTAATCAAAACGATTTCACTGTCACCAACTATGGTGACAACAAATTATCGTTGTAAAACAAGCATTGAAGGAGGCCTATATCCAAAGATGGATCGAAGAAGGCTAAATAAATAGATAGATAGCACCATTCTTTTTAAAAGGTAATGAATGTACTGTTAAAATTACCAATGCAAAACTGGTTTAATTACCGTGCGAATAAATACCTAACTCAAAAATTACTGTCAAAAAATTCACACACATTATACACAGAAAAATGAGATCTTCACTCTTGTTATTAGACAATAAAACTAGTGGTAGTTTATAACAAATAATGTTTAATTGTTTAATGTCAATCATTGCTCTAGGTGACATTTTAGTGTAAAATACAGATGATAAAATAAAGGACTTTATAAATAAAAATTTTGACTCGATCTAAAATATGTACTGAGATAAAAGCTTATGGGCAGTTCTCAATAGGTAATATAGTCCTTTCTTAAGTTTAGTTAACGTGTTTTGATTTTTAAGTTAATTGGTGGATAATTTATTTATCTTTTCAGTAAAGTTATTATTCAATACAATGACATACGAATAAAAAAATAGGATGAAACTCTCTCTAAATAAGCTAAGTTGTGTTTTAAGATGGTAACTCGTAAACCGATATGGATGCCATTTTTATTTTTTCTACAAAAAAGGTTTAGTTTTCTGTTAGGTTAACGTTTTGATTTTTGAAAATATAAAAAAAATAACGTACATTTTTCGCTAAAGGTGGTTCTTTTATTGCTTTGATTTATAATAGGTCGAATTTTTTTAATATCCTTTCTTAGGATATAACTTTAGATCTTTTTTCGAAAAAAATAGGTCTTCAAAGTTAGACATGTACCAAATTTTAATGTTGACAAAGATCAGTACTTTTTTTTCATAATATGAGCTTTTTATCAAACTCCCTAATCATTTTTCTCTTTCTACATCATGGTTTTAACTCAGTATGATCTATTTGGTAATAAGTCGTTTTAGGTTTTAATTTCAAAGGTGTTAATATTTAATAAGATATTTAAGTGTGATGAGTTCATTTATTAACATAAATAGTTAATTACCTAATTACTTCGCATGTAGCGGATTAATTCCTTTAAGGGCAAAGATAATGACAAAATAAAGCAAAAATAATTTTTATTGTGATTTTTCCCAAAATATTTTTATATTGCTACATCTACATAATACCTGAGACATAATTAGTTTACGACTTTACAAACAAAAGCAAGTTTTTGTTTGGACAATCTAGTTTGCTTTACCTGAATCATAGAAAATTGAATGAAGGGTTCGACATAGGTTTTTCCATTTCATAATATTTAATTAGGTATACCATTATGCAAAAATGGCTTGACAATAACTTACGATAATAAACGACAATATACTTTTTGATTTGATTAAAAATATTATGAAACGAAATTCACTTGATTACCTACATGTTAGTGAAAGAAAATAAATAAAATAGAGTCTCTCTCAAAAAAACCAAAAAAATATACAGATTGTTTTTACATTTACCTCACTTTACTTAAAAGCTGTGAATTTGCAGATAGTGCTGATAATATTCAACTTAAAAAGAAAATCAAATTTTCTTTTATGAAAAGAATAATACGTCATAAGAAAATTATAAAGCAAAAATAGTTCGACAGGTACGTCGTTTTAAAGAATGCTATGTTTGAATGCTATGTTTTGTAACATAAAACGTAAATTTTTATTTTTAATTTGATAATAATTGTATAGAGTCGATATTTGCTGTGGCTACATTTATTTAGTCCATGGTTTTAACAAATTAGGGCTTTTAAAATTTTGAAAGATTTACTTGTAGACCTTATAATAAAGAAATTTCTCATAATCGACAAAGTTGTTACTGAGATACAAAGAAATCAGTTAGTCATGTTTATTTTCCAAAAAGAAACTTGTGTGTAGTTTGGAAAATAAAATACATTTTGAAAATCTGGAAATATAAAAACATAAAATTTGAAAATACTTCGTGGTTGCTTACTTATAGTTTGAACTGGTAAATCTCAATCATATATGTATGAAATAGAGAGTACAAAAATGACAACAAAAAATATCTATCACATATTCTATACAAGATATTGCTAGTAGCTAGGTCTGTTTTTTGAGTTTATCCTGACCAGATACTTTACAAATGTCCTGTAGCACAAATTTATGAGAGATGAACGTTTGCATGGAAAAAGTAGTTAGAAATTATAAATTTTAAAGTTATGATGCAATATCAATGGAAAATTACTTGAGATTAATTAATTACACCATTTTGGATACTTAGATGGTCAAATAATTTGGTTTAGGTACTTTTTGCCAAATGAAATTTTAGCTATTAAACAAAGAATAAAACCAAAATAGAGTAGAAATATCGATATCTATGAAGAAAAAAATACTTATAAAAACAATGTTATAATGACTTAACATAAATTTTTTGTATTATTTATACAAAAAATGTTATTAAATATTAATAAAAAAGGTTTAATGGTTCAAAAAACAAAAAAAACTGTTATTAAAGCAATAAAATAAATAAAAAATATCCTCCCTTAGTTATATTTGACGGGTGTCTTCAAAAAAAAAAAAATCAGTGGTTTGTCAGAGGAAGGGTTGGCAATTATTGTTTCAGCCAACTAATCAAAAATAAAGAGTTGCAATGGACTCCTTTTTTATGTTTTTAATAAAAGATTCTTTAAAAAAAATTCAGCTAGAAAGACAAAATAGGCTTTTAATGGCAAGAGAATGATAAGTTTAATGAGACTTTATTTTAACAACACTGTGCTACAATTAAGACAAAATAATGGACTCTTTTATCCATTTTGTTTAAATAATGTTTTGATGGAACAATGTTAAAGTTTACCAACGAGTTTTGGAGTTATAACTCAAATCTAGAGTTCAGTAAAGCTTTATTAAGGCAAAAGGTTGATCCTTTCGCATGCTGGAGAATCCGTCCTCCAGATAGAAATGGAGAGCATTTTATTTGCTGGCATATTCGGATAGTATTTAAACTTAACTTTTCAATAAAAAATATTCTACCAATTTATCTTTTAAAAATTTAAAGTGATCATATATCAATAGAAACATTGTCATGACATTGACATTTTCCTTGTATTTACTGTTTCAAGGACAAAAAAAATATTAAAAAATATTAAAAATACATAAAATAATTGTATCACAGATTATAACGTTAGTAAATTAAACAACGAAAAACAGTTATGGCACATCTTCCAACAAATTAGTTTTGGTTTTCAAAAACTAGACAAGACTATTTCTTTTTAAACGAACAATTTTACAAAAATTTCCTTTAGTTTTTCCAACAAAATACTACCAATGGGTTAACTAAAGTACTACTGAGCTTTTCTCAAACTTTCAACATAAAATTTTCACAAATTTTCCAAAATTTTTCCCAAATTTTCCAAAAATTTTTTCACGAATTTTCCAAAAACTAAATTACCCTGAACTACTGACACCACTTTGTAACAGGGGCCTGTGTGTGACAGTGGTACTGTCACCTCAAGTGGCCAAGGCTTAAAGGTTGTAAGCTACCAACTTAGGCTACAACTTATATAAATTATAAAAAGATTAAACGTTACTATATGTTATTAAATTTACACGATCTCGAAAGGGAATTTGGCGGTTCTTGGAGGAAAAGTATGCTATAAACGTTTTTCTCAAATGTATAACTAATAGGATAATCATACATACCTTTTCAATTTTCTTCTTGCAGCTTCACACTTTCACTTCTAATATTTATTATTTAAATATCAAATTTTTACTACCATTGAACTTTCATATTCAAATATTTACACTTCTTAAACTTTTAGGTTTTATAAACCTTTTATATATTTGTTGTAAATATATATATTTATCAACATCTTAAACGTTGATTGAATGAGTGAAACTATTCAATCAACTGTTTAATTTACTTAATATTACTGTTTAGGTTTGGGATATGTTATTAATTAAAAATGCCGATTTTAGGGCAACGAATGGTTTGTATTTTGTTGATAAAAAACCATAAAACAGTTAAACACATTATTTCAAAACACTGGAAACAGAAATAAGTAATGACTTTAAAATCAATAAACTCTAAAAGAAAAGACCAAAATAATTATGAATATTAAAGTTAACAGTTTTATACAATGTTAAAATAATTGATAAATTTCCCCAGTTGAAATAAAACCCCCCTTAAGAAGTCTGAATGAAAGTGTAACGTACCAGGCAACGACAAACTAAAGAGTAAAATCCCTGACGACTTTCGAAAGTTTCAATACCCCGCTCTCTAGACATTCTCAGTTTGCCGCTAGCTGATTGGGCTAAATCTAAGCTTTCTTTAACGGATTTCTTCCACCACTCTTCTCTACAGACACTCTTGGTTGCCGTGGTTTGAATCTTAAGCTCTCTCGCATTGGCGAGAAAGACAAAGAGACAAAATACCACCGCAATTCAAAGATGCGTGGATTTAGAAATTCGGTAAAGTTTAAATCTTACAGTGTGTTCCTTAAAAGTTGAAAATAGTTTACCAAATTTGTTTCCAGTTACAAAATATGAATTATGTTGATGTTAGTGGCTCAAAGGACATATTAGCCGAATACAACTTTTATTAAAATACAGCGAACCTGAAAACATGCCTAAAAACAAGTCGCCGAGTTGCCATAAATTTTACTTAATCTTAACCTAGTCTTGCATATAATTAATGCTTGTTGATGTCAAAACAATATTTAATTAAAAATCTTTAAAAACTTATAAATGGCAAAAATACCATTTATATTCAAATCCCGTTTTGTTACATAACAATAGAGAGATAAATACTTTGTACATTCCTAGCCCGCGCAGCAATTGCTAGAGAAGGTGTATTATTTTCGACGAAAATTTTTTGTTAGAAAACGCCGACAATGTCTGTCTGTGTGTGTATTTACCTGTCCGTAACACGATGTTAACGACAGTCTTTTGACAATTAAAATTTTTTCAAAATGGCATTTTTTTTAACAGAGCATCGCATCAGCTGAAAACTGCATTTTCAGAATATAGTAGATTACATTTTGCTTAATTTGTTTTATAACCAAAAACTTCGTAGGGGCTTTAGTTTCTGAAACATTTACAAAAAACTGTTTTCAGGGCTGATATAATATCATGGTTTTACTTGAAGTGTGCTAAATAGGCTAGCTATGAAGGTATCAGATCCGTCATGGATCCGTTTATTTTAAAATCAAATTCTTTTGAGAAACCTAATGCGCCACTCTACTGCACTAAAGCTAAAGTCATAACAAACACAGATGAGGATATCACGATCAGAATAAACCAAGAGATAATAGATCAAGTAGAGGAATATATGCCAGGGAGAAATTATTAAACCAAAAAAGGAAAACCAAAGGGCTGAAATCAAGAGACGAGTAAGATTGTCCTGTGCAGCATTCGGTAAATTTAGCTACATATTAAAAAATAAAAAATATCCTCAGTACCTCCAAACAAAAGTGTAAAACCAATGTATCCTTCCTGTACTTACCCATGGATCCCAGACCTGGACACTTACAAAATCAAACATGGATAAGGTAACAAAAGCCCAAAGATCATTGGAAAGACGAATGTTACATGTAAAGCTAGCAGATAGAAAAAGGAATGAATGGATAAGAAATAAAACAAAAGTAAGGGATGTCAGAGGAGAAGTAGCAAAATTAAAATGGAAATTTGCGGGTGATAATATCAAACAAAAAGACGATAATGAAACAAGTGTATTGTAACCTGGAGACCTTGGGAAAATAAAAGAAGTAGGGGAAGACCCCAAATGAGATGAGCAGACGATTTGAAGAGACGGGAGCTAGATGGATGAGCACGGCGACAAACAGAGAATAATGGAAGATATTGAGGGAGGCCTATGTCCAAAGATGGATCGAAGAAGGCTAGATAGATAGATAGATAGAATGCTTTAACAAATTGTGCTCTATCTTTATATTGCATGGCACATCGCACTCTGTATCGCATACGTTTCTCCATGAGGACTACATCTCGTCGCCTAGTTGATGCTTCCTTGGAATTTTGTCACACACAGAGAAAGTAAAAAGTATATTATGATGCAACATTTTGAATCAATTACCAAAGAAACATCCTGATTTGAATGCATCAATCAAAGCTGCTTATAAAGCAGGCTGGTCACGGTTTGTTTACGTTTATTGTTCGTATTTGAATTATCCAATTAGATATTAAGTGTGGTATTACGCCAGTCGCCAAATTATCGAATAACGAGCGCGATGACTTTTACAAAATGCTGCAATCAATATGCTATACACATTTTTATGTTCATTTAGAGACTTTGCCCAGGAGTTTGATTTAGTAGATAGAAAGAAAATTAATAATAACATTACAACTTAGAAAGCTAGTAAGCAATACACTAAAAGAAACTAAAGCAATAGCATTAGTTTACTAAAAGTAGATAATCTCGAAGATTGAGATCTCTGGGACCCCAGCTATAGGAATAACGAGCTTAAGAAAATGCAGCAAAGAACATGATATACAAATTTTGTTGTTCATTTAGAGACTTTGCCCAGGAGTTTGATTTAGTAAACAAAAATAATATTTTTAGTATGGGAATGGAATCAAAACACAGCTAGTAAGCAGTACACTAGAAGAAACTAAAGCCGCAGTGGTAGCTTGTAACAATGTAACAGAGTTTTCCCCCAATAACAGGAGTTTAAGACAAATAAATATTGCAAGAAAATCTGTCGACCATTTTGTTTGTTATCACTCTAGCCCTATTTAAAGTTGATATTTCTGGAACCCCGGCTGTTGAAATTAAAGAAATGGGAGGTTACGCAGATAAAAGAGTAGGTATGTAACTGAAAGATGACACGGAAATTTTAGATACTCTCGAAGATTGAGATCTTTGGAACCCTATAGCTATAGGAATAACGAGCTCAAGAAAATGCTGCAATGAACATGATATACAAATTTTTTTATTCATTATGATACTTTGCCCAGGAGTTTGATTTAGTAAATAGAAAGAAAATTCTTAATAATATGTAGTAATAGGAATAGCATCCAAACTTAGCATTACACTAAAGGAAGCTGAAGCCGCAGTGGTTGCTAATAACAATGTAACAGAGTTTTCCCCCAAGGCAAAGAGATATTGCAAGAAAATCTGTCGACCATTTTGTTTAAGTTAACCCCCTAGCCCTATTGAAGGTTGGAATTTCTGGAACCCCGGCTACTAAAACCAAAGAAATGGGAGGTTACGCAGACGAAAGAGTAGGTATGTAACTGGAAGATGACACGGGAATTTTAGATACTCTCGAAGATTGAGATCTTTGGAACCCTATAGCTAGAGGAATAACGAGGAAAATGCTGCAATGAACATGATATACAAATTTTGTTATTCATTTAGAGACTTTGCCCAGGAGTTTGATTTAGCAAATAGAGAGAAAATTCTTAATAACTTGTGGTCATGGAAATGGCATCCAAACTTAAAGCTAGTAAGCATTACACTAAAAGAAGCTAAAGCCGCAGTGGTTACTAATAACAATGTAACAGAGTTTTCCCCCAATAACAAGAGTTTAATAAGGCAAACAGATATTCCAAGAAAATCGGTCGACCATTTTGTTTAAGTTAACAATCTAGCCCTATTTAAAGTTGATATTTCTGGAAACTTGGCTGCTAAAAATCAAAGAAACGGAAGAGGACGCAGACGAAATAGTAGGTATGTAACTGGAAGATGGCAAGGGAATTTTAGAATACTCATACAAAAATTAACAGTGAAGCTAAAAGCTGATTATAAATTACCAGATATAAGACTAAATATTAATGTATGTGGACGACAGGAAGACACCTTTCTAGTAGAGGACCAACGAATATGAAGAAAATGTCATCTTTTACTAATTTTGGTTTAACCGCAAATGAATTGATTGATAACTATAGAAATTATTGAATTAGCAAACAGATAGTGATGCACAAGAGTCTTGTATTGAATTTTGCAGATAACTAGCTCAAACGGCTTTACTTTTTTTAGATCAATCACATGCATATGGAGTCTTAGTTAGTATTTGATACGGTTTCATATTTTGGGTCACGATGAATGTCACCATTTCGAATGTAATAAGATGCATTAGCAATATTCCTTAGTATCTACTTTATTTTGAAATATCTGTATAGTCAGTTTGTTACTTAGTACAACTCAACAAGAGCCGGTTGATGGCTCTTCTCTGGTACAACTCCAAAGTTAAATACAATAAGTTCAGTTTGGTGTTGTAAATGCTTAAATTGGACATTAACTTAGTTAGCCAATAATTTTTTTTTATATTTTGCTTTAAGTTGCTTTTTTTCTAAACTATTAAGCTTGATATGAATATGGTATTCGAATGTTGTTAATTTTAACTTGTATGTGATTTACATTTTTGTTGTAATATCAACATGAATTTATTTGGCTTCATTTAATTTTATTAGCTATTCTTTGGTCAAATAGTGAACTCGAATAATTGCATCCGGTTTTTCTACTTCTAAATATTTTTACTTCCTAGCCCGCGCAGCAATGGCTAGAGAAGGTATTATTCTCGACGATAATTTTTTTTCAGATAAATCCGAAAATGTGTTCTTTGGGTGTATTTTGACCTTTTGATCTTAGCAATATCGTCGTGATGTCTGTCTGTATGTGTGTATGTATGTACGTAACACGATAGCTCCCATACCGCGGAACCAATTTTCATAAAATTTTTAGCTCGAGCTGACTAAATTTTGTTTTTTTGATAATTAAAAATTTTAAAAATGACAGCTTTTTAACGGAGCATCGCATGAATACGCGGTTTTCAAACTATGGTAGACCGCATTCTTTTCTTTTGTTGAACCAAAATCTTCGTAGAAGCTTTCGTTTCTTAGATATTTACAAAAAACTGTTATATCATGGAGTTTACTTGAATTGTGCTAATAGGCTAGCTAGAAATCAGATCCGTCATGGATCCATTTATTTTCTGATGTTAATAAATCAGTATGATTGGCAAATGTTGCGAAATAACATTTTTCTGGTTTTGAGATATTGCAAGTAAGTTTTTGAAAATGTTACATTGAAAGTATTTTTATAATCTTTTCAAGGCAGGATGGTATTAAATTCCAAAATCCGGAAAAGATAGACAATACCAAATCTGAAAGCCGACCATCGTTCTACATAGTTTCACTTTCAATCAGTGAAGCCTTATTTTGTAACGCTGTGCGTGGGATATCCACTAGATTATTGTAATGGCTTATTCAAGAACCGCTTTTATTGAAAAAAATCAATCACTTTGCATTTTGCATGTGTTGTATGTAGAGAATGTTTACAAAATTAAACAATGGACAATGGAGCAGTTGTGCATGCACCATTTACTGTGAAATTAAATAATTGGAAGAAGAGTTCGATGCAACTATTATCACAAATTGTTTTTTTAGACCATCAAATATTCACATCATAGTTGTTTGCTTGATTATTCTTTAAAAAATAACAAATTGGAACTACGAAAAATTGTTTAGTCGCATTTTTAGAAAGAAACAATAGAAAGTTTTTTAACTAAGCTAAAAAAAAACGAACAGTTTTCCAAAGTACTGTATATATAGATGACGTTTTAGCTACAAAACAATCAACAATGACAGGGATTCTCTGATTGCGTTTCTGTTCTATTCTCTTATTATTCATACCTTTGACAGTGGGAAAGAAGAATTATAGAAATCAGTTGGATGGCTTGGTCGAGTTGATACCCTGAAAGTTTCACGTTCTTGGATTGAGACATCACACACACGCATAGATAGAAGTTTTCCGAAAATTTGTGTATGGTCTTTGGTGGCTTAGTGAGAGAGCGTTTGCGTACAGAGCAAGAGATTCCGGGTTCGAGTCCCGGCCGAAGACAACTTTTTTCTGATTTTTATTCCTTTAATTTCACTTGTTGTTCAAAACGCTTGTTATCACAAATCACTGCTATGCACCATTCGTTTGACATTGTGGATCCTATTTCTGGTGAAAACACTGATTTTATTGTACCGATACTTATAAGTTACTTACTTTCAGCTGAGTAATAAAATTTGGCATACAAATAAATAAAACTTTTGGCAAACTAAATTAAAAGGTAAAAAAGGAACTCCGGAAAATAGGACAAAGATTAACTGATTTGCACAGAGCCCGGTGAAGGTCAGCGGTGAGTTGAGTGCGGAAAGATGGAGTCTACGGTGGCGCGTCAGTAATGGGATTTCAAAAGCTTCAGTTTCCAAACCGAACGAAACTTGTCAAAAAACGACTGCCTTCAGAGATACAGAACAACTAGATATTGGATTTCACAACCAACCAAAATAAAAAGAGTGGGTACACCATGCGATTGACATTACCATGCAGACAGGATTGGCAATGCAATCGTATAATCTGTAAAACAATGGCTAAAACAAAAACAGATTTTTTGAGAACTACCTTACCGATTTTACTATATTGTACCTCGTTGTGCGGGGGAAAAGTAATGCTTTTCTATAAATTACAATAAAAACTAAAACATTTTCAGAAAATAAGAATAAACACGCCATTTTGAAGAATCAAGTTTGATTTAGTCCGCCATCTTAAATTTTAAGATGGCGATAAATTTGGATCATGATCTTTAAAAAGCAATCAATTCTCACCAGGATGGTTTTTATTTCATTAAAAACGATTCACTAGTAATGAATTTATAAGGAAATAAATGCAGACATGATTGACAAGGCAATCGTATAATATTCAGAACAACGGTTAAAACAAAAACATTTTTTTAGATCCACCGAACCGATTTTTCTGGTTTTTACCTTGTAGTGCGTGGCTAGAATGCGGCTTTTTTACTCATTTAAAAAAAATTATTAAAACATATGCGCAACACATGAATAAACGAGCATCTTTAAAGGGTACAATTTAACTTTGTCCGCCATCTTGGATTTTGAGATCGCGGAAAAAAAATATATTTGGTCAAAACTCTGATTAATTATCTGTCAAACGCAGTTTGTCCCATTAAAATCGATGGTATAGTTCAAAAGTTATAATAAATAAAAAATTGTTCGGTTTTTTTGGGCCCACCCGGTATATGTTTTAGTATTTGAGTCTCTTCATCCGGCCCTAAAACGTATAAATTTGTTTTAGAATTGGCACTAATTCTAATACCCACTTATAGGAAGAAAAAATCGTGACATTATACTTTTAATATTAGGACTCGGTTAAAAAGTATTATAAAGTTTTGCAAGTTGGTAATAAATAATAATTGGTACACCCGTCAAAGAATATACGAGTTCATTTAAGATGTTGCAACGGATAATGTCTTGCCCAAACGTTTTAGAAAGGCTTCAATATTAATAGAACACGAACAGAATCAAAAAATCACTGAGCTTCTTGTTGAACCATATTCCCGGCCGTAAGGACCAGTATCGCTACATACAGACAATGGTTTTTATGAAAAATCTCGATTATATAAAAAAAATCGCAGACAAAAAAGTTAATCGAGAGTGTGACCTTCGGTCCAAAATATATCATTCACTCCTTTAAAATATCTAATCTTAAACTAACTAACTAAAGCATTTTGGTAAAATGTTTTAATTTAAAAAGTAGTCCCTGATTTTTCTTACAATAAAGATTATAAAATATACAAAAAACTCGTCGTCTTCTCCACAATTTCTTTTTAATTAGTAATTATTTACACACTGCTTACGTATATTAAAACAGCGGCTGTCATGCAACAAAATTAAAAAAGAAAGGTCATCGAAACTACAATTTTTTTCAGGATTTATCTCAAATTTTTTGCGTCAATCATTATATTTTAAATATGTCTGTCACTATGGGGGAGAGCAGGGGTCAACTACTAGTAATACTACCCCCCTTAAAACAGCCATATTAAAAGAAATGTTGAAAATATCTGCAAATATAAATAAAAGCAAAAATTAATTCAGGCCACGCTCTAACGGCATATGATTCCCATTATTGCGGATGCCACTTTCCCCCTTATGATAAAAAGATATAAACTTTTTTAAGACCACTTTTCTTTGATAACTTAGAAATCAGTTTTTAGCTTACTCACCCCAAGGTCCAAAGGTTCCCATACGAAATGGAGCAAAATGGTGACAACCTTTCAGCTCTTCATATTTCACTCATTTTTTCCCTACTTTTTGTCTTAATTTTGAAGGTTTAGCCAAATATATGGATGTCATGGAACCCAAGACATAAAAGAAATTGACGTTTACAGTGATTGACCAAAAACATTTAATTATAGAGAATTCATAACATAAATAACATAAAGTCCATAATAGACAATTCAATAATAGACACTACTTAATACTATTAAAAATGTTAAAACAAACGAGATGCTGTCAAGACCTACAAACAATCGTGACGCTTTTAATGACACTTTAAATAAAAATCGCATCGAGATTGATTGCCAAACAACGAACCAGCAACAAGGAAACAAAGCTCTTTTGTGTCATTGCAACACATATACCTTGTTTACATCAGATTGAGATGAATGTCAATCCCGATTTATAAATAGCTCTTTTCTTATTTACATGGCTCTCAGATCTCTTGGATAATTTGGTGAAATTTAGCTTTATAGGGTGACAGGTAACCATTTTCTATAACTATTAAATAATGCATTTATTCATTCCAACGGCATGGTTAGGTCATTGTATCTCTTGTGTTTTCCTAGTTTAGGTTTGGGCACCTCGCAAGGCGCAAAAGCCCCTTTATTAAGTTTTCTGATAGCCTGGTACCTTGGACGCGTATTTCTCCATGAGGTGTCTGGTTCTACAAAAAGTTTAGTGATGGTCACTCAGATATAATGTGTCCGACTGAGTTGAGGGCCTCGAAAAATACTCTGCAAGTGGGTACATCTCTGTGGATTCTCATTGTGTGCAGGTACCTCACTATACAAAGACCGGTTATTAGTCGTCGTCGCCTGCGCCTGTCTGATTTATTTCCTATTTAGTTTAAGAAGGTCACATTTGAATAATGTTTAGGGGACCTCATCATTTTCTTGCTGTGGTTTTGCCTCGGTGATAAATGCCAGTGGTTCAATGTTGGTCATTCATCCGTCTCTTGATACAGCCACGTATCCAGGTTCTTCAAAATCTAAATACAGATATTCGACCTATAAATGGTTTGTATGTCGATTGCGTGGTTCATCCGTAGGCTTCGTCATCCATGTAAATTTTGAGTTTATTTGTTGGCATGTTAAATCTTTGATTGCTACTTGGCGATCTGAGAGAATTTCTTGATCTTTAGTGAGATGTCTTCTTGACAGGTTTTCCTGCAGGCCGACCTCTATTCATATAGAATATTGTGGTGTGTTTGTCATGTTATGAAAACCAGTTTGCTCTAGGGGCTAGGCCATATACTCATACTCCTGCTTCACTGTTCGTTTTGGATCAGGTGGCAAACCAAACCAACTATCCCGACTGGCATAGTAGTGTTCCGTCTCAATGTCATTGGATCTTGAGCGGCTTTCTTGTACAGTTTACTGGAGTCATGGTGTCACTCCTGATTTCAGTAGCCAGGTTGTTGATAATGCTCGGGATCTTTAGCAGTTTTCGTTATATTTTAGTCTGTATGATCCCATTCTGGTTTTTGCTTTGATGGCTATTTCAAGAAGGTGGAGGTTTAGTATGATTCCAGCGGCGTAGCGTGCCCAAAAGGGCGGGGGGGGGGGGGCGACAGCTACAAAGGGCGCCTCTGAAAACTGATGAAAAATCTTGCGACCAAAAAAAAAAACAAAAAAAAGGTCTTCATGTCGTTAGTTTCCTTTGGCGCCCACTCAATTGGCCGTTGCCGGTCCGTAATAAAGCTGAGGGCGCTTCGGCCACCAATGGGGCGCCACTACCCTCGGGGCGGGGGGGGGTGACGAACCCCCCGCGCCCCCCCACGCTACGCCGCTGTATGATTCCCATAGCAGCGGTTATAGTGGTGTCTATTGCTTGCGGTATGCTAAGACATGTGTCTGAAATTTGGAAAGCTCCAGTTAGACATTGGTTTGTTCGACTTTTGGCAACCATACCGTCGAGCAGTAGATTAATTTGGCTTTTAGCACCATCCCGTATAATCAATGAACTATGTGTGGTACTAGTTTCTAGGGTTTCTCTGTGGCTATATATATAGGATAATTTAAGTTGTATGCTTTTTTATGTTTAAGAAAGACAATAATGGGGGAAAATCATTCAAAGCAACAAGCCACCAAGGGACCAATCCAAAATTACGTAACATTCTAATAGAGATAGTGTTCTGTTATTTTTAATGAGTTGAAGAGAGAGGGGTAATTTTTTTTGCGTTAAGTTATTTAACGCGCGTCAAGGGTTAAAAAGCGTTAAAGAAGAAATGAAAATATCATTTTCTCTAATTAGGTTCATCTCGTTTCGTTATTGTAAACGTAGAAATTAATGATGAGGACTTCATTTGACTATGTCAGTTAAATGCATGAGCGTGAGAAACACTTAGCTCCGATGCTGAGTCAGTTCTGCCATTATGTGTCTTTTTGTTTGTCGGTTTGCTGATAAACCAAAGTGGAGCACAGCATAGGCTTTTGTCCAAGTGACCGTTGACCGTTAGGTGAACAAATCATCTTATTTAACATTGTCTTTAAAACTTTTTTATTTTTTAGCCGTTTAGTACCAGCAGGAAGGCTATTGGAACCATCAAAGAATTAAGGTTTTTTTTCCACTTAAAATGAGTTATTCGTATTAAACACAACTAACTACCAAATTTTGTCATGATGTCTGTCTGTCTGAAAAACGATAACCCAAAAACCGTTGACTCAATTTTAACCAAATCGATAAAAAATTATTTGGTACCAAAGGCTGGTAAAGTTAAGTAGATGAAGAGCAAACCGCATTTACAGTGGCGTATATAAGAACGGGACCCCCTCAAAACTAATTTTTTTTTAGATAATTTCTACATGTTTCATTAATACAAACATAAAATAGATTAAAAAACCCCCTCCAAAACTGTGCATATACAATGCGGTCCGAGGTACTGCAAACATAGGAATGGAGGTGTCGAAATAACAAGGCAAAAATAAAACAACGACAACAAAGTAAGCACCTACCTACGTAAATAATAAAACATAGCAAGCGCGTGCAGTGAGAAGCAGCATCGATTCACGGCGGTCGCGCTGGACAGTCGATAGAAAATTAAACTTTTTTTGTTTTTTTATATATTAGTTTTTAAAAAAACTGCTTTTTGAAAAAGTATTATTACAAAAAAATTATTAAATTTTTTAGTTTTTTTTTATAACTTAGTTTCAGAAAAAACTACTTTTTAAAAAGTATTATTTTTTAAAATAATTTTTGTAAAAAAAATATTTTAGTTTTTTTTTATAAATTAGTTTTTTGAAGTTTATTAAACATTTTTTTTTCGTTTTTTGTAGTTTTTTTATTGCAAAATATTCGTGGTTTAGACACCGGTTAGGTTATGTTCGCGATCAATTGACTAGGGTTAGGTTTAACACAGATGTCGATCTCCCAACACGATAGGGGGTCATGATTTAAGAAAAAATAAGTTACGTTAAATTAAAATAAAAACTAAACAAAAATGTCCCCGCGGCAAATCGGTTGCGGCTAATTGGGGCACGGCGAATCTGATGCGGCGAATTTTCCCTTACACAATTTAGAAGGTCATTTCATCCTGTATAAATTTTGTACTTATTAAACATTAAAAAATGACATAATACATAAACAAACGACATGATAAATGAAACCTTTTGCCAGTATAGTTATTAGTTTTTCCCTTTCAGTTAATGTACCATCCTCTACGATATCACAATGTTTGAAAGGAAACACCCATAAATGTGGCTAGCTGTTCACCTTACGGTGCCCTAGACATCGAAATTTCTTCTTTCCATTCCTCCATTTCTACCTTCCTAGCCCGCGCAGCAATGGCTAGAGAAGGTATTATTTTCGACGAAAAAAATGATTTCAAATATTTTGATCTATCTTAGCAATATCGTCGTGATGTCTGTGTGTGTGTGTCTGTCTGTCTGTCTGTCCGTCACACGATAGCTCCTAAACCGATGAACCGATTTTCATAAAATTTTTAGGTAAAATAGTGCTCGACATTGTAACGAGCTGTTTGGATTTTAGTCAAAATCCAATAATAATAATAACAGTTTTTTGACAACTGAAAATTTCTAAAAATGCTAAGCTTTCGTTTCTGCGATATTTACAAAAAACTGTTTTCAAGGCAGATATATCATGGAGTTCACTTGAAGTGTGCTAATAGGCAAGCTAGGAAGGTATCAGATCCGTTATGGATCCATTTATTTTTAAATGTTTTTAAATGCCAGTTTGGTATAAAACAAGCTGTCCATGTTCAAAAAACTATAGTTTAAAGTGCGCTCTTTTCACATTTCATAGAATTATAGGTAGTATACAGTAATATATTTTAATAAGTTCGTTTATTAAAAATATTCCAAACAAAAACTCATAACAAAACGCAACTCACATTATTATATCTTTCTAGCTTTTGCTGACATACTACTACTACTATGTCGGTTTAGAACGTTTTTCTACGTTGTCCGACGCCTATTCTTCACCTCCTTCGATCCTGACAATCACCCTCCGTCAGGTTTCTTTGACTCGTTGATCTTTGGATTGACTGTTGCCATTCCAGTTTAGGACGCCCTTTTTTTCTGCGCCCTATTGGTTGCCATTCTGGGACCTGCTTTGGTCATCTTTCGTCGTTCATCCGCTGTACATGGCCGTACCATATCAGTAATCTTTTAGTGATGTCATCCGTTATGCTTCCCTCGATTCCCATTCTTTTTTTTATGATCTGAATTTCTTATATGATCTGTTCTAGATATTCTCATTAATCTTCTTATTGCATCCATTTCGACACTTTCCATTTATGCTTTGTATTTTTCTGTTACGCGAGAAGTCTCTATTCCATACAACAGCGTGATTTTCACTATTGTTTCAATATGTTAAATTTTACATTATTTTTTATCTCTCTGCTCCATAAAATACTGTTAAGACTAACAATAACCTTTTTTGCTTTTACTATTCTTTTTTCCAGTTCTTTACAGTCTGTTCCTATCTTATCAAATGTGACACCCAAGTATACATACTCATTGCATGGAGATATTGTTTGTCCATTGTCTAGTTCTAACTCACTTGATTCGTTTCCAATACAAAAGTACGGTGTCTTGTCCACGTTCACTGTTAACCCCCACTTTTGGTATTCTTAGCTACAATTACTTGGTCGTCTAGTGTGTATATGGTAAATCAGTCGTTAAGTTGTATTCCCAGGCCGTGTACTCTACGTTTCCAGTTTTTAGAGCTACTGCGATATATGTTTTAAAAAGAGTGGGAGAGATACAACATCCCTGTCTTAAGCCTTTCGTTACCTGGAATTTTTTTGAAAGTCGATTTCCAATTTTAATTTTAGATTTTGACCCGTTGTAAAGTTCTTTTATCGCTTTTATATATGTATTATTGATATTAGTTTGTTCTAACACTGTCCATATTTTCTACTGGAACGGTATCATATGCTTTCTGTAGGTCCACATGACATATGATAGTTTAAAGTCTGACACGTTCAGTTTACAGCAATTTTTGCTGATACAAAAGTTTTATTTTTTTCAGTAAAAATGTTGGTTTTGTTCCAAGAAAAAGTGCTTGTACTAGCACCAATTTTTTTATTTTATTAAAAATACGATGAATTTTGTTTCTTAGTTAAGATATTGGTTTTAACCGTTATTTACATATCATTTTGCATTTACAGACTAACAGTACAAAATTTTAAGTATTTGAAATAAGCCTAAGACTTTTAAAACACGTTTTAAAAAACCTAAATAATCGCGAAGATTCTGTTGCCAAAGAAGAATTAAAAAGGAAGCAGGTGGCAGACATAAAGTTTAAAAAGGAACATGACATCATGAAAAAAAATCCACTGGGTTCTCTTCGATTGGATCACCTGCTAGAATATTAGGGACTTATTGGCCTACTTTTATTAAGGGAACTTGACATTACAGACTTATTAAAAGTAAGATAAGGTGTAGCATGCAAGAACTATTTTGACACTTGCGTTTGCGCTGTGGTGTCATAAAACAAGGTGGGCTTTAATAAAGATTCTGCTAGACATTCATATCACACATTAGGAACTTATTGAAATCAAACCTGACTTTATTTTAAAGTCGACTTTATTCTGACAGATTTACAAAGAAAACTGACAGCTGACCTCTCAAAATTGACATACCAAAGTCGCTAACTTCCATTTAATAAATACATACACTAATAAATCCGGTTCTTAAATACAGAAAGACCGAATTTTGAAATAGAGCAGCTGCTTTTTATATGTAAATCTGTCACAATACGGTCGATTTTAAAATAAGGTCAGGTTTTATTCCAATAAGTGTCTAGTATTTATCAAATTTGGCCCTAGTTTGACGGTTTTTAAACCTACTCAGTCAGTTTTTTAACTAACCAATTCGCATTCTATATTGGCTTTTTTTATTAGATGTTCTATTACAGATTCTTTTCGGATTATTTTTTTATACAAAAATAAATGGATCCATGACGGATCTGATACCTTCCTAGCTAGCCTATTTAAGGTAACTGATAATGAATATCATCAGTTACCTTAAGCCTATTAGAACACTTCAAGTTAACTCCATGAAAAGCTCTTACGAAGTTTTTAGTCATAAGACAAATTCGGGAGAAAACCACATATTGATGCGATGCTCCGTTAAAAAGTTAGCATTTTATAAATTTTTTAATTGTAAACAAACTGTCATTAGCAATAATGTATATTTACCAAAATCTAATCAGCTACAACACTATTTTAGCTGAAAATCCCCCCGCCTCTCCCTCCACCCCGCCATCCTTATTAGTAATAGTTATAGCTATAATTTTCACAAATATAAAGCGATTTCAAAAGTTCTTTCGGCACACGTTTGAAGACTTTTTTCCAACATCATTTTAATAGTTTTCCCCCCCTCTCTTCTCCCCTCCCTCCTTATTAGTAATAGTTGTAGCTATACCTTTCACAAATTTAGAGCGATTTCAAAAATTCTTTCGGCACACGCTTTAAGATTTTTTTCGATACCATTTTACTAGTTTCCTCCTCCCTCTCTCCTCCCCCTCCATCACTCAATGAACACTGTTCGCGTCCGTAGAAAATCTACACATACTTTTTGGGTAAAGCTAAATGAATTGTAAATGCATAGTGCTTTTTATAACGCTGAATAAGAATTAAACCTAAAAGATGGAGATAAAAAAAAACATCCAACTGCTAAATTTACTTGTAACTACTAGTCGCAGTTGGGTACAGAATTACCCAATAACCTGATTCATGAAAATACAAACCCGTATAATTTCGTAAGTGCGCTTTGGACATCCAAACTAAAAGTTGAAGCATGTCGTACATTATAGGTATACCTATCAATTGTGTACTCAACTGCGACTAGTACTTACAAGTAAATTTAGCAGTGGGGTGTTTTTTTATTACACTTTTTTTATTTGTCGAAGAATACGCACACGCCGGCGCCGCGCCGCCTCTGAATACAAACTCACAAACTCTACTATCTCATGAGGTGTTAAATTCAATTAAATCCAATCATATCAAATTCAAAATAGGTATGTAACTGCTACTTTATTTGATATAGATCTATTCATAATTATTAACCCAATTACAAATCGAATTTGAATAATATTCACATTAAGTATTATGTAACGCAGAATCTTTGCCGCAATATTGTTAAATTAATTTGTAATCGTACACACGCATATACCGGGTGAAGACTTACTTAACTCAAAACAATGAAAAAATTAAAATTAAAAAATATATCAAAAACCTTCGAATTCTGCTCTTTGGACGTTTTACAAAATCTTACCACATATTCCCAAGGTCAAAAGAAGCCTTCCTTCTAAAGCAACTTAGGTATGTTCCTTTGTCCGAAATCGCTCCGTTTGCGAGATAAAGATTGTTAAAGTTAAAAAATTAAGATTATGAATATTTTTTAAAACTCTAGCCCTAACATAACCGACTTGGGCCCGACGTAGCCTAAAAAATAAATAGCTCATTGTCGTCCAAATTTAATTAAATCGGCTAAGTAGTTTCCGAGATTAGCGGTACCAAAAAAAAAGCACTGTTCCATTATATAGGAACTAAGTATCTCTTGATTACTTAGAAAATTGGTACCCGGGGTTTTTTTCAGAATGCATAACCTAAATTTGAACTTTCTTTTACTGTGGCCGTTAAAGGACGCGTCACACTTTGGAATTTTAATGGTTTAAAATAGTCATAGTGTAATCTTTTTCTTATGCCCGTTTCGGAAGATGCAATTTCGTTTATTTTGATCGCTGCGATCACGTATTTTGGGTTTTTAGACGACGCGATTTTGGACTCGCGTGCCTTGAGAAAATAGTTCCATAAAGGTAAAAATTGCACCGTCAGAAACACGCTTTGAACAAAAAATATCTAAACATTTTCAAGCAAAAAGGTACTCTATAAAATCAGGTATAAAGTAAACCGTAACCTACTTCGGTTTTTAAAAACAATTGTTGTTACCTTCAGGACGAAATTCGGTCATTGAATCAGTAAAGATACTTTTTTTGTATTTCTTTTTCAAAATATTTTTTTTTGATAAAGTATCACACAATAAAAACCGAAATACCTGGAAAACGGCTTACTTTAGTGAATTTTAACAAAATTATCTTTTTGGCTTTAAAATATTTATAAAATTATTTTCTTGGCAATAAAAATAAAAAAGTACACTCAGATAAAAGTTATGGCGATTTTAAACCATTTGCAGAACCCCATAACCGCCACAGTAAAAAAAATCCATATTCAGGTTTTGCATCCCGGAAAACCCGTATGGGTTCCAATTTTTTAAGTAAAACGATGCGTTAAAAGATTTTACAAATATCTAAAAAATTGGATTTTTATTTTTTAAATATAACACACCTATATCTCAGTAACGGAGTGATTTCGGACTAAGGTAAGTTGCTTTAAATCGGCTTATTTTTAATAAATGGTAATATATGTTTTATTTATATTTTTTTACTTCAATTTAAATATTCCTTCTTGCGCTTGCTTGGTGTGATCTTCACAAATAACACTATAAAGCTCATAAAGAATATACCAATAGGTATGTATGTAAAAGGTAGTCTCAGGTATGCACATTCTCAGAACACTTCATAAGGAATAATTTATTAAAATTAACCATGGTTTACCAGACCATGCCTTAAAGTTTTAATAGAGATCAGTTACGAACGGAGAAGTTCAAAATGCGGCCCAATTCCCAATTCTAGGAGGCACCTTTATTTGTGATCGAATTTTGTACGAATAAAGTTCGATGGGTTCCGCATAAAAATTCAAATAATGGTTTAAACTACATTTTTGTACCGCAGTGTTGCCGTTGTACAACACATTTTATAAATTTTCATTAAATTAGGGGTTACGAGGCTAAATTGAGTACACTGAAAAAAAATCAAATATAGAAAACGATTTTTCCCGAAAATATTATTTTCACTCATTATCTTCACTCATTATCTTCACATAAAATGTTTCAAATCGAGATCTGGTTTTAAAGCGAAGCAATTTGACTTGATTTAATATAATTTTTTTATGTGTAATAAATAAAGGCAAACGAGGGGCTGGTATCAGCTGCGTAGCGTGCCTGAAGGGGCGGGGGGGGCCGACAGCTAAAAAGGGCGCCCCTCAAAAATCTTGCGACCAAAAAAAAAACAAAAAAAAAGGTCATCATGTCTTTTGTTTCCTTTGCCGCCCTCTCAATTTGCCGTTGGCAACCCTGGTACTTAATCCAGCATAGGGCGCTTCGGCCATGGGGCGCCAGTACCGTCGAGGCAGGGGGGGGGCCGAACCCCGCCCCCCCCCAAGCTACGCCACTGGCTGGTATTTGGAGTATGGACCTATTAAGGTCATTTGAGCCCTTGAGGGGCACACAGTATGTTGTATTCTCCTCAAATCGTGGTTGAGCATTAGTCTTTTTCTAAAGACAAGAAAGGGAAAGAGACCTCGGTTCAAGTTCAACTCAATGCAAATAATCGAATAGAATCTCTCTCCAAAGCTGTCATCTCCTTGTCGTGATTTTGACAATTTTTTATCTAAATTTGACACCGTCACCATTTTTTATCTTGATTTGGTTTGTGTGTCCCTCAGTGTAGCGTCAGTCCTAATAAGTCTATTAGTTTTAGGAGGTTCCACGGGATGGTATTTAAGAGTTTAATAAAGAACTGAGATTAAGAAAATTAAGAAAATATGCAGAATAACGCAGTTTTTTTGCAAAATTGTACAGAATTTGCTCATAAAATTAAAAATTTGCTTAGAATGGCTTGCACTTATTTTAGGATAGCAAATACTTTAACATATTTCAAAAATAAATAACACTCCAAAATCAAGTTTAACACACAAAAAAATATATTTCACTTACCGGGTGGGCCAGAAAATAACGGATAATTTTTTGACTATTAAATATATTTTTTTTTCAGCCGTCTCAAAATCCAACATGGCGCACGAAATTAAATTGTATCCTTCAAAAATGCTCGTTTATGCATGTGTTGCGGATATGTTTCAATTATTTTTTTCAATAAGTAAAAAAGTTGCATTCTTGCCACGCACAACAAGGTGCAAATCAGCAAAATCGGTTTGGTGGTTCTTAAAAAAAATATTTTTATTTCAACCATTGTTTTGAATATTATCCGATTGCCTTGCAAATCATGTCTGCATTTATTTTCTTATAAACTCATTACTACCAAACCGATTTTGATAAAATAAAAAACATCCTGGTGAGAATTAATTGCTTTTTAAAGATCATGAATTATTTCATACTTGATTCTTCCTAACGGCGTGTTTATGTTTATGTTTATTATTATTTTCTGAAAATGTGTTTATAAAGTTTTTATTTTAATTTGTAGAAAAGTACTACTTTTTCCCAGCACAACGAGGTAAAAGTAGTAAAATCGGTGTGGTAGTTCTCAAAAAATCTATTTTCGTTTCAGCCATTGTTTTACAGATTATACGATTGCATTGCCAATCCAGTCTGCATTCATTTCCTTATAAACTCATTATTACTGAACCGATTTTAGTGAAATAAAAAAAATCATGGTAAGAATAGATTTTTCTGTAAAGATTATAATCGATATTTGCCGCTTAAGATGGCGGACAGAATTATCTAAAAAAAAAACAAATAAGAATAAGCACGCCATTTTGAAGAATCAAATATAATTCTGTCCACCATCATAAATTTTAAGACAACAATAAACTTTGATCATGGTCTTTAAATAAAAATCAATTCTTGTCAATATTTTTTATTTCATCAAAATCGGTTCAGTAGTAATCAATTTATAAGGAAATAAATGCAGACATGATTGGCAAGGCATTAGTATAATATGCAAAATAATGGTTAAAACCAAAATATTTGTTTTTAAAACAACTGGACCGATTTTGCTGATTCGTAAACATGTTCGCAGCACACGAATAAACGAGCATCTTTGAAAGGTACACTTTAATTTCGTTCGCCATCTTCGATTTTGAGACAGCGAACAAAAAAATATATTTAGTCAAAACTCTGATTAATTCTCTGCCAAGTGCGTTTTGTCCCATTAAAATCAATCGTATTGTTCAAAAGTTATAACAAAAAAAAATTGACCGGTTTTTTTTGGCCCACCCAGTATGTTACGGGCGGTAGTAGTTATGACGTTACTAAGACAGTAATGTGGAGGATCGTTCAATTAAATAGCCCCGGCCAAATCTTATTACAAGCTTTTATTTAACTTCACCTGTATGTATGTGGGTATGTACAGGGTGATTTTTTATAATTGCAAGATCGCTATAACTCGGTTATTATTGGGAGTAGAAAGTTCAAACAAAAACTGTTCGGTTTGGTAAATTATGGCCACTTTAGACCCACCATTAGTATTTTTTTTATAGGTGATAATATACAGGGGGCGACAATCAGATCAATTTTTTTAAAGGGAACACCCTATATATTTTTGTATTTTTAAGTTCCCCAAAAAATTAGCTTTACAGATATATGTAACACTATGGCTCTATCTTTGTTAGTTTTCGAGATATTGACGATTGAAATTCCGAAAATCAGCAAATTTTAAATAGGTATACGGTGCGGAGTATTTAACGTATAGACTGTAAATAACAAAGTGAAACAATATTGACTGACAGTTTGATAAATATAAATAATCATCTTTGTCAATTTTCATAGAAATTTAAAATCAAAAGACGACAATTTTTTTATTGTTTTAATTGTTTTAAATCCAGTAGCAGTAGCAGTGGCATTTTTATTATTTTTCGCATATAATAAAAGTATATCTTGCTTTTCTGCATTGGAATAAAGCAACATTTTAAATATTTAAAATTTGGCACTGACCATGTCATTAGGTATCCACACATCTTAATATTGTTTGTGACTTGTAACAGGAAATACTCCGCATCGTATTTAAAATTTGCTAATTTTCGGAATTTCAATCGTCAATATCTTGAAAATTAACAAAGACAGAGCCATAGTGTTACAAATATCTGTAAAGCTAATTTTTTGCGGAACTTAAAAATACAAAAATATATAGGATGTTCCGTTTAAAAAAATTGATCTGATTGTCGCCCCCTGTATATTATAACCTATAAAAAAATACTAATGGTGGGCCTAAAGTGGCCATAATTTACCAAACCGAATAGTTTTTGCTTGAACTTTCTACTCCCAATAATAACCGAGTTATAGCAATCTTGCAATTATAAAAAATCACCCTTTACGTATGTAATCAAATCTTGCAACTCATTTTTGAAGAACTTCCAAACATCCAATTGACTTCAAATTTTGCATAGCGTCTTAGTTCCGATAACAATACAATAAGGTGGTTTCATCGGGTACCTACCTCCCCCCTAACGTGGGGGGTGGAGAGGGGGTAAAACTTTAGTTTGTCCGATTTCCACCAAAATTGGTATCTGGGGGTTTTTGAGGATGAGAATTACGAATTTTTGATCAGATTACAAAATGGACGATTTAATTTCAAGTTTTTCTGAATACTTTCAAGTGACTTCCACGTATCCGATTGACTTTAAATTTTGTATACCATTATAGTTCCGATGACAATCCAATAATGTGGTAAAACTGACTGCCTACCTCACCCCTAACCTGGAGGGCGGAGAGGGGGTAAAATTTTAGTTTGTTGGATTTCCACCAAAATTTGTATCTGGGGGTTTTTCAGGATGAGGATTACGAATTTTTGATCAGATTGGACGATTTAATGTCAAGTTTTTCTGATTAGTTTCAACTGACTTCCACGTATCCGAATAACTTTAAATTTCGCATAACGTTATAGTTCCGATGACAATCCAATAATGTGGTATCACTGACTGCCTACTTCCCCCCTAACGTGGAGGGCGGAGAGGGGGTAAAATTTTAGTTTGTATTTTGTTTAGTATCAAATCGTTGGACGGCCTTCTCATCGAAGACTTAGATATTTCAAAATTGACAAGAAAGACTCCCTGCAATATCGATGCGCTAGCTGAAATGCATAGACTTAGACAAATCTAAAAATTTAAAAATAAACTTAGAAAAAAAAAACTTTTTGAAAACAAGGTTTTATAAAATGGACTAAAAAGCATAAAATATTTTTTTGACTGTTCTGATATCAAAATAATAAAAGCGTTGGGCGTATTTAATATTAGGTAAATGCCTTTCCATACGCATTTGGTGGATCGTCCACAACCAATGATGGGCCGACTCTTCTTTTTCAATGTGCCAAAATAAATCGAGACACTGCCAGTCGCGGATAATCTGCGTAATATAAAGCAGGCGTAATAATGTCCATACATATCAGAAAAATATAAGGGTAGATTGAGTAGGGTTGGGTTGGGTTAAATTATCTACCCTTACATTTCTCTGCTATAATATAATGAATTTGAATTTTCACTAAAAGTTAACAAGGCTAAAAGAAAAACGGGTAAATTTCTTTTAATACGCCCATCGCTTTTATTATTATGATATTAGAACACTCAAAAAATTATTTTATGCTTTTTAGTCCATTTTATAAAAGCTTGTTTTCAAAAAGTTTTTTTTTCTAAATTTATTTTATTTCTAAAATGAAACTTACCCTATGTGGAGATTGAAGCAACCTGTGAACAGCAGCCAGCTGGTTGATCAAAGGCAAAGTGACACTAAAAGTGTGCGAAGGCGGACGCGCCGGGTCCGGAAAGTTCGTGGTGTACGAAAATGGATCCACATCGTTTAAATATTGAACTCGACATGTGAAAGACATATTGACAGTCTTAATTTTTACCGGTCAAAAAATTCACTATAGTTTACATTTGTTTTGCACTAAAAATCACTGATATAATAAATAGTCCCTTACGCGCGTCGAAACTGTCAATTTTTAAAAATTTTCTCTTTAAATTATAAGTAATTATTTTTGTTTTAAACTCGTAAATAATACTTATTACCTGTTTAAACTGTTTGAATTTTGTTGCTAACCTTTACAACCTTATCAATGTCACTGACTATTAAATTCCCTTTTTAGCACCTAGTGATGTAATGGTAATATTAGAATCATAGGTTTTTTTGTGTTACAAAAAACTGCGGTTAAATTGTGCACAAATATTTGCTTTAGTTTGTTTCTAAATGACTTGTTTTATACACTGGCGTACGCACGGAGGGGGGGGGGGTGTGCTTAGGCCTTCAATTCTAGATCTATTTTGGAAGAAAAAGAGTTAGTAGAAAATACTCACATTTCATAAATAATAAAAAGTTATTTAATAAAAAAATGTTGGGTGAAGGCCGTACCTAGGGTGTGGATAAAGAGGATCAATCCCCCCCATGAAATGTTTAGGACTCAAAAATAATAAACTATGTATAGTCTACGCCATACGCCGTTACACTTTTATGACTTTGACATGAAATAAACATATTCACGAACTAGAAATATATTACAAAGTAAATATGTCATGTTAGTATAAAATTAAAGGTAAAACTGTCATTGCCTCTGGATAAAAATATGCTGACTGTAGTTTGACAAAAAAACGCATAGATAAAAAAAACTCAAAAACATGCAATTTTTTTTTGTTGCTCTCAGTTATAATAAATAAAGATGTTGGAAATAAATAAAGTTAAAAAAATTTGCATATTTATTTGTAGCCAAATAAAAGAACTTATGGTGCCCACTAGGTAATAAGATTGTCAAAGTAAAAAAAAGCAAAATCTCCAATAAATAAAAATACTCTGCCAATATATGGGCCCCTAAGCTCACACTAGGTACTATAGTTATAGTGTACGCGTGAGCTAATATAACTAAAAACTGAAATATATTTTATTCAACTCCAGACTAAATTACCATTTGTTTGATACCACACAAGCCATGTTTTGACTTAAACTCAAATTTTTGAAATATACCCCCACCCTTACAAAAAAACAAAAACTAAAATGTATTTTGTTAAAGTCCGGACTCAATTACCTTTCGTTTGATATCAAACACGCCATATTTTCACTTAAGCTCTAATTTTTAAAATATACCCCCACCCTTTTTTTAAAAATAGATTAAAATGTATTTTGTTTAACTGCAGACTCAATTACCTTTCGTTTAATATCACACACGCCATATTTTCACATAAACTCTAATTTTTGAAATCTACCCCCACCCTTTTATTTGGTTTGTGCTCGGTGGATTTTGTTCATTTTTAAATGGGACCATCTCGACCCAAGACCCAGCCTAGGTACCAAATTTCATTGAAATCGGCCAAGCGGTTTTTGAGTTATGCGCGTTGGTCGTTACAGACAGACATACAGACACACAGACAGACAGACAGACAGACAGACAGACAGACATACAGACAGACAGACAGACAGACAGACAGACAGACAGACGGCGCAACAAAAAAGTTTCAAAATCATCTGAAATGCAAAGATATATAAAAAATTTTGAAATCGGAGCAACTTTTTTTTCTCGAAAAAATTAGGATCACCATAGCTCACACTACTATAGTATAGTATATGTGTGAGCTAATATGCCTACACAAAAAATACTCTGCCAATATATGGGCCCCTAAGCTCACACTAGGTACTATAGTTATAGTGTACGTGTGAGCTAATATAACTAAAAACTGAAATATATTTTATTTAACTCCAGACTAAATTACCTTTTGTTTGATACCACACAAGCCATGTTTTGACTTAAACTCAAATTTTTGAAATCTACCCCCACCCTTAAAAAAAACAAAAAACTAAAATGTATTTTGTTAAACTCCGGACTCAATTACCTTTCGTTTGATATCACACACGCCATATTTTCACTTAAACTCTAATTTTTAAAATATACCCCCACCCTTTTTTTTTAAATAAATTAAAATGTATTTTGTTTAACTGCAGACTCAATTACCTTTCGTTTGATATCACACACGCCATATTTTCACATAAACTCTAATTTTTGAAATCTACCCCCACCCTTTTATTTGGTTTCTGTTCGGTGGATTTTGTTCATTTTTAAATGGGACCATCTCGACCCAAGACCCAGCCTAGGTACCAAATTTCATTAAAATCGGCCAAGCGGTTTTTGAGTTATGCGCGTTGGTCGTTACAGACATACAGACAGACAGACAGACAGACAGACAGACAGACAGACAGACAGACAGACAGACATACAGACAGACAGACAGACAGACAGACGGCGCAACAAAAAAGTTTCAAAATCATCTGAAACGCAAAGATATATAAAAAATTTTGAAATCGGAGCAACTTTTTTTTTCTCGAAAAAATTAGGATCACCAAAGCTCACACTACTATAGTATAGTATATGTGTGAGCTAAAAATTACCTACAGTATACATACATACTAGTTTTTAGCCAACGATGGATAACATTAATTCAATGTACAAAACCGTTTTATCTTAGCTTTTGATTCAAATACCATTTCATATTGTAATGTTTGTATACGTTGATTAAAAAATTCATGCTTTTTAATTTTTGCCTGTAGATGATTTAAGTCAGTTACCCCTATGCGAAAAGCATGGAAAACAAAATAACGAGTTTGTAACATCACATTCACAAATCCAGTTGTTTTTTTGGTAAATATCTTTTCTAAAGTATCTTTTAAAATTCCTACCTTCTTTTCTTTTAGAGCAAGTTTGCGATAATTCTAGTTCTGGAGTCGGCCTTCCTAATCTTTTAATTTCAATTTTTTTATTTAAATTAAAGGAGGAAAAGCTTGCTATAATGTTTTGTACACAATTAAGTCTTGAATTACTTCCAGGATTACCCGAACCCGAACTTACAACTGCCTCAAACATATTCGACACTTGTAGATAATAATTAACCCAAAAATTACAAACAAGAAGCCGAAAACAGCATAAAATTCACATAAAAACTGCGTAAATACATTTTAATTACGCCCAATACACGCATACTAACGATAATATAAACAGTAATCAGCTGAGAACTATAAAAAAACGCATGATTTAGCGCACCACCTCGCCCTTTTCTCGCCCGATATCCCGACCATTTCCGATCCAATTGCGTGGCAAAAATTGGATATTAATTACTTCCGGTAATGACCGAAAGATGTCACTAGCGGGATCGGGATCATTAAAAAATAAATAAAAAACAACAGCAATTATTTAATAATAGTTTGTATTTATTTTTTTTCTTGTTTTTGCTGGGAGTGCGCGCGCACCAGCGCTCCTATGAACGAGCCGCCCCTGCAAAAGTGTAACTGCCCATGGCAAGGACTATACTAGTAATCACGGTGGATAGAATAGACCGGTGTTCAGATCTTGTAAACAAAAGTTAGATATGATATGAACAACGGAACAACTAATATTAGCTCACACATATACTATACTATAGTAGTGTGAGCTATGGTGATCCTAATTTTTTCGAGAAAAAAAAAGTTGCTCCGATTTCAAAAATTTTTATATATCTTTGCGTTTCAGATGATTTTGAAACTTTTTTGTTGCGCCGTCTGTCTGTCTGTCTGTCTGTCTGTCTGTATGTCTGTCTGTCTGTCTGTCTGTCTGTCTGTCTGTGTGTCTGTATGTCTGTCTGTAACGACCAACGCGCATAACTCAAAAACCGCTTGGCCGATTTTAATGAAATTTGGTACCTGGGCTGGATCTTGGGTCGAGATGGTCCCATTTAAAAATGAACAAAATCCACCGAACACAAACCAAATAAAAGGGTGGGGATAGATTTCAAAAATTAGAGTTTATGTGAAAATATGGCGTGTGTGATATCAAACGAAAGGTAATTGAGTCTGGAGTTAAACAAAATACATTTTAATTTATTTAAAAAAAAAGGGTGGGGGTATATTTCAAAAATTAGAGTTTAAGTGAAAATATGGCGTGTGTGATATCAAACGAAAGGTAATTAAGTCCGGAGTTCAACAAAATACATTTTAGTTTTTGTTTTTTTAAGGGTGGGGGTGGATTTCAAAAATTTGAGTTTAAGTCAAAACATGGCTTGTGTGGTATCAAACAAAAGGTAATTTAGTGTGGAGTTGAATAAAATATATTTCAGTTTTTAGTTATATTAGCTCACATAACTATAGTACCTAGTGTGAGCTTAGGGGCCCATATATTGGCAGAGTATTTTTTGAATATTTTGAAAACTAAGGCAATTTTCCTACAGTTTTCTAGTACATGTAATTTTCTAGACGTATTGTCGTTATTTTTTTTTAGCCTGCTTTATTTTTTATTACACAAAACTTAAACCATGGGCGCACCCAGGGGGGGGGCCCGGGCCCCCCAAGCCTTAGATTTTTTTACACATTTTCCACATTTTTCATGAAAAAACACAAAAAAGAGCTTAAAATTGGACATCATGAGGCTTCGGGCCCCCCCAAGAGGCCTCGGGCCCCCCAAGACATATTCCTGGGGGCGCCACTGCTTAAACTACAAGTCAAACTGAATGTGATCGTTTAGTAACAACGGATTATTTTTAAAGCTGAAACGAACACAGTATTTTCTTTGAATTTTAATTTTTGTGTAAAGAGAAATGAAGCAGGCTAAAAAAAATAACGACTGGTATGTCTGAAAAATATTGTTTTATAAGAATATACTAAAAAATAGTAGGAAAATTGCCTTAGTTTTAAAAAAATTCAAAAATATTAGTGGTTGATATCAAATCTAACTTTTGTTTACAAAAATCAGCTGGACCACCAGTAACGTCAAAATTCGACATACATATATAAAATCCGAACACATAAGTATTCTATTTTCTAAAAAAACCAAAATCTTAAACGTATTTTATAGATAGATCTATGCAAAGTCAGTAGCAAAATATTTTTCTTCTCTAAATTTCACGTGTTCCCTACATTTTTCTGTTAATTTCTCAAAACCCCATTTCGCTTGATAACCAATAATTTTATTCATAGACGATTGTGTTTTAAATAATATTACTTGACTTGACTGCGAAATTAGGGAGACGTGCACACATTTATTGGGCTCAAAAACGGGTATAAAGTTTTATAATTTTTTATTGTCTAATAATTTTGAAATAAAAACTAAAACTGCATCACTTTTATTTCAAAATTAAAAGACGATAAAAAATTTTACTTTTTCATTGTTTCAGGGCTTAAAAAATACATTTTTGGTAACACCACTGTAATAAATAATGACCCGGCACTGCCTTGGGTTTCTAAAACGTGTTATATTTTTTATTAAATTATAACACAACCGCATTCAGATCGAAATATAGTATTTTATCGATAAGTTTTAAAAAGTTGGAAAGAGTTTACCGATAAATAAGATAAGTACCTAAATCTTATCAAAAATATTTGAATATTGAGAATTAATCTAAAACAATTCTTTAAAATAAATTTTAATCTTGAACAATTAATAAAAATCTGTGTTTTTTTTTTATTTGGAATTGCTACAGTTTTTAATTTGTTTTTTTTTGTAAGGACCAGGAAGACTTTTTAAATTTACACTAGTCTATTTTTAAGTGATTAGTAACAGGCTGAAATTTCGTACATTGCTTTATTTTTCCGAACCACTAAACTTTTTTCTCGGCAAAAATTCTCAAAAGTGCTTTCTAACAGAGTGACAGGGCGCAGAAAACTTTCGAGCATTGGATTGAATAAGCCGAGCCTGGAATTTTGTGGAAAATGTTGCCATTTACTTTCAAACACATTTTTTAAGCCACATAAAACAAACAGCCTGTTACTAATTCTAAACTGTTACATTTTATACCTCGTATTTTACGAGATGAAAAAAGTAACGGTAAATAATTAGTAACCGATCAACTTTTCTTCTGTGGTTTAGAAATAGGTTTAAAAATAAATGGAATCATTTCCCAGCGCACTCTGTTAGGAATCACTTTCAAGAATTTTTGAAGCTATTTACAAAAAGTCAGCCTGTTACTTATTACTTACAGGTATACTGTAGACTAAGCTCCAGATGGCATTTTTAACAAAACTTTAAAATCGGAATATGTAGTGGTTTATAGACATAGAAATCAAAATTGATTTAAATTTAACCATTTCTTAATTCCAATTTTTTGGGTTTCTTCGGGTTTTATCATTTTTGGTTCAGGCCCTACGGGGTCCGATACTGCGTTTAATGATAGAAGCAACACACTTGGTATGGATAGACATAAGACTCGCCCGAACATTTTACGAAAGGGAACCACACCCCCAACCCTGGCAGGGGGTGGTTCCCTCCCTTAAACGTACTTTTTGACGGTTTTTTGATAATAACTCGAAAACGGACAACTTTTCTAGAAATATTCTAAAGATCAATTGGAAAAGCGGATAAAATAATAAAAAAATACTAAGAAATAAACTGGAGAGTGAATATAAAGACATGGAGGCAGAAGATCAAGCTGATTTCAGGGCGGGTAGATCGACTTCAGATCATCTCTTTTGTATAAGTTATTGAAAAGAAAATGGCATACGGAGAAGAGCTGCATCTGCTTTACTTCGATTTGCAGAAGGCATATGATAGTATACCACTAAATCTACTTTGGAAAGTGTTGGAAAACACAAACATAAGCGTACAACTAATTAAGGCCATCAAAGATTTATACCGCAATAGTAAGGCAAAAGTAAATAAAGGTCTTAAACAAGGTTACTGTATCTCGCCTACGCTCTTCAAGATATACTGGGAACAAGTCCTTAAAGCATGGAAGAGAAAATGCCAAAACATGGGAATTCCGTTGGACGAAACCACCTTGTATACTTTATGTTTCGCCGATGATCAGATAGTAGGGGCTCAGGATTATGACGACCTCGAATATATGACACGAAAACTAATAGAAGAGTACAATAAGTGGGGACTAGATGTTAATGTCAATAAGACGGAGAATATGTGTATCGGTGGAATGAAACAGGATCTAATCTTAAATACCGGGCAGCGAATTCAGTCCTGTGATGAGTATAAATACTTAGGTCTAAAACATGGGCGCACCAAGGGGGGGGGGCCGGGGCCCGGGCCCGGGCCCCCCCAAGCCTTAGATTTTTAATATATTTTCTACATATTTGATGATAAAACATGAAAAATACCTTAAAATTTGACATCAGAAGGCTTCGGGCCCCCCTCAACCCCAAGCAGTGGCGTAGTTGCGAAAAGACATGATGACCTTTTTTTTTTTTTTTGGTTGCAGGATTTTTGAGGGCGCCCTTTGTACCTGTCGGCCTCCCCCACACATGATGACCTTGTTTTTTTTTTTTTTTGGTCGCAAGTTTTTTGAGGGCGCGTTTGGTAGCTGTCGACCCCCCCCAAGACACAATCCTGGGTGCGCCACTGTCTAAAAATTACAGCTGACGGAACAATAGACAAAGCTATAAAAGATCGAAACGTACAAGGAAGAAAAGCAATAAGTTTATTAAATGGAATAATTTGGGACCAAAGTATATCAAAATATAACAAAAAGCTTATATATAACACCATTGTAAAAAGTATTATTACATACGGCTCAGAAGTATGGCCAATCAAGAATAGAACAGAAAAAGTGCTTTCCGCTACGGAGATGGACTATTGGAGAAGAGCAGCAGGGAAATCAAAAAGAGAAAGAGTTACAAATCAAAGAATAAGAGAAATTATGACAGTGGGTGAACGTACTTTAGTGGATGATATAAGAACAAAACAACTAGTGTGGTACGGACAAGTACAAGGAATGAATGATGAAAGGCTACCTAAACAAATACTACAATGGAAACCAACTGGCCGAAGAAAACGAGGACGGCCAAGGAGAAGCTGGAGAGAAGAAAAAGACAGGGAAATAAGAATAAGAGGCCTAGATGATGAATTATGGGCAAACAGAAACGAGTTGAGATTAGGTATCGGTAGAACGTTGTGAAACCGATAAATATATATATATATATATATATATAAAATTTCCTTTTTAACCATGTACCTTAGCAGCGGCGTAGTGAGGGCAAAATGTTTAAAATATGTTTTTTTTTTTCTTGTGGCATTTTGTATCCTTAACACATTGTTTTTTTAAAAAAAGTTATTTTTGTTCAAAAACTCATTGCATACAGTTAAATATTCAATAAGTTAGACATCCCTTTTTAAAGTAGCCGCCTTGAAACAAAAATAAATGTGTTTGTAGAAATATTCAAATCAAACAAAAATTTTATACCTAATATTCATTTTTGTAACTCAGTAAATATTATTCAAGGTGAGTAAAAAATAGTGTTGATCAGCATTAACTTAAAACTTAATTCTTCGAGTTGAATTAATTTAAATTAAGGAGAGGGGGCCCCCCTCTCGCCCCCTCAAAAGTGATCTTTTACAGTATTTTTCTAATTATTTGCAAACTTTTAAATTGCCCAAAAACAACTAAGTAATTGTTATTGAGGCTGACCAAAAGTCCTCTCTAACGATGTATAATGCGCCCCCCTGAAATCAGGGGGGCACCTTTTATAGGCATTTAAATAAATGAGACGTATGGAAAAAACAATATTTTTATAATTTTCTTGAATTTTATTGTCCTACATGTTTGGTTTTAAAACTTATTTTTAAAGCTGAAGAAATTTTCTTTTCAACGATGTATAGCACTCCCCCCTCAAGGCAGCGGCAGATCTAGCATAGACGCTCCAAAAATGGTCAAATTTGGTATACACTTGAATCTTCATATAAGACAATCATGTTGGCACAGTACTAATACAATCACTGCGTTCAATGAGAGAAGCAACACACTTGGTATGACTATACAGTATACTCCCTCGAAAATAGAACGAGGGGGAACCATCCGCCCACTTTTAATTCAACCGAACCCCCCTAAACTTCTTCAAAAATCTTCTACATACTATTTTTGGAGCAGATAAAATTTTCTATCCAGCAATGTTTATGGCCCTCCCTGAAAGCAGCGGTGCACGTTCCATACATCTAGTTGGATAAAAATATCCACAAAAAATACAAAAATTTTAATTTTAAAAATGTTTCCCTTTTTTGCTATAGAACGTGTACCCCTGCATCCAGAGGAGGCCAAAAACATTGCAATAAAGAAAAATGTTTCTGCTCCAAAAATGGTTCCTAGAAGATTCTTAAAAAATTTGACATTTTTCGGTTTCTTAGAAAAAATTTTTAAAAAAATATTTAAGGGGGGGTGAACCACCAAGAGTAGGCGGGTGGATCCCTCTCGTTATATTTTTAAGGGAGTATACTGTATATCCATACCAAGTGTGTTGCTTCTCTTCGCAGTATGTGTATGTTCCAACATGGTTGTCTTAAATAAAGATTCAAGTGTATATCAAACTTGACCATTTTTGAGGCGTCTATGCAAGATCTACTGCTACGTTGAGGGAGAGTGATGTACATCGTTCGAAAGTAAATTTCTTCAGCTTTAAAAATAACTTTTAAAAGGAGACAGTAAAATTTAGAAAAATTAAAAAAAAAATAGTTTTTTTCACACCTCTCATTTATTTAAATGTCACTAATGTAAAGTGTTATACATCGTTAGAGACAGCGGCGTAGCGTGCCTGAAGGGGGGGGGGGGGCGACAGCCCAAAAGGGCGCCCATCAAAAATCTTGCGACCAAAAAAAAAGGTCATCATGACTTTAGTTTCCTTTGCCGCCCTCTCAATTTGCGGTTGCCGGCCCTGCTACTGAATAAAGTTTAGGGCATTTCGGGCACCCATTGGGCGCAGGTACCCTTCGGGCGGGAAGGCGACAAACCTGTGCCTTAATGCCTCAATGTAGGACCTGAACTATTAGATGATTTTAACGTTAAAATCCAGGCGTAACTCTGAATTTAAACTGGGGTATTTACCGCAGAACCGCTTAGATAACACGTATAACTTTACTGTTGGTTTTAATGATAGTTTAAGGCCGCCGAAGATCTGGAAGAAACTTTAAAGTGGACTATATGGATGTATGTATATGGACCCCGAAGAAGAAGTAAAAGAGAAAGAATTTAACTTGAGATGCCCTGTAAAAGGGGCACATACTGACGGACACATACCCATAGAGAAATAAATAGCGGCACCAGCTTTGACCTTAAAGCAATCGTGATGATGTGTATTGGTACAAAACTTGCTAATGGCTTGTTTTCCCAACCAAGAGACCAAGAACTGCGTATTTGACTCTATCAAGATCAAAAACGTCTATTTTTAAATCCGCGCGCCGAGCGGCTTTATTGGATACGCCTACACAGAAAAAAAAGTTAATAGTTTAAAAGTTTTTATCTGTGTTATTGATAGTTGTTGGTCCAAATGTTTAGCACATATTTATGGTAGTTTTATCAACTGCTCTATAATTTCAATGAAAGAAAAACATTTTCAATCATTTCTATTGTTGTGGAAGTGAGAGAATTGTTACCTTCCTAGTACGGGTAGCAACGGCTAGAGAAGGTATAATTTTCCACGATTTTTTTTAAATAATGCCAAAAATGTTTTATTTGGGTGTATTTTGACCTATCTTAGCAATATCGTCTTGATGTCTGTCTGTGCATATGTGTATATTATTTTTGTCCGTAATACGATAGCTCCTGAACCGCTAAACCGATTTTTAAAAAATTTTCAGGCAATCAAAAATTTTTAAAAATGCTTTTGAACGGAGCGGCGCATCTATATGCCGTTTCTGGAATATAGTAGACTACAATTTGCTTAATAATTTGTGTTATAAGCAAAAACTTTGTAAGAGCTTTAGTTTCTCAGATATTTACAAAAAACTGTTTTCAAAGCTGATATAATATCATGGCTTCACGTACAATGTGCTAATAGGCTAGCTAGGAAGGTTAAAAAAAATACTCTGCCCATCTATGGGCATCTAAGCTCACACTAGGTACTATAGTTATAGTGTACGTGAAAGCTAATATAACTAAAAACTGAAGTATATTTTATTGAACTCCAGACTCAATTACCTTTCGTTTGATACCACACACGCCATATTTCCGCTTAAACACTAATTTTTTTAATTTACCCCCACCCTTTTTTTTAAAATTATTAAAAATGCATTTTGTTGCACTTCAGACTCAATTACCTTTCGTTTGATATCACTCACGCCATATTTTTACATAAACTCTAATTTTTGAAATCTACCCCCACCCTTTTATTTGGCTTGTGTTTGGTGGATTTTGTTCATTTTTAAATGGGACCATCTCGACCCAAAACCCAGCCTGGGTACCAAATTTCAATAAAATCGGGCATGCGGTTTTTGAGTTTTGCGCGTTGGTCGTTACAGACAGACAGACAGACGGCGCAACAAAAAAGTTTCAAAATTATCTGAAACGCAAAGATATATAAAAAATTTTGAAATCGGAGCAACTTTTTTTTTCTCGAAAAAATTAGGATCACCATAGCTCACACTACTATAGTAGTAGTGTGAGCTCATAAGGTTAGAGAAAAAGATTTTTAAAATGTATTATTATGAGCTAACAAAAAAAAAATATTTTACAACCCTAGAGATCATTTAATTAACTGTCCGAATTATTATTAAAACTATATTTAGATTTCAAATCATTTTAAGTTGATAACCTAAACTTACTCATAAAATTAAATTTTAACTCAAGCTTTTCACTCTTACGCCTGATCCGCAGTTTCACTTCTTGCCGCTCACTTCTATTTCGCCTTTCTTCAATAGAAAGAGATAAAAATACAACTAATCTCTCCCTGTTTTTCTACTAGAGCAAGAAAGAAAACAGAAGTGAACGGCAAAAAGTGAAACTGCAGATCACTCGATTTGACAGTACCACTGTCAAAGAGCTCGCCTGCTACCTGAGTCAGACACAAAATCAATTGCGATTAAAGACTAGCCAATACCAATAAAGCAGCATAGGTTAGACAACGGTAGAGTTATGCAGACGATTTTAAAACTGGAACAAAGAAAAGTTATTTTACATCCAAAACGACTTATAAATTATTAGTTTATACTTTATAATTAGTTCTTACTGCAAATTTTTTTGATTGTCTTTAGTTAACTAAATATTTAGACAAAAAGTTATTGCATCAAAGTTGCATTTGTTTTTTTTCTGTGTAGATTGAACTGGCTTAAGGCTTATTCTTACCTATTTGATTTTTAAAATAGTGGTTGTATGGGTAGGCAGGTATATACTGTACCAACATTTACGTTGCTATGGTTTTATTTTATTTTTTAATGTGTATTATTTTAAGAGCAACGGAGTTTGCTTTAATACCTGCTTATTTTTCAATATGTTTAATTCTTTATTCTAATATTTATTTATATATTATAGAACCGTTGTTTTGTGAAGATGAATGAAGTTACTTTTGCCGCAAAGATACTTTAATCTCCCTTTTAGTCAATAACATTAAAACCAGCATATTAAAATATAAACTTCTATTTTCAACTACTAAAAAATGAACTTTGGTCCAAAAGATCTTCTTGGACAAAGCTTGGTCACCCCAAACTCCATATTAAAGACAAAGTAGTTTGCCTATCTATCCTTCTTACTTTGTTACTTAAATGTATTACTTCTTCATTTGTGATGGAAGGCCCTGTTATAACATTCTTGTTTGCAATTTATCCTCTACTTTTATCACTGTTGAGTAATTGCATATAATATTCTTTGAATTTCATAACTTTTTATTGTGCTATTAAGCTAACGAGGTTGTCATATGAAATAATTCCAATAAGAACTTCCTTTTCCACCTATTCCAGCATTCTTATTTACCAGGTTATGTTAGCGATTCAATTACTCCATATTAGTATAGTTTTTGCAAAGTCACCTGAAATGCTCCTAATACGGGGCTCTATCGATTTCATGAAATTTTGCTTCAATCTGCCCTTCAAAAGTTATTCAAATTCATATAAAATCTTCCTGGTATAATTTCAAGCTTACCGACAGAGAAAAGGCGCGCTCTTTGCGGGCCGAGCACAAAGTAATTGTTTTCTGACCGACCCAGTACAGGTGGCTAGACGGTACCTGATTGGCAGATTTTTTTGAGATGCGCTTTTAATTGCTTTCAGGTGTTCTTTGCGGGACCCCTTTAGTCGGCAGTATGCAGAGTTAGAAAATAAATCAGTGTCGTTTCTGTAGGTATAGGAATAGAAAGTTTTATTATCTATTTTTATTTCTTTAGTTTACGCCATAATTAAATGAAATAATTTTCATGAGTATCTACCGCCGCCCATGTCACTTTCTTTAAAGGATATGCCGATGGTCGGCTTTAACCTTTGTGCAACTGACTTTGCAAAAACTATAACATTTATTTTGGTTATAATTTTTTATTTACTTATTATTGTTAACAGTGTTGCATTTTTTATGATGGTATTTCTTTTTTATTATTTGCGATCATTCTCTTAAGGGTTATTATGTTTGAGTTTGTTAAAAATTTTTCTCTAACAGTTTATATACGTAAGTTCTGTCATTGGTGTTATTCTTTTTAAGATGTTCAATATCGTTCTTAATATTTACATTTTCTAATTTATTTGTATTTTTCTGTGCGTCTTCGTTTAAGTTTTTTTTCAGCATTAAACAGTTGTAAACCTAGTATAGGACTCTCCTCCCCATTACAGTGCACTTACGTATCCTTTGGAAACTGCACTGGGGCAATTTTTTGCCAGCACCAAAACAGTGTCCGTGGACCACTAACACTAAGTCTCAAGATTTGTAGGTAATTTATGAAGACCAGGAATAAAATATATTGTTGGTCCCCCTTTATAAATAAATTAAGGTTTTTAAATAGGTGGTTTTTTATCTTTCAGCATTGTCTTTATTGTGGATAATAAAAGTAACAGTACTCTCTCGGATATGCCTTTTGTGGTCTACCTCTATAGTTCTTACATCACCGTCCTTTCACGCATATCATCGTTCATTACCTTTATTATTATTAAAAGCGCCTTTTATAGAACTCACTCGCCTCAGATTGGTATTCCACTTCCCAACAAGCGGCTTTATTCTTGAATTTCGTGCCTGTAAGTGATCTTCTCACTTGCCTTAACCCAGGTAATATATGAGAGAGGAGATAGTTGAGTGCACTCACCGCACGGACAGTCAAGAATAGAGGCTCAAAACACTTGCAACACCTTTTGCATTTTTTATTGGAAGCAAAAATCATATTTTGTTCAAATGGAAAAAATATTGTAAAAGTAAATACCTAAGTATTGTAGGAAGTTTAGCAATTATCAAACTAATAATACTTTAGTCACTTAGGGCCCATAGCACCGACTTTTAAAATTTCCTTGCTTAACTATGGATTGCTTTAACTTCAAGCATGCCTAATTTTTAAATTTGTTGCACCGAGCAAAAATCTCCCCTCCTTTGTTAAGATGCGACCACCATGAGACCCAATCAGGCAACGCCGCTGTTTGAACCAATCAAATTTTTAAACTACGGAAAAACAACAACACCTAGTACTTCCCAAAATAGTTTTGTCAAAAACCATCAATTTGTCAAGCCGCCTTTAAAAATTTATTTAAAAAAATGAACGTTTTTCGTGACTTTACTGTTCTTTAAGAGCTGCTTAACGACAAGATGCTGGTCACATAATATTACCAGCCTGGCATAGCCATAGCAACTGACAATACTTAAAAATGAGCAGAGTGTTGTCATTAAAGTGAAGGTGTCTTTTTGTGTTTTGAAGTGCTTTAGGCGCGTTTAGCAGTTTTTGTGGGTAGTGAATTGAACTGGGCCGTCAGGCTCGGCAATGTAACGCTCATTCGGGTGAACTCAGCTCAAGTCGACTAAGTGTGAGAGGAACATTCAGCGAGCGATATGATGATGCAGATGAAGGCCAGTATTGTTAATTTCGTCTTGTTGAAGTTTACACTTCTGCCGTATGGTCTTGAGCACACACATTTTTTTTAAATAAAAACTGTAATAAAAATCTTAATATAAATAAAAATATTTTTGAAAAACTTTATTGCAAAAGATAAGGCTATATTTTGGTTATTTTGGCACAATGTTTTTGTGAAAAAATATACCTATGTATCGATTACAAAAAGATTTGTAAGGAAGAAAAATAATTTAAATAAAGTTCTCTCTTCTACTTTTTATTACAGTAGTTTCGTCTGATTTCCGGCTTAACTGTTGTTCACAGCCTGGCAGGTACAGCGCTAAGGGTAGGATAGGACTCACCAGTGTAAGTGTAAACTCTTGCATTCAAATTAAACTGCACTGCATGATGTAACAAGATGATCATAACAAAAACATTTCATGTAAAAAAAGTCAAGTACGCGAAAATGGCATTCCGTAAAAAGAATTGAGATAAAAGAAAAGCCAAGTTCTCCAATACAAATTTCAAAATGAAAGGTTCTTACTAGTTTGGAAATGTTTTTTTAAACTTTGCTATTACAGCCAAACTTCTTTATGTTCAATTTAGCACTGTGCCTAAGAGTCATTTACAGCTGTAATAGCCAAGTTTAGAAAAACATTTCCAACTAGTAAGAACCTTTCATTTTGAAATTTGTATTGGAGAACTTGGCTTTACTTTTATCTCATTTTTTTTTACGGAATGCCATTTTCGCGTACTGGGCTTTTTTTACATGAAATGTTTTTATTATGATTCCACTTCTTTTTTAAAGGAATTGGATAATATTTAATAAAGTAGTAAAATATGCGGAGTATTGTTCAAAACTTTTGCAATGCCTTACTTAAAACTTTCGTGTTTTTAAATTTTTTCCTATAGTTTTATCATAGTTCCTATCAGCGTTCCAAAGCTCAGCTCTCTAGCGTTTCTGAAAATGGGCAATGTTACTTTTACATAACTTTACATTTATAGGGGAGGGGAGCAAATTAAAAGCTTGGGGTTTTAAAAAATTTTCCAAATGGTTTCATCATAGGTCCTTTCAGCCTTCCAAAGCTCAGCTCCCTAGCGTTTCTGGAAGTGGGCAATGTTACTTTTATGGGAGGGAAATAAATTAAAATTTTGGTGTTTTTAAATTTTTTCTTATAGTTTTATCATGGTGCCTTTCAGTCTTAAAAAGCTCAGCTCTCTAGCGTTTCTGGAAGTTGGCAATGTTAATTTTACATAACTTTACATTTAAAGGGAAGGGAAGTAAATGAGAATTTTGGGGTGTTTTAATTTTTTTCTATAGTTTTATCATAGTTACTATCGGCCTTCTAAAGCTCAGGTCTCTAGCGTTTGTGAAAGTGGGCAGTGTTAATTTTACATAACTTTACATTTATAAGGGAGGGAAGTAAATTATAATTTTGGTGTTTTTTTTTCCAGGGGTTTGGTCATAATTTCTATCAGTCTGCCAAATTTCAGCTTTGTAGCATGTCTGGAAGTACAGTAGAATATTGATGATCTATACTTGAGTGAGTGAGTGGCAATTTCGACGTTTTTTGAAGTTTGGTAACTACTTTACTACTTAGAAATAAAGTTTACACTTGATAACGGTTAGAGATACTTACTAACCGAAACGTCGTGTTTAAAATAAATAAAGACAATGGAAGTCCGAAATTTTATTTCTACACAATCATTGTCTACGAGTTTCAAACAAAGAGTACTTTACTACTTTATGGAATTCCATGAAACTTGGAGTGTTTTTTAATTCCATGACTTTGCAAAGTTTGAGATTCGTAGCTCATTCCGAAGTAGAGTTTTAGATAGGTCAAGTATCGGCTGAAATGTTTCAAGAAAAGATGGTACGGCGCGCGAACTTGGCGAGGCACTGCAGTGCCCTTAGATTTTCCTTTCTTTTACACTTGACCCTAATTTCATTATAATTTTTAGTCCTTTGGTTGCACCGACGAGGACACCCAAATTCCACAAAATCGAGTACATGGGCGCACCCAAGGGGGGGGCCCGGGGAACGCCCACCTCCCCCAAGCCTTAGATTTTTTTACATATTTTCGACATATTTCAGAGAAAAACACAAAAAATATCTTAAAGTTCGACATCATGCGGCTTCGCCCCCCCCCCCAAGAGACCTCGCCCCCCCCCCTTAAAGACATATTTATGGGTGCGCCACTGCGAGTATCACATCTCGATTTTATCATCTTCCAAATATGCTTCCAAAAATTAAAGAATCTTTATTTTTTTAAATAATTTTTTTTAATAAAAATTGATCGCTTTTGACAAAACTGTTTTCGGAAGTACTGGGTGTTGTTGTTTTTCCATAGTTTATAAAAATTTGGTTGGTTGAAATACAAGGTGGTCGCATCCTAACAAAGGAAAGGAGATTTTTGCTCAATGCAACAAATATAAAAATAAGGCATGATTCAAATTAAAGCAGTACATAGTTAAGAAAGGAAATTTTAAAAGTCGGTGCGATGGGCTCTTAATTTTAATAAACCTAGTCACCTAAATTGCGCGCGTTAATATAAATTTAACTTTTTGATTAGACTTTTACATATTAAACATCTGTCAAACTCATACGAAGTACAAGCTGCTCAAACATAAAAAACAGGAAAGTTTTGGAAAATTCGCAACTTTTTATTTAAAAACTGATTTTTTTTAAACCCAAATCAAACATTGTATTGACACCTAGTTGTAGGTAGGTATAAACTACTATTTTTTATTTTAAATACTTACAACTAACCAACTGTTGTTGAACTTTAAAATTAACACAGAAAAAACCGGGTTTCTAATACAAAATGTATTGCTTATTATTATGCCTTTACAACCTACAACAAAAATTTTAGTATACAACGAGAAAAATTTAGTGGCATAAGGGCAAGGGAAAAGTTACCAGGCATGGTTAAGGTCTGTTCGGCATATTGGATTTCAAGACCGCAGCTGATTTGAATATTGTGATATTTTTATTTATATTTCAAAGCGGATCAGTAAAAAGTAATCATAACAAAAACATTTCATGTAAAAAAAGCCAAGTACGCAAAAATGGCATTTCGTAAAAAGAATTGAGATAAAACTAAAGCCAAGTTCTCCAGTACAAATTTGAAAATGAAAGGTTCTTACTAGTTTGGAAATGTTTTTCTAAACTTGGCTATTACAGCCAAACTTCTTTATGTTCAATTTAGCACTGTACCTAAGAGTCATTTACAGCCGTAATAGCCAAGTTTAGAAAAACATTTCCAAACGAGTAAGAACCTTTCATTTTGAAATTTGTATTGGAGAACTTGGCTTTACTTTTATCTCAATTCTTTTTACGGAATGTCATTTTCGCGTACTTGGCTTTTTTTACATGAAATGTTTTTGTTATGATTTGACTTCTTTTGTAAAGGAATTGGATAATATTTAATTTTTAAAGTAGTAAAATATGCGGAATATTGTTTAAAACTTTTGCAATGCCTTACTTAAAATTTTGAGGTTTTTTAATTTTTTCCAAAGCTCAGCTCCCTAGCGTTTCTGAAAGTGGACAATGTTACTTTTACATAACTATACATAGGTATATAGGGGAGGGAAGTAAATTAAAATTTTCGTGTATTCAAATTTTTTTCTATAGTTTCATCATAGTTCCTATCACTCTTCCAATGCTCAGCACTCTAGCGTTTCTGGAAGTGGGTAATGTTACTTTTACATAACTTTACATTTATAGGGGAGGAGAGTAAATAAAAATTTTGGGGTTTTTAAATTTTTCCTATGGTTTTATCATAGTTTCTATCAGCCTTCCAAAGCTCAGTTCTCTAGCGTGTCTGGAAGTGAGCAATGTTACTTTTATATAAATTTACAATTATAGGAGAGGGAAGTAAATTAAACTGCTGGTGTTTTTAAATTTTTTCCTATAGTGTCTTTCAGTCTTAAAAAGCTCAGCTCTCTAGCGTTTCTGGAAGTAGGCAGTGTTACTTTTACATAAGTTTACATTTATAGGGGAGGGAAGTAAATTAGAATTTTGAAGTGTTTTAATTTTTTTCTATAGCTTTATCATAGTTACTATCGGCCTTCCAAAGCTCAGCTCTCTAGCGTGTCTGGAAGTGGGCAATGGTACTTTTACATAACTTTACATGTATAGGGGAGGGGAGTAAATTAGAATTTTGGGGTTTTTTTCCAAGGGTTTGGTCATAATTTCTATCAGTCTGCCAAATTTCACCTTTGTAGCATGTCTGAAGGTACAGTAGAATTTTGATGATCTAAATCATGAGTGAGTGAGTCAGTGAGTGACAATTTCGACGTTATTTGAAATTTCGTTACTATTTTACTACTTTATGGAAGTCCATGAAGGAGGGGTTGTTAACTCTATGAAGATCTACGACTGTTCAAAGTTTGAGATTCGTAGCTCATTCCGAAGTAGAGTTTTAGATAGGTCAAATATGGGCTTAAATGTTTTAAGAAAAGATGGTACGGCGGCAGCGCGAACTTGGCGAGGCACTGCCGTGCCCTAAGATTTATAAGAAATTTAATGCAGTCAGAATTAACACGGCAATCATTGAACCGATTGTTTTTTGAGACATGGTGTGGATATGCAGTAAAAAAATCATTAAAAGATAAGTTGCATTTTTTTTGTTTATTAGAGTGAGTTTTCCTGCTTGATTTAAACCATCACCTCGTGTAAATCAAATGAGCCCCATGACCCCCCTCCCCCCTCGGAGGAAGTTATTATGACCACCGGTGCAAGATCCCAATGGCCCCCCCCTTGCGGTCAACAGTGGGTGAAACCAATTTTCTTAATTTTATTATTTTTATGCCTACTAACTACATTAAAGTGGCGCGGTATTTTCAAAGTTTCTCTATTTGGCCAATCTTTTGTTATCTGCAATATATATCTTATAAAAAAAAAAACAATTGTTAGGCACAGATTGGTAATTATGTGCTCACTAAATCACGTTTATATAAAATATAAATTTTACTTTAGCTTTGAGGCAGATATGTTTTAAAATTTATATTACAAGTTAATTTTGTAAAAACCCCCGACAAATTTTCTTACTCGGTTGTAGTTGCTGAACTTGGCAATTTTTAACTCTAGAACTAAATAAATCTTATGTCGAAAAAAGGGGAGACGGTTCTCGCCAGTTTACATAGTGGATTAAAAATACTATTAAATGTTTTGACAATTTAGGCAAATTATTCATGCTTTGAAAAATTCAATTAAAATTTAAATAATAGGATAATAAAAAAGACATAAACCTACAGTTTTCAATTAGACAAACAATAAAATATATACATAACTAAATAGTACCCAGAAAATATTTATTTAACGGAACAGGCCATTGTAGAAATTTTTTTAATTATTTGAAAAAACGTCCATTGTTTTTTTAAAGACATCTCAAAAACAAAATACAAAAAGTTTATAACTCAAAATATCTATAAAAAGGTCACTCTGTAGGTATACAGGGGGTCCCAAAAATCCGAGTCCACCCAAATCTTCTTCTTCTAAACTATAGGAGATAACTAAACCATATTTGGCAGTGATCGATATCATGAAGAGATCTATTTTATGAAGAGGCGGGTGTACGGCCCCTGCATTAGGGGCTGTCATAGGAACGGCCTACTTAATTTTTGTAAATAAAAACTTATATCGCGTGGTACCTTGTCTTAACGCTCTTTGAATAACTAAAATTTTGACATAACTGTCAATGGTCTATGTGGAATCTGTCAAAAGCTATAGAAAGCCAAACCTAATTTTTCAGATTTTGTCAAAAATCACAAGTTTGTTATTTTAAACAAAAACTATTAAGTGATGTCTTGTTTGAAGAGATTTTGAAAAACCAACATTAACTGCCGCTTGAATATGTCAAATATATTTAAATCTATCGACTGTTAAATTTGTTATTTTACCATTTTAACAAATTTCACAAGCTTTGTCTAACCTTAGCTTGTTCGAAAGGTCTTTCAAAAACTAACATATTGAAGTAACTGTCACTTGTTTACGTCAAACAGTTTGAGGTATGGTTTAAAATGCCACGTTTACCGACAGACCTGTGTTCCATAAAAAATAATTTCAACTTTATCTTCATTTGATCGTGGCATTCTAAAACGCTAAAGTTTGTCAAAAAATGTAGAAAATGTGTCGCAAACAAGTGATAGTTACGTCAACATGTTTTCAAATACCTTTCGAACAAGCTATGGTTAGACAAAACTTATGAAATTTGTCAAGAATGGTAAAATAATAAGTTGGACATTCGATAGATTTTGACACGTTGGACATAGGCAAGGGGCAGTTACGCCAAAATGTTGGATTTGCAAAGACCTTTTAAACAACCTCAATACGGTTTTTGTTGGCAGCGCATAGCTTTTGACAGATTTGACGTAGACAATTGATGGTTACGTCAAAATGATGGGTTATCAAAGACCTTTAAAACGACTTTTAACTCAATAGAGGTTTTAATTTAAAACATTTAAGTTGACCGTCCTTATGCCGCCCCCTAATGTAAAATAGATCTCTTGATGTTATTGATGACTGCCCAATATGGTTCAGTTATCTTCAATAGTTTAGAAGATATTTGGGTGGACTCGGACTTGTGGGACACCCTGTATATAAAATTTACTGATTAATTTGTAACTACTTTTGAATATCGCCAAATCACAAAAAAAATAAAAAATAACAAAAAAACATAAAAAATATTAAATGTAAGGTATACAAGTCAACAATTTTTAAAAATAAGGCAACGCTTCCAAAATTAAAAGCTTTGTTAATCAGCCTTAAAAACAGGTTTTGTAAGTATCTCAGAAACTAAAGCTCCTACAAATTGTTGAGCCAAATATAGTCTACTATATTCGGAAAACCTGATATTGATGCGATGCTCCGTTAAAAAGTTAGCATTTTTAATCGTTATTTAAACAACAAGGTTTGAAAACGACTCTTTGCACACGATCGAGACAGTTTGGTAGACCGAGCCGAAGGCGAGGTCTACAAGTCGAGGGAGTGTGCAAAGAGGTTTTCAAACGAGTTTTTTACAATATTTTTTATACGACTGCTAATAAAGAAAGAAAAATCACATTTTAATTTAACTTGTTTTTATTTCCGACATTTTTACAACAAAACTTTAAAATTCAACAATTTTTTGACGTATCTAATCAACAAAACATACGAGCAGTGACGGTTGCTACGGAACTAAGCCAACTTATATTGATGGGTGACAACAACAAAAATCACAATGACGGGAGACCCGTATGCAGAAATGACATAGGCGTGCGCAAAAATGACATAAGCGTGTGCAAAACGTTTTGCACACAGCGTGCGCGCAATGCCATTTTCAGATCGTGTTCTCCGTGCGCAAAAACCCCTTTTACAAGACAGTCGTATAAAAAATATTTTAATTGTCAAAAACCTGTCAGCATCAATTGATTTTTTACGAAAATCTAATCAGCTCGTTAGAGTGTCAAACACTATTTTTTCTGAAAATTTTTTGAAAATCGGATAAGCGATTTAGGAGCTATCGTGTTACCGACAGAAACAAAATACACACACACACACACACAGACAGGCATCACGACGATATTGCTAAAATAGGTCAAAACACACCCAAACAGTGGCGTATATAGAAAAAATTTTCGGGGTGGGCCCAAGACAGTTTTGGGGGGTCCCGAGACCTCATGAGGCTGTATTTTATGATATTTTATGTTTGTATTCATGAAATATGTGGAAAATATCCAAAAAAATCTTAGCTTTTAGCCCCGTAAGTAGTGTAGTAGTGGAGGTTCTGGATATATTTGGTAACATGCCATCCACTTCTCCGAAGTGGATGACCTGCTGCTGAAGAAGTGAACTTGGTATGACCTTGGGACTAAAAGAAGTGTGTAAGAAGTTGTGAGCAATGACGTAACAACCAGAGGCTGTTGAAAGGCCCTATTGGTCAATGAGTTAGGTGCCAATGCGCGAGTAGGTAAAACGGGGTGTTTTTTTAGTTTGAGCTTCACTGGGTTAGCCTGGTCTAGGTAAGTCTTAATGTGAAAAAGGCCTTGGTTGTTGGTTAAAAAATAAAATGTCATATGTCAATCTGTCATGTGTCAATCTGTCATGTATCAATCAGTCAATTGCAATAATAAGCTGGCATTTGGAAATTTTTAATGGCTTCGTTTACAAAATGGGTGTCCTAAGTTTACGGTCGATATCAGTTAATATTTGTAAGAGAGAGAGAGAGTAAGAGAGAGAGAGTAAGAGAGAGAGAGAGAGTAAGAGAGAGAGAGTAAGAGAGAGAGAGTAAGAGAGAGAGAGAGTAAGAGAGAGAGAGTAAGAGAGAGAGAAAGAGAGAGAGAGAGAGAAAGAGAAATAGTGTGTGCAAGGGTCTTACTAACTGTTGTAGCTCTGGCTGAACGAATGAACGAAGTGTTGGTTAAAAAGATATAAGGCTTGTTTATGCTGTTTAACACTTGACCAATGCAAGATATAATAGTGATGTGTGTGTACTGTGTCACCTATTCTGCTACGTAACCCGTGGCTGTAGTTCAAGTTGGGGACCTATATGAAATGTATACCTATTGTGTTACCTAACAAGGTGTAAAATTGACAGAATAGTCAAAAAAGACTGCACTAGCTTATCCTGATATGTTTTAATACAAAAAAGTTGATTAATCCCTGTTTGTTAAAAATAAAATCATTTTTAAAAATATTTCTTTAAATTTTTCCATGTGCATTTTCCTATATGTATCCCTTTGCACTGTTTATGTAGTTAAATGATAACCTTATGACCCCTCACATGTTTTTGTTTTATCTACTTAGCAAGGAGGAAAAGTAATATGATGCAATATGTAATGCAGTTGGTTATTTATATGGTGTGCAATTGTCGTAATATTTGAAAAAAATTGCAATTTTTAATTTTTTATTTTATAAAAATGGTCGTAATGATCGTCAAGAAAATTGCAAAAACGTATTGAATGTTAATATTTCAGAACCACTAAAACCGCATCAAAATAATTATTAATTTTAGTATCTATTGGAAAAACCCCACAAACAAAGGCTAAAAGCCTCCCTCAAAAGTGCCAAAAGGCATATTAAAATAAAATAATAATAAGGGCATATAATGAAAGATCGCTATCAGCTGGGGGTAGCAAAGCTACTTTTTACGCTATGTGCGCATGTCTTGCATTTATAGTTTCCAAGAAAGACGCATTTCGGTGTACTGCGCAAATCTCATTTAGTCCTTAATAGTTTTTCACTAATTTTTCAGCACCTAATGAACCGATTCGAGAAATTCTTTTTGTATTAGATTGATATGTTTAACTTGTATTAAATTTAAAGAAGCAATAGATCACCCAAAAGGGCCTTAATAGTTTTTGACTACTTTCTCAGCACCTAATAAACCGATTCAAGAAATTCTTTTTGTATTGCATTGGTGTGGCTTAACTTGTACTAATTCTTAAGGAGATCTAGATCAATGAAAAGGGTCTTTATATTTTCCACTAATTTCTCAACATCTATTGAACCGATTTGAGAAATTATTTTTTTATATTGGATTGATATGTCTAACTTGTATGCATTTTTAGAAAGACAAAGGTCGATCAAAATGTTTTTGTTTTGTTTTGCAGGACAGATTTCAAAAATTGTTCTTTTATTAGATTCACAAAAATAAATGAGAAAATAGGAATGTAGTTTAGCAGGCAATCAAAAGGATATTAATAAATACACACACTAACCTACTATAAGTATTATAATGCATTACGTTTTTCATATACAATTGTAGAAATTTAATAAACAAGCAGTTGTTAAGATAAAAGTAGGAATCCTCTAACCCTAGTATTAAAGGTTAGTTATGAAACAAAAAATTGATCTTGTTTAATTTTATTCTTACCCATTTAAACTTTTGTGACTTTGCACAATAGGAATCAAACAGGTTATTGTATTTTTTACAATATTTATAAAAATGGTAACAGGACTAGCTACTTAAATAACTTAAAATGTAGACCCAATAAGCATTTAAAAATAGTCTATTTTGTTAACAGTAAATTTTAAATAGTTCACACAAAATTAAGATTTACAATAATTATTAACATTTTCTTATTTGTTTTAACCTTACCCAGCACTCTCTAAGATCACATCTGAGTCCGAAGATGTCCGAAAGCTAGCGAAGACTTACAAATACCGAATAGAGTAGGTACAACAACTAAGACGTGTGCTGTATAAATTATCGCAATGGACTGAATAAACATCGTAGATTTTTGGTCTAACAAAATGTATAGACAAAAGTAATTTAGGTTTTTTGATAGCTATTGAGTAAGTACATTAATATCTATACATATGTGAAATATGTTTGTGGTGTTTTATGCTAGATTAAATGTCATATAAACGGCAGGAAACTAACTTTACAGGTCTCCTCAGGGTAGTGTCAAAAGGGCCTTATTACCTAAAAATAGTCATTTTTAACGTAAATTATGGGTTGTCTGATAGAAATGAATATACTAGTCATTGAGTAGGTACATTAATATTTATATATATTTTATGCTAGATTAAATACCATATGAACGACAGGAAACTAACTTTACAGGTCGGTCTCCTCAGGTTAGTGTAAAAAGGGTCTGGTTAAATGGTTAGATTAACAAAATGTTGGTTAAAAAAGCATTAAGACTAATACTAGGCTAGTGTGGTCTGGTGTGACACACCTCTTTGTTAAACAAGTTTAGTAAATTTTTGGTATTTGGTAAGAAGAGTTATCTATATCTATTACAAATAGAATGATACAAACACGAAAAAGCCAATTTAATAATTTTTTTTCCTAATTTCTCAACATATATTGAACCGATTTAAGAAATTATTTTTGTATGTGATTGGTGCTGGATTCACATTGACTTTATTTTTTAGGAAGATAACTCTCGGTCACTAGGATCTTGTTAGGTTTTTGTTGATGTCACAACTTTAAATTGACCGATTTGAAAAATTATTTTTGTATTGAATTAGGGGATCCAAATTAAATTTATTTTTATCAAGGCAAAGCTCAACCAAAAATAAATGAGAAGAGAAAATTTTATTTTAATATGCAATCAAAAGACATTATTATATAAACACACCCAAGGAAAAGTTGTTTACCTATAAGTTTAGTTCTTGTTTGTTACCTATTTATTATTATGTGAGATTTGATTTTCAAAATTGAATTCGAACTAACACTTTAATTTAAAATAAAGCAAAAAAACTTTAATTTAAAATAAAGCAAAAAACTTGTCATTTTTGTCAATGAGATAATTTAACTAACTACCTATGTAACTGCTAAATAAGTTATTTTTAACATTTTCTTCTTTGTTTAAACTTTAGACAAAATCCTTCAAGATTTAACATCCGAAGATGCCTGAATGTTAACGAAGATCTACGATTACCTTAGGAAATCTGGTTTAATGTTCGAAGTTAGGTACAAAAACTCAGACATGTGTCATATAAATTATTGATTTGGTGTAACGTAATGGATAAACGAAGAAGGCTGGCTGAACTTCTAAAGATAGTAAGTGGTTGCCACAAATCTCTCATATAAGCTTTTCAGTACAGCATTAAACAGAATGGTAAGAAATTGATAAAATGTGCACGCGCTTGCAGATAGAACAACAATCTATGAAAAAAAAAATATGGATATGTTTCTTTTGATAGCGTTATATTTTTTAAAATCATTTTGCATATATATTAAAGCGAAAAACAGAATTAAAATATCATATACAAACAAGTGTTTCTTTATTGAACAATATTTGGCATTTGGTAACAAACCAGTGTTTGTTTATTAAACAACTATTTTTGATTTATTTTTTCTTTATTAATACCATAGGCTATAGGAGAAGACTAGCAAATAAACAAAAAACTTTAAAATTTATTTTAAAAAACGTACTTACTAAATAAAGAAGTTTAAAATCTTTGTTTGGCCCCTCGATAACTTAATTTCCTTTCTCTTTAAGAATCACCAAAATTGTATTCTCCTATAACCTTTATTTTTCTTTTTAAAATCAAGGCGAGGGAAAACTAAAACAGTGCTTCTTTAGAAACCCTTATAATGATCATAGAACACCAAATATAGCAAGCCTTTCTTAAACCAATTGTAGAGAAAGATATAAAACTGTTACTATGATACCAAAATATAAAGGACTGAATCTTGTAAGATCTGCCTATAAATTCTGAATTGTAAAATGCGACGTTGAAAAAATTTTTTGGTAGTTTTAAGTTGTTTTGATGTTATTTTTAAAGACAAAGAACATTTAAAAGATATTAAAATGATGCGAGAGTCACTTATACAACAAAACTGAATAAAAGTGTTCAGAAATTTCGTTTCTCAGATAAATCTTTTGAAACTGCTTGACCTTAAAACACCTTAAAAATCAAAATCATAAGTACAAATAAATCAAAGACATTTTGAGAATAATTAAGTGTGACTTTTTTTAGCATATACCAATATAGTACATTTTTTAATCCTGTCATTCAAAAAATTTACAGAGTATCCCAAACTTTGGTGGTTTTAATACTTCTAGGTCTAGGGGATATGAACATCATCAGAGCCTCATATTTTTAAACTTAGGCATACGTATTTGAGAATATAACCTCAAAAATGTTATTAGTGTATTGTAAATATGTCTATTCAGACGCCGATACTGATAAATCGATAGATGTACTCGATGTATAAAGAATAAATATACGTATGTTTCATACAGCGTTGTTATACACTTTCTTAAAAATATTTCTCTTTTTTCTAACTTATAGGCGCATGTTGGGGTAAAAGCGAATTGTTTTCATGAATGAATGGTCTGGGTTGGTCGCCTAATATGTTAATAATTACTACTATCTACCTACCTACCAAATAAATATTTTATGTTATGGGCGATACTTATTTTTTAAGTTATAACAGAATTCACCTCGAATTTTGTTGCGCTTATAGCAGTTTAACACATAATCAAACTAACTAAAGTTTATAGTTATATACTTTCTTCTGAAAAAAACTAAAATCTTAACCATATTGAATTGATAAGTGAGGTAAGTGAGTGGCAGAATAGATTTGTCCTGTAAATGTCACTTATGTCCCGCTACCTTCTTCTTTTACTTTCCAAAATAGAGTACTAATTTTATTAACAGTGGTTTTTTAAATGATCTCACTTGATTTGACTGCAAATTTTTTCCAGGACTTAAGCAGTTGCGGAAAAATATTTTATTTGTGTTTTTCTTGTAGTTTTAAACTTTTTTTATTTTTTAGTAATGGAAGCACAAATATAGAAACAAATTTTTGACTAGGGACACGAGTGACTCAGAACCTGGATATAAAATGTATATTTTTTTAGATGCAAATAACTTGATGTTTTTAGTAAGGTTTAGTAATTCCTATACTCCAAAAATATGTCTAAAATAATTATATCTTATGCTGTTTTATTTTATAAAAAAATTACATTGTTATTAAAAAAAAAATATACGGAAGACAGAGACACCACAAACTATTACTGATTATATTTAGTCTGCCTCAGATTAATTTCTTTAGTGATTTTTGAACAACAAGATCATACGTGAGTACTAATCATGGGGATATGATTTTAAACAAATGAGAATTGCTTCACAATAATATCGGGCACTTCCGAAGGCTACAATTTACACAATGTGTTCACCTATATACAGAGATAGTTAAGTAAGCAAATTCCTAAGCAAACCTGGAAACCATATTTAAATAGTAAAATTGTTCCCCCCAAATTTTCGGTATCCTCATGTTTTAAGACATTATTCTAAAGTTGTCAGACACCTTTATACAACATTATGTAGTAACTACTGGCCGTAATTTAAACAAGTAGTATGTTCTCAAGACTAGGCACTAGTTTTCTTTTTAATAAAAATATGCTGCCTGCAAATTTATATTTTTATCATATGTAGGTTTTGTCTTGTTTTTAAATAAAGGCCAATTTTTTTTTTAGTCTTACAAGCTTGCATTCTTTAACGCCCTCTAGAATCTCGAAGGACACCGCTCAGCTCTAATATTTGTTTGTAGATCTGATGCTCTAGATGTGAAAAGTTCATTGGTTCTTTAAATAATATTAAGTTTTCAAGCCCCGAAGTGTTCTTGAAAATGTGATCATCTAAAGCAATATTCTCATAATCCATTGATATTTTCCTATTACCTTACATCCACTTATTGTTATAATATCGGGGACCAGAAACCTTACCATACACATCTTGCTTATTGGAATCATTATCGTCTTGAACAAAACTTAATGCAGTTTGTTTTTGAGGTTCGAAGAATAGCTTTAAAAAGTTTTCTGTTTGCTCTGCCTTGTCTAATTCCACTCTGTCTAATACGGAGCACCTATCATTTACACCGTACAACAACATATTGGTAAGTTAATTATGTTTAAACTACACCTGAGGATAGCTGAATTACGTCTGCAGTACATCTGAAGTACAGCTGAAGTACATCTGAAGTACAGCTGAAGTACAGCTGAAGTACGTCTGAAGTACGTCTGAAGTACATCTGAAGTACAGTTGAAGTACATCTAAAGTACATCTAAACTACAGCTGAATTATGTCTGAAGTACGTCTGGATTATATGTGTTAAGTTTTCAATTTTTTGCTTACAATATGTATAGAATTGCTGATCTCGCCACAAACCGTCTTCTTCTCCAAATGATGTTGGCATTTTCCAAACATTTAAATTGTTCTTATCATTTAATAAAGATATTAATATAGTTTATCTTTATTTAACCCACCTTTTGCCTTTTATGTTGCTAATAAATAATAATTTGTATTATTTTACAGATGGTACAAGACCCTTGCAAACATAGTCAAGAACTGACTGTTATTTTAGTTTTATTAATCTATTTGTTTAGTATTTTGCTTACAATTTGATGAATATTTTCACGCACTTTAATTAAGTTATTTGGAGCCTTATCGAAGTAAACAGCTGTTGACTTGGTCTTCTCAAATTCATGGAACATTTCCAACATTTTAAAATGTTCCATTATTTTGCATACTAATTCACCTTTTCTATGAGTAACAGCAAAATTTTGTGGTAGATAATGTTGCGTTATCGCAATAGTAGGATCGTACATTAAATTATTAAGCTCAAGCCAGAAATGCGGTTAAATTTTAATTCCATTTGAATATAACTTACTACTCACTTGTACCTTGGTTTTTATTCCATATTTCTCAGCTAATTCGTGGAAAACTAAACTTGCAGCTAAGCATACACTACAGTAATTTGCCCGAATAAATGCCTTTTCACTACCATATTTGATTATATTATTTAATCCGATGTACTCTCGCATAATATCAGACATGACTGGTCACATCAAGAGCTTGATGATAAATAGTTCTTATTTGTTTTAGTATTTGAAATTATGCAATCTTGTAAACAGTATGTTCTAATTAGTTTAATAATTTTTGAAGATGTCTTTCTCATTGACATATTGATAACTTTTAAGTTGGTAACACTGGTAACAGTGAAATTTGGTTGGTATCATTGACTGGTTGGTAATTTCTATTAAGTTGGTAGCCATGGGATATTGTTGGTCACAATGTCTGTTTGGTTTTGCATTTTGTTAATATATCTTGATCTTTATCATTTTATTCATTATGATTTAATTCATTGAAGAGAAAATATTTAGTGGTTTTTGAAAAAGACGCGAGGTGGAGTCAATAAGTAGGTAGGTAGATAGCTTATATTTTGCAAGCGTCGTGTTATTTTATTATTTATATCGCCTAATTTTAATTAAACTTTTAATAGTTACAGAAAATGTCTCTCTTGATACCAACCAAATTTCACTGTTACCAGTGTTACCAACTTAAAAGTTATCAATATGTCAATGAGAAAGACATCTTCAAAAATTATTAAACTAATTAGAACATACTGTTTACAAGATTGCATAATTTCAAATACTAAAACAAATAAGAACTATTTATCATCAAGCTCTTGATGTGACCAGTCATGTCTGATATTATGCGAGAGTACATCGGATTAAATAATATAATCAAATATGGTAGTGAAAAGGCATTTATTCGGGCAAATTACTGTAGTGTATGCTTAGCTGCAAGTTTAGTTTTCCACGAATTAGCTGAGAAATATGGAATAAAAACCAAGGTACAAGTGAGTAGTAAGTTATATTCAAATGGAATTAAAATTTAACCGCATTTCTGGCTTGAGCTTAATAATTTAATGTACGATCCTACTATTGCGATAACGCAACATTATCTACCACAAAATTTTGCTGTTACTCATAGAAAAGGTGAATTAGTATGCAAAATAATGGAACATTTTAAAATGTTGGAAATGTTCCATGAATTTGAGAAGACCAAGTCAACAGCTGTTTACTTCGATAAGGCTCCAAATAACTTAATTAAAGTGCGTGAAAATATTCATCAAATTGTAAGCAAAATACTAAACAAATAGATTAATAAAACTAAAATAACAGTCAGTTCTTGACTATGTTTGCAAGGGTCTTGTACCATCTGTAAAATAATACAAATTATTATTTATTAGCAACATAAAAGGCAAAAGGTGGGTTAAATAAAGATAAACTATATTAATATCTTTATTAAATGATAAGAACAATTTAAATGTTTGGAAAATGCCAACATCATTTGGAGAAGAAGACGGTTTGTGGCGAGATCAGCAATTCTATACATATTGTAAGCAAAAAATTGAAAACTTAACACATATAATCCAGACGTACTTCAGACATAATTCAGCTGTAGTTTAGATGTACTTTAGATGTACTTCAACTGTACTTCAGATGTACTTCAGACGTACTTCAGACGTACTTCAGCTGTACTTCAGCTGTACTTCAGATGTACTTCAGCTGTACTTCAGATGTACTGCAGACGTAATTCAGCTATCCTCAGGTGTAGTTTAAACATAATTAACTTACCAATATGTTGTTGTACGGTGTAAATGATAGGTGCTCCGTATTAGACAGAGTGGAATTAGACAAGGCAGAGCAAACAGAAAACTTTTTAAAGCTATTCTTCGAACCTCAAAAACAAACTGCATTAAGTTTTGTTCAAGACGATAATGATTCCAATAAGCAAGATGTGTATGGTAAGGTTTCTGGTCCCCGATATTATAACAATAAGTGGATGTAAGGTAATAGGAAAATATCAATGGATTATGAGAATATTGCTTTAGATGATCACATTTTCAAGAACACTTCGGGGCTTGAAAACTTAATATTATTTAAAGAACCAATGAACTTTTCACATCTAGAGCATCAGATCTACAAACAAATATTAGAGCTGAGCGGTGTCCTTCGAGATTCTAGAGGGCGTTAAAGAATGCAAGCTTGTAAGACTAAAAAAAAAATTGGCCTTTATTTAAAAACAAGACAAAACCTACATATGATAAAAATATAAATTTGCAGGCAGCATATTTTTATTAAAAAGAAAACTAGTGCCTAGTCTTGAGAACATACTACTTGTTTAAATTACGGCCAGTAGTTACTACATAATGTTGTATAAAGGTGTCTGACAACTTTAGAATAATGTCTTAAAACATGAGGATACCGAAAATTTGGGGGGAACAATTTTACTATTTAAATATGGTTTCCAGGTTTGCTTAGGAATTTGCTTACTTAACTATCTCTGTATATAGGTGAACACATTGTGTAAATTGTAGCCTTCGGAAGTGCCCGATATTATTGTGAAGCAATTCTCATTTGTTTAAAATCATATCCCCATGATTAGTACTCACGTATGATCTTGTTGTTCAAAAATCACTAAAGAAATTAATCTGAGGCAGACTAAATATAATCAGTAATAGTTTGTGGTGTCTCTGTCTTCCGTATATTTTTTTTTTAATAACAATGTAATTTTTTTATAAAATAAAACAGCATAAGATATAATTATTTTAGACATATTTTTGGAGTATAGGAATTACTAAACCTTACTAAAAACATCAAGTTATTTGCATCTAAAAAAATATACATTTTATATCCAGGTTCTGAGTCACTCGTGTCCCTAGTCAAAAATTTGTTTCTATATTTGTGCTTCCATTACTAAAAAATAAAAAAAGTTTAAAACTACAAGAAAAACACAAATAAAATATTTTTCCGCAACTGCTTAAGTCCTGGAAAAAATTTGCAGTCAAATCAAGTGAGATCATTTAAAAAACCACTGTTAATAAAATTAGTACTCTATTTTGGAAAGTAAAAGAAGAAGGTAGCGGGACATAAGTGACATTTACAGGACAAATCTATTCTGCCACTCACTTACCTCACTTATCAATTCAATATGGTTAAGATTTTAGTTTTTTTCAGAAGAAAGTATATAACTATAAACTTTAGTTAGTTTGATTATGTGTTAAACTGCTATAAGCGCAACAAAATTCGAGGTGAATTCTGTTATAACTTAAAAAATAAGTATCGCCCATAACATAAAATATTTATTTGGTAGGTAGGTAGATAGTAGTAATTATTAACATATTAGGCGACCAACCCAGACCATTCATTCATGAAAACAATTCGCTTTTACCCCAACATGCGCGTATAAGTTAGAAAAAAGAGAAATATTTTTAAGAAAGTGTATAACAACGCTGTATGAAACATACGTATATTTATTCTTTATACATCGAGTACATCTATCGATTTATCAGTATCGGCGTCTGAATAGACATATTTACAATACACTAATAACATTTTTGAGGTTATATTCTCAAATACGTATGCCTAAGTTTAAAAATATGAGGCTCTGATGATGTTCATATCCCCTAGACCTAGAAGTATTAAAACCACCAAAGTTTGGGATACTCTGTAAATTTTTTGAATGACAGGATTAAAAAATGTACTATATTGGTATATGCTAAAAAAAGTCACACTTAATTATTCTCAAAATGTCTTTGATTTATTTGTACTTATGATTTTGATTTTTAAGGTGTTTTAAGGTCAAGCAGTTTCAAAAGATTTATCTGAGAAACGAAATTTCTGAACACTTTTGTTCAGTTTTGTTGTATAAGTGACTCTCGCATCATTTTAATATCTTTTAAATGTTCTTTGTCTTTAAAAATAACATCAAAACAACTTAAAACTACCAAAAAATTTTTTCAACGTCGCATTTTACAATTCAGAATTTATAGGCAGATCTTACAAGATTCAGTCCTTTATATTTTGGTATCATAGTAACAGTTTTATATCTTTCTCTACAATTGGTTTAAGAAAGGCTTGCTATATTTGGTGTTCTATGATCATTATAAGGGTTTCTAAAGAAGCACTGTTTTAGTTTTCCCTCGCCTTGATTTTAAAAAGAAAAATAAAGGTTATAGGAGAATACAATTTTGGTGATTCTTAAAGAGAAAGGAAATTAAGTTATCGAGGGGCCAAACAAAGATTTTAAACTTCTTTATTTAGTAAGTACGTTTTTTAAAATAAATTTTAAAGTTTTTTGTTTATTTGCTAGTCTTCTCCTATAGCCTATGGTATTAATAAAGAAAAAATAAATCAAAAATAGTTGTTTAATAAACAAACACTGGTTTGTTACCAAATGCCAAATATTGTTCAATAAAGAAACACTTGTTTGTATATGATATTTTAATTCTGTTTTTCGCTTTAATATATATGCAAAATGATTTTAAAAAATATAACGCTATCAAAAGAAACATATCCATATTTTTTTTTTCATAGATTGTTGTTCTATCTGCAAGCGCGTGCACATTTTATCAATTTCTTACCATTCTGTTTAATGCTGTACTGAAAAGCTTATATGAGAGATTTGTGGCAACCACTTACTATCTTTAGAAGTTCAGCCAGCCTTCTTCGTTTATCCATTACGTTACACCAAATCAATAATTTATATGACACATGTCTGAGTTTTTGTACCTAACTTCGAACATTAAACCAGATTTCCTAAGGTAATCGTAGATCTTCGTTAACATTCAGGCATCTTCGGATGTTAAATCTTGAAGGATTTTGTCTAAAGTTTAAACAAAGAAGAAAATGTTAAAAATAACTTATTTAGCAGTTACATAGGTAGTTAGTTAAATTATCTCATTGACAAAAATGACAAGTTTTTTGCTTTATTTTAAATTAAAGTTTTTTTGCTTTATTTTAAATTAAAGTGTTAGTTCGAATTCAATTTTGAAAATCAAATCTCACATAATAATAAATAGGTAACAAACAAGAACTAAACTTATAGGTAAACAACTTTTCCTTGGGTGTGTTTATATAATAATGTCTTTTGATTGCATATTAAAATAAAATTTTCTCTTCTCATTTATTTTTGGTTGAGCTTTGCCTTGATAAAAATAAATTTAATTTGGATCCCCTAATTCAATACAAAAATAATTTTTCAAATCGGTCAATTTAAAGTTGTGACATCAACAAAAACCTAACAAGATCCTAGTGACCGAGAGTTATCTTCCTAAAAAATAAAGTCAATGTGAATCCAGCACCAATCACATACAAAAATAATTTCTTAAATCGGTTCAATATATGTTGAGAAATTAGGAAAAAAAAATTATTAAATTGGCTTTTTCGTGTTTGTATCATTCTATTTGTAATAGATATAGATAACTCTTCTTACCAAATACCAAAAATTTACTAAACTTGTTTAACAAAGAGGTGTGTCACACCAGACCACACTAGCCTAGTATTAGTCTTAATGCTTTTTTAACCAACATTTTGTTAATCTAACCATTTAACCAGACCCTTTTTACACTAACCTGAGGAGACCGACCTGTAAAGTTAGTTTCCTGTCGTTCATATGGTATTTAATCTAGCATAAAATATATATAAATATTAATGTACCTACTCAATGACTAGTATATTCATTTCTATCAGACAACCCATAATTTACGTTAAAAATGACTATTTTTAGGTAATAAGGCCCTTTTGACACTACCCTGAGGAGACCTGTAAAGTTAGTTTCCTGCCGTTTATATGACATTTAATCTAGCATAAAACACCACAAACATATTTCACATATGTATAGATATTAATGTACTTACTCAATAGCTATCAAAAAACCTAAATTACTTTTGTCTATACATTTTGTTAGACCAAAAATCTACGATGTTTATTCAGTCCATTGCGATAATTTATACAGCACACGTCTTAGTTGTTGTACCTACTCTATTCGGTATTTGTAAGTCTTCGCTAGCTTTCGGACATCTTCGGACTCAGATGTGATCTTAGAGAGTGCTGGGTAAGGTTAAAACAAATAAGAAAATGTTAATAATTATTGTAAATCTTAATTTTGTGTGAACTATTTAAAATTTACTGTTAACAAAATAGACTATTTTTAAATGCTTATTGGGTCTACATTTTAAGTTATTTAAGTAGCTAGTCCTGTTACCATTTTTATAAATATTGTAAAAAATACAATAACCTGTTTGATTCCTATTGTGCAAAGTCACAAAAGTTTAAATGGGTAAGAATAAAATTAAACAAGATCAATTTTTTGTTTCATAACTAACCTTTAATACTAGGGTTAGAGGATTCCTACTTTTATCTTAACAACTGCTTGTTTATTAAATTTCTACAATTGTATATGAAAAACGTAATGCATTATAATACTTATAGTAGGTTAGTGTGTGTATTTATTAATATCCTTTTGATTGCCTGCTAAACTACATTCCTATTTTCTCATTTATTTTTGTGAATCTAATAAAAGAACAATTTTTGAAATCTGTCCTGCAAAACAAAACAAAAACATTTTGATCGACCTTTGTCTTTCTAAAAATGCATACAAGTTAGACATATCAATCCAATATAAAAAAATAATTTCTCAAATCGGTTCAATAGATGTTGAGAAATTAGTGGAAAATATAAAGACCCTTTTCATTGATCTAGATCTCCTTAAGAATTAGTACAAGTTAAGCCACACCAATGCAATACAAAAAGAATTTCTTGAATCGGTTTATTAGGTGCTGAGAAAGTAGTCAAAAACTATTAAGGCCCTTTTGGGTGATCTATTGCTTCTTTAAATTTAATACAAGTTAAACATATCAATCTAATACAAAAAGAATTTCTCGAATCGGTTCATTAGGTGCTGAAAAATTAGTGAAAAACTATTAAGGACTAAATGAGATTTGCGCAGTACACCGAAATGCGTCTTTCTTGGAAACTATAAATGCAAGACATGCGCACATAGCGTAAAAAGTAGCTTTGCTACCCCCAGCTGATAGCGATCTTTCATTATATGCCCTTATTATTATTTTATTTTAATATGCCTTTTGGCACTTTTGAGGGAGGCTTTTAGCCTTTGTTTGTGGGGTTTTTCCAATAGATACTAAAATTAATAATTATTTTGATGCGGTTTTAGTGGTTCTGAAATATTAACATTCAATACGTTTTTGCAATTTTCTTGACGATCATTACGACCATTTTTATAAAATAAAAAATTAAAAATTGCAATTTTTTTCAAATATTACGACAATTGCACACCATATAAATAACCAACTGCATTACATATTGCATCATATTACTTTTCCTCCTTGCTAAGTAGATAAAACAAAAACATGTGAGGGGTCATAAGGTTATCATTTAACTACATAAACAGTGCAAAGGGATACATATAGGAAAATGCACATGGAAAAATTTAAAGAAATATTTTTAAAAATGATTTTATTTTTAACAAACAGGGATTAATCAACTTTTTTGTATTAAAACATATCAGGATAAGCTAGTGCAGTCTTTTTTGACTATTCTGTCAATTTTACACCTTGTTAGGTAACACAATAGGTATACATTTCATATAGGTCCCCAACTTGAACTACAGCCACGGGTTACGTAGCAGAATAGGTGACACAGTACACACACATCACTATTATATCTTGCATTGGTCAAGTGTTAAACAGCATAAACAAGCCTTATATCTTTTTAACCAACACTTCGTTCATTCGTTCAGCCAGAGCTACAACAGTTAGTAAGACCCTTGCACACACTATTTCTCTTTCTCTCTCTCTCTCTCTTTCTCTCTCTCTTACTCTCTCTCTCTTACTCTCTCTCTCTCTTACTCTCTCTCTCTTACTCTCTCTCTCTCTTACAAATATTAACTGATATCGACCGTAAACTTAGGACACCCATTTTGTAAACGAAGCCATTAAAAATTTCCAAATGCCAGCTTATTATTGCAATTGACTGATTGATACATGACAGATTGACACATGACAGATTGACATATGACATTTTATTTTTTAACCAACAACCAAGGCCTTTTTCACATTAAGACTTACCTAGACCAGGCTAACCCAGTGAAGCTCAAACTAAAAAAACACCCCGTTTTACCTACTCGCGCATTGGCACCTAACTCATTGACCAATAGAGCCTTTCAACAGCCTCTGGTTGTTACGTCATTGCTCACAACTTCTTACACACTTCTTTTAGTCCCAAGGTCATACCAAGTTCACTTCTTCAGCAACAGACAGACAGACATACAGACAGACAGAACTGGATGGCATGTTACCAAATATATCCAGAACCTCCACTACTACACTACTCCCGTATATACGCCACTGCACCCAAATAACACATTTTCGACGTTATCTCAAAAACAAATTTTTCGTCGAAAACAATACCTTCTTTGGCCATTGCTGGGTGTTTTGTTAATAGGGACATTTTGGGTCGCGTATATTATACTTTGTTACCATTATTGTTATTACTGAGTCTGCGCATTAGCAGCTTCTCGCTTCTTTTTCGTTATGTACGGTAACGGCGCCCGGTACGTACTGTGGCCAGCCGTTAATGTTACCGGTATTTTTTAAGGTTAGTTTTGTATTGTTTTTTTCATGCAGTCGAATGTTTTACCAAAATTCGGTAGTTTGGCTTATAAAAAGCCATAAATCTAATAAAAATAAATAAACTAATTTAAATAAACAAAAAGTTGAAGGAGTGTGAAACTACTAAATTAACGTTTGTGTTATCTTTAGTGTTCCAAAATCTATCTTTTTTGCCCTGATTGTTGCCGTTATTCTTAGTACCAATAACGTTAACAGCTGTCAAATTTTCTGTTATTTTAACTGACCCAAAATGTCCCTAATAACATCCCGTCCTCATTAGTCCTGGCCAACATTTTTGAATATATAACTTTTTATTTATTGATTAGGTAAATGTGTCAGGAATAAAATTTTCCTTTGTTTGAATTTAGTTGATTGGTGATTCAAATTCTTAAAATAAAGTACAAACATTTACAGTAAACTCAACAAACCAACGAAATTATCGAAATTGTTTAAAATTATATCTCTTGCTGCCAACTTGTGAACCAAATAATGCTGCAAGCGAAACAAAACCAAAATGATTTCTTGGCAACAAAGTTTGTAGTTTTTTACGTAAATATGTTGGACTTACATCATATTTTTTCCAAGCGCATAAACATATTTTGATGCGTTTTGTTATTATTAGGAGCCCATCTATCTTAGAGTGTTTTGGCCAGTGGCGAACCTGGGCCCTAAAAATTGGAGGGGTCCAAAAATAAAACTTTATGTTTGTTGAACGAGGCAGATAAAACCGGAGTCAGCTACTGGTAAATTCGTAAAAAAAGAAGTTGGAGGTCCCGGTCCCTCCAGCCTCCCTTCCCCCCCCCCCTTCCGTAGATTTGGTCGACGGAAAAAATATTTGTCCATTTATTTTATTTTCTAGGGGGCGTTAAACCCTTTATTTATTAACAAAAAGTGCATATATTTTTTTCCAAGGGGGCAAGGACTACTTACCACGTTAACCCCTCAAATCCGCGCTTGGTGCTTATTCCAATAATCAAGAGTCATTCCCGAAAAAATATTAGCTTTCACTGTAATATCTATCTGTAAACCTAAGCAAATGAGACTTATTTCCTATTTCTAAGCGAAATAGTGAAAATTTGAGTTGCGCCTTTTTGGGCTAGAACGGCAGTAAAGTTTTAATAAACAAAAAGCTTTTAGACCCTTAACCAAAAGCCAACTTACTCCCTGAGCTCAAAAACTCCTTAATCTATTAAGATAAAGTTTTCACCTTTATTTAAACTTCTATTAAAATTACAACGTCGCAAATTAATAATAAGCCTAAGAACTATTGGTAAAGCTAATTTAGTAAAAAAATAATCAAATTAATAATTTTTAAAGTTATCTTTAAAAAATATTTTTCAACAAAAGCAATAAGTAAAAGTGTATCAAAATATACCTACATTTTCCAGAAGCTAGCGGGTTAGCAAAGTAAAAACCACAAATAAAAGAAAAAGTAAATAAAAAAATATCGATAAAATCTACTTTTGTTTTTTTTTGAAAAAAGTTTTATTGATGTCAACACTCCAACCTTTTTAAAAGATTTGCAATCAAAAATAATTTAAATAAAATTACTTAAATTAACGCCGTGTTAAAATAATCGTAAATTTTAATAACAAAACAAAAGGGCATTTTAATGATAGGTATATAATTTTAATGCGGGGCCCATTAAAATTAACATTTTATGGGTACCTAAGTACCCACAGTTAAATCAGCAGGGCTTCTTGTAATTTTTTCAAAAAGTTTAATATAAAATAGTACTTATTGTGGGAAAGAACGAATCATTTTTTGTAATGTAATATAAAATTGTTGATAATAATTATACTTGAAGGAGTGGAGTGAGAAAACAAGCACAACCTCCATCTATTTCGTGTAGCGCGGATTTCAGTAGCTTTTGGTAACAAATAAAAAACAATTAAATAAATAAAACACCCAACTGCTAAATCTACTTTTGATGTCCAAAGCGCACTTTGTATTTTCATAAATCAGGTTATTGGGAAATTTTGTACTTAACTGCAAGTAGATTTAGCAATTGGGTGTTTTTTTTATTTAAAATTAGTACCTGTTTTTGAAAACAAACAAAAACAAACAATGGACACGCGAACGGCAAGGCTTTTAACTACTGACCCGGACGTACCCAAATCAAAACAAACTCATACGTCTTCACTAATGATAGAACTGGCAACATGTAAAAAGGGCAACGAACGGTTTGACACGATGAATATGGCCGACGTCAACTAAAACAAACATTCCTCCCGTTCCCGCGCGGGAACAGCCACCCATACACCGCTGAAAAACGGGTGAAATTGAAATCATGTCCCACGCGGTGCTGCCGGCTTGTAATTATTTACGCTATAAAAGTTTACCCAGTAACCAATCAATTAAAAATACTGGTTGCTCGCTAGTGCGCAGATGCAGTGCTTACCACTACCACAACGAAGTGTCAAATAAGCATTCCAAAAACTCCCTATTGGCAATAGAGAACGACATTATTTCCAAACGATTTAAAAACAAAGGACAATTAACTAACCAGAACTGGCCGGATCCCAAACAGATCCTGTGAATGGTCAGTTTAATTTTAAATGAGCGGAAACCTGAACCATCCTATAAAGCTGAATCCGATATGTACTGGGGTCACTAAATCGGAGAGTAGGTAAATTTGAGCTTTTGTGTTTAGTTAAAAAAATATTAAAAAATATACGTACCTAGTCGTTTACCTAAGAAGTGCGCAAAGTGTTCTTACCATAAAACCCAGTATATAATCAGTGACGTACACAAAAAAACGCCTTGGGAGGGGCTTCCTTTTATTTGATATAGACACGATATAGGTACAGGGTGATTCAATATATTTTAAACCCCCGGTCAGCGCCTTTACTATCAATGATAGAAAAAAAGATTAAAATATAAAAGTTTTATTGTTTATTAAAATTAAAATCTTTAAAAAAAATTTAAAAATCCACCTTATATGACAGATTTTGTCAAATGTCATTCTATAAGTCAAAATTTGAAATCAACTTTCTTAATTTAAATGGAGCACCTTGTATATTATTTCATTCTTAAATACTGCGATAAAATATATATAATCTATTTCCAAGTTCGGGAGGGCAGTCCCATCCCAAAACTAGACAACAAACAGTATTTTTAATTGATTTATTTACAAAAAGTTAAATCTTCCCTTACGACATGATTGTCTAGTTCTTTTTATTAGCTGTGGTTAACAACGAGCGATTAATTGGGTGAACTGTTTTAACGTAAATAATTACAAGCCGGCAGCGCCGCGCGGGGCAAGGTTTCAATTTTACCCGTTTTCAGCGTTGTATAGGTGGCTGTTCCCGCGCGGGGGCGGGAGGAATGAATGAATGTTTAGTTGACGTCGGCCATCACCATCGTGCTGAAACGTACGGTACCCTTTCTAGTGTTGCCGGTTCTATCCTTAGTGAAGACGTATGAATTTGGTTTGATTTGGGGTTTGTAATCAGTAGTAAAAAGCCTTGTCGGTCGCGTGTCATTGTTTGTTTTCGTTATCGTTTGTTAATAAAATGAAAATAAATACCGTCGATTACATAGTAAACTGTACAAATTTAAATACGTTGACATATGAACTTTGGTTATAAATCTTTAGGGCCACATAGATCGGACCCAAAATTTTAGTGTAAGTAATGCCGAGGCCCAACAAACAATTAAAGTTGTAACGACGAAACCCCAACTAGAAAGAATTTCTTAAAAGTAACCGCAACGTACTCCCGCTACGTCTCAGTATACCATACAGCGACGTTATAATTCCCTAAGTGGGGAACCAATTTCTGGTTATAACTACTTGGCCAAGTGTTTAAAGTCACTGTAGTAACAACTACACTACTACGTCGTAGCCAGGTATCTACTACGTCGTAGAGGCTGTTTTTTTTCCGTAATGGCATAAAAGTTGCGATGTAGTTGCAAATAATATAATCGTTTCTTTTTGGTAGAATTGTTACACAATATGGTAGACACAACAGTAAACAGACTCGCTTAGATTTTTTGTTTGGTTATGGTTATAATATGAACTATGTTATCCAAAAGTGTGAGAATTTACGAGCAGAGGATCAAAATTCGAGTGCGACGCAAAGTTTTTTGTATAACATGCATTATATATATTGCAAAAAGCCGGTGCGCCCGTAAAATTGAGCCGTTTTCTGGTAGCTGATGGAATTTTTGTGTTGTGATTTTAGAGGTTATGTTTTCATAATCGACAGTTATCTCCAACAAATGGTGCTTAAGAAGAGCATTTTTGGTAAGCTTCAACTAATTTGTTTATAAAATAGTATGGCTCTTTAATATGAGCTCATAAAACGACAACAAAAATATTAAATTTTCTTTCTTACATAAAAACATGGCGTCCCAAACTATATTCCCTGATAGTCGAAAAGGTTACTTGAAAGTAGTTGCGGCTTTAAAGTTGATCTAAAAAGTTATTTTGTCTACATTGTTACATCAGATGTTACTATGATGACACAAACTTTTGTGGTAAAAATTAAAGTTATAATGTAGTTGTCGGATACACTTGTTTGGGACTCCAATGAAGCTTAACTTTCTAGTGGTAATTAAGTAGGATATAAAAGTCAGGGCGACTACGAAATACTGACTAAAAAGAAAGTAAAACTTTAGCAACGTCCTATTGTGGTAGAGAAGACTATCAGAATCGACTATTAAGAAACAATCCTATGAAGTAGTTTAGAGGGTCGTTTTTACGAAACATCTACTATTTTCTGATACTAAATAGTAGTTAGAACTAAAAAGTAACAAATTTTGGTTGGGATCACCACATTTCTACTATAAGAAAGTAGCAAAGCCTTTAGAACATGTAGCCGCTACTATAAATGTTAGTTGGGGGGGTGTTCCATAAAAACTAATAATAGAAAATTTAATAAAAAATTATACGATGCTGAAAACTAGTTGTGCGGTTGTGAAAAAAATAAATGCTTCTCTTTGCTTTCTTTGTCTTGTTATGAACAATCCACGAAGTGATCCTGCGTGCAAAGGGAATTTGTGATATCAAGCACTTTAGTGAAAAGTTAAAAAGACAAAAAGTAAGTGGTATTCATTTAAATAACCACATAGAATTTTCTATGCTAGGCAAGACTAATATTAGGTGCCAATTGAATAGTGCCTATAGGCAAAACATTACCGAACATAATGAAAATGTGACAAAAATTAGACATATACTTAGTAGGTTAATAGACTGTTTAAAATTCTGTGGGATTTTTGAGATTGTTCTACGGGACCATAAAAAAGAAAGGCCAATGGACTTTATCTATAAACAAATAAACTAAAAACTACAACAAGTAGCTGCTTTGGAAAATACTAAAATAAAATTGTTTCGGTACGTTTTTTATCTCATTTTTCATGCAATTTAAATTTCTGCCCCCCCAATTTCTAAGGTCACCAGCCGCCACTGGTCTTAAGCCCCCAAGGCCTCCACCGCTGTATACGCCCTTGACATAATTTTCTTACTATTACTTCATATTAATAAGAATTTATTCTGAGATATTTTCTCGGATATTTTAGTAAATTTCAAGTAGTGCTAATCTATCTTTCAAAATACACATATAATCGTGTGGTACATCCCCTACTCCTCAATAAAAATGTCCGTATACATATTCTGGAAAGGATGACTATCTAATATAAAAAATCATCCACCTATCAGTGTGTCCCAAATTGTATGTTTTGGGGGGTTTCTGGTGTTTCTAAGAGAAAAAAAAACTGACCTCCACTGGAGACCTAGAGGCCCTGTATGTATGACATATTTTTACAAAAGAGAGACGCGGCAAACCAATCAATCAATCAAGTCACTGAAATTAAAATTTTTGGTTATGTTATTTTCTTGCCAAGTTCACAGGCGTTTCACTAAAATAATTTAAATTGTCAGAGGTGAGTGACATCAAAAATCATGCAACCTATAAACAAATACGTTCGTCTATGACTCCCTTGATAGGTTTTGTTAAAAAACGTGCGTCTCTCTCTAAACATCGCTATAGTTCAAATTATACCCAGTTGTAATAACGTCATTTTTGTTTATCTTTGTTTAGTATATTATAAACAGCGGTGACAATAAACTTTTTGAAAAAAGTAGTGTCTATGATTTAAATAGGTAGGTAATTGGTTATGTGAAGCATCCGTCACAGTCTATCAAAAAACATTGATTGGCAAAAATATCTACGCCATACGTTTTTTTCTCATCTGGTGACGTCATTACAAATGCGTATAATTTAGACTATAGAGTATAGAAGACCGATATTTTCATCCTTTTTTTTACTTAAACAAATTTGACTTTGAAGAGTTTGTCGCATCTCTATTTCTCTAAAATATGTCATACAGGACTCTAACCTCCACTTGCGAAGCTTGAAATTGAATTTCATCTGTTATTTGTAGTTTTTGAATTATTAGATAAAATGGTTATTTCCTTATGGAATGACCATTTTATTTATTTGTGTTCTTTTTATTTTTTATCTATATTTTAAAATGATCAAATAAAAAAAATTATTCAAATAAAGCTAGTATAAAAAAATGCAAATTATAAAAACTAATAAAAAATAAAATAATAAAATATTGGGTGTGGTAAGTCATTTTAAATGAAATTTACGCCAATTTCAAAAATTTTACTAAAACATTTTCAAACTAGTAAGAACATTTCATTTTGAAATTTGCATTGGAGAACTTTTATCTCAATCATTTTTACTTTTTTTCTAGGGTTTAATTATAATTCCTATCAGCCTTCCGAAGCTCCGCTCTCTAGCGTTTCTGGAAGTGGGCAATGCTACTTTTGCATGAATTTACATTTATAGGAGAGGGAAGAAAATTAAAATTTTGGGGTTTTGAAATTTTTTTGTGATTTTATTATAGTTACTATCAGCCTTCCAAAGCTCTTTAGCGTTTCTGGAAGTGGGCAATGTTACACTTACAAACCTTACATTTATAGGGAATGGAAGTAAATTAAAATTTTGGGATTTTTCAATTATTTTCTATAATTTTATCATAGTTTCTATCAGTCTGCCAAAGCTCAGATCGTTTCTGGAAGTGGGCAGTGATGGGAAATTTTTGGGTTTTTTCATTTTTTCCAAGGGTTTGGTCATAATTTTTATTTTGGGGTTTTTTGATTTTTTCCAAGGGTTTGGTCATAATTTCTATCAGCCTGCCAAATTTTGATGATGATCTATAAAATTTCGTAACTACTTTACTACCTTATGGAACTCTATAAAGGTCTAGGACTGTGCAAAGTTTGAGTTTCATAGCTCATTCCGAAATAGAGTTATAGATGAGTCAAATATGGGCTGAAATGTCTCAAGAAAATGTGGTACAGCAGTTTGCGCGAACTTGACAGGGCACTGCCGTGCCCCTAGATAAAAAAGCTTTTTACACTAAAAGGAAACGTCCATAAATAAAAAAGTTATAGAGCCCCTCCCAAATTGCAGGCTTTTTAAAAACTAAGAAATACTTGCTACTTATATCAAGAAGCTGTTTTACATTTAAGCTTATCTTGAAAATCAAGTCTCGCAAGTAGAGGTCATATTTTTCTGTATTTCCTAGAAATACACGAATTCCTCAAAAATATCTAATTTGGGTCACCCTGAAAATAAAGTCTAACTATTTCTAATTTTGCCAGAAATAATTTTAAAATTATATGTAAAGCTTGGATATAGAGACTCTACACTGATAAAGCCAGTGGAACTTCTTGTGCAAAAAGGCAAGTGACAACAAAAACCGGTAACAAAAGCCTTAACGGCACAACCCAAGGTACGACCCGAAGGTAGGCGCTCCAAAGAAAATAAAAAGGAAACTGTTGAGAAAAAAATAAGTCAGTGCTGGGTGTCAAAAATGCCCTAAGAACTAATTTAACTTAGCACTTGGAAGTCAATACTAAGAAAGATTTACCTAACTGCTAAAAAGGAGATAATAGAAAGCATTATATATAGTTAAGTCAAATTTTTGGGGACAAATTCAAGCTAATTTGACAACAGTGCATGGGTTACATAGGGTGACCGTATGGGTTTCGCGAAATAGGAGGATTTTCGAAAAAAAAGCCGGATTTTCGAAAAAAAGCCGGATTTTCGAAAAAAGCCCGGACAAAATAAGCCATGTTAAAAACCGGCCCTAAAAAATTTGATGACCAAGCAAAGAAGTCTCTTGGGACCGAAAGGCCTGAAAAAATTGCTCAAAACATAAAATAAATAAAAAGTTGCAATCTAGAACACATCTAACTATGTAGGTACTAGAAAATCACATAAAAATTAGTAGGTACCTTTGGAAAAAATTGCGCTAGACCGAAGGTTTTATGAAAAAAAATTTAGATTTAATCGCGCTTAAAAGCAATTTGTAGGAAATAAATAAAATCTAAAAACTACTACAAAAATTTTAAAAAAGGCGCCGGGGGCAAGAAACCGCAGAAAAATTAAGTACCATCTTTTGCAAAAGATGCTGCCGCAAAAGAAAATTTTTGATTAAAACAAAAAAAAAATTGATGCAGCAAGCGAACATTAGAAAAAAAATAATTTAAATAATAAATGATGCAAAAAATTTGAGGAGAAATGTTACCAAAATGCAAAAGTTTTGCTTATTTTCAATTTCAGAATCGAGAAAAATACATTTTGGGCTAACTTGTGTTGTGTCACTAAAATATAAAATACTTTTTAAACATTGTTACTGGAAGTGTAATTAAATTCAATTTTCGGTGACCTTCGATTACCCGGACACACGATTAAAAAATGCATATATTTTATCTTTAAATACATAGTTTTTTTGGATGGATTAACCAAAATTTTTTATTTAAAAACATTTTTAAATATGTACTGTTTAAACTAATCTAACCTTACTTTTCTATTAACAACGAGGATCAGCAACTAATCAATAACACATTGGTGCATTTTTTAAATATGCAGGTCTATCTTCTTTCACACGATTCGGCATAGCTTCGTTTTAGCTATTTGCTATTTTTATGAACACAAATTCGGTAGGACCTAGAATTTGCAAGTGAAATCAGCATAAAAAAATAATTGATTTTTGTGTCCAGATACTCGATTTTTAAATAGTAATTTAGTACTAATAAGGAGGAAGTTTTCTGTTTATTAAAAAAAACTGGTACCTATGCTTTTGTTTAATTTAAAATTTACTGTACAACAAATCTTTCTTCTTGCTAAAAGTTTTTTATTTAAAATAATCTTAACATGTTAAAAATATCCCATTGTTTTCTTATACTCTTTAAGAAAAACTCTTTATTTCCGACTAAAAATAGCTTCAAAATTAACCCACTTCTCGGTAAAAATAACTTCAAACAAATTTCCGACTAGCTCGAGTTTCCCGGCTGTAGTCTAGGCGCGCGCGTTTTTAAAGTTCTCCGCCAACTCTATGCATTTTTAAGGTGGCCTAGGCCGGCTAGATTGTGTAAATTTTAAACAAAATAGACGCAAAGCATGGCTAACCTGCGATCGCAGACCGGTCGGACAATCGACGTTCGCCTGTTTCTCGTTTATTTCATGGAGTACCGCGACGAGACTGTCGTTTATTTTGTGCACGCTGCCTTCGCAATATTACCGGCAAGTGGGCGCAAACGGGGCGCCCTCGCTGTAAACACGGCGCCGATACGAACTAAAGAACGCCCGGAGTCCGGAGTCCATCAGCATTTTTTTACCGGCAGGTTGTTTGGAAAACTTTCCGGTCTCATCAGGGACTGGTAAAGAATCAAGAAACCTAAAAATATTTTTAGCTCACACTACTACTATAAGTAGTGTGAGCTATGGTGATCCTAATTTTTTCGAGAAAAAAAAAGTTGCTCCGATTAAAAATTTTTTTATATATCTTTGCGTTTCAGATGATTTTGAAACTTTTTGTTTTGCTGTCTGTCTGTCTGTCTGTCTGTCTGTCTGTATGTCTGTCTGTATGTCTGTCTGTCTGTAACGACCAACCCGCATAACTCAAAAACCGCTTGTCCGATTTTAATGAAATTTGGTACCTAAGTTGGGTCTTGGGCCGTGATGGTCCCATTTAAAAATGAACAAAATCCACCGAACGCAAGCCAAATAAAAGGGTGGGGGTAGATTCCAAAAATTAGAGTTTATGTGAAAATATGGCGTGTGTGATATCAAACGAAAGGTAATTAAGTCTGGAGTTAAAAAAAATAAATTTTAGTTTATTTTTAAAAAAAGGGTGGGGGTAGATGTCAAAAATTAGAGTTTAAGTGAAAATATGGCGTGTGTGATATCAAACGAAAGGTAATTGAGTCTGGAGTTAAACAAAATACATTTTAGTTTTTTTTAAAAAGGTGGGGGTAGATTAAAAAAAATTGAGTTTAAGTCAAAACATGGCTTGTGTGGTATCAAACGAAAGGTAATTGAGTCTGGAGTTGAATAAAATATATTTCAGTTTTTGATTATATGAGCTCACACTATAACTATAGTACCTAGTGTGAGCTTTGGGGCCCATATATTGGCAGAGTATTTCTATAAGCGTGCGGAAAAGTCCACTTTTCCGCACGCATTTTAGTGTGGAAAGTGCCAAGTCAATTTGTTACGATTTTGAGGTGTTCTATAACATTTAGACCGTTCAAAATACATTTGTATCTTTCCTAGCACACGAAATATCCTAAAAATATTCAAATTGACTAAAATTCTGCTATATTTTCAATATTTTCGATAAAATAAAGTTTTCAGTAAAATAGGTTCAAATTATAAGTTTTAAACCTCCCCGGTATAAATATCGTCATTGTCAATGTCAAACAACAATGAACACTAGTGGTTTTAGATTTGGCATCTTAAATCACCATAGCAACAAATTACAAACAAACTGTCAAAACAAAGCCAATTTTGCAGATACAAGCGTCTTTTGAATTTTTCAAACAAAAAAATCAGATTTTCAATGGATTCTTCGGACGAAGATCTACCCCAGTCAGTTCTAGAAGCCGCTAGAATGTGAATAATAATAATTGATTTGATTAAAACGTTTTGAATATAAATAATTTTCTGATTAATTTTTAGTTTTTTCCTCACGCTTATAGAAAAAATAGTGTACCTAACTCGTGCGTAAAGTGTCTTTTCTGCACTTGATTGCTGGCCAAACTCCGCTATCGCGTCGTTTGGCCATCTGCAATCGCGTGCGGAAAAGAGGCACTTTCCGCACTAGTTAGGTAAACTACTATTTCCTCACAAATGTGCGGAAAGTCTACCTTTCCGCACTCATTTGCGTGCGAAAAGTGCATTTTGCACTAATGCCGTAAATTCACTCTTCCACACAAAAAAAAAACAAGAGTAAGGTAAAGTAGCTTTTCCGCATTAGTGTTGTAAGTTGCTTTTCCGCACTAATTTTTTTTTTCGGAGAAAATTTTAAATATTTATAAAAACAAAATACAATGCTATTCTTAACGTTTTCCTCCATCTTCTATTCAACAAAATAAAATGTTGATTTTTTTAAAAGAATTCCTTGCTACGCTTTTGCTATACAAACCCTTTGCCTTGGAAGGAAAAAGTGCCACTTTCATCCCTTGGTATATAACATACAGTGTGGCCGTAAAAATGCATCCTAACTAATAATTTTTAAACGGAATTAGATATCAATTTTAAGTAAAAAAAATACTGTTTTCCTCAGATTTAGAGCGCCTTAAATTGTCAAAAGTTTTAATATTTACATCTTAATATTTAAAAAACTATAATTAAGTTTTAACTATTTCAGCAACCATGTAGATGTTAAAAATTAATGTGCATTATCAATACCATCAAATTAATAAAAGAAAAATATAATTATATTAATATTATTTTATTTGCATGATTTTGCTGACCAAAAACACTTTATTTTGATTGGTGAATATTGTCGATTTTAATGACTTTTGTAACTACCGTGTTCATTTCATTATATCTTTTTCAATTCATGACCAATTTTAACAAGTGATACTTTTTTACTCACGACATGGATAATGCTTTTTAACAGATCCAAATTAAAAATGACAGCAAAGCGCGCAATTTTTTTCAAGTGGGTCGAAAACTGGTATTTTTAAAAAACGTCTGCTATCTTTAATTTTAGCGAAATGTCAATTTAATACCGAAAGAAAATAAATGCGGCAGTTTTATGCGGTTTTGAACCACTGTGCGTCGTGATGAAGTGCGAAGAGAATCAAATACCCAATAAAATTACCACCTAGGTAATATAGTAAAAATTCGACTGCAATTAACCCACATAAGTCACGACCATATGATAAATGAGGTGACCGAATGCAGTCCGATGTAATTAAGGGATATTTTCATAGAGTAAGTAATAGGCTATCTTACTCTATAATATTTTCCACTCATTTATAATTTTAATTTTGATTGATAACCACTATTGTTGTATCCCCTTTTATGTATATCTTACAAACGCACAGCCAAGAAAATTATTAAATCGCTTTGTCTCACGACAAAAATAGTATAACTGATAATAGAAAACGTTTAATTTGGTTGGGTTGCAAACCATCAGTTATTTACCTAAATTTTAAATCATGATTCCATGATTTTTATAACTGATTTTAGTATAATACATAGTTTAAGTTGTGCTACGTATTTTTACGTAAGCATGAGATTTGACAGTTACGCAAGCGCACTTCGTCACACCGTCGTCAAGGTCACGATAGGAGTTTACGTATTTACGTTAGTTTACGGCAGTCTGCGGGCACCTTAACGTTACCAAAGAATAGAATTGGTTGATTGACCGATCGAAAAATGAGGCCTAGACGATAATTTCCGCTTCCAGTACAAACGATTCTTTGCAAATATATTCCTACTGTAGTTGAAACGACAAAAAACAAAATTGTAACATCAAAAAAAACCAGTGCCGAATTCCATATTCTCTGCTATTAGTAGACTTGTTATGGTAACGTAAAAACATTCAACTTAAACTCAAATTTTGAACAAAACGTAGAGCGCTTAGCGTGCAGTTTTACGTAAAAATACGTAGCACAACTTAAACTATCTAATATCTCGTCATGTACATACAACTTTTCAAAGTGATTTCGGTAAGTCGCGTTACTTGAAGTGGCACATGGAAAAGCATTTATACCTGTGTGTGGTCGCGGGACGCCACACTCTAGAGAAAAGCACATCTAAAATCCCTTTATGTTGAATCATTGATCATTCCCCATGTGTTTAGAAGTGGCACAAAAAAACGTGCGAAATAACGTATGTCTATGGCCAGCTAGAGGGTCAGGCGATTATCAGACACAACTACATTCGTCATTTCGGTCAGCAAAAACCACTAAAATATCACATTTTAGACAACCACTAATATCAGATTTTAGACCACCACTAATATCACATTTTAGACAACCACTAAAATATCATATTTTAGACACTAACGCCTTCAGGTTTTTTTGCCCATAAATGAACCTTATTGAAATTATCAAAAAAATAATATTAGTATAATTATATTTTTCTTTCATTAATTTGATTTTTTTTTTCAGTATGTCAACTTTATTTTTTTACATAAAACAAGGTATAATAAATGTATAACAATTGATAAAAATAATAATAAAATCAAAGAAATAAATAAAATTGTAAAACTAAAAAAAAAACAAAAAAAAAAAGGAAACATCAACAATAAAAAATTTCCTCTAAACCAGTATCGTCTGGGATTGTTCCTAGAATTGAAGCTGCGTTGCCGCGTTCAATTGCAAGACCGATTTGTTGTTTAATGAAGCAATTTGCATTTTTATTGTTTATTAATTTTGATAATTTTTGAACAAAAGATTTAGCTTCTTCACCCCAGGGCCCCAATGTTTCGACGCTAAATGATATGAAAATGTACCCTTTGGCTTCAAGCTCTTCGTATTTTTTTTGCTTTTGTTTTTCTCCGTTACGGGCAGCTTCTCCTGATTTTATTGATGTTTTGTCAAGATAAGAAAATGCAAAAGTATCTCTGCAAGTGGCGTCCCAAATTAGGGATTTTCCTCTGCACCAGGGAAACAAAGACAAACCATCTACTCGCTTTCCATCTCCCCTGAACATACCAGGATTTTTAATTTTTAACATCTACATGGTTGCTGAAAATTATAGTTTTTTTAAATATTAAGATGTAAATATTGAAAATTTTTACAATTTAAGTCGCTCTAAAATCTGAGGAAAACAGTATTTTTTTACTTAAAATTGATATCTAATTCCGTTTAAAAATTATTAGTTAGGATGCATTTTTACGGCCACACTGTATGTTATATACTAAGGGATGAAAGTGGCACTTTTTCCTTCCAAGGCAAAGGGTTTGTAGCAAAAGCCTAGCAAGGACTACAATAACTCTTTTAAAAAAATCAACATTTTATTTGTTGAATTTTTAACATACATGGTTGGTGAAATAGCTAAAACATAATTATAGTTTTTTAAATATTAAGATGTAAATATTGAAACTTTTGAAAATTTAAGGCGCTCTAAAATCTCAGGAAAACAGTATTTTTTTTTTACTTAAAATTGATATCTAATTCCGTTTAAAAATTATTAGGATGCATTTTTACGGCCACCCTGTATGTTATATACTAAGGGATGAAAGGGGCACTTTTTCCTTCCAAGGCAAAGGGTTTGTAGCAAAAGCGTAGCAAGGACTACAATTGTTTGGCGGATAAAAACTTTTATTACGAGGTTTATTTTCTATATTCCGCAATTTTGAGAATAAAAAGTGATACCTCTAATCCCTTAAAAAATGGATAAAAGTGCACTTTTTATCGGAAAAGTGACATGTTTTATCAAAACGGGCCAATATGTGATTAACTTAGTATAATAAACAGTTTAACAAAAAATTTTCTATTTTTTAAAATGGGACACCTATCTATATTAAATGACATATCTTAAAAGGACGGATAAAGACGGGTGAGTTATTATAACCAATAAAGCAGTAGTATATAGGGTTTTAAAGTAAAAGGTGAGCTAGTTGAAGCTCTAAAGATATATTACCTTGAATCTCAAATTCTTATTAAATTTTAACTCATTTAAAAAAATCGTTTTCTACTATTAAATATCTATAATAGTATTATTAATAATATATTCCACAAGTACTTACTAATAGCTAATTTATCCATATTAAATTATCTTTATAAAACTTTCACCAAGAAGAACAACAATAAAAACAAGTTACTAATTTATCCCATCCAGCAGGACTGGAGACAAACAAACCAAAAAAATGCAACACTTTAGCGCCCCGGCGATAAGCAGTTCAGCGATAGTGAGAAATGGGGCAACGAAAAACAGTTAGTATAGGTCATGATCTTAGTGTAATAGTATCTTAGTTAAAGGCATATAGGAGCCCCAATGCGTAATTTTTAGGGGGTTTTGAACCAATGTGCGACGCAAGTTTATTATTAATTTAAGACCTTAAAATATTAGATACTCAACTCAAATTAACCACTTAGGTACTTAATGTCAATTTCATTATACAACGTGTTCTAAGCTTTAACATTCCAATTTTTTATTTTGAGCATAATCTGGACCTAAGCTTACCTCTTTTTAGAGTTTCTTTGGGGGTCATCCATGTCCCTACGCCAATTCCGTTCTCATGCATACCTCTAAGTTATTAATCGCTTTTATCAATATCCATGTTTATAATTACAAGTTGGTTGACACAGGCTTGAAAAGAGTTTCATATATTAATAACAGTTTTTTTCATCAAGATATAAAGTAGGTATACAGGGTTAGTCAACGATCGTTTGGCCATTGAAAATATGTGAATTGAAGTAAGATCGCTATTTAAATAAATGGCACTAAGAGAGATACATAATTTAGCGCTGTTGTCAAGTTAGCAATTCAAGAAAATGGTTTTCTTTTCGCGATCTAATGACGTTACTTTTACCGGCTGAGTAGGCTCAACAGGGAAGACGGTTTGAGCATCTAATAAATAAAAAGTAGAGCTTAAACTGTATTGAAACCTGCTTCGTACGGTTTACTGGTGTTTCATTTTTGAAATGCCGGATTTTTGTTACCGGACTGGAAGAGTAATACTCGGAAGGTTATTAATTAAAGAAATTTTTTTTTATAAAATCCTTAAAAACCCTTGATTTTAATTGCTGTAGCGCCATCTCTTAGATATCATTTGAACTGTAATGACTAATAATCAATACTGCGAATCCGTAATAATCAATACTGCGAATCAGTAAAATGTTGAAGGAGGTTACTACACGCACAAACAAAATATTTAAGCGTGACTTTTATAAAAGAGCAAGGTTATTGGTAAGAAAAAATTATTAAAAAATTTAATTTTTCTTGATTTAATATTAAAGCTAAAATAACGAAATAAATAATAATGACTATTTCTTCGTCTTTTAAAAGTGGAAATCTTCACTGTGGTTTCTCCTGTTTAGTAATAATAAAATTATTGTGTCTGCTTAAGACCACACGGCTGAAGTGTAAACTTCAACAAGGCGAAATTAATAATACTGGCCCATAACATATTCTGCAAAGCGAACCGAACCGAACTCTTCTGTGTACAGGCCTTCATCTGCATCATCATATCGCTCGCTGAATGTTTCTCACAGTTAGTCGACTCGAGCCGATTTCACCCGAATGAGCGTTACATAGACGAGCCTGACGGCTCAGTTCAATTGACTACCCACAAAAACTGCTAAACGCGCCTAAAGAAGTTTACACTTCAAAAACTATTAATGAATTTTGAGTCACAGCGGCAAACGCTTATAAATATGCGCGTCTTTGGTCGCTCATTGACTTCTTGTTTTCCACAAGTCAATTCTTTTTTATACGCTTTCCATAAAGGTTAAACGTTCGAAACGTTTTCTTTTTTGATCACAAGGCTTGACGTATATTCGTTTCAAGACTTTGATACATGGAGCTTTATTCTCCCGTGAGTGAGTCATTTCTCTCTATCTGCTATATTGTAGCATGCAACAAACACAAAGTGCACTTTCAATTTCAATATTTACCCTCGTTAATGTTTTCGTTATTGTTAATTAAATGTTCTTTACATAAAGTTTCTTATTAATATATCATGATAAAAAAATCCTGTTTCATTATTTTTCCATGCATAAAAAAATCGTGTGGAAAATTTTAAAAATCATGGGGAAAAGTAACTTTTCCGCACTAGTGCTGAAAAGTTACTTTTTCACACAATTTTTGTTTTGTTAAAAATAAAGATATTTAGTACTAATTAAATGATTTATGTAACTATTCTATCTTATGTATCATTTTCTAGCTTTATTATAAAATCTTTGCGAATTAAAACATGTGTTTTTGATAAAGAAGATGGATAAAAACACTCGTAGGAAAAACATTGTACCTAACTCTTGCGGAAACTATCTTTTCCACTCTTGACGGCTTGCCCGAACCCCGCTCCGCGTCGTTCGTGCAAGTGCCGTCGCGTGCGCAAAATAACCACTTTCCGCACTTGTTAGGCAAATAACTATAATGTCCATGCCACGGTAAAAGAACAGATCAGCGCGACATCCTCACTCTTAATTTTAAATTAATGTCCCCGCTGCAAAGAAAATTGGAGATCTGGTATACAGGTTGGCGTCTTTAAATGGAAAGCTGCGTCTAGAGGTTTTTTGAGAAAAAAGCACTTCAACGGATTTTTTTACGGACTTTTATCCTGAGGGAAAAATGTTTGGTCGGATCCTCGTAATGGGGCTTATTTCCATACAACTTTAATTTTTCAAAGGGGATAACCTCACTTCTGGTACCTCATCCGAAAGCTTATGAAAAAATAGAAACAGAACAATAATTATAGTTTTTTTAATATACCTCAATTGAAATAACAAAATAATATTTTCAATTTTTGGACTTTTGATTTAAAAAAAAAACACATTTTTGACATTTTTATTGTAGGATGTCAAAAAAATAGTTCGTTGTTTTCCTTCTTTTATAATTTTTTTAATAAAAAACAATTGAAAAATTATTTTTAGTTGACGTATGTATATCGAAAATAATTATTCCGTTGTTTTTTTTAAATAAGCTTTTGAACGAGTACGAGGTGTCACTAGTAAGTGAGATAGATTATCGCATTTAAATTGTCGTATTGAATGTGAGTAGACCCCTTTTCGGAAGTCAGACCAAAAATTTTTTGCCGGAAGAAACTTTAAAAAAACCTCAGTTGACGTGGTTTTGTTTTTTTTTTCTAAAAAGACAAATTGTTATCGCAACTCGCTAGAGGCAGCGCTAAATCAGAGACAATATTTTATTCGATGGTTACATTGAAAGTCTGCATCCTGTATATAGATTGTAAAGTACTGTTTGGACTAAATAATATATTCAAAAAAGGTTTTAAAAAATCTGATTCAACTTTACTTAAAAAGAAATGGATCCATGACGAATCTTATACCTTCCTAGCTAGCCTATTAGCGCAGTTCAAGTAAAGCCATAATAATCAGCTTTAAAAACATTTTTATGTAAATATCTCGGAAACCAAAGCTCCTACGAAGTTTTTGGTTATAACACAAATTATTGAGCAAAATGTAGTCTATCATATTCCAGAAACTGCATATTGATGCGATGCTCCGTTAAAAAGTTAGCATTTTTTAAAATTTTTAATTGTCCACAAGCTTTTCCGAAATGGATTTTGACTAAAATCTAATCAGCTCGTTAGAGTGTCGAACACTATTTTACCTGAAAATTTTATCAAAATCGGTTTAGCGGTTTAGAAGCTATCGTGTTACCGGAAAAAAATACACACACACACACACACACACACAGACAGACAGACATCACACGATATTGCTAGGATAGGTTAAAATACAACCAAACAACACATTTTCGGCGTTATCTCAAAAAAAAAAAAAATTCGTCGAAAACAATACCTTCTAGCCATTGCTGTGCGGGCTAGGAAGGTAAAAATTTTAAACGTTGCGAAAGATACTTAAATTTCTTTTTTATTCCGTCCTGTCATAATTAGCAGTACCCATCCGCACAAATTTTACATCATAATTTTCCAGTTAAATGTAGCGTTCCATTGTCTAAACTTAAAGCAGAACCACAAGATCTTCCCACGAGTGAAAAATTATTGGTCATTAGGAATCACAATGAATAATTATTAACTCTATACCTCTTTGACCCGCTAATCTGAAAAAGGAGTTCCGTTTTTATTTTCCGACCGCCTATATTCTCACCATCATAAAAGTTAACTGCTTGGTCGCATGAGTAGGGGACTTGAAGTGCCAGTGGGGAATAGGAGCCACCACATGATTTCGAATAAGAACATCATGAAACAGCGACCAACATGTCTTGGCGCAGTCACGTGGCAGATATAGCTAAAAGGGCGTCCTAAAAGCTATACACCACGCCAACTGCTGACACTTTACAAAGCCCAGATTCGACCGGCTATGGAGTACGGCTCACATATATGGAGTGTGGCACCCAAACATACCTTAATGCCTTTGTACACCGTGCAAAAACGAGCTATCAAGCTGATTAATGACCCCGCACTTACCCGTATCTTGGATAGTCTCGAACATCGAAGAACTGTGGGCGATCTTTCTCTCTTCTACAGGTATTATGACGGAAAATGCTCTGAAGAGTTCCCCCGGGAGTAGCACCTACTAGGCGAACACGTCAAACAGACGGTAACCATCAATTTACTGTCAAAATAGAGGCACCAAGAACCTCATTATATCAGAATTCATATCTCTGGAGAACAGCATTGCTGTGGAATAAACTCCCTGTGACAGTTTTCCCTGCAGGTTACAACCTAAACCGTTTCAAAACTAACATACACCAACATTTCCGCGCACTTGCCGCTTCTCAAGCATGATAGGGATCTCCTTGCGAGTGCGCATAACCGTAAAAATAAACACGCTTACGCTTCAACTTGTATGATATCGCTAATCTGAAGAAGAAGTTCCGCTTTTTTTTCCGACCCCCTTTATTGACACCATCATAAAAGTTAACTGCTGGGTTGCATTAGGGAGCTGAAGTGCCAGTGGAGAATACGGGCCACCAAATGATTTTGAATTAAAAAAACGCGCTTACGCATAAGTAGGGGAGTGAAAATGTCAGTGGGGAATAGTAGCCACCACATGATTTCGAATTAAAGGACCGTGAAGCGCGCCTAACCCTTCACCTTGCATGAACATCGTAAGCTCTCAAATATCAGTAATCTGAAGAAGGAGTTCGGTTTTTGTTTTTCGACCATCTATATTCTCACCATCATAAAATTTTACTGCTTGGTCGCATGAGTAGGGGAGTTGAAGTGCCAATGGGGAATAGGAGTTACCACATGATTTTGAATAAGAATGTCATGAAATGCGCTTACGGTTCAACTTGCATGAGCATCGTAGGCTCTCAAATATCGGTAATCGGAAGAAAAAGTTCCGTTTTTTGATTTCCGACCGCCTGTATTCTCATCATCATAAAAGTTAACTGCTTGGTCGCATGAGTAGGGGACATGAAGTGCCAGTTGGCAATAGGAGCCACCACATGATTTCGAATAAGAACATCGTGAAACGCGCTTACGCTACTTGCATGAGCTTCGTAGACTCTTAAATATTGCTAATCTGAGGACGGAGTTCCGTTTTTTTTTTCAGACCGCCTTTATTGACACCATCATAAAAATTAACTACTTGGTCGCATGAGGGAGCTGGAGTGCCAGTGGGGACTAGGGGCCACCACATGATTTTAAATTAAAACACCGTGAAACGCGCTTACGCGTCACCTCTATCTGAAGAAGGAGTTCCGTTTTTGTTTTCTGACCGTCTATATTCTCAGCATCATAAAAGTTAACTGCTTGGTCGCATAAATAGGGTAGCTGAAGTGCCAATGGGGATAGGACCCACGACATGATTTCGAATAAGAACATCATGAAATGCGCTTACACTTTAACTTGCATGAGCATCGTAGGCTTTCAAATATCGCTAATCTGAAGAAGGAGTCTTGGTTTTGTTTTCTGACCGCCTATATTCTCACCATCATAAAAGTTAACTGCTTGGTCGCATGAATAGGGAAGCTGAAGTGCCAGTGGGAAATAGGAGCCACCACATGATTTCGAATAAGTCTCGCCATAAAACGCGCTTACCCTTCAACTTTCATGAGCATCGTAGGCTTTTAAATATCGCTTATCTGAAGGAGTTTCGTTTTTGTTTTCTAACTGCTTATATTATCACCATCATAAAAGTTAACTGCTTGGTCGCATAAGTAGGGGACACGAAGTGCCAGTTGGCAATAGGAGCCACCACATGATTTCGAATAAGAACATCGTGAAACGCGCTTATGCTACAACTTGCATGAGCTTCGTATACTCTTAAATATCGCTAATCTGAAGACGGAGTTCCGTTTTTTTTCTGACCGCCTTTATTGACACCATCATAAAAATTAACTACTTGGTCGCATGAGGGAGCTGGAGTGCCAGTGGGGACTAGGGGCCACCACATGATTTTCAATTAAAACACCGTGAAACGCGCTTACGCGTCACCTCTTTCTGAAAACGGAGTTCCGTTTTTGTTTTCTGACCGCCTATATTCTCACCATCATAAAAGTTACCTGCTTGGTCGCATGAATAGGGGAGCTGAAGTGCCAGTGGGGAATGGGAGCCACCACATGATTTCGAATAAGTCACGCCATGAAACTCGCTTACGCTTCAACTATCATGAGCATCGTAGGCTTTTAAATATCGCTTATCTGAAGGAATTTCGGTTTTGTTTTCTGACTGCCTATATTCTCACCATCATAAAAGTTAACTGCTTGGTCGCATGAGTAGGGGAGCTGAAGTGCTAGTGGGGAATAGGAGCCACCACGTGATTTCGAATAAGAACACCATAAAACTCGCTTACGCTTCAAATCGCATGAACATCGTAGGCTCTTAAATATCGCTAATCTAAAGAAAGAGTTCTGATTTTGTTTTCCGATAACTGCTAGGTCGCATGAGTAGCGGAGCTGAAGTGCTGGTGGGGAATAGGAGCACTACATGATTTCCAATTAAAACACCATGAAACGCGCTTACACTTCAACTTGCATAAGCATCGTAGGCTTTCAAATATCGCTAATGTGAAGAAGGAGTTCCGTTTTTGTTTTCTGACCGCCAATGGGAAATAGGACCCATACGCTTTACCTTGCATGAGCATGGTAGGCTCTCAAATATCGCTAATCTAAAAAAGGAGTCCCGTTTTTCTTTTTCAACCTCCTATATTCTCACCATTATAAAAGTTAACTGCTCGGTAGCATGAGGAAACTGTAGTGCCAATGGGGAATAGGAGCAACTACAGGATTTCGAATTACAACACTATGAAACGCGCTTACGCTACAACTTGTATGAGCATCGTCAGGCGCGGATCTACGGGGGGGGGGGGGGTGTAGGAAAAATTCCCCCCCAAACCCAAAATATATTTGTTTGAACACACAAAATACACCTTCTGGTCAGGCTCTAGGAAAATTCTCCACCACCGACTCGCCCTGGCCGATTCGCCGCCGACCCGATTTATCGCCGGCTAACTCGCAGCCGACCCTAACCCGTAGCCGCCGGGCCAAAATGACGCCGAGACACTTCGCCACCGCGTTGCATTACTGTAGTGTTTATTTTGTTTATTAAACTGTTTATATAAGCTTTTGTTTAAAACCTTCCACAGAGCCTTTTCAACTAATTCCCAAGGAGCTACAGATTTTATATTTGACAGAATTTTGGTGACAATGCAATTTAATATGTTTAACTACAAGAAATATTATTTAATTTTTTTTTTCGAACTTTATATTCTCAATAAGAAAAAGCAAAGAAATATTATTTAAAAAAGAAAATTCATGTTGTGCTCAGTAGAATTGGGAGAAATTTTTTATTATTAATGAACAACCATTTGCCATTTCTTACCTTTTTAAATGGTGGCCATGCAGAGTTTCTGAAAAAAAGAAAAAGATATTAAAAAGTCGTTTATTTAATGTGTTTTAGAAAATAACAAATAAAACTTTAACATATCCGCTATTTCGTGTCCATAAGCGCTGAGGCAATATTTAATATTCTTACATATCGCTCACTCAGATCGAAAGGGACACAACTCGAAATTTTGAGATCTTTTCTTGTTACAATAAGTTGATGTAGTTTATAACTCTCTAGACGTAAGGTAAAATGGTGTATTACCGGCCTAGTTAAGGAAGTTTTCGATTTACCCCCTTGGATTAGGGTAAAGAGTTCATACTTTTTTTAAATTTATTATTTTTTGCGGTAAACAGTGGGAATATCTGACAATTTCAACAAAAAAAAGTATAAACCTTTTTGTTTGTAGGTACCAAAAATATATTTTTCTTTAAAAAGGCATTTTTTTAATCTAACGCCGGCCTAAGTGAAATCTAATACGGCTTATTGTCAAATGTGGTTGGTCATGAAAAATAATTAAATTCGCTGAAATAGGTAAAAACTAAACACAAATAAATGTGCACATGAAAAACGTATAATTGTAAAATAGTGGTTAATTAGGTACAACAATTGTCCATTTCTTCAAACTCTATAAATAATTTTTTCTTTTAATAGGCTAAGGATATTACTGCACCTACATCATACTAAACAAGATTGGGTCATTTCCAATGGCTTCCAATTTTTTCCATTGCCTTTATGAAAGAGAATAGATTCATAATATTACTGCACGTACATCATACTAATCAAGATTGGGTCATTTCCAATGGTGATTTTTCCAATGATAATAATTTAATAGATAGGTAATTAGAAAAGTAGAAAATGTGTTATAGTCCATTTGGAACTATTACTGAACATCGCTTGCAAAGCCACTGACAGTCCTTTGATTCGCTTGACGGAAGCTTTGATGTAGAGCGTGAAAAATTTGCCATTCTCATCCATTTTCCTGGAAAAATGTTTTGTGTGAAAATTATGTTAAACAGACATTTATGAATTAATCTAAATCTAAAAAATTTTAAGAGCCGAAATTCTACGAGTTGTTGCTAAACATTCCTTAAGGGATGAAGTCAAATACCTTACCAAAAAAAAATGAAAATTGTGATAAAATGGCACCTGTTCATGTCACTTGACACTTCTGGACTGGCTCCTACTTTAACACGTGTCAGCATCCCCAATTTTATGTATTTATTCGATGGGCGAATAATAATCCTATAATAGACTGACCACGGTTATTAGAATTTTTTGCGCCAAATATTAATCAATCGGGAGCTAAGTTGATACACCGATTTAGGCTGGCATTACCGTGGCGGATCCAGAGGGGACCAGAGGGACCCGCCTCCCCCCCCCCCCTTGCCAGACATAAAAGTTATTTTCTAGTATAGCAGCATCACTTATTTGAAATTCGTCAGAAATTCTACTTAATTAATTAATAAATACATTTCACTCCTCAGATCTATCAAAATCCGCTAATAAAAAATATTTGCTGCCACTTTGGCGCTCCACCGCGCGGAAATCCTGGATCCGCCACTGGTAATCAACCATTTTATTTTAGTCGAAGTGAGTAAAAATTCAAATTACATGTAATAAAAATTTTTATTTAAAATTTTAAAATAACACAGCACCATTTGGGAAGCAGCAAGGGCTTTTTAAGATTTTCCAAAAATTGAATTTTTCGAGTGTGCGATATATCCAAAGCTCTTATTGGAAAATTTCTTTTAATAAAATTATTAAGAAGCTAATGAAATTTGGAATCTGAGGGCATGGCAGTGCCCGGTCAAGCTCACGGCGTAAACCGCTGTACAATGTTTTCTTAAAACATTTCAGCCCATATTTAACCTATCTAAAACTCTACTTCGTTAATATCGATAGGGTTAACATCCCCTACTGGTTTCATGGACTTCCATAAAGTTCCAAACGTCGAAATTACCACTCACTCACTCATGATTAAAATAATCCAAATTCTACTGTACTTCCAGACATGCTACAAAGCTGAAATTTGGCAGACCGATAGAAATTAAAATTCTAATTTACTCTTACTAAAGGGAACATTGCCCACCAAAAATTAAAAAACCTTAAAATTTTTAATAAGGCATTGCAAAAGTTTTAAACAATATTCTTTTTACGAAATACCATTTTCGCGTAATTTGCTTTTTTTACATGAAATGTTTTTGTTATAATTTCACTCCTTTTTTAAAGGATATGGATAATATTTACACTGCATAATATTTACACTGCAAAGTGTGTAGAAACTTTTTGGACCCGTATAACCGTCTTTCATAACAATTTTTGTGGTTATTTTTAAAAATAAAGAACAAAGTCAACTCGTTAAGTACTTTGTCGTACTATATTTAATAATATTTTCCATACCTTTGATTCTGTGCGGTGCTCCCTTTCGTCTCGCCGCTCCCTTCATGAATGATCACTTGATCTGCATTCACCTCCAAACACGTCTCCAAGTCCGTTTCTTCATATCCCAGAAGCTTATCCATCATTGGACTCCAAATTTGTGCACCTCCACCCAAAATCTCATCTATATTTGTATGTCTCGATATAAAACCCCCATTTTTTGATTTTTTAAAAAAGGAATTCGGGACATTATCATAAGGGCTAAGCCGACCTTCTTCGTCTTTTGGCATTTCCAATCCTTCTGGACTGGCTCTGTCTCCAAGAGGGATTTCATTATCGTCAGAATCATACCCGAGATGTTGACCTTCCTTATCTGCCTCATTATTCTGTAGCCACCAAGCCTTTTCATTAGATTCTTGTACTATAACATTACATTTTGGCTGAGATAAATTTTTTTCAGAATTTTTGGTATTATCAACAGCCTCAGAAACGTTTTCAGTACTGTTTAACCACCAAGCCCTTTCGCCGGAATCTATGTGCCTTATTTTGTACCGCTCTTGGTACTCTGATTCCATAATATTTTCAGGTCCTAAAGGTTTATTGTCATCATATGATTTTTCCTTCTCTTCCCACCAGTTAGACTCACTAGAGTCATTTCTTTTGTAAGCAGTATTATTCTCTTCATTTGAAACCCAGTTTGGATAAACTTGAACACCTTCAGGTGGTGTGGCATTTTCTTGCAACCACCAAGGGCTTTCACCGGAATCTACGGGGCGAATTTTTTTGCTAACTCTAGGAGAACTTGTATCGTTTTGTAAATTTTGCTGAGATTTATTTTGTGGAATGCTTTCAGTGTAGGTTTTGACACCTTCAGGAGGTTGTTTGGAATTATCCAACCACCAAGCGGTTTCGGCAGAATCTACATGTCGTAAATTTGGCTGTCCTAAGGTGTTTTGTTGCTCTGAAACCTCAGATTTCCACAATGGATAAGTTTGTACACCTTCTGGCACTTCCGAGTTTTCGTCTAACCACCAGGGTTTTTCACCAGAATCTACATGCCTCACTATGGGTCTTTTAACGCTGCTCTCTGGTCTATCAGGCATTATAAAATTTTCTTGAGGCTCTGGTGCCCAATCCGGATACGTTTGAACGCCTTCAGGCACCTCTGCACTTTCGTCCAACCACCAGGGTTTCTCTCCAGATTCGACGTGGTGAATCTTAGATTGTTGTTGTAACTGATTGAAAGGTTGAGGAGATTTTTGTGAGTCAGTAGGTTCCGAGTTCGTCTTACTTGCCCACCAAGCTTCTTTGGAACTGTTTGTCCTTAAGCTAATGGCTGAATCACTAATATGACAATTTTGCATATTCTGCAAAACAAGATTTGAGTCATTTTCAACAAATGTTTGTCTTGCATCATTTGTATCGGTGTATTTCATGTTTGCCGGTTCACTCATTTGCTGAAATCGACTTCCCTCACTACTATTCTCAGTTTGAGAATTCGCAGAGTTCTCGTTCCACCATGGTGTATTGCCAGTTGACTCTACTCTGTTTAAAATAATTGTGGCTTGCTTGGGTTCCGATTTGGTACTTTGTAACTGAGAGAAACTGTTTCTGTCGCTTGAAGGATTACTGGAACTTGGATCTAAAATCCAGACTACTTTTTCGTGTGGTTCTCCTGTTTCAGATATTTGATCTGGGCTTGGTTCTACAAAATTATCAACAACTTGTGATTGTCTATTGTTCTTAAACAAATTTGTAACAGGTGCTAAAGCTCGCATAAGGAATGACTTTGCTTCCACTTCATTCTTGTTTGAATCAATTTTAAGCTTTGGACTGTAAGGTTTTTGATCCGAATCATCTGCTGAACTAAGAGCCACTGATATTCTTGATAAATTACTGCTTTTAGTATTTTCTTTTTTACTTCTAAAATCATCTTCGCTGCTACTTAAGCCAGTACTAACATCTGTACTTGGTGATCTCCTTGCTTGTGAAAGTTTTTGTGGTAATCTTGAAGATGAATTACTACTTTTGACAAATGAGTTGCAAGTTGCTAAATTTTCAGAAACGTCAGTGGCGTCTGGATCTACTATATCTGAATCTACGGAACTCGCTGAAGTACTTCTTCTTCCTAACTTCTATTTGGAACTATCTATATTTATATTTATAACAGATTTTCTAAAATCTTTGTTGAGATTATTCAGGGAATGTAGAGTGCTTTGTTTCGGCGAAGACTCGCTCTTTGGAATTTGAGGTGGCAATTGTTTCTTATCAGTCAATTGTTTCGGTTGAACCAGTTTGGATTTGGCTGTTCCCGAACTCTTTTTGGATTCTTTTTCTTTATCAGATTTGGAAGATACAATACTTTTTGTGGAACTAGTCCTCGATAAACTTTTGGGACTCTCACATGAATCTTGTTTTGCAAGCGAACATTTTTTCACACTTGGACTAGAGAATTTCATATCTAGAAATGAAGACCATGGAGCAGCACTAATTCTAGACGCTCCCACAAATCTTGATGATCTGGTAGAATCATCAAGTCTATCTGACTGTATTTCTTTATCAACCATTTTAGAAAAATCTGTCTTTGATCTGGTTATTTCTTTTTGAATGGTTTTAGCAATATCTATTCGTCTACTTCTGAGAAAACTAGTTTTGGTTTCTCCTAAAGTTGGTGAAGTACTTCTAGTTACCACCGTTAAAGTTTCCATTTCTATTTCTTTTGGGGTTTCTAAAGATAAAGGTTGTGGTTCTGGCGAGAGACTAGGTCGTATCTTTGGTATATCTTCCGGTGCCAAGGAAGAGCATCTACTTGTCGGCCTGCTTATCCGTTCCTGCTCTTTTTCTGCTTGAATAACACCTAATAGTTCCCTGTTTTTTCGACTAACCTCATTGCTTCTAACATTGGAGGGTCTGGCATATGCAGTGAAACTTTTAACCACGGAATTTTTAGGCAAAAATCTGCTGCTAAGGTATTTTTGAGAGCCATTTGAAGAGAGGTCTTCTTTTGAGGCATTTTTATTTGAAATTGAGTTGTATTTAGACGAGGAACTAGTAGAATCTTCTTTACTAGAGACTGTTGGTGATCTAGAGCCAAATTTATTGGATGAAGCTACTCCATATTTTGTAGCATCATTTCTGTTTCCAACAAATTTTGGTAAGTTACTTGTTGACGAAGCTGGCGACAAAGTATTTTCCCTACTAACGCTCTTTGTATAGGATCTAGGATATAGTCTATTGGAGTTAATATAACCGCTACCAGATGATGTGTTGGTTTTCTCGGATCTTTCTCCAGAGGGGCTGGGGTCTCTTGAGCGAGTAGCTGAGGTTCGAGTGAGAGGTGATTTGTAGGAAATGGGTGGATGACAGCGATCTGTGCTAGGGCTCGGTTTGGCAAAACGGCTTGCAGAGGATCCTGCAAAAAATAAGATATGATTATTTGTTGTGTTTTTGAAAGAATAGTGAATCTAGATGACATATTTTCAACTTTAAAAAAATAAAAACAATTTTTTATAATATTTTACTTTCTTTTCGCCAATGACAGAAAATTGTATTTTATTTTATTTGCTCCGATCCATGACGATAAGTAATTTGACATCCGAATATTTTAACCAATATCTACTGCGCTTAATTAAGAGATATGTAGTTGCAAAAGTTGAAGGATTAATCCTAAACCACTAGAAAATGGTATCTGATAAAAAAAATGAGTCTTGCAAAGATTTAAAAGAAACAGACTTGCGGAATTAAACATTAGTCCATACAACTGAATCTTTTTGTTCTGAATTTAAAAATATATTGATGGTTGAAAGGCAAAAGGTCATAAGCAACACATTATTTGAAATAGAGTTTTAAGCGACAAAGTTTTTTTTTCTGCTGCTTAAGTCAAATGAAAAAAGAATGGATCCTGTTTTTTTTTAAACTAAGCGACAAAATATAAACAGAATTTTGAACAATGGTATTTGGACTATTCGACAAAATGAATAAATGTTGGTTACCTTGATTTACCTTTCCATTTATTTTTCAAAATTGGTAGTTATTTTATTATTCCATAAGCTAATTCTTATGCTCATGTCGCTTGAGCTACGTCTCTTTGCAGGTTTGAGCTACCAACGTGGGGCTTATCTTATTTTACCTAGACCAATAGCAATATCCAAACAAAAATACGAAGATCTTCATAAACTATGCAAAAATAATGTAATACCACCAATTTTTCATCACGACTATATTAATCTTCCTACGGGAACTTACATGAAAGACACTCTTCCCGATACTGATATAGAAGACGAATTCGAGTAAATTATTATTATAATTATTATTAAAGATTATAAATTAAAGCTGTTATTTTTGTAAACTTTCATTGTATTTACATTACCTTAAAGATTTACAAAAAATAGAAAATAATTTAAGTTATCCACCACTACCATTATTCAGTAGTTAGGCGATTGAAATATTTAACCTACGAACCTGCAATCAAAGCTGGGGTTTAAAACATTTTTGCTGATAACCAATAATTAATGCCAAAATGGTTGAAGTGTTTTGTCTGAATGATTACATTCAATGATAGGAGGTTAACACATTTTGAGTGATAACCAGTGAATAATGTAATAGTGGTTAAGACCTTTTACCACAATGTAATTTGATCGCCAAATTGCTTAAGCGGCGGTAGCTTTGTCATGAGTTCTACTTTTTCATGTTCTGAATTGCTAATACATTTAATAAACCCAAAGTTGTATTATACCGGTTTTTATGTTTGGGAAAATAGATGATAAACTATTGAAAAAAAAAATGTTTTTTTTTATACTTTAAGTGGCCTGCTGTAAAGTTTGAAAACTGTCGCTTATAACCTTTCGATATGATATGTTAACATTTGGTTTGGTCGTTATCGAAATAAATATCCTGAATTTATAAAAATATATTTTGAATTTAATATACCTATAGGGGTTTTTTGTTTGAAACTCGTAGACAATGATTGTGTAAAAAAAAATCGGACTTCCATTGTCTTTATTTATTTTAAATACGACGTTTCGGTTAGTAAGTATCTTTAAACAGTTTACACTTGAAAACGGTTAAAGATACTTACTAACCGAAACGTCGTGTTAAAAATAAATAAAGACAATGGAAGCTCAAAATTTTGTTTCTATACCTATAGGGGGTTTTATACCTTGGCGACACTCATTTGATGCTATTTTATATATACAAAAACACTCTATATAGTTCAGGCCTTACATCCGAGATTCAAGCGATATGCTGCGTTTAATGACAGAAGCAACACACTTGGTATGGATAGACATAAGACTCGCCTGAAAGGGAACCATCCCCCCCAACCATGGCAGCGGGGTGGTCCCCCCTTTAAACGTTTTTTTTAAATAGTTTTTTTTCTAATAGCTCGAAAACAGTAATTTTTTCCAAAAATCTTCTGGAGATCATTTTTCAAGCGGATACAATTTTTATTTTAACGATGTACCTTAGTACCCTCTCTACGGCAGTAGTGCACGTTTTATTAGCGTACGAAAAAAGGAAAAATTTTATATTTTTTTTATATTTTTTTGTGTTTTTTTTATCCTTGACACTATTTTTTCTCAAAAAAATATTTTTAGTTAAAAGCCCATTGTATACAGTTCGATACTTATTAAGCTAGACATATTTTTTTAAATAGCAAAAATGTTGAACATTCATTTTTGCAACAAGTAAATAAAAATAAAAGTTAGTAATAACTTAAAACTGACTTTTTACAGTTGACCTTCTTTAAAGTGGTGGTGGAGGGCATCCTCCCTCTCACCCCCCTCAAAAGTGCTCTCTTAAACTTCAAACTTAGCAAAAAACAGCTAAGTAATAATTATTGAAGCTGATGAAAAGTACTCTCAAACGATGTACAACACGCCCCCTTACATCAGTGGCGCACCTTATATAGGTATTTAAATAAATGAGAGGTGTAAAAAAACTTTTTTTTAATTTTTCTCAATTTTACTGTCCCACATGTCTGGTTTTAAAACTAATTTTTAAAGCCGAAGAAATTTTCTTCTCAACTATGTACATATACCCAAAAATGTTCAAATTATATATATTAAGTAATACAAAATGTCAAAAAAACATTTAGGAGGGGGAATAACCCCCCTCACTAAGAGTGGGCGGATGGTTCCCCCTCGTTGTATTTTCGCAGAGTATACTGCATATTCATACCAAGTGTGTTGCTTCTCCTATTGAACGCAGTGTGTGTATTAGTACTGTTCCAACATGGTTGTCTGAAATGAAGATTCAAGTGTATACCAAATTTGACCATTTTTGGTGCGTCTATGCTAGATCTACCGCTGCTTTGAGGGAGGAGTGATACACATCGTTGGAAGAGAAATTTCTTCAGCTTTAAAAATAAGTTTTAAAACCAGACATGTAGGACAATAAAATTAAAGAAAATTAAAAAAATATTGTTTTTTCCACACCTCTTATTTATTTAAATGCCTATAAAAGGTGCGCCACTGATGTAAGGGGGGCGTGTTATATATCGTTAGAGGGGACTTTTAGTCAGCCTCAAAACCTATTATTTAGTTGTTTTTGGGCAAGTTAAAAGTTTTTAAATAATTAGAAAAATACTGTAAAAGATCACTTTTGAGGGGGGTGCCCCCTCCCCTCAACTTAAATGAATTCAACTTTACCTTGAGTATTATTTACTGAGTTACAAAAATTAATGTTCAAAACTTTTGTTTGAATTGAGGATTTCTACAAACACATTTATTTTTATTTCAAGTTATGTCTAACTTAATAAATATTTAACTGTATATAATGGGTTTTTGAAAAAAACAATGCCACAAGAAAAATAAAAAAAACATATTTGAAACATTTTCCTCTTTTTTCGTAGGCCTATGGAATGTGCACCACTGCCTTTAGAGGGTACTAAGGGAGTTATTAGCAAAAAACCGTCAAAAAGCAGGTTTAAGGGGGGAACCACCCCCTGCCAGGGTTGGGAGGGTGGTTCCCTTTCGTAAAATGTTCGGAAGAGTCTTATGTCTATCCATACCAAGTGTGTTGCTTCTATCATTAAACGCAGTATCGGACCCCTTAGGGCCTAAATTAACACATGACTTTTCGAAACACCCTATAGAATAAAGTTTGAATGCTTACCTGGTGTTAAATTACTGGTATAAGCACCGCCATATTTGCTAGCTATTCTCGAAGATGTGGACTTTTCTGGAATCTTTTTGTTTGATGATGAATCCGACCGAGGTGATCCGAAAGTGGGGTCATACTGAAAAATAAAAGGTTAAAAGTTTAAATAAAATTGTCTGTAATAGCATGAAGTTCAAATGTGTAACCATGACGACATTAAAAGCATAAAAGTTATGTTTTATGTTACGATGTACTTAATCGTTTTGGAAAAAATATTCTGCCAAAAAATTTTTTGTAATATCTTTTAAATATAGAAATATGATAATTACTTTTTAAAATTGAAAGGGTTCGCAAGTATACAAAGTTTTACATCAAGAACGAAGGGAGTAAAGAGATGCATTTTTGTTTTATTAGGATGCGTACTTATATAGTTAAGGAAAGATTTCGGAAAATCCACTTTCTTGAAGCATTTTATATTACTTTTTGGCACATGGTCAATTCAGTCTATTTTGACCCCGCTGAATCCGAATATCCCTGTTGCCACCTCGAAATGTTGACAGGGGCTGAGAAATTCAAAATGGCGGCCAACATGGCGGCGAAATTTTAACTTGCAGCTGTAAAGCTCAAATTGACACAGGTGTACATTCAAAATATATATTTATATAACTTAAAAATAATATCATAACAGTTTTTTAATGGCTGCAAAAACCTCTAAAAAACCTAAAATTTTAGATTTTTCAAATTTTCTTCAAAAATAAGAAAAAAATTTGTCATATTCTTTATTGTAGATAGTAGTTTAATGGAGTTAGACTTATAACAAACTCATCAGCGGCGTTCATTAATTGAAGTAATTTAAAAAACTTGAAAAAATACCCATGTTTTTTCCAAGATTTATTCGATTTTTTTAAAAACTTATGTATACAGGAAAACATGTGTTATATTTTATTATAGTCAATAAAATTTCCCTTAAAATGATGTATAAGTTGACTGGATTGGTTTTATAATTAAAACTTTAGGGGCATACGTAAATTAAATAAATTAAAAAAAAAACAGAAAATAAACCATTTTTGTTACAACTATTATCTAATTTTCTAATATGAAAAAATATAGAATATACTTTAATATAGACATGGAAATTCCCTTTTTAATAATGTGAAATTCGGTGGGGTTTGACTTATAACAAACTCTCCAGCAACGTCCGTAAATCGGGGTGATTTAAAAAAATCATTAAAAAAAAACATGTTTTTTACACGTTTTATTCAATGTTTTTAAAACTTTTTTATCAAACAATGTGTTCCATACTTCGTCATAGGCAATAAAATTCCCTTTCAAACGATGTACAACAAAATGAAAGTTATTTTAAAGTTATCGCTCCAATGGTGTCCTTCATTTAAAGTAACAATGTAAAATCACCAACTAATCATTTTTTCTACAGGTTTTATTCAATTTTCTTCAAACCTAAGCTGCTTACGACAAAATGTCTTCTTAACTTTTCGGTGGATAATAAAATATCCTTTTAAACGGCGTATCACAAAATGTGATAGAGAATATGACTAACTCTCTTGGGACAAAAAACTTTTTTGTAAAATTTTCTTACAAACGAAGGTCTATAGGATAGAATTCGTTAAAAAGTATTTTTTTTCCTAAAAAGCTTATTTTTTTAAAAAAATTAATAAAATATGTAACAAAAATTGATTGATTATTTTGGTTATTTTTGAAAATGTATTTTTATAAGTACGCCCCTGGAGAATTTCCGGTTACATAAACTCCACATTGTATTAAAGCTTTAAAAGGTATTTTATACTTTCTACAATAAAGTATAATAAGGTACATGCGGGGAATAACGCCCATCTAATATATATCCTGAGATAACTTAAATTTATTTGAAGCTAAACAGACAGACTAAGTTAAATATTAATCTTTATTTGTATCCAGACATAAGCTCAAGAACAATAATGGTAGAAGGTAAACAAAAAGTAAAAAACACTTAATTTAAAAAACAAAGTGTACGGGCGTTATTTGACACACCTGTGTGTAATTCCGCCACATAAAAAACATAAGTTTATAACGAAAATATTTCACGCTTGTGAGATTCTATATGTTTATTTAACCCTTATACATGGATAAAATAAAATAAGTACTCTAAAATAACAAAAAATCACTGCGGGCGTTATTATCCTAACACAATTTTATTGTCTTTCTAAGCTAGTCGACGCAATATGGGCATTCAAAGGTCCATCTCCGTTAGACCGAGACATTCTTCGTGGTACCACAGTTTACACTGAACACATTGGACCATATCCATTATCGTGGAGTTCTTGCAAGCCGGGCAGTACCAATCGTCTTTGTTTGCAGTTGAATTTTCAGAGTTGTTACAGGATTTTGACGTGAAAGGTAGATCGTCTTCTCTTCTAAATATGTCTCTCGTTACTTTCTGGGCTTTGTAATTTATTGCTTTTTTTCGAGGTTTGGTATTAGCGACAGCAGCTTGTTTTGTTGCGGGTGTGGGTAATAGATTTTGAAACGATACGTCATGTTTGTGGGTCAATTTTAATGCTAGCTGACTTAACGGCAACTCATCGTCACAATCCCAGGAATTATTGTTGTCATCAGCATTTAACAAATCTTCTTTGTTGTTCATTTCACCTACTAGCTTAGCTGTAATAATTGATGGGGCGAATGCAGTATCTGGGATAGCTTCCGAGTTAAATGGGTAAAGTCCCACAGCCCTGAAGCCATTCACAATGTTTGAATGGGTCATACATTTTGACCAAACCTTAGTTAGTATTGTGTTAAAACTGGTTTTATTGATCTTTCTTTCTATATGTTCAGCTTGGTATTGCAGCAGCTCTACATCCCAATGATGTTCAAACGATCTGTAAACCGACTTGTCAAGTGGTTGGAGCTCATGAGTGGTATTTGAGGGCAGACAATATAGCACAATATCGTTCTCGTCAGCAGCATCACAAATTTCCAGGTCAAGATGGCACGATGCTCCATCGAACACCAAAAGAACTTTGCCAGGAGGTTTGAACTTCGCCAAATGTTTAATGAAATCAACGAAAAGGTTCTTATTCATGAATCCCTTTAGTGCCATTTTAATAACGCTTCCTGGTGGCAAATTGTCAGTGTATTCCGGTTTAAGCCTTTTACCTTTAAAAATTATCATAGGGGGTATAGCTGTACCAATAGCGGATACGCAACCAACTACTATAACGCTTTCAGCATGTTCGTTAGCTGTAAAATGCACACGTTTCGTAAGTAAAGTAAGGCGACATCCTTTCTCGTCCATGTTAAAAATTTTAGCAGGGCTTTGCTTCAAATCCATTTCATCTAGCAGCTGGCCAAGTTTTTTGAAATGGTCGTCTACTATAAACATATTGAGTTTTTGTGCTCTTGCCTGATTCATGAACTGAGCTTTTCTCTTGGAGATTTGAGGATTTCTTTTCAAAAACGTTCGCATCCAATCCCTACCAGCCATTTGCTTCTGGTCATTAAAATTGTTCTTTATATTATTCATCTTGCAGAACCTAAATACATTGTGTCTCAACATCTTCATTGTAAGTGGAACTCCAATTTCAGCCAGACGTATAATTCTTCTCACAAGATCTTATCAAGCCATTCATTATTGGAAATGAAATTCTGTTTTACACAAAACCTATTGTTGCAATTTTCGATAAAAAGGCATCTCTTTCAAGAAAATTGAATAAAACTGAAAAAAAAAACAGGTTTTTCGGGGTTTGGGGGGATTTTCTCCCTCCCTGTCGATATTTTGGTCGGATTCAGCGGGGTCAAATTAGGGGGAAATGATCTGTTGCCAAAAAGTAATATGATTTGGTTATAGACCGAAAACGGAAAGCCTTTTCAAAATTTTTTACACTAACACATAGTGAATAAATGCAAAATAATTTAGGAAAATATATCGGCAGCAAAGGCCAAGACGCTAAAATGTTATATATTCAAAACATTTTGTACTAAGAAAAAATAGAAAATTAAAATCTAAAAAAAATAATTATTTTGCATGACCCTGTACAGACACATATGTGACATTACTGGTATGTACAAGGACATATTTGTTTAATGTTTGAAATAGTCTGGAATTTGACATTCAAAATCAGAACAAGAATAAAAAGCATTGAACAGGATAGGGTATTAATAGCGTGACAGTGTTATGTCTTTAAGACAAATAATACCGTCGGGAATAAACATGGAATTGAAGTGACGATAGGTCAATATCATTTAGCAAATAAATGTTTAGATTCGGGAGCATTGGCGTAGCTAGGGGGGGCTAGCCCCCCCTGAAGTCCCTCAGGCCCCCCCTAAGATATTTTAGGCCTCCCCTACCGACTACTTTTCTATTATTATTCGGGAAATATTCAAATAAAATAGGTGCATTAAAATTTAAAATCATTCAGATAATGTTTACATTTCAGGAAAAAGCCCTTGTCTTGCGGAATTAGGCTTTTTCTCTTTAAATTATCAGTAACTTTTCTGCACTTATGCAATTTCCCGAAAATATTTTTAAAATTTAAACATAATTATGCATATTGAATATTTCATACATATTGGCGACATCTTGTAAAATATTATAGAAGTGTAAGTTAAATTTCGCATTTAATAAAGACAGCGACCTTTGCCCCTCTGTTTCCGAAATCGGGTTGTAGATGTCGTAAGGTTATAAAAGAACTGTTTTTCTAAAATAAATATAATAATCTTTTTAGTTTTTTTGAGGTTAGCGTTTAGTGTCTTATGGAAATTTTCCAATTTTGGTGACAATTTCATAACCATTTTCATATTAAGTTTTCCCACGTCGTTAAATGGAATAAATTCGTCGAGCAATACCGGGAAATTTTTAATATTAATACTTCTGCTCTAAGAGCAGAAATGACCGTTTTAAAGAATTTTATTTTTCGGTTAAATCAAACTGTTGGTCATGATTCTATCAAACAACATATAGCAGAAAACACCTATCCAAACCTCTACCAACTTTTTAAAGTTGCGAGTATTCTTCCAATTTGAAGTGCAACTTGCGAGAGGTCTTTCTCTGCCATGAGGAGAGTTTTTAATTGGCTTAGAACAACTATGACTCAAGAGAGACACTCAGGGTTGTCATTGTTATTCATAGAAAAAGATGTTGAGGTCGACTTAGACAGCGTGGTAGACGCTTTCAGTCAGCGACGTAGAAAACTTTCTTTGTAGAATTGCTGAATCACATACTTCCTGTGTATACATATAAATAAGTTGGTAAATGTATTATTAAATTTGTTATATTAAAATATTAGAACATTTAATGCGCGTATTTTTTTTTATTCATTGCACACTTTGCACGACTCTTTAAAACCTATGTTTGCTTTTTGTTCAAGATAGACCGGGGCCACGGCCCCCCCTGAAAAGCAAGGCTAGCTACGCCAATGAACGGGAGTCAGTCAGAACACCATATTATAAATCACTAAAAATGTTGGATCTGGCACAATGTTTCGATTAATTTAGTTACCTAAAAGTATCTCCTCTTTGTGCATTTGATGTTCTTCACCTTAAAGGTTGACGTCCAGGCACTTATTACCCCAGATGTCATTGTCGGCTAGCTTAGAAATAATAGAGGTGGTTTTATAATTTGAAAAAAGGTTTAAAAAAATCATGAATTCATGATTTTTTGCATCAACTGCGGAATTAGAGCGAATTATGAATGTCTTAATGCAGAATATTCTGAATATGTTTGTAAGACGTGTTAATTATAATATCCAGTGTTTCTGAATTATTTTAATAAATGGTGCACTTTTTCATTCAGAAAATACTACTAAATTTAATTTGTTCTTATTAATCTCTTATGTCTATAAAAGATCTTTATATAACTAAAGGATCCCGCCCGGAGCTTATGGGCGGTGGCTTTCGGTTGGATTTCTTTTAAATTGCAGTATGTTGTAAATCTTGATGCCCCGATAAAAAGCTATCCTTGCCCCATCGTCCTCCGACCTATGGTTTTTAAGATACAGGGGTTCAAAGTTTCAGCTTTTGTGCATTTTTCACAAAAAACTATTTCCAGTCATTTCTACCTTTTCAGAAAAATGATTATAGTTTTTTATATATCAGACGTTAGGTCACAAGTGTAGCTTAATATCCAAACTAAAAAATTGGACCTATTAACAGTTATTTACATTCAGCGGCGCAGTCGGATCCAGGGCGGGGCACTAGGGGCACTTGCCCCCCCCCTCCTGAGAATTTTTTGAATATACAAAAAATGAGTAAAAAGTAACGTTTTTGCTAATAAAAATTCAAAATTTTTGCTTGCGGCGCATGAAAGTGTCTATTGTTATTATCATCGAAATTACAACCACTTTTATTAATAAATTATCCTGAATTTGTAGCCGTTTTTTACCAACAGAGAATGTCACCTAAAGTGCCGCCCCCCCCCCCAGAAGCACCTCGGGATCCGCCCTTGCAGTGGCGTTCCGAACATAAAAATTATTAAAAAATATTTAATCAAAAAACAATGCTTTACACAATTAACTATAAAAAAACGGTGGATTTTTTTATAGTTAGTTTTTTCCTGCTTTTTAGAAAACTCCCAAAAAAAGTTATTATGGTTATGTATATAGGTTAAAAATAAGTTGTTCAAGAATTTACAAATCGCAGTAAACCTATATGCTTTTTAGGATTTAAATGTTTTTTTTAGAAATGCACAATACTTTCGCTTTTATTTTAAGGAGAATGTTTAAACAAATATAATTATGAGGTTTATGAAATGATTTTTGTTGATCACAGTACTTTTTTAATCATTTATTCATTCAATGTCGTGCAATTTACCAAGACAAATGTTTGAAATATTGAAATCCTAACTTCTTTTGACGTTGACTTTTTTTGAGCCATTAAAAGCAAAATAAAAAAGTTTAACAACATGATCTGTCAATTTGACATTTGCACTTAAAGGAGGGTTCATCTGTGATTAAACAATTTTTTTCAACAACTTATTGCACACGAGCGTTAAAGCGTGCAGATTTTTTCTGTTATGCTAGAGCCAAAAATTAATTGTACACATTTCATAATTGGAGTATGCATACAAGTGTATATAAGGGAGAGCCTGGAAGTCACCCCCCGAAGCTAAGATTTTTTTAGATATTTTTCCAAAACCTAAATAACCGATCTTTAACATATATGCATACCCTGGTTTCTTTGGGAGCTTTCTAAAAAACAGGAAAAAACAAAAAAAATTCCACCGTTTCTTTTTTTTTTAATAGTCAATTCTGTAATGCATCGTTTTTTTAATAAATATATTTTAATAATTTTTATGTTCGGAACGCCACTGAATGTAGCGGACTATTAATAGGTCCAATTTTTTTGCTTGGTTATGAAGACTTTTGACCTAACGTTTGATATATAACAAACGATAATATCATTTTGCAGAATAGGTGGAAATGACTTGAAATAGTTTTTGTGAAAAATGCACAAAAGCTAAAAACTGAAACTTTGAACCCCTGTATCTTAGAAACCATAGGTCGGACGACGATGGGGCATTGACAACTTTTTATCAGTGCATCAAGGTCTACAACATACTTAAATATAAAAGAAATCCAACCGAAAGTCACCGCCCATAAGCTCCGGGCGGGATCCTTTAACTAAAAGCCTTAATTATCATTTTTAGAATAATATTTTCTTACGTCAGGTAATGTTAGTTTCATTAGTTTCCTTTTATATTGAAATATGTCATCATAACTCTAATTTGGATCACACTCAATGTTAAAATTGTTGAAATTGCATTCGCAAGCCGATATTTATTTTATTTGGCAACTTAAACTCATTTATTACATATTGAACCTTGTATAAATAGAATCAGCCCATACATACATGTTCCAGATCCAAGCCTTTCCTAAATAGTTGGTTTTTATTAATTTTTTAAATAAAAACACCTCGCTTAGTAGCATTACACTTAAGAATTGAATATTCGCAATATATGCAGTAATTGTCGCAAATTTTGTTGTGAAAGAAAAAAAAATGTGAGTGAGTTTGTAGAAAATTTTAAGAAAAAGCTGCTTAAAGTATATTTTCCCACATAGCACAATCACGTGTTTAACACGTAAGAAAGGCGTGAGAAAAAAAAACGTTGATTTTAAAAGCTGCTAGAAAAAAACGTTTATTTCATATATGAAAACAAGTTTCATAGGTCATTCATTAACGTTATAAAAAATACCGTTGCTAAAAACTGCGTTTTAATAACGTCTTTATCAAATTAAAACAGCAATGTTTTTACGTTAGTTTCAAGTGATTTTTATCAACGTTAAAATCAGATTAGATTTCACGCCTTTTCTCCACGAATTTTAAAAAGCGACTTGCATGGCTTTTTTACCGTATATTTTTGAGATTTTTCTCATCGCCACCTATAGTCGGGATTTTTCACTTTGACGAAATCTATCAGGCAGTGCTTTGGCCTCTAAACCCCAAAAACCTGTTAAGGGACTGATCCCTGATCCACGATCACGACGCATCTGTTATTAACCTGATAAAGACACATTAATATTCTGTGAAAGTGTTTATCTTTAAAATTGTCTTGAAGTGCTGTAGTCTTAAACTAGTGAACTTTTATAACTTCCTTTCGCGTCTCTTTTAAGTTAAAAAAATGTTTGGGAAGTCTTAATCTAGTGGCGTTTTAGAAAATGTTGTGGAAGACTTTTCAAGGGCGAGTTGGTACATGAAAATAACGAGGGTAAAAAACACGTTATATACACAGCACCAGAAACTTCAGCAAAAAGTACTATTTTATAGCTTGATTTCTCCTTGTTTTTAAGTTATCTTTAAGCATGTAGATTTAACAAAATAAATATTACATGGTATGAGGTTGTTTTCAAGTAAAAAAAACTGTTATTTTTGTTCACGTGAATTTAACGTTGATGTGATTTTTGTGCTATGTGGGTTACCTTCCTAGCCCGCATAGCAATGGCTGGAGAAGGTATTATTTTTGAAAAAAATTTTTAGATAACGCCGAAAATGTGTTATTTGAGTGTATTTTGACCTATCCTAGCAAAATCGTCGTGTGTGTGTGTATTATTTATGTCCGTAACACGATAGCTTCTAAACCGCTGAACCGATTTTCATAAAATTTTTAGGTAAAATAGTGCTCGACACTCTTACGAGCTGGTTAAATTTTGATCAAAATCAATTCATGTTAATGACAGTTTTTTGACAATTAAAAACCTAAAAAAATGCTAACGTTTTAACGGAGCATCGTATCATTATACGGTTCTCGCAATATAGTAGGCCACATTTTGCTCAATAATTTATATAAAACTTCTTAAGAGCTTTAGTTTCTGAGATATTTACAAAAACCTGTTTTCAAGGCTGATATAATATCATGGCTTCACTTGAAGTGTGCTAATAGGCTAGGAAGGTATCAGATCCGTCAGGGATCCATTTATTTGTATTTGGCATGGTAGCACAAAGCTCAATGTTTCTTCGGGTTTCCCCGATTTTTCGGCTTCAGAATTCAAGATGGCGGCTGCCAAAGCTAAGAACAAAATGAATTCCCTGTTTTAGGAGAAATGTAATTAATTTTGATGGATTTAGTAAAAACAACAGTATTTTTTTGATTTATGGTAAAATATTTTACCAAAAATTTAATTTTATATTACTCTAAGTTAGTTTTAAATTACAATGTTTGAAAAAAATACGATTCATTTACTTTTTAAAGATGGCAGCGGAAAAAGTAGAGAAAAAACAAACAAAACACAACTCTTAATCAAAATTGGTTTTTTTTGTAAAAAAAAATTGCTTTATAGGTTATGAAGGTCTTCTATGTTTGACATATTAGGCGCCATATCCTTGTATCGACTGGGCGTTCCATAAGTTTAAAGAATTGTCATTAGCTATGATAATATGAGGTGTCAAAAATAAATATCGCATAAAAATGAAAAGAATTTTTTTTTCAAATATAACAGCCATTTTTATTTAATTATATTTTAAATTAGGTAGGTTCAGCTTATTGTAAATCCATCAAAATTAATTTTATTTCTCCTAAAACAAGGAAATTCATTTTTTTCTTAACTTTGGCAGCCGCCCTCTTGGATTCTAAATCCCGAAAATCGAGGATCCTCTAATGAAATTTTAGTTTTCTGTCATAGGTACTACTATATCAAATATAAAAAAATATAACCTTTTTGCAACTTCGTTTTACCCAACTGCAGCACGGCGAAAGGAAGGGTGATGTTTTTCGATTGTTGTATGTAAGTAAATATGTATGTTTGTGTCACCCTAGAGGTTAACGGCTGAACCGATTTTGACAAAAAAGGTGTCGTTGAATTGCTACTGATCCCGATACTGCTATAGGCTATATTTTTTTAAACAGGAATCAACATAGCGGTCTTTAGACGCTTTCAGATTTTTTTCCAGATTTTTTTCCAACACCATTTCACTAGTTCTCCCCCCCGCCTCTCCCTCTCTCCACCTCGCCATCCTTACTAGTAATAGTTATAGCTATAACTTTCACAAATATAAAGCGATTTCAAAAGTTCTTTCTGCACACGCTTGAAGACTTTTTTCCAACATTATTTTACTAGTTTCTTCCTTCCTCTCTTCTCCCCTCCCTCCTTATTAGTAATAGTTGTAGCTATACCTTTCACAAATATAGAGCGATTTTAAAAATTCTTTCTGCACACGCTTTAAGATTTTTTTCGACACCATTTTACTAGTTCCCTCCTCCCGCTCTCCTTCCCCACCTTCATTTAATGGAAGGTAACACTGTTCACGTCCGTAGAAAATGTACACGTACTTTTTGGGTAAAGCTAAATGAATTGTAAATGCATAGTGCTTTTTTTTAAAGCTGAATAAGAATTAAACCTAAAAGTTGGAAATAAAAAAATATTTAAATAAAAAAAACACCCAACTGCTAAATTTACTTGTAACTACTAGTCGCAGTTGGGTACAAAATTACCCAATAACCTGATTCATGCAAATACAAAACTGTATAATTTCGTGCGCTTTCGAAAAAATCAAAACTCAAAGTTGAAGCATGTCGTACATTATAGGTATACCTATCAATTTTGTACTCAACTGCGACTAGTACTTTAAGTAAATTTAGCAGTTGGGTGTTTTTTTTATTTAAAATTTTTTTTGCAGCTCCTTTTACAAATTTACTAAACTATTGCCTATAAAGAAGTAATCTATGCAATAATTGTCGTAAATTTGTCGCGAGAGAAAAAAAATTGTCGGGCCCCCCTTTCTCCCAGAAACGGGTAATAGTGCTGAGTTGGCTACCGTGACAATGCCAAAATAAATAACATATTGCTCATTGCTTCACAGCAATACTAAAACGTGCATGCCTAATGGATACTTGGTTTATCGAATTCAAATGTATTTTTAGTGAAAATAACCCATAAAACCTAAAATTAACTAGCTTTTAAGCCGGATTTTATTTCTTGTTCGTAAAACAAATTAATTAATGAGAGAACTAGATTCATGTAGTATGTAAAAATGTCTTGATTTTAGACGGTTTTATTCATTTTTATAATGTAGGAGATACTGGCTGCATTTAGAAGATTTAGGGTTAATAGTCTTAAGGCCTGAACGCTTAGTCTTAAGCAAAATTTTCACTTTTACGGGTAAACTTGGAATACTGTCACCACCAACATATTAAAATGCCATTATCTGGTAAAATATGCAACCACTATCATATAAACCCACCGGTGGTTCTACGGGGGGGGGGAGGGGGAGTTGGAGTACTGGGTGTACTTACCCCCCCCAGAGCCTGAAAATATATTAAGTATAAAGGCTGGTAGCTGCGACAGATAAGTTAAGGGCTAAAAAAAAACTATTTTTGTTTGCCTATTAGATTCTCGATAATAAGCACAAAGGAAAAAAAGCAAAAGAAATATGCGCAATGGAAAAAAGCGCATACACAAAAAACGCACAGAGAGAAAATTTACAATAATAACACCGATTACAATGGCACACAAAATTACCAATACCTTCATTACCAATGCACAAATTATTAAAAATAGAAATTTATTAATTTCAATAGAAAAAATTGAAAAGGTAAAAGCTTGAAAGCATTTGGGCACAGGTATTGTGAAAGTCAGTTTTGACCATTACTGCATAGATGTTACCACTTTAAAACTCAATCTTATTCAAATCTTTGAAAAAATGTGGGAAATCATACCAAAAACATTTAAGGTAAAAAAAGGCCAAGTACGTGAAAATTGTATTCCGTAAAAAGAATTGCCAAGTTTCTTAAAACACATTTCAAAATAAAAGGTTCTTACTCAATAGAAAATATGTATTAAAACTTGGCTACACTACCGTGTGTTGAGAAAAACCTTCTCCTTAATTGAACTATTGTTTTTCGTTGTTGGCTCTCACATTACAAAAAGTTTTCTTCATCGAATTCTTGAATGAAAATGAACATAAATCTGTTAACCGAATTCTGGAAGCCTCCTTATGTTTACTCCAAAGGAGCCTTCAGCACGGCGCCACTTGTATTTTATTTTTAAACTTGCCTTTTCTAACGTGACGTTAAAGTTATTTTGGAAGGCTTATTTTGTATTTCTATTGGTATTTATTTTGTGCAACTCTTTTTTTTTGCCAGTTCTGCACTCAAAAAAAGTGCAACAAGTATCTAAACTTTAACTCTAAGGGAAGACCGGCTAAGCTGGCCCAATTTCAAAAACTTTAATATTAAACCTAATATATTTATGACAATACAATATTACAATTTTTTATTACAGAAAGAACTAAAATAACGAACCCAAAATGGCGGATTTTCTTATATAGGAGGTGTGACAATAAAATTATAAGACTGGTGTAAAAAATCTAATTTATTTAAATAGTAATACAACTTAATGATGTTCACCATCAATGTAGTCCCCTTCTCTATCGACGTTGCGTTTTTTTCTAATGGAAGTAATTTTGGAAATTATCAGAAGAGAGGCTGGTAAGAAGTCTTGCCGTTTTTTCCTTGACATGTTCTAATATTTTAAAACGGGTTCCTTTTAACGATTTCTTCACTTTCGGAAACAGGTAGAAGTCGCAAGAAGCCAAGTCTGGTGAATATGGTGGGTGGTTAACGACGGGGATCTTCTTATTAGCTAAAAACTGCTTAATGGATAGGGCATTGTGGGCCCGTGCATTGTCCTAGTAGAGCAGCCACGCGTTGTTCTTCCACAAATCTGGAGGTTTTTTCGTTGGACGCTACGCTACATCAATCCTACCAAATATAAATGTTGGTTAACTGTTTGACCTTCACGCGCCCATTCAATAGAAATAACACCCCTAATACCGAAAAGAAAAACAATGAGCATCGCTGTTTTGGATGTGTTGAAGCCCCTTCTCGTTCATCATCTTTAACTTCTTCACGACACTCGAAAAACCTTTTATGCCACATAAAAATCATTGCACGAGACATACACTGCTTCACATAAAAATCATTGCACGAGACATACACTGCTCCCCGTAGACATCCTTTAGCATTCGAAAGCAATCAGTAGCCTTTTTTTGTAGGTTGCTCAATTTTTTCATTTGTTATTGTAGTTCCCGCGAATGAGCTATACACTATCCACTTCAAACCACTGGGTAAGCCAAACTAGGAGAGGAAAGACGACAAGATTGCGCGCGGTAGTAGAACGCACATCAAGGTGAATAACTCCAACCGCCCGAGGCGTGAAGATTTAAAATCTGTTAGTACGGGGGCCAGTCTTAAAATTTAATTGTCACACCTCGTATAAACCGATTTTACAAAAACTTTGCTGTTTTTAGGGTTACTTTGTACACCAAAATGGCAGACTTTCTCATCTAAGAACGTCTCAACTCAAAATTACGATATGATACGTCGATAATACGAGGGTTCTTGAAGGTTTTGCATATACGGCTTGAATAAAACCGTAGGTAACCTTTAAGGACTTTATTGTTTCTTGAAGTATTATCCATGAAAATTAATGCACTTTTGCATGAGCTTAAACCAGTTATCAAAGCTGTAATTCCACTCGTTTGTTGGTACTGTCAAAATTGCATTCTTGAATGCGTCGACTGCTTCTGGCGACTGAAATCTTTGAGCAAACCATAACAAATATCATAGGCCAACGAAAAAAAGTTGTAAAAAGTTGTCTCAAAAATAATGATATGAACTATAGGTCGGGACTGTATGGAGGATGGTCCAACAATTCGACGTTTTGTTGGGTTAAAAATTCAATGGTTTTTTGTGCTTTGTGCTAACTTGCATTGTCTTGGTGAAGGACGATTCGTCGTTCGGGATTCGTTTTTCAAAGCTCACCGATGACTTTCGACAAACAAATGGTAATGTACCAATCAGCAGTAATGGTCCTTTGATCTTCCAGAAGAATTATTGCTACACGACCTGCTTTTGAGACAAATGTCGCGACCATCTCTTCTAAGACACTTCGAGAACCGATGACTTCTGTTGGCTTTTCTTCATCTTGGAAGACCCAGACAGACGACTGATGTTTATTTTCGGGTTCATATGAGTAAATCCACGATTCATTACCACTGACAATGCTGTACACGTTTTTCGAGTTTCCTGCCTCAAAACGGTCTAGAGTTTTCTGACACCAATTGGCCCTAGCTTCTTTCTGTTCTTCGGTTAGCAGATGCGGATCCAGTGGAAAACTAATTTTCTTACCCCTAATTCTTCATATTTTTTTTTTTAATTGAGGTCTTTGAAACCCCTCAATGAAGCCTCAATCTGGCGAAATATCACATGTTGATCTTCCGTGATAACTATGCGCACAGCATCGATGTTTCCCTGTGTGACAGCCGTTTTTGCTGCACCTGACCTTGGATCGTCGGCGTCGCTAAGGCTAATCCATCCACGTTTGAATTCTCGATACCAAAGAGAAACTGTGGACTGATGTGGTGCTTCATTACCGAAAATAGAAATCAACCAGAAAGGCATTCTTGTTGAGATAATTTCCTTCGAAAGTTGTAAAAAATTATAGCCCAAAAATGTTCTCGGTTTGATTCCATTTTTCGCCTAATGTGTTACTAAAAAAATTCAATGTGCGTATAAAACTATATGTATCACAATGGCGATGGCGGTTTGAATTTAGGTTAGGTAAAGGTTGAAGTCAAGTTTTCGTAACGGCATTCGATCAGCTTCGCCCTGTACTTTCGTATATGCACAATATAAAAGATAAACGTCGGTCGTACAACCTAAAAATCAAATAAAAAAACTATAATTTTTTTTTGTTCTGTTTAGGCAATGTTTTCGTCTTTTGGGCCCATAGAATATATTGACGCCAGTTTTGTGGAGATTCAAAGTGATGTCTACATTTTATTAAACGGTTGAGCAATGTCGAGCTAATTTTTGACATTTGAAGTGGAATGGGTAAAACCACAGATTATAGAATATTGACAGATTGGATATGACCAAAGTAAAAGCGGCAAATCTAAAATCGCTGCCGTTCCGCCCTTTTTAACCATTGACATTTTGTTCTTTGGTTCAGAAATGTCAAGTGCTTGTCAAGGCTCTGATTCAAAATGACGATATTTAAAACGGCAACATTTAAAACAGCGGTCTCATTTGCGGGACATTTAAAACAGCGACATATTAAAACAGCGATATATCAAAGGGGCGACAGTTTAAAAGAGCGACATATTAAGACAGCGTAAAAAAATATTTTAATCTTGCTTAGTTTTTAAATAAATAAACCTTGTCTCACCAAAATATTGCTTTGAAATACTTAACCACCCTACCCCGTCTTGTCCCATATAGCAAACTCAACTTCTTACAAAAATATAATGGAGTTTTAAATTAATCGAACTAAAACTTAAAACATAAAGATCACATATCGCTGCTTTGCTTTGATAGTGGCACAACTAAAAAAAAATGCGTTTTTGCATTTTCTATTTTGAGTGACCCTTATCATTTTCATAAAATATTTTTACCACAAAATTGTCCTTATTGTCTATTTCAAGCATGGGTAAGCTATTGATTCAATTCAAGCTAAAAAAAAATACATAAATATTTGCCTTTGCCATTATTTTTAAAAAGCGTTTCCTGAAAATTATAATTTCCAGTTATGCCACTATCAAAGCAAGGCAGCGATATCTAGCCAACTAAATTCCAAACAGCGAACCCAATGGTGCCCATTTAATAAGAGAAATAGACCTATAAAATTAAGTACTTCATATTGCCCCCCCTTTCCCTACGCTGCCCAAATGTACCACATAAAAATTATAGTTAATATAAAAAAGATCTAAAACACTGTTTGGTGCATAATTACCCCTATCTGCATCTATTACTTTGCTCCATCGATTGTGTAAAACTCAAAAAAAAATCTAAACGTTAAATCATTTTTTATTTGAAAATCTTACTAATATGCTTCTGCACCATATGATTTTCCAGTAAACCCCAATATTTACGTTTTTTTTAGGTTTATTTTTTCTGGATTAAATCCTATAAAAACTAGGCGGCGTGTTTTCTTTGGAAGGGTATTTGATTGGCTGTCGAAAGATTCAATGACTTTAATGAGCATAGAATGGTTTAAAAAAGAATGCAAGATACAAGAAAAAACCTTCCAGACAGATGGTCTCTCGCTGCGCTTTCTTATTTAAGTATTCCATTTTTGATGAAAAACATAATTTACGTTTTCACGACTTATAAATTGTTTGGTTTGAATGTATTGTAGAGTAAAATTTATCAACATTAAAAGAACTGTGCACAACTCTTGAGGAAATTATTAGTAAGTAATAGAAATAAAACAAAAGTAATTTTTTAAATTCTGTTTTGGAGTGATTAGATTCTTGCGTATATTGCGCTTGTGACAGTTTATGTTTTTAGTCATCTTGAATTTAAAATTATCATGGTCCTATTCTCTAAATTGCTTTCAAGCGCAGTTTTTTTCGAGATCGCTTTTCAATTTATAAAACAGTGGCGCACCAAGGAATAGGTTGGGGGCATGTATCTTGGGGTCGTATTTTGTGCTGCTTTGTCTTTTTATTAGCGAAATATGTGGAAAATATCTGAAAAAATCTAACGTGTGCCCCCCACCCCCGAGCGCCCGCCCTGGGTGCCCCTATGCATAAAAACTAGTTAAAAATTAAAATCATATACAAAAATCGCTGAGGATATTTTTGCGCACTCAAAACTAGGAAACGGTACATTTTTAACCCTTGAGCCCCTTTCACCTTGTATAGGTTCCAAGTATATAAGTAACCTGAGCAAATCAGAATAGTTTTTTTAGTATATAATATACTATCCCAACCTTTTGTCTGTGCGCTGTTTTGCACATGCACTATTTTGTCCGTGAACTATTTTGTTCGTGCACTATTTTGTCCCTGCACTATCTTATTCAACGTTATTTCCGTTGCGCTGTTTTGTACCAGTGCCAAGCAAAAAAGCGGTTTCCCTTATATATATATATATATATATATATATATATATATATATATATATAGTTAGGTATCAAAAAATCAAATATTTGACGATGTACCCTAAAAAAACAAGTGTAATATGTGAAATTAAACTCATCAGCAATTATTAAAATCAAAATGATTGCTTTTTTGCTATATACAGTACAACTTCGATAATCCAGACACATATCGATGCAGCTACCGCTAAATTATCGAGGTGTCCAGACCACTGGAGTATATTGTTTAATAGTTTGTTTTAAGAAACTGTAGGTTTTTAGATTTTTTTTACAAAATACATTTAAAGAATGCAAAAAAATATTGTTACAAATTTAAGTTATTTAAATTTTATAGTTAGAATTTATTTAGATTTAGTGTAGTATTAGGTTGACGTATTTTATGGTTGTATTCTTAATCTAGGTTTTAGTTGCGTTATCTGTGACAAACTGGTATGCGAACGGTCCGTGTTCTAGAAAAGGGTGGAATAATTCCTAATCGAACAAGGATGGAAAATTCTCGAATAGTAGGCAGACTCTTATATATAGGGCCGGACGTCGTGCATCAGTCAGTCAGAGATAACCAATGGTAGTGATCGCTAGATGTTAACGTGAAGTTAATAGGCGTATTAAAGTAGTGAATTATTAGCAAGTTATTAGTAAGTTTAAGTGCGTGTTTTTGTACATACTTTGTCGAAATAAATTGACGTATCGTTTTCAACAATTGCGAGTTTTAAATTGTCGTTGTGAACCCGTAACAATATATACAAGGAGATATTAAATCAGTACTACCTGGCACAAATTAAAAAAAAAATCTGCTTTTTTCCTTGTTAAAACAGTGCAACCACAGATTAATATATCTTTGGCAATATCTTGGATTTTTCTAGAAGAATATACTAAAATACAGTTGGAAAATTGCCTTGGACTTCAAAAATTCCAAAAAAAATTGTTGTTCAATAAAAAATACCCCACCTAAGTTTTGTTTGCTAAAATCAGCTAGACCACCAGTGACGTGAATATATATATAAATATATATTTTTCGCCATCAAAAAATTTTAAAGCGGCCGCCGTTGGATGAGGGGATAAAAAGAATCATTATCAACCTCATATACAAGTTTATGGGGTCGCCCACGAGGTGGTGCTGCTGTTTGCGTAAAATCAAAATGTGCACGGTAAAAGAAATTGTCTTAGATCAAAGCAAATTGCTTTGAAGTAAAATAATTTGTGCTTTCCTATTCACCAAGAGAATATTTTCTTGATTTAACACAAAAAATGTCTTGCCTCTTTATTTTAATGTAAAACAGAAATTGTTTTCTTTGGAAGCAAAATATTACTTATAGGAAGACAATTTGCTTTGTTACAAATTGAAGTATACTGAAATAAAACAATTAAAGAAGAAAAATAAAGTCTCATTTCAAGATTAAACGCTGCGTTGGACTAAAGAGAAATAGTTTAATTAAAAACAAATTGTTTTAAGGTAAAACAATGTATTCAAGAAAAGAACGTATTTTCATTGTAGTCAAAATTTTTTTACCGTGTGTAGTCGGTATGGTCAGTTTCGGGTCCAAAACCCCTGAGTTTCTTAATATTCTGCGAATTTGCTTAAATATTTAGTTTGTGTCGGATTACAAAGGTAAAAATTGCAAAGTTCTTTGTTTGCAAAAGAAAATAAATATAGTATATACCAATTTTATGACGCGAGGAAATGAACAATAAAATGTGATCCGGAAATATCAAAACTCTTCGTTTTTCTCCAAACGACAAGAAAATATGGGGAAGCTAGCACAAAGTGACGCGTTCCACCTTCGGGGCTTTTAAAATTAAAGAACGACTATAAATATAAATCTTTTCCTCTTTTAGTCCAAGGTCCCGTGGAAAACTTTATCTTTGACATTCTAGCCGTACAAAATATTCTTAAATTTTGCAATAAATATATTTCTTATAAACCTTTTTAGGTCTTACATTTGTTTAACATTAAAATATTGAATTGCGAAAATGACAAGCTTTTAATAAGATTTACAAAAAGTTCCGCCGTGTTGCCTTTAAAGATGGCTGGCAAGTTTAAAGTCACTTGTTTATTTATCCTCGTTGTTATTATATAGGGTGTCCCATAAGTTAGAGGCCATTTCATAAAAAGGTTTATATAACATATGGGTCAACACTCCTCGGTTTTTAAGATATATGATTTTTCAAGTTAGAGGAGTCAGGGAAAAGATGGTTTTACAAAAATAAGAAAATCTGTTCCAGTCAAATGACTAGCTAATTGGGATTCACAAAAGCGGTATTCCTTTTTTTGATAAAATTACAAGTTAAGGAGATACGGGCTGACAAAATAAACACGAAAAATGTATAAAAAAATTGTAATTTGAATTTTTTTTACATTTTAGCTTATTTATTAAAAAAAAATATCGATGACAAACATAACAGAAAACATCAAGAAAATCATTGCGTTTAATATGACATTTATAAAAAAAATTTACCAAAAAATTAGTTTTTCCTAAAAAATTTTACCGCATAATTTTTCTAAATACTATTTTTATCTCGAATTATTGCTCTTGTTCTAGTAAATAACTTCAACAAATTTCATGTTTTTAGTGCGTTTTTTAAACAAGTTATTATAAAAAAAAATAACTTTGATGCTCTGTATTTCGAGAAAGAAAGAGTTTTGACCCATGCATTATATGAACTTTATCAGAAATGACCTCCTTTATTACCTGTTACCCTATGGCCCCTAAGTTATGGGCACCCTGTATAATCGACAAAAATTTTATATTTGAATTCCCGGTAAAGAAACCGCTGCCTTACCTAAGTTAACAAGGTATTATCCATCTAAATCGGTTAAACTATTTCTGAGATATTACAAATCTTAACTTCTTCTAATTTAAATCTATTTTTAGGAATTAAGAAACGATTTATTTTATTAAACAAACGTCTTCTTTTAGGAAGAAGAATTTAAACTGATTTAGCTATTTTATAATCCAATAATTAAATATTAAAAAGTGGGATTAAAAATAAGGAAAGTCCTTATAAAGAGCCTTTTCCAATAACTCATTTGTGCCAGCCACCTTAAGGTCTATCATATCTATATCCACTCCAACAAAAGAAATTGCGTGTGCTTACACCACACGGCAGAAGTGTAAACTTCAACAAGGCGAAATTATTAATACTGGCCTTCATCTGCATCATCATATCGCTCGCTGAATGTTCCTCTCACTGTTAGTCGACTCGAGCCGACTTCACCCGAATGAGCGTTACATAGCAGAGCCTGACGGCTCAGTTCAATTTACCACCCACAAAAACTGCTAAACGCGCCTAAAGAAGTTTACACACACACACAAAAAGTTTGCAAGTTCATTACAATTATCTAAATTGGGTAACTAATTTTTAAGTCATATCTACTTGTTAAATTATCCCCATATTTGGCAAAATCAAAAAATATTTACGTGATCAAAACTTTATTTATTTTACATTGATTTTTATGAATTATTATTATTTTCTGGTTATAAACTAAACTTTTTAGAAATATAAGCGGCCTTCATTTTTAAATACAAGAGGGCGGCTTCGATTTCAATTTTGAGAAGTTTTAAAGTTTGGTTTTTTAGAAAAGATCAAATTTAAGAAATTACATGAATATCTAAAAATTTCCATAAGGTCCTGGACCATAACATTTTTGAACTGGGATTTGCTTTGATCTAGGCCATATTGCGAGCTTCAAAAATAATTTTTACGAAATACACTCACACTCTCTACCAGTTTTCAGTTTCTATAGAAAATTTGGTATATAAAGAAAAGCTTTAGATTGTTTTGAAGATATGTATAAGCTCTTAAATGTGACAATTTTTGACAGCAGATGCAATGGGTGGTTAAAAGATTTCTCAATGTAATTTACAGATAAAGAGAGATGTACGATGGGACGGGGCTCAATTTAATCCGCCCATACCTACGTCCCCAGGGGCACTGCTGGAGGTTAAGGCGCCGCGTGCAAACAATTTTTTAAGCCCTATTTTCTAATTTTAAATATTTTTACCTTCCTAGCCCGCACAGCAATCGCTAGAGAAGGTATTGTTTTCGACGAAAAATTTTCTTTTGAGGGCAATTAGGGCTATCTTTCTTTGTCCAGTCGCGTGCAATATGTTTTAGTTCATCATTATTAGGTATTAATTTTATATGTTACCCCCTTATTAAGCCATTGTTTGCTGATACTCCATACCTTATTTTTCTTAAAAAGAAATATTTTTTTCAAAACTTTTATACTTATTATATCATAACAAAAAACATTTCATGTAAAAAAAGTCAAGTACGCGAAAATAGCATTCCGTAAAAAGAATAAGATAAAAGTAAAGCCATGTTCTCCAATACAAATTTCAAAATGAAAGGTTCTTACTAGTTTGGAAATGTTTTTTTAAACTTTGCTATTACAGCCAAACTTTTTTATGTTCAATTTAGCACTGTGCCCAAGAGTCATTTACAGCCGTAATAGCCAAGTTCAGAAAAACATTTCCAAACAAGTAAGAACTTTTCATTTTGAAATTTGTATTGGAGAACTTGGCTTTACTTTTATCTCAATTCTTTTTACGGAATGCTATTTTCCCGCTATTTTCGCGTACTTGGCATTTTTTTACATGAAATGTTTTTGTTATGATTTCATTTCTTTTTTAATTCGGAATATTTTTTGAAACGGTTGCAACGCCTTACTTAAAATTTTGAGGTTTTTAAATTTTTTCCCATGGTTTTATCATAGTTCCTATCGGCCTTTCAAAGCTCACCTCTCTATGGTTTCTAAAAATGGACATGTTACTTTTACATAACTTTACATGTTTAGAGGAGGGAAGTAAATTAAAATTTTCGTGTTTTTAGTTTTTTTTCTATAGTTTTGTCATAGTTCCTATCAGTCTTCCAATGCGGAGCTCTCTAGCATTTCTGGAAGTGGGTAATGTTACTTTTACATAACATTACATTTATAGGGAGAAGAGTAAATGAAAACTTTGGGGTTTTTAAATTTTTTCCCATGGTTTTAACATAGTTTCTATCAGCCTTCCAAAGCTCAGCTCTCTAGCGTTTCTGGAAGTGAGCAATGTTACTTTTATATAAATTTACATAGGAGAGGAAAGTTAATTAAAATGTTTGTGTTTTTAAATTTTTTCCTATAGTTTTATCATAGTGTCCTTCAGTCCTTAAAAGCTCAGCTCTCAAGCGTTTCTGGAAGTTGGCAATCTTACTTTTACATAACTTTATATGTATAGGGGATAGGAGTAAATTAGAATTTTGGGGTTTTTAAATTTTTTCCCAT